>CM039126.1:760185-1450075 GCA_022036555.1 Microstegium vimineum | reverse complement strand
TTGATTGATGAGATTGTTTTAGATTTTTTAGGCACCCCTGGGTACCTATTTTTCCCCGGAAAGGGGAGTTGTAGTTTGTACAACTCGTACTTTCCAAAAACAAAACAAACTCCTATTTTAAAGGAAATAAACTGCTCGGCAGGAGTTAGACTCAAACAATAATATTTTCCTAAACAAACTCTTCTATTTTAAAGGAAAATAAACGACCCCGTACAAGAGTCGAACTCAAACTGATATAATAATACTGGAAATAAAATCACCAGTTTCCTTATCTATTTCTTCACGATGAAAACCTTCCATCGGCAGATTCCTTTCCATCCCACCTTTTTTCCATTACCATCGCCTTCTTCCTACTGACATCCCCTGCATCATTCTTGAAATCATCGGAAAACTCTCCAACGGCAATGTTTCTTGCTTCATCGGCAAAAACCTTTCCTGTCGGCAACATTCCGTTTCTACCCGGCATCATCCCCTTCCTTCATCAACAGTGTCTTCTACCTCAATCGGAAAAACAAGTCCCTGTCTGCTCAGAAAACACTCTTGCCTTTATCGGCAATCTGACCGGTAATGTCCCAATGCCGCAAGGAACGGCAACTAACCTTTTGCCGATCAGCCCAATCCTTATAACCCTATTAACACGTGCCAAAAAGGGGGTGCAACGTTTCCTCCACCACTCCGGCGTGGGCTCCAACCCCTTTTCCCCCCAACGGCGTTTGCCATGCGGGGGTTTTTCACCACCGTGTGCAAAGGCTACTTGGGGATGGGCCACACGGGAGCTGTGGCCCACTTGTTCGAGCGAGCCCTTTTCCACCACTTCGGTGGGAGCGGCAGCCGAAGGCCCGGTCAGGGCGGGGTTTGCAGCATCCCCCTTCAAGGGGACGGAGCACTGGATCCCGTCGAAGCTCACGTCGAGCCACTCCGGTGGCACTTAAAAGGTGGTTCTACCTGAGGAATGTCACCCCCCAATTTTAAGAATAAAATTGAATGCGAAAAAATTTGTGTGCCCCAGAGATCAATCACACACATAAGCCCACAAATCTTTAAATAGTACCATCACTGAGTGCTTACTACATAACGAATAATATTCTTCATCAAAAAAAGGGAAAAATAAAGATAACTCTCGCGACGAAGCTCCACTTCACAGGGAACGCTGACTGCTTGACCACTACCCTAGTAACTCCTCACGGTTGTCTTTGCTTCCCTAATGAGGATGATAAAGCAAGGGGTGAGCACTTAAAGTACTTTTTCAACAAGAGTAACACAGGGTTATGAAGCTCAAAGGCTGCCCCTGTCGGGAACTGCGGTTGCTTTTAGCTTGGTCAAGTTTTACCAACACTTAGCTTTATTTATGCTAACCCAATTAATAACCACAGTTAAGAATAGTAATCAACTTTAAACAATTAAAAACATGTTCATCTACACTTTGTTTTCCAGACCGCTCGTGACCGGGGAGACGGTATCTGTGATTTACACTCTGCAGAGGTTATGCACTTTCCCCACAACCCGGTTGCCCACATCCCCGGGTTTGCAACTCCCAAAACACTTCCAAGGTGACGGGCAGGGTACACATGAAGTCTTTCAAAAATCTTTCTAGCAAGTAGTAGCCCCTACGAACCCAATGCAAAGGGGTATATGGGACACCTATGGTACCACCCGCACGGTCCCCACACAAGCTATACCCATAACCAGCTTGGCAAAGGTCCTTCCGAACTACAATCATGCAGTCAACTTCATACTTGACTAAAGCCAGAGCCATATACACTGTGGGTTTCATTTAAGTCCCCGCTTTGCCCTACAGTGGTGTCCTATTCCTGTTGCTACAAAAGCAAATCTTATCTCATTGTTGCTATATCATTAGTCAAAATTCTTCTCATAATTCATAAAGCATAGCGTCTACCATATGCAATAAAACCCAAGGTGAGGGACAAGGTAAAACTTGGTAAAGATCAAAAAAGAACAATTGAGACCATGCAATCTGACTAGGTGATTTCAGGTGAATAGGTAACAAGGATGATCCATGTTAAATTGCCTTGATCACAAAGCTCCCGGTGGTCCTTAACTGCTGCAAAGAACTCTTGCTCACCGAAGTCTCACGGCTGAACTCAAACAACGGGCACCACGCAATCATCCGAACAATCATACATGAAGCAACAAAGATTAATTAGAACAATACCCATACATAATAAAGAGTTTATGAAAAGGTTCTAAAACAGATCCATGCTATACTATGATCAAAAAGACCGAGAGAATCACGTAAACGCATCTAAAAAGAAAAAAATTGATTTTAAAAAAGATTTTAAAGAGCAAGAATAAAGCTTAAAGAATTAATCTAACTTTTATTTTCAAAAGTAATTAACAGATGAAATCTTTACTACGGATAGAACATAAAATTCGGGTCTAACGCAACTTGAACGATTTTTTGGATTAAAACGAGCAAATTTAAGCATTTAAACATCATGGCAAATATGTAAATAGGGTTTTCATTTATTTTCGAAATAAAAACATTTAAAAAGGGAAAATGTTTTAGGGGGAAAGCGATAGCTAAAACCGCTTTAGGACTGCGGGGTTGAGGGCCAAAAAACCGAGGGGCTCTTTAGCAAAACCACCCGCGAAGGGGTTCTTTGATCGGTGGCCGTTCGATTTTAATCGGACGATCCAGATTAGAAGGACGGAGAGAGGGGGTGGTGCTCCGCCGGAGCAGAGGGGTCATGGCGGCGCCATGGCCGGGAGTCACCGGAGAAGGGGAAAAAGGGTTTTGGGTGCTCGGTTTGCACGGGAAGGGTCGAGGGGCAAAGAGGAGACCAAGGCGGATCACCGAGGGACGAGGGTCAGCCAGAGCCAAAAAGAGGGAAAAGGTAGAGGGGAAGGCGTTCGGGGGGCGCGGAAAGGCGCGAGGCTCGGACAAGGTTTTACGCCGGGGAGGCGGGGTGTGGTGGCTCGGCGGCGATGTTCTGCTTCGGCGGAGCGCGGGCTGTTGTTGCTATGGCGAGCTCGGTTGCGGATGAGAAAAGGCGGGCGGGGTCAGCTACTTATAGGGGCCAGGGCCGGGAGTCTACGCGGATAGGCCCCCGGAGGAGATCGCGCGGGCTCGCGGCTCTGTTGCGGCGCGACGCCGAGGAGTCCGACGCGGGGATGTGGGGCGGGTTTCGCCCGGCGGTTGCGGGGGGACGCGGACGCGGGCGCGGCGCGGCGCGGCACGGCGAGGCAGAGTTCGAAGCGGACTCGGCGCGGGGAGGGGATGGCTGACGCGTGGGCCCAGTGCGTCAGCGGGGAGAAGGGGGAGGAAGGAGCGCCCGGGGCCGGCTGGGCAAGGCCACGACGGAGCTGGTCGAGGGGAGAGGTGGCGGCCCACGGGGAAAGGTGAGGGGGGGGGGGAGGGAGCTCTGCGGGCTGGGCCGTAGGCCGAAAGGAGGGAGGGGGGGGGGGGGGGTGAGAGAGGGTTTTTCTATTTTCTTTTTCCTTTCTTTTGCTTTTCCAAATATTTTTCAAACTGATTTTCAAAAGGGGTTTTTGAATTATTTCTTTGAGTTTTGAAAACCAGTCAACACATAGAAAAATGCAGAGGCATGCTATGCACATACAAGTTGAACCCTAGCATGAGATTTGTTTTATTATTTTCTTTATTTAATTCTATGATCAGAACATTGTTTGAATTAAATCAAATTAAAGAAAAATCAATTTAAATTCCAACCTAATTCTCTAATTCAAATTTTAGGGTGTTACAAATCTACCCCCTTAAAGAATCTCGACCCTGGGATTCCCAGATTTTACTTACTTAAAGAGTTGAGGGTTGGTTTTTTTAGATCTTCCTCTCTTTCCCAAGTGGCCTCTTTCTCGGTATATCGATTCCACTGCACCTTGCACATCTTGATAACCTTATTCTTGTAATTCTTTCAGCTGTTTCCAAAACCTTAACGGATATTCTCATAGGTCAAATCTTCCTTAACTGTAATTCCTCCAACGGTAACTGTTCTTCGGGTATCGCAAACACTTCTAAGCTTGAGATACGTGAAACACATCGTGAACTCCTGACAAACTTTCTGGTAAACTCTAACTGATAAGCAACTTCTCCACGTCTCTCAAGAATCTTGAACGGACCAATATATCGGGTGCTAACTTTCCTTTCATATTGAACCGTTTCCACTTCTCATAGGTGACACTTTCAAGTAGACATAATCACCTACCTCAAAAGACAATCTCTTCTTCGGTTATCAGCGTAACTCTTCTGTCGGGACTGTGCTATCTTCAGATTATCTCCTGATTACTCGGACTTGTTCTTCTGCATCTCTCAGAACATCTGGTCCAAACACTTGAGTTTCTCCTGTTTGATTCCCAGAACAACGGAGTTCTACACTTCCGTCCATACAAAGCTTCAAACGGCTCCATCTTAAGACTTTCCTAATAACTGTGTTATATGAGAACTCAGCATAGGGCAAACTCTTTTCCCAACTGGTACCATACTGCAAAGCACAAGCTCTTAACATATCTTCTAGCACTTGATTTGTTCTTTCTGTCTGTCCCATCTATCTGAGGGTGATAGGCTGAACTAAATTCAAAACCCTGTTCCAAGGGACTCCATGCCACTTTCTTCCAAAGTGCGAGGTGAACTGGGTCCCTCTATCTGACACCAATCTTCTTTGGACTCTATGCTGGCATACTATTCTTTCCTATATAACTCCGCTAACTGTGCTCCCGTATAAGTGGTTCGAACTGGCAAGAAAGTGAGCTACCTTAGTCAAGCGATCAACTATGACCCAGATTGAGTCATAACCTTTCCGAGTAAGCGGTAACCCAACTATGAAATCCATACCAAACTTCATCCCACTTCCATTCAGTTATCTTCATCGGTTGCAACATCCTGCAGGTCTCTGATGTTCTGCTTTAACCCTCTGACATGTATCACATTTTGCTACATACTCTGCCACGTCACGTTTCAATCCAACCCACCAATATTTCTCTTTAAGATCTAAGTACATATTAGTGCTTCCAGGATGTATTGAGTAGGTTGACTCGTGAGCTTCTCGCAGAATCATCTATCGAATAGACTTGATGTCGGGGACGCAGATCCTCTTTCCATAACACAATGTGCCATTTATATCAACCAGAAAACCTGGTGATCTTCTTCCTTTATGTTCTCAACTATAACTGTAGATTCTTATCCTGCAACTGCCTTCACGAATCTCCTTCTCTAGTGTAGCTCCACTACCATCTCCATAGCATTAGCAACCATGCTCAAGTTGAGATGCTCAAGTTCAGCACACAACTCTTCAGGCATAGGTATTGTCCAAATCTCATTAGCATAACTCTCCTGCTAAGAGCATCGGCCACAACATTGGCTTTACCAGGATGATAGTGAACATCTAAGTCATAATCCTTGATCAGCTCCAACCAACGGCGTTGCTCAAATTCAGATCTGATTGAGTAAAGATGTATTTCAGGCTCTTATGGTCGGTGTAGATGTCACACTTATGACCAATAAGATAATGTCTCCATATCTTCAATGCATGAACCACAACTGCTAACTCCAAATCATGAGTCGGATAATTCAACTCATGCTTCCTCAGTTGTCGCGAAGCATACGCAACAACTCTTCCTTCTTGCATAAGCACACAACCCAAAACCAAGATGGAGGCATCACAATAAATAGAGAACTTTTGACTCAAGTCTGGCAGGTCAACATAGGGGCTGTAGTCAATCTCTTTTTCAATTCTTCAAAGTTAGCCAACACTTCTCTGACCAAACAAACTTGACATCCTTCTCAAGCAACGCGGTCATAGGTTTAGCTAGCTTAGAGAATCCTTCAATGAACCTTTTATAGTATCAACTAAGCCAAGAAAACTGCGAATCTCACTGACATTGGTTGGGGGTTTCCAATTAGTACATCTTCCACCTTACTAGATAAACTGATATACCTGCATTAGACACAACATGGCCAAGAAAGGAAACTTCTTTCAACCAGATTCACATTACTTTTTTTTAGTGTATAACTGGTGCTCTCGAAGCTTCTGTAATACCAATCTCAAGTGTTCAGCATGTTCATCCTCATTCTTGGAGTAGATCAGAATATCATCAATGAACACCACCACAAATTATCCAGATATTCCATAAAGACCTTGTTCATCAAATACATGAAGTATGCAGGTGCATTGGAAAGACCGAATGACATCACCGTATATTCATACAAACCCATACCTCGTAGTGAATGCTGTCTTGGGAACATCTGAAGCACGGATCTTCAACTGATGATAACCAGACCAAAGATCAATCTTGGAGAACACACAAGCACCCTTCAACTGATCAAACAAATCATCGATTCTGGGCAAAGGATACTTGTTCTTGATAGTTACCTCATTGAGTGACCGATAATCAACACACATCCTCTGACTGCCATCTTTTTTGTCAACAAAAATAACTGGTGCACCCCAAGGTGAAGAGCTAGGACGAATAAAACCTTTATCCGACAACTCTTTAATTTGTTTCTTAAGTTCTTCTAATTCTTTTTACTCCCATCCTTTATGGTCGTTTGGATATAGGTGCAGTTCCAGGTAATAACTCAATTATAAATTCAATGTCACGATCGGGAGGCTACCTGGCAAATCTTCGGGGAAACACATCCGGAAACTCATCAACAACTTGCTCTGCTGGGTTGTCATTCTCCTCAAGTTGATTGACGGCGGCTGCCGGTGGAGGTTGCATAACCACATCAACACTGATCCTGCCTCCTGTAGGTGTAGACAATTCAACTATCTTCTTATCACACTTGATCACCGCATCTTGCTTTCTCATCCAGTCCAAACCCAAAATAACATCGATCCCAGCGGTCCTCAAAACTGTAAGCTGAGTTTTTAAAGTCTACCCCCCTTAGAGTAACAGTAACCGATGGACAATAACAATCGGTTCTCATAACCCCACCCGATGAATTTGCGATTATAGGATTTTGCATAGCTACTAATGATGTTCCATGCATTCTAACAAAAGATTGCGATATGAAAGAATGTGATGCTCCAGAATCAAAAAGACAGTAGCAGGGATGGAGTTGACATGGAACGTACCCATCATCACTTCTGGCGCTTCCTGGGCTGCTTCTGCAGACACATGGTTCACGTCCCTATTATGTGAGGGCGGCTGGTACCTTCCTTTCTGGTTGTTGTTGTTCTGACTTGGAGGGTTTGGTGAGTTTTGCTTCTTGGGCAGTTTATAGGAGAGATGTCCGGGTTCACCACAAGCAAAACACTTGATGGGGTATGTGGAACATTAGTCTTTGCTGGGGTACTGCTGGATGAGCCTTGACGAGGTCCTGAGTAACCACCCTGCTGCTGGAATGGTGTCGTTGCTGGTTCGGGTTACGGTTCCCAAAGTTGGATGTGCCTTGGTACCTCTGCTGGTAACCCTGCTGAGGATAGTTGGGACCTGGCGAGTGTTGCTCCCAGAAGCTTGTCCCCTAAGCTTCCTCTTCTTGTCCATCTCCCTGTGTTCATTGTCCAAGACGATGGCACGGTTCACCAGGGATTGGAAATTCGGGTATGTATTACCCTTCAGCTGCAACCGGAGTTCATAGTAGATCCCCTTTAAGAAGAGACACTGCTTATCAGCATCATCCCTTACTTCATTGGGAGCATAGCGAGCTAGCTGCGAGAACTTGTCATGGTACTCGCTGACTGACATCTGTCCCAACCGAAGGTTCCTGAACTCTTCTTGCTTCAGCTCAAATGATTCCCTCTGGAATGTGGCACGCCTTGAAGTCCGGGAAAACTCTTCCCAGGTGATAACAGAGCATTGTCGGGCGAGCATCTTGATACGTCTCCCACCAGGTCTGTGCTGCACCTGGAAGTTGACCAGAAGCATACCGTACTTTCTCCTAGTCTTGCACGGGGCGATGTTGAGTTGCTTCTCCACCGCACACAACCAATCATCCGCCTCCAACGGATCACTGGCATGAGAGAAAACAGGAGGGTGTCCTTGCAGAAATTCCCTCGCTGTTGACAGGTGGAGCTCTAGCAGGTTGATGGGGTTGGTTCTGCATGAACTGCATCATGGCTTGCATTATCTGCATTATCTGAGCCTGCATCTGCTCTGGAGTCATCGCAGGTGGTGGAGGTAGAGGGTGCTGGTTATTGTTGTTGTTGGTTGTCATCCTGACTTCCATTGCCATTCCATTGGTGTTGGATCCGGAGTTGGTCCTGGTTTGAGGCATCTGTCACTAGAAGATAAGAACAAATTTAAAACCTGACATGAGACGAGTCTGTAACTTTTCTGGATTTTCGGCACAACAGCAGTCTAGAAAAACAGTCATATCTGAAGTTCCCAAATTCCAACAAAGGCAAAGATTACGTGGTTGGAAACATAAAGAATTTATCTACAACTTTCGTAATTCTGACTTTTTCTGATTCTGACATTAACTTAATCATAACTCACGTTTAAACAGATCTGTCCAGAATACCGAACTGCGCAGAAACATCAACTTGCAGGAATTGTTTCTCTTAACTCCGAATAGATATGAAGGTGATTCTTATGGCCACAGAAAGATAAGGAAGTCTACTGTTTCCAGTTAAAGTTTCGTGATTTTAGGACCTTCAGAATTAATTAGGCAAAAATAACAAGACAGGGAGGTCTGAAAAGACAGATTAAAGAAAACTGCAACTTTATTTATTATTACCTTTCAAATAACCCAACCTAAGCTATGAGTGTTTTGGACAGGCCCACAACCTCAACAATCATTACAAAGAACCAACTCACACACTAGCAAAAGCACAAGCAACTAAACACTTAGAAGAACACTAGCACACACGACTCACGAACTAGCGAATAAACTATAAAGGGACTCCTAGTCCTAATTCTTCTTGATCTTCTTGAAGTTCATTGGCAGCCCAAACTCTTCGCAAAGCTCATCTTGTTGTTGGTAACTGCGCTTGAGCTCCTTGCGCAGCTCCCTTGCTTCTACTAAGAGATGACCATACATGCTCATCATTTCTTGAACGAAGTTGACGAGCTCATTCAGGACGAGGCCACCTTCCCTGTTAGGTTCCGTGATTATCCAACCTTGCTCCGCATCGAAACGAGGGATGTAACGGCGTCGGGTGTTGGCGATCCGTTCCCTGAATTTGTTGTGGATGGCCATATATGCCGAGAACGCGGAGTCCTTCATGCTTGCTTCCATGGTAGGATGAGAAACACAGCTATGGAAGGTATAATCCACACGTTCAGCTGCTTGCCCACTAGCACTTCCACAGATATAGATCTTCACTTTCTAGTAGGTGTTGGCGAGGGGGTGTTTGAATTCCTTGCAAGTGTACATGGTTGCAATCACGGGTCCTGGGTGGCATTCTATCACAAGGTCCACCAGCTGGGAGTGAGCGTAGCTGCTGTGCGCTCCTCCTCGGATATACTTAGTGCGGATCCACCCTGGCTCTTCTGGCAGATCTTCTTCGACGACATCAGGAGTAGAGGAATTAACGTCAGCACTTGGGGCATGGGGCTTCCTTCCCCGTGGTACTCTTCACCACTGGAGATTTCCTGGACCTCCTCCTCTGGTTCTTCCTAAGATTCCACCATTGGCGATTGAGGTTCAGGAGGGGCACGTCCTCCGGTGCTGAGACGGGCTAACCGATGAAGGTTAGACATCTTGAACATGACAAAGGTAGAGATAGATTAGAACAAAATTTTCACAATATAATAAGTCAGGTGAAGCATAAATAGTTTGAGAAAATATCTATACAAGAATGTAAGCATGAAAAGAGAAGGTAAAGACAAGATAAGAAAACCATTCTAACTAGGCTTGCGTCCTACAGTCAACACTTGCTCTGATACCAATCTGTCACACCCAATTTTAAGAATAAAATTGAATGTGAATAACTCATGTGTGCCCAGAGATCAATCACACACATAAGCTGACAAATCTTTAAATAGTACCATCACTGAGTGCTTATTACATAACGAATAATATTCTTCATCAAAACAACGAAAATAAAGATAACTCTCGCGATGAAGCTCCACTTCACAGGGAACGCCGACTGGTTGACCACTAGCCTAGTACTCCTCACGGTAGTCTTCATAGCCATCTAATGAGGATGATAAAGCAAGGGTGAGCACTTAAAGTACTCAACAAGAGTAACACATGGTTATGAAGCTCAAAGGCTGACACTGTCTGAACTACGGTTGCTTTTAGCTTGGTCAAGTTTTACCAACACTTAGCTTTAGTTATGCATAACCCAATTAATAACCACATGATAAGAATAGTAATCAACATTAACAATTAAACAACATGTTCATCTACACAGTGAGTTTTCCAGACCGCTCGTGACCGTGAGCACGGCTATCATGATAGATTTACACTCTGCAGAGGTTACGCACTTTATCCACAAGCCGTGTTGCCCACATGTTCGGGTTTGCAACTCCCAAAACACTTCCAAGGTGAGCGGGCAGGGTACACTATGAAGTCTTTCAAAAAGTCTTTCTAGCAAGTAGTAGACCCTATGAACCCAATGCAAAGGGGTATATGGGACACCCCGATGGTACCACCCGCAGCGGTCCCCACACAAGCTATACCCCATAACCAGCTCGGCAAAGGTGTCTTTCACGAACTACAATCATGCTAGTCCAACTCTCATACTTGACTAAAGCCAGAGCCATATAACACTCGTGGTTGCATTTAAGTCCCAGCTTTTGCCCTACAGTGGTGTCCTATTCCATGTTGCTACAAAAGCAAATCTTATCTCATTGTTGCATATATCATTAGTCAAGATTCTTCTCATAATTCATAAAGCATAGCAGATCTACCCATATGCAATAGAAACCCAAGGTGAAGGTACAAGGTAACAAGCTATGGTAAAGATCTAAATAGGAATCAATTGAGACACATGCAATCATGACTAGGTGATTTCAGGTGAATAGGTAACAAGGATGATCCCATGTTAAACTTGCCTTGATCACAAAGCTCCTGGTGGTCCTGATCTGCTGCAAAGAACTCTTGCTCACCGAAGATCTCACCGGCTGAACTCAAACAACATCACCACGCAATCATCTGAACAATCATACATGAAGCAACAAAGATATAATTAGAACAATACACCATACATAATAAAGAGGTTTATGAAAAGGTTCTAAAACAGATCTATGCTATACTACGATCACAAAGACGTAAGAATCACGCTAAACGGATCTAAAACGAAAAAACTATAGATTAAACAAGATTTTAAAGAGCAAGATTAAAGCATTAAAAGAATTAATCTAACTTTTATTTTCAAAAGTAAATAACATAGATAAAATCTATACTACTGGATAGAGCATAAAATTACGGATCTAACGCAACTTGAACGAATCAATTTGGATTAAAAACGAGCAAAATATAAGCATTTAAAGATCAGTGGCAAATCTGTAAATAGGGTTTTTCATTTATTTTCAAAATAAAAATAGATCTAAAAGGAATACGTTTTCCAGAGGGGAAAGCGTATAGCTGGAAACCGCTTTAGGACTGCAGGTTGAGGGCCAAAAACCCGGGGGGCTCTTTAGCAAAACCACCCACGAAGGGGTATCTTTGATCGGTGCCCGTTCGATACAATCTGGACGGTCTAGATTAGAAGGAGGGAGAGAGAGGGGTGGTGCTCCGCCGGAGCAGAGGGGCTCACGGTGGCGCCATGGCCGGGAGCTCACCGGAGCAAGGGAACAAGGGGTTCGGGTGCTCGGTTTTGCACGGGAATGGGTCGAGGGGCAAGAGGAGACCAAGGCGGACTCACCAGAGGCGACGACAAGGCTCGGAGGTGGACAAAGACGGCCGACGGCGCGGAGCAGCGGCTCGAGTTCCTTGCGACGCGACGGCGAGGTCAGCCAGAGCCAAAAAGAGGGGAAAAGGAGAGGGGAGGCGTTCGGCGGACGCGCGAAGACGACGCGAGGCTCGGAGAAGGCTTACGCCGGCTGGAGGCGCGGTGTGGTGGCTCGGCGGCGGCGTTCTGCTTCGGCGGAGCGCGGCGCTGCTGTTGCTGTGGCGAGCTCGGTTGCGGATGAGAAAAGGCGGCGCGGGGTCGGCTACTTATAGCGGGGCTAGGGCCGGGAGTCCTGCGCGGATACGGACGCACGCGAGGAGATCGCGCGGAGCTCGCAGCTCTGTTGCGGCGCGGCGCCGAGGAGTCCGACGCGGGGACGTGTGCGGGCGGGGTCTTCGCCCAGCGGTTGCGGGGGCGCACGCGGACGCGGCGCGGCGTGGCACGGCGAGGCAGAGTCCGGAGCGGACTCGCCGCGAGGGAGGGGACGGCTGACGCGCGGGCCCGGTGCGTCAGCGGGAGAAGGTGGAGGAAGGAGCGCCCCCGCGCGGCTGGGCCGAGGCCACGACGGAGCTGGGCCGAGGGGAGAGGTGGCCGGCCCACGCGGGAAAGGTGAGGGGGGGAAGGGAGCTCTGCGAGCTGGGCCGACAGGCCGAAAGGAGGGAGGGGGGGGGGTGTGAGACAGGGTTTTTCTATTTCCTTTTTCCTTTCTTTTGCTTTTCCAAATATTTTTCAAACTAATTTTCAAAACGGGTTTTGAATTATTTCTTTGAGTTTTGAAAACCAATCAACACAAAGAAAAATGCAGAGGCATGCTATGCACATACAAGTTGAACCCTAGCATGAGATTTGTTTTATTATTTTCTTTATTTAATTCTATGATCACAACATTGTTTGACTTAAATCAAATTAAAGCAAAATCAATTTAAATTCCAACCTAATTCTCTAATTCAAATTTTAGGGTGTTATAGGAACGACGACGGCCTGTTCCCCTCCTACACCGGCAGGACGATCGACTCGAGGCCCGACCACTAGAGGTACGGGGTCGAGTACAAGAAGCAGAAGCGCCTCGACCACCTGCTTGGCGCGATCTCCGACCTGAAGAAGGCGGGGCTCACAGCGGCCGTTGTGGCGTCGGCGTTCCACCGGCGGGGGGTCGTGCCGCTGATGGCTCGCCCGCGACGCCTCGACGAGATGCACCCGGGGGCGAACCTCACGGGGTGCCGCCTCGTGGAGGACGAGTTGCTGCTCGAGAGGGTGGTTCGCCGAGTACGGGCCTCCTTCGCCGGCGCGTTCGAGGTGGGTAACATTGCCAACGTCCCATGATGTCTGACCGAGGGCACATCCAGCTGGTACCGTCATTTCCTTCCCCGTTAATATTTTCTTGCTTGTCCCGTTCGCTCCCCTTTGTCCGTTTTTGTGACCATGTCCCGCGTTCCTCAGGGGAACGTCATCTACCGAAAGTCGCCGCCGTCGGGGAAGGAGGATCGGGACGACTCCCAGGCGAGGCGCTTGCGGGCCAAGCAGGATAAGAAGGCCAAGGACAAGGCCAAGAAAGATAAGGGAAAGAAGGTCCGTGAGAGGGAGGAGCGTGAGCGACGCCGGGCCCGACAGAGGCAGGCGAACCTCCCCGAGGAGGAATCCCCCTCGGAGGAGGACGAGGATGAGGAGACGAGCAGCGGCGAGGTTTGTCGAAGATGATGTCACGGTGTGACGATATCGGGTTGGGACTATTGTTTCTGACTTGACGGGTCTCGTCCTTGTGCAGGGAGAGGAGCCGGAGCAGGAGGAGGAGGAGGATGAGCCGCAACGAGGGCTCGGGGAGGAGAGGGAGGTGCCTGAGCGTCGGGGGGCAACCGCCGGCGTCGGAGGGGGAGGAGGTCATCGTCGAGGTCGGCCCCAGCCGTCGGGGCTGAGCCGCGGGACGCGCGCCCTGCGGCCCCTCGAAGTCGTTCGTCGCGGTCCCCATCAAGGGGCCGGTCGAGCACGCCCCCGGCGCCCATACGATCGAGGGCACGGGCACCGGTCCCGTCGACCCGGGGGAAGACAGAGACGCCGCTGGCACCTGCCAGGGGCGCGGTGCCAAAGGCAGCCTCAACTCCCGCCGCGGCCAGCGATGGTGGGAGAAGCGGCCCCCGACGCGCCCCGCAGAAGCCCCCGAGCGACTCGAGGTCCATCGGTCGGACCCCCATGACTCCGCTGGGGTAAGTCCATCGCCCAGTCCCGGGTGCTTTTCTGTAGGCTATGGCTTGTAATTGACGTCGTATGCGACTTCCTTTTTCAGAATGAAGCGTACACTGGAGGAAGCGGCCCCCACCACGGCCAAGAGGCCGAAGGCGGAGGTCGTGGCCCACATGGCCGCTAGGGCCGGCCCCGCTGCCCCGTCCCCCTCGACCCTCGCCCCGGTCGAGGCGTGGGTAGCCAAGGCTCGGGAGGCGCTGGGGCGTGGGCAAAAGCAGGGCCGGTCTGCCGTGTTGGCGGGGTCCGCCGACGAGGCGGGCGAGGCCGCGCCGGTTGCCCTGCCGGAGGGGGGCGCGCCCGCGGTCTAAATTGACTACTTTTATATTATTAATGTTATAAAATTTTAGATAAATACATATATTATATTTTTTATGTTTTTTTATGACAGACTCACGAGCTAAATGAGCCGAGCCGGCCTCCTGACTCGTTAAGACAATGAGACAATGAGCCAATCCCTGACTCGTTAAGATAACGAGGCAAGTCGAGCTGGCTCGTTTGCCCAGCCCTAGTGTTGAGGCTGTCGAAAAATATATCAAACAGAAAGTTCCTTCAAGTGTTACTTGGAGGTTTTGGAGCCCTGCAGAAGAGAGTATATTGATAAATTACTGGATGTTTACATTCCTGATTCCTCAATAGGAAAGCTTGCTCTTAAACGAGAGACTACGATTGATTGGCATAGCAGTCCACAGGAAACCAAACCACAAGCATATACGGAACGGGACATCAACAAACTAGTTAAACAGCACCATATACTGATATAAGATAATAATGCAATTCCTTACTGCAAGCTGGAGAATTTCATCAGCATAATTCATTTATACAAAAGCAAAGACTGCATAGCAAAAGCATATATTATAGAAAACAATGCAATTCTTTACTGCCTGGGTGGGAAGTTTCACCGAGGAACAGAACACATTGAATGTCAAGTAAGCTGCAAGCCCCAGAGCTCACAGATGAAGTGAAAATCACCAAAAAATCCTGACTGTAGTTCGTTTTATTACAATCAATTAAGACCTAGAAAAGGAACTTTAGCTTCATGGTGGCAACAAGCCGCTGAACCGGCTTCCCCAGCTACTCGGTGGATTTAACAATGAAGTTCTGGCGGCTGATGGGGTTCATGACAACCGGTGGCCCAGCAGTGCGAGGCCAGGCCTGGAACTTGGTGTCTGTGGCCTGCCACCACTCCTTCTCAGAGACAGTCTTGGGGATGCTACCTGTGTGCCCACAAAGATTGAAGCAGCTTAAATCCAAATCTCCAAGAGTTGAGGGGCTGAGACACAGATCTGCAACATGAATCTAGTAAGGATGACACTAACCTCCAAATGCCTTCTTGTCAGAAACAAATGTGTCACACAGGTATGCAATGGCAAAGGATCCGACCAGTGAGCCAACAATGTAGCCAGCCGTCATTTTTGCTGCAAAAGGATGGATTTATGTACAGACTATCAGGTCTGGTAAACAATGAATCAAGAGTAAATGATTCACATTGTAGACAAGACAAGCCTATAGATTGTTCCTCACAAATAACAAAAATAAACAGAACATCTAGTCCAGCAAACACATAAGTGGACAACACAACAGCCAAGAGAAGGCGTAACATTTCCTTGATAACAGAAAGGTTTGCAGCTTTTCCAGCAACAAACGAGTGAATCACGATCCAATGGACCCATAACAGGTTACCTTATCATTATATCAAACATACCCAACATCTATCTTTTTATGATAAACAAGTGTTACTATTAATCTTCTAGGGCCTATAGTGACAGTAGTCACTACAGAAAACAATTCAACCATGACGAACATAAAAAATTCAATGAAACAAGTGTTCATAAGAATCTCACCAAGTCACCAGGCATAAAGTGACAGTGTTAATATGAATCTCACCATACTTCCATCTACTTATCAGGCCAAATTAACATTACACCAGCATTTCTTTTTCACAAAACATGTGTCAAAACGAATCTCACCAGACTTACAGTGGCGGAGTCATGTGTAATGTGCACGGTGCAATTCAAACAATAACAAACATATATAGATGTATACCTAATATTAAAATACACCTATATAGAAGTACTATATAATATTGTTGAGAGAAAATTCTAGAAATCCGATTTTTCGTCCCTTCCCTACTCTGCCAATCAGGGTTCCAAAAAGCGGCACTAAGCGCAAGCTTCAGCGCGCTGAAACACTAAGCGGACGGGTAGCGCTTCGCTATGGGGTATGAGCGCTCCCAAAGCGGCGCGACGCGACCGCCCGCTCCCCGCTGGCTGCACGCGGCGCGCAGGGAAACCACAGGGACCGGGTGCCGTAGACGGTCCAGCGGAGACAGGAGTGGAGAGGGAGGTACGTACCGCAGGGTCGCCGGCCGGTGTGCGGAGGACGGAGGCGAGGGCGGGAGGGGGAGCCGCTGGCAAAGCAGGAGCACGGCGCCCAGATGCGAGAGGAACTGCGGCGGCGGGGAGGCTGGGAGGGGAACTGAAAGGAGGTATTCTCATGTGGGCTTCGTTGGGCTGATGGGCCGAGGGAATGAGTTCAGCCTGTGAGGAAAGTTGGACGAAAGTTGGGTGTGGACTAAATAATGGCCTTTTAGATGTGCCACAAAACAAAAGCCTATACTATTATTTGTTTCTTTTTCTTTTGAAAAATCAGTACATAATATGTATCATCTATATATATATATATATAGTACACTAACGTATTTATCTGAAATTTCGTGAAACACATCAACCTCCATTACTTTTTATTGATTCCAGACTGACTGTCGTCTAGGAAGTCCGCTCCATTTCTATCTTAAACTTGGGACTGACGTCTATTGGGCTTCCTAGACTCCTCTAATGGTTTCGATAGAAATGCGACACATAGCTTCATAATTAGATGTTTAGGGCAAAAAGTAAGAATCCTGAATTTATGATAGTGAAGAAGCTTAATTTTGTACCATATGTGAAACCAGAAAATGAATAGACTGGATAATCATAGAAGGACCATGTAAAACTAAAATGATATAATTTTCTACGTGCGCTGAGTGAGGGATATGCTACTTCAACCGGGACGTATGAACCACAGGATGAATGCGACATGCATCAGGTAACATATGCCACAATGTCACCTCAAATTAGAAAATTGTTTGAAAATCCTTGGAGATACTCTAAGGTGATTCAACTATGCAGCTAATGCTTACCTTATAATGTCTCCCTTTCTTATCCTTATAAAGGTTTTATATTTATTATATATTTTTAAAGTATATGTATTTAGAATATACTTTGTTTGTCATGCAATCTTCTAAATATGTAAAATAAATAGAAAATCTACATGCGATTGAGGTATCTGAATTAGAGAAAAATGGTGAAGACAACATATTTGAGACGCCTCACATGTCTTATTTCCAAGATGATAAGAAAGCAAGACATATGGGTTTAGCTTGACATAAATTATGTATTTTTCATTAGATATGTATTACAATGTAGAATAATTAAATTATTTAAGACGTAAAATGAACAAGCTCTTATTTAAAAATTGGAATCGTTATGGACTTGCGTATATGTTTTCTTTGTTGATACACAATAGAAGAGTGCAATATTTCTACATTGCAAAACAAAAACTTTCATCGCTCTTCCTCAATATTTGATTCAAAAATCACTCTTTAAATTCTCACATTAATGCGCATGAAAATCATTTAATTCAATGTATGGTTGATGACTTGAGTTATGTGTTAGGTATATTAAATATTATGGGCTCCATTAGTGTGTTGAGGACCAAAATACATAGTCAAGAGACTTGTGAGATACTGATTAAGGCTTGTTTATAACACATAAATACTCTTTTCTAAATACAAGCCTAACTAGGGAAAATTATGAAAATCTACCCTTCACCTCCCCTATAAAAAGAGAAGAGATGGAGGTGTGAGTGACCTAGCTGTTGATTCATTTTCACTCTTGCTTTCCCCTCTCATATTTCTTTGGTTTAAGACCAACATTCTAAAATTCTCTAGCATCACAAAACGCTTAAATGCTTAAGAGTAACTTCAAGAGACTTGGTAAAAATTAATGGCTAAACTCAAGATTTAGCCGACCTCTAAAATAGAAAATCATACAAAAAATAAAAACTCCAACAATATTTCTAGTACGACAAATCATATGGCTAGCGGAACAAGCAAGCTATATTTAGCATTTGAGAACTCCGGGATAGATGAATTGCTATTTTAGAAAATCAAATACAATAAATAGTTGTTGGATAAGCACGCTTAAAAACGCTTAAGCATGCTTAAGCACGCTTAGCCTTTAGTTAGTAGGTCATTGCTCGCTTAGCGCTTAACGCCTTATGTAACCTTGCTGCCAATCGACAGGAATAATAAACGAAAACAAAAATACATCGACTAAAGTTGGGATGGACGGATCCCCAGCCCAGTGAAATCCAGAGGGACGACGACGACGCCTCCGGAGAAGCACGCGGGGTGAAGTCCGGATGCCCACGCCGCGCCCCAATCGATCGGATTCGCACAGATCTACCCAATCGATTGGATTCGCACAGATCTACACGCCCAATTCCCACGGCCTCAAGAGGCCAATAGCCGACCCAGGAGTCACCTGCAGCTACCGGCCCACCATTGGAAATAAAAAAGGACATGACACACGAGGCCCACCATTGACAGGCTAGGTTGCTTTGAGGCCAGCCCCAACGCACAGGCTGGCTGTATGCCCCAACATCCACGTACCCAACGAGCTTCCATGTCACGTGAGCTAGTAGCTCCGCAGAGTCTGACAGCATCTTGCAGAGGCACCGGTGGTTTCACCTGACACAATTACAAAGCACACAATGAAGTACTACGCATTGTGAGGCAAATAGCAGATGCCCCAACACAGGTTCGTGGGGGACTATAGCGTTGCAAGGAGAGAGAGTGGGAGAGGGGGAAGAGAAGAGAGAGAACACTGAAAGCGACATGCATACGTATGACACATGTCTTTTGCATTGTGACTTCTCTGTCTTCGTCCCGTTGATGCATGTGTGGATCTTAACTTTTTAACGAATCTAACAAGGATGTATGCTAGCGTTGGTCATGCCCTGAGCAAGGCTGGCAATGAACTGCTGCATGCTCCGGTAGCTGGTGCCACCCTCAGCAACGGCCACGGCGGCTTCCTCGGCGGCCCTCGTGGCCCTTGCCCTAACAGCCACGTCAAACATGACCTCCTTCACTTTCTTCCCGGTCTCCTCGGCTGTCACCAGCCAATCCTCGCCGAAACAGCTCCAGTGCTCCATCCACACCCCAACCCCGCCGCCGACCGCGACCATGGCGTTCACGCGGTGGTCACCGCCACGAGGCCACGCCAGGAGCGGCACCCCGGCGGCGGCTACCTCCGTCACCGAGTTCCAGCCGCTGTGGCTCAGGTGCAGCCCCACGGCCGGGTGCTTCAGCACGGCCTCCTGGTCCACCCACGCCTTGGTCACCAGACCATGCCCCCCTTGCTACAGTCGCTCCAGGAACCCTTCGCCGAGCATGTCGTTGCTCAGCTCGGCGTCGTCGTCCTTAACCACTTTGGTTGTCTTGAGCACCCACAGGAACCAGCAGCCGCTCGCCTCTAGCCCGCCGGCGATCTCCCTGATCTGTTCACGGCTCGCGGCGCTGCGGTTGCCGAATGCAACGTATACCACTGACCGCGCTGGCTGCTCGTCAAGCCATGATTCTGCTTCCGGCTTCTTCTCCACCTCAGCAGCTGATGATGATGAGTTGCCGCCGTGCTGCGACATGAGTGGGCCGATGGCGTACACCGGTGGGAACCCGGGGACGACCTTGCCGTCTCTCAAGGCGGCGAGCGTCCCCGGCTCCAAGGCGTCGAACGTGTTGACCAGAAAGCCGTCGGCGTTGATGATCTCGCGGCCGTTGTCGACGAACTGCTTGGCGAAGAGTTTGTTCAGGTCGAGCAGCGGCTGTGGGAGACATGACTCCGGGATGTGACGCATGCCGGGGATATCGACGTCGCCGAGGCCGACGCCGCCAGCGCCAGGCCCCTCCTTGGCCTTCTTCTTATCGAGGTGTACAGGGGTGTACGCGAGGAGCGAGAGAACGGATCAAGATGCCCAAGAGGGGGGGGTGAATTGGGCTCTTTTTAATTTCTAAACAAGAATTAAACCTATAAAGAGCCAATTAACCCCCTAGTGCCTACCGCTTGTGTGTCCTAGCTAGAAAGCGGTAGCAAGTCAATGGAAAGCAAAAACTTCTTACACAATTCTAGTATGAATTGGAAGACAAGTGCGGAAAGTAATGCGGTAATAAAGAGTTAGGGAAAGAGATGCTTGACTTGGCGATGTTTTGCCGAGGTATCGAGGAGTCGACACTCCCCCCTAGTCCTCGTTGGAGCACCTTGCAAGGTATAGCTCCCCCTCAATCCCGCGTAAGGGATGAGTGCTCTCTACGGGCTGATTCTTCGCCACTCCGGCTCGGTGAATCGCCCACAACCGATCACAATCGTCGATGGAGAAGGGCCGCTGACAATCCTCCGGCGATCACCTTCCTCCGAGCACCACCGGACCGTCTAGGTGATGTCGATCACCAAGAGTAACAAGCCTCGATCTTCGCTTGACTCACTCAAACTTCACAACTAGAGGATGCACACTTGAACTCTTGGATGAACTAGAGAGAGGATGGATGGATTCGCGAATCACTCTCTCTCTCTAGGGCTCTTGCTCTCTTCCCAACCTTCTCAACAAACTCAGCAACTCAAATGAGCAAAGGCAAGGTGGTAGAGAAGTGGGAGGGGCTATAAATTGACCCTCAGAAAACTGCCTTGTGCTGGCATTTTAAGTTGGCGACGGACGGTCCGTCGCATGCCCCAACGGCTAGTTCTGTTCATAGTTTGGGTGACGGACGCTCCGACGCCTAGGCGACGGACGCTCCGACGCCTAGGCGACGGACGCTCCGACGCCCTACCCAACGGCTAGTTCTGACACACTGTTCCCAGCGACGGACGCTACGTCACTGGGGCGACGGACGCTCATCCCAGCGTCTGACGCTACACTCTGGCTCGGGCTGAAAAAACACCCTCTCTGGAAGGTCGACGGACGCTCTTCAATGTGAAAGCTAATTTTCTAGACTTCTTCAACTTTTGAAACGGTTACATTTAACTCCCTGAGTGATTCACGTAGCACCATGTTAGCCACGACGAACATAAATTAATCTTTCATCGAGGAACATAAATTAAAGTTTCACCTTAATTCAATTGAGGGTCTCCCTAGCTATGTAATTGACATGAATATAAATACTTATAGAACAAGGATTTTGAAGGTCTCCCTAGCTATGTAATTGACATGAATATAAATACTTATAGAACAAGGATTTTGAAAGGACCTTGATGTCGCCCAGCAGGATTAGAGGGGGGTGAATAGGCCTATTTAAAATAAACTTGTAAACTTTCTGTCAGCACAGGTCCGGCACTGCCAGCCTTGAGTCCGGCACTGCCGGGGTGCCCGGCACTGCTGCTCTAAAGCTCGGCAGTGCTGGCCTCCAGGACAGAACTGAGCACAATTCAAAATGTATAACTGGAATGGAAATTGTGCTTGAATGAAAACCTTCCTAGAGGTGTAGGGAACCTCTAGCACCACTTGAAAGTGGTAGCAGCACACCCACCAAGTAGATCGGGACCAAACCCTAGAAATCACCTTGAGGACAAATGTAAGTAAGGCAAACAACACAAACACAAGTGACACAAGATTTATCCCGTGGTTCAGCGTCGCCACCAATGCTGGCCTAAGTCCACGTTGTTGAGGTTCGTCACACAAGGCTTAGGCTTGCCACACAAGGCTTGCCTTTCCCTCGTTCTCAAATCAAGAGTGAACTCTTGAAGTGAGGGGTGATTTACTAGCTGCAATGAATGGTTACAAATCTCCCAGGGCTGCCACACAAGTTGACAAGCTCCACGGGCGACGCTCTAGCCGGCTAGGAGCAAGCTCCAAGAATAACGAATGCAATCTACCGGCTTGAACGTGAACCAAGTGCTCTAGGCGGTGAAGAACAGTTTAGGCTGCTCTCTAAAGGAGTTTGGAGACTCAATCTCTCAAAGGATTGGAGAGGAATCAAAGAGAGAAGCTTGAGGGGCTCCAATGGAGTTAGAGAGAAGGAGAGAGCTTTCTGTTTGAGCACTGAGAAGAGAATGGTCGAGATGACCGTTGCGGGCAGCAGGGAGGGGATAGAAATACTTCATGCTGTCCAACGGTAACTTTAAGTCCCGGCACTGCTGGGGTACAGCCCGGCACTGCCGGACAGGTCCGGCACTGCTGGACTCCCAGCACTGCTGCTCAGGGGAACAGCACCGCTGCGCTACCCAAAAATGCTCCGAATAAAAAACTGTTTTGCAGGGAGTCTGGGCAAGGTATGAGAGGATGTTTGGTGGAATTTGAGCACTTGGTTGCACATTTAAGCATGCATATTACATCCCCCTTTGTAGTACGGTATTTCCTAAACTCAAATTCAAAACATCAAATGATTTAAACGCTTTTGAGTTGGTCACTGCATCCTTTGATAATTTGGGGCTGCACCATTGAATGTATTGTCCTCATTCTTGTAATACCTTGAGCATGTGTTTGCAATCATCCTTATCTCATCTCTTTGAGCAAACACACCTTAGAGCTTGTGACTTGAATCTTCCAACACATATGAGTTCAGCCCATAGCTTCAAGTCACTTTCAACACAGGTTCGTGGGGGACTATAGCATTGCAAGGAGA
Source organism: Microstegium vimineum (assembly GCA_022036555.1). Classification (NCBI taxonomy): domain Eukaryota; kingdom Viridiplantae; phylum Streptophyta; class Magnoliopsida; order Poales; family Poaceae; genus Microstegium; species Microstegium vimineum. The sequence continues at coordinate 1,427,365 of CM039126.1, read as the reverse complement.
GAGAGTGGGAAGAGAAGAGAGAAAACACTGAAAGCGACATGCATACGTATGACACATGTCTCTTGCATTGTGAATTCTGTGTCTTCGTCCCGTTGATGCATGCGTGGATCTTAACTTTTTAACGAATCTAACAAGGATGTATGCTAGCGTTGGTCATGCCCTGAGCAAGGCTGGCAATGAACTGCTGCATGCTCCGGTAGCTGGTGCCACCCTCAGCAACGGCCACGGCGGCTTCCTCAGCGGCCCTCGTGGCCCTTGCCCTAACAGCCACATCAGACATGACCTCCTTCACTTTCTTCCCGGTCTCCTCGGCTGTCACCAGCCAATCCTCGTCGTCCCAGCTCCAGTGCTCCATCCACACCCAACCCCGCCGCCGACCGCGACCATGGCGTTCACGCGGTGGTCACCGCCACGAGGCCACGCCAGGAGCGGCACCCCGGCGGCGGCTGCCTCCGTCACCGAGTTCCAGCCGCTGTGGCTCAGGTGCAGCCCCACGGCCGGGTGCTTCAGCACGGCCTCCTGGTCCACCCACGCCTTGGTCACCAGACCATGCCCCCCTTGCTGCAGTCGCTCCAGGAACCCTTCGCCGAGCACGTTGTCGCTCAGCTCGGCGTCGTCGTCCCTGTCCACTTTGGTTGTGTTGAGCACCCACAGGAACCAGCAGCCGCTCGCCTCTAGCCCGCCGGCGATCTCCCTGATCTGTTCACGGCTCGCGGCGCTGCGGTTGCCGAATGCAACGTATACCACTGACCGCGCTGGCTGCTCGTCAAGCCATGATTCTGCTTCCGGCTTCTTCTCCACCTCAGCAGCTGATGATGATGAGTTGCCGCCGTGCTGCGACATGAGTGGGCCGATGGCGTACACCGGTGGGAACCCGGGGATGACCTTGCCGTCTCTCAGGGCGGCGAGCGTCGCCGGCTCCAAGGCGTCGAACGTGTTGACCAGAAAGCCGTCGGCGTTGATGATCTCGCGGCCGTTGTCGACGAACTGCTTGGCGAAGAGTTTGTTCAGGTCGAGCAGCGGCTGCGAGAGACATGACTCCGGGATGTGACGCACGCCGGGGATATCGACGTCGCCGAGGCCGACGCCGCCAGCGCCAGGCCCCTCCTTGGCCTTCTTCTTGTCGAGGTGTACAGGGGTGTATGCGAGGAGCGAGAGCATGGTGGCGCAGGAGATGAAGAGGACGTGGCACTGGACGCCAAGCTCCTTGGCGATAGGGATCGATGACGTGGGAGGTGAGGGTGACGTCGGTAATGACGGCCGAGACGGGCGGGGCGGCGCCGGCTATGAGAGGGCGGAGGAGGTGCGATGAGCGGCGGAGAGCCTCCCATCGGACAGTGAACGGGTCGCGGTCGTGGCTTGGGAACTCGGACTCGTCTAACGGCAGGAGGTGGAAGTTGACGCGGCGGAGGCTTGGGAGTGCGGCGAACAGGCTGGCGAAGTGGTCGGCCTCGGCGGCAGAGACGGTAGGGAGCACGGTCACCACGGAGATGTCGACGTCGTCGGTGTGCGCCGCGAGAGACGCGATGAAGAGAACGGCAGGAGATGGCCCATGCCGGCGCTCGGGATAAACATCACATGCGGGCATGAACGTGTTGCGCCGCCGTTGCCGTTGAGCTCTCCTCCCAGCTGCTGGCTCTTCGTTGCCGCCGGCGTGGCCATATCCGAAACGCTAAAGGTGAAGTACAGTGGCGATGGAGAGTTGGGAAAAGCTAAAGGTTTCGCTGTGACGTGTGGTTGGCGGCGATGGAGAAGAAGAGAAGAGCTCGTCCGTGGTCGTCCAGCATATATATGCATGCACACACCTAAAATGGGTGACTACTCCACGCAAGCAACACATGAGCATGTACTATATCTAGTAAATTTGAAATCATTAGGTTACTCCGTACAGTACCAAATATAGTATCTCGTCGATTCTTGGCGACCGACAGTAAGTATCTCGTCAATCATTAAATTAAAGTAGTCGGTAGTATACAGTAATAATTTGTCATGTTTAGATGAGTCGTCAGTCAAGTCGTCTACAGGTAAGATCGAGCATCTTCTTTGCTTAATCCTTTTTTACTGGGGATAACAGAGATATATTGGCGAGTGTACTAAGAGCATCTCCAAGAGACTATAGTCAAATCATTTTCTAAAGTTAAATTTGATTATTGTTATAACTCTCTAAATTTAGTATTTTTTTTATTTCACCTTATTCGCTCTCTAATTTTGCATAGCCTACCTCACTAGCTAACTATTTTTTAGTTTTACAGATTCTAATTTCTATTAGAGTATCTAATGTTGTCTATTTCAGAGTAATAAAATCAGTAAAATTTAGTTAGTTTATTTGGCTAAACTCTTGAAATGCTCTAACAACTCTCCCGACATTGTTAATCGGTCTTGTTTATTTAATTTATCAGCTATGATATAATAATTTTATCTCACGACAAACATCAACTAACCCATCAACCAACCAGCCGAACACATCGTTGGTCGAGCCTTTTTCTTTGTCAAAAGATTAGGAAAACAATACAATAATTGGTGCATCAGCGGGAGACCTTCACCGGAGACGCTGGTGTGGAGCGCGCACGAGACAGCCCCCATACAGTACAGCAACAGCACGCATGCAAGGGAGCACGGACCTGACGCGTGTCGCGTACCTGCCATCGCACTAACGAATGCCTTTGAGTTGGCGCCCATTTGTGACGACACGGGTCGAACTGAAGCTAGGGAAAGAGGTTCTCACCTCGGCTAACTCCGGCGAAACTTCCACGAAGATGGAGGCGTCGGAGATGAGACGGCGAACGGTGAACGCTGGTTGATCGGTGCGGTGGTGACTCGGAGTCGAAGAACGGCGGGGACGTTCCGGTGACTGGAGTGCTTGGTTGGGGAAGAAGAGGCGAGCAGCGTGGTTGCGAGGCAAAGGCGAAAGCTAGAAGGAGAGGGATTGAGCAGAGGAGCTCGGGTGGTGGTGGATTGGAGAAGAAGGCGCTTGCGGTGCTTCGGAGCTCTCAGCTGGTGATGGCAGAGGACTGCGAGTGATTGAGCGAGTACGTATGAGTGTGGACGGGTGTGGGAGGTGGTGGAGGTATAGGCGCTCCTCTCTGCTTGGTCATGGCCGACCGGCGCGACCAGAGGGGACGTGACGCGATGGTGTGGTGGTGGCAGCGGCGCTGGCGTGCTTGCGGCGGCGGAGCAGGACGTCAGCGGCGGAAAAGCGGTGCCGACTTGGTCCTAGCGTCGTTAACGCGGATTTGAGTGAGACAGAGCGAGCGGCGACAGCGATGTCGGCGCAGTGCCGAAGCGGCGGCGATGGCGTGTTCCACTTCCGCGGTCAGGCATCGTCGGCCACGCGGCGAATGACTCCGACGTACGGCTCAGCCGCGGTCGGGTGAGTGCGCGCGAGCGTGCGCGACACGTGCGTGCGGTCGAGCGCGCGGGAGAGGGGTCGATATCGAGGGTAGGGTTGATGGGTAGATCGAGCCTCCGACTCGGTCGAGCCTTCTGCGCGGGGTCATTCGTCCAAGCCTCGGTTTGCCATATCGAGGGGTCGAAGTCGGGGGAGGTGTCGATGGACTGGCTGATCGAGCCTCTAGCTCGGTCGAGCCTCTGGCCCGGGGTCGTTCAATCGAACCCTCACGTTCATCGAGCGGTGGTCGAGGTCGAGGGGTGGCGCTTGGCCTGTCTCGATTCTGATTTCCTTTTCCATTTTCTTTTATCTGATGAAACTAAGCAGAGTAACTAAACATGAAGCAAACCCTACTTTACTCTAAGCATAGCAAAGTTTAACTAAACAGGTTAAACACACGAATTAAGCACAAAACACCTATTAAATTCTAGTTTCAAAGCATGTAAACACACACATGAAATGATAGCATATGCAAACATGAATGCAATGAAATGCTGTGCTTAGTGGCTAATGATGATCCTAATGCAAGCTTGACACAGGGTGTCACAGCCCTTCCCCCCTTAACGAAATCTCGTCCCGAGATTTGAGTTTTAGTACCATTTATTATAAAAGACGGGGTAGTTTGCGATTAGGTAGACTTCGGTCTCCCAGGTTGCATCATGGGGACCATGATGACTCCAAAGAACTTTAAACGTCTTCACTTCTCGATTCCTGGTGACTCTTGTCTTTGTATCCAAGATCTTTTCTGGTTTCTCAAAGTACTCCAAGTCTGAGCTGATTACGATGTCTGAACTTGGAACAGATTCCTCTTCTGGAACTCGAAGACATTTCTTGAACTGTGATACATGAAACACTGGAAAGATAGAACTCATCTCTGGGGTAACTATACTTGATAAGCCACTTTACCTTTCCTTGCGATGATCTGATAAGGTCCAACATATCGGGGTGCTAACTTCTTCTTAACTCCAAAGCGACGAACGCCTCTCATTGGTGATACCTTAAGATACACATAATCACCAACTTGAAACTCCAAAGGTCTCCTCCTTTGATCTGCCTAACCTTTCTGTTGAGATTGAGCTGCCTTGATATGTTGTTGAACAGTGCGGACTATTTCTTCTGCCTCTTTCACATAGTCCGTACCATAGAATCCCTTATCTCCTGATTCAATCCAATTGATAGGGGTTCTACACTTGCGTCCATACAAAGCATCAAACGGTGCCATCTTAATGCTTTCTTGGTAACTGTTGTTATAAGAAAACTCCGCCAAAGGTAACCATTTCTCCCATGATCCTTCTGCTGATACAACACAAGCTCTCAACATGTCTTCCAACACTTGATTCACTCGTTCCGTTTGTCCATCTGTCTGAGGGTGATAAGCGGAACTTCGAATCAACTTTGTTCCCAACTCCTTATGTAACTGCTCCCAAAAACGAGCGATAAACTGTGATCCTCTATCGGATATGATGGTCTTAGGAATACCATGCAACCTTAAGATATTCTGAACATAAAGCTCGGCGTACTGATGTGGTCGATGTGTAACTTTGACTGGTATGAAGTGAGCGACCTTTGTTAACCGATCCACGATAACCCATATCGAGTCGTTTCCTTTCTGAGTGGTAGGCAAACCTGTGATAAAGTCCATATTGATATCTTCCCACTTCCACTCAGGTATAGAAAGAGGTTGTAACAACCCGGCAGGTTTCATGTGCACTGCCTTGATGAGACAACACGTATCACACTTTGCAACATATTCTGCGATATCCAACTTCATCTTAGACCACCAAAACCTTGTCCTCAGGTCTTGATACATCTTACTGCTACCAGGGTGGATCGATAACTTTGAGTTATGCGCTTCATTGAGAATCCTTTCTCGCAAGACTTGATCCTTAGGTACTACCAAACGCTGATTGAACCATAGGACTCCTTTTTTATCCACTTTGAAATTCAGAGATTCACTGGTTTCCAGCCTTTGTTTGATTTGCACAAGCTCTTTGTCCGATTTCTGTCCTTCAATAATATCACTATCCAAGGTGCACTGAATAACAATATTATTTATGACCGAAGGGTGCATTAGATCAAAACCATCTTCTAACAAGGGTTGCAACAAGTTGCAATGAGATTTGCGGCTCAAAGCATCTGCTACAACATTTGCTTTTCCAGGATGATAATGCACTTCCAAGTTATAATCCTTGATTAACTCCAACCATCTTCTCTGCCTCATATTCAATTCAGACTGTGTAAACAAGTACTTCAAACTTTTATGATTCGTGAAGATGTGGCACAGATTACCCATCAAGTAATGCCGCCATATCTTCAGAGCATGCACTACTGCTGCTCACTCCAAGTCATGGGTCGGGTAATTCTCCTCATGAGATCGGAGTTGTCGTGAGGCATAGGCAATGACTCTTCCATTCTGCATCAGCACACATCCTAATCCAATTGTTGATGCATCACAAAACACATCAAAAGGTTCCTCCAAATTTGGTTGTGCCAAAACTGGTGCAGTTGTCAACAGTGTCCGCAAGGTACGGAACGCTGTTTCACAACCTGCGCTCCATTCAAACTTCTTGTTTTTCTGTGTTAACCTTGTCATAGGTTTAGCTATCTTAGAAAAGTCCGGGATAAAACGACGGTAGTATCCGGCCAATCCTAAAAATCTACGAACCTCATGCATGTTAACGAGTGCTTTCCAATTCATAACTTCTTGCACCTTTGAGGGATCCACTGAGATACCCTCCGCTGATAAGATATGACCCAGAAAAGGTACTTTGGTCAACCAAAACTCACACTTGCTAAACTTGGCATAAAGCTTATGCTCTCTTAACCGTTTCAGCACTACTCGCAGGTGTTCTGCGTGATCCTTCTCATTCTCCGAATACACCAGGATGTCATCGATGAAAACTACCACAACTTATCCAACTCTTGCATGAACACGGAGTTCATCAAGTACATGAAATGCGCAGGCGCATTTGTCAATCCAAAAGACATCACTAGATATTCAAAGAGACCTTATCTTGTGGAGAAAGCGGTCTTAGGTACATCTTCCTTTCTGATCTTAATCTGATGATAACCAGACCGTAGATCTATCTTGGAGAACACTTTAGCTTTAGACAACTGATCAAACAACAAATCAATCCGCGACAATGGATATTTGTTTTTGATGGTAACTGCATTGAGAGGGCGATAATCCACGCACATCCTTAAGGTTTTATCCTTCTTTTTCACAAAGATGGCGGGACATCCCCAAGGTGAACAACTCGGTCGGATCAAACCTTTTTCCAGCAACTCCTGGAGTTGTTTCTTGAGTTCTGCTAACTCATTGGGTGGCATCCTATATGGTCTCCTGGATATAGGTGTTGTTCCTGGAGCTAGCTCTATAGCAAACTCGACATCTCGATCTGGAGGTAACCCTGGAAGATCATCAGGAAACACATCTGGAAACTCACACACTACAGGAATCTTATCCAACAATTCTGCAGTGATAGCAAACATAACTCCAAGCTGATTGGGATTCTTAGGTAAGAAGATTCCAAAGGTAACTCCATTCCGCGGGTTGGTGATAGATACTGCTCGTTGGGTGATATCTAGATGCACTTTCCAAGCTTTCATCCATTCCATACCAAGGATTACATCTAGACCTAGCTCAGGTATTACGATGAGGTTGACATGTATCGATGCCGCCCCCATGGTAATTTCTACATCCTTTACCATCTTACGAGTATATAATACAGCTCCTGCTGCACTAATCTGATACTCCTTTTCCAATTCTACCACCTTCTGTTGACTTCGCAACACGAAATTCCCACTAACGAATGAATGCGATGCTCCAGAATCAAACAAGATAACTGCAGGACATTGATTAACAAGAAACGTACCAGCTGTGACGGGCTCACCTTCTGGTACTTCCTCCAAGGTGGTGTGATGAACATTCCCTTTGCGAGGCTGCTGAGGATAGCTGAACTGCCTTCTAAGCTTCGTGCAGAAGCGAGATAGGTGACCTGTTTGTCCGCAGTTGAAGCACAATCCTACCACAGATGGCGTCTTTTGACTTCCAGCTGCAGGTGCTGCGGCTTTTCCCTTATTCTGCGGCAGGGGTGCAGTGAAGGGTCTCTGGTATGCGGGACGAGCACGAGCATTGGTCATCTTCCCTTGAGGTGGTCGGAAACGTGCACCAACTTGTGGTGGACGAAACACTGGCCTTGAAGCACTGGGACCCCGATTCTGGTGGGATCCTCCCTCTGGGATGCGACGACGCGTCTCTGCAAGCAACCTATTGTCATTGGTCTCTTGGTTCAAGCAGTCGCTGATGAAATCACTGAAAGTGATACGGTGACTGTTTCCCATCTTGGACAGAAGAGCAGCGTTCATGCCTCTCTTGAAGCTAGCGATCTTCTTGGCGTCCGTGTTGACAAAGTCACTGGCATAGCGAGCCAACCTGTTGAAACTGCTGAGGTACTCTGTCACTGTTCTGGTACCCTGGGATAACCGCATGAACTCTGTAAGCTTCATCTCCATCACACCGTCTGGGATGTAGTGACGGCGCATAGCTGTGGAGAACAACTCCCATGTAACTTCCGTGCCGGCAGGCAAGTTATCACGGTACTGGGACCACCAGATACTTGCTGGTCCTTCCAGCCTATGCGCGGCATACTCCGCCTTCAACTCATCCGTCAGGCGTAGAAGCCTAAACTTCTGGGTCATGGAGTGCAGCCATTCATCTGCCTCCAGCGGTTCAGAAGCTTCCTTGAAGATAAGAGGGCGAGTGTCCATAAAATCCTTATAAGAACTGTACTGATTAGGTGCGGCCCCCTGCTGTTGCCTATGCTGCTGAGCTGTGTTGGCAGCGATGTTGCGCAACGTTTCATTCATCTGCCTCTGCATCTCTTCGACACTTCTTTGGCTACCCAAGAAGTGGCCAAAGAACGCTTCCGGTGTCATTGCAGGTGGTGGTGGTGGTGGCAAGTCCTCTCTCTGGGATGCCTCTCCATCACCCCGGTTGGTGCGACGAGTATTAGCCGTCATCTGTATAGCCCATTAACAAGCAACAATTAGGTGATGCTATATTGAACCAATGAATAAATACCGTGTTGTACAAAATGTAACATTAAGCACACGACCAGATATAATTATTCATCTTTCCACATAACATCACAGAATTAATTGCCCATCATAAACATACAAATAACATTCCAAATTCGTCGCCAGAACAATTCCTGGACTTAAATTCCATATTCGGCTTACACATCCGAAGATCCAAATTTAACAGAGTCTTAAACAACACCAAGATACAAAAGCTCCTTGCGCGGAAGATCAACTCCTAATCTAGCGCTCAGTAACCATCGGAGTAGTCGTGCTCTCCGATGTTGTCGTCAAGGTTGTCGTCGTAGAAGGGCTCGTCGGCGAAGACCTCGTTTGGTGAGTCGGGACCAAGGATCACTCCACCCTATGGCTCTGGCTCTTCAGGTGTAGGTGCTTCGGCGGCTTCAGCTGCTGCTACTGCTTGCTGCTGATGGAGGGCGTGGAAAGCCTCGTGCAGGTTGTTGATGTACTCCTGGTGTCCATTGAGGTTTCCCTCTAACTCTGCAACTCTAGCCTGCAGGTCTTCTGACTCGGTCCAAGCTTCATTCCTGGAGTTGGTGGCATCGAGAAGCAACTGCTCACTAACCACACGAGCCGTGATCTCCTCCTCCAACTTAGCCTGAGCCTGATTGCATTCCAGAGTTATCTGAGCTAACTCTGCCTGAAGAGTCTCGACGGCTGTCTCGAACTCTTGCTGCAACTGACGCTTGCTTTCCATCGTGGCGTTGTGGATTTCTGCAACATCTGCAAGACTGCGCTCCAGACTCTCACAAGTGCCAAGAAGAGCTCCAGTGGCACCCATGGCTGGGGTCTCACAAAAGAAAAGCTCCTCTTCGCCTCCTGTCAGAGCTGTCTCCTCAGTCTGCATCCAATCCACAGGAAAAGCTGATCCACGTGGGAAAACTCCCGGCCATGCGTCTGCAAGATCTGCTGGAAAACGAGCGATGATGTCCTTTAGCACGAGGTATGCTGCCCTGTTGGCTCCATCCTTAGCACAAGCTCCCTTGGTAACGATCGTCCATCCTGACCAGTCGGGCCTTCCTTCCAAAGCTTTTACTCTGATCTCAACCTGGACCAAAGAATCTGGACCATACTGCTGCTTCTGCCAAGAGTACTTGGGTTCACTGCCCTCAGAATACCCAATGGCATGCAAAACTCGCCAAAGGATAGTTGGCAGCCCAAAGTACGTCAAAAACTTTCCCTTGGTCATCTTCCTTGCCAAAGGGTGGCGAGGGACTCCTGCTCCTCCGGTTGCTTTCCTGGCGGTCAGACGGGTACGAGGCATCTGAAGAAAAAGGGGTTTCGACTCTCGTGAGACAGATATTAAGTTGGTCATTTTTATAAAAAGGGGATGATTACAATTTAAGGGGAGGGATGACATGATGCAAGAATATAAACATGATGCATGGTCGTAACTACGTTCTCACTCAACTAGAATGACTCGTAAGTCCTAACGTTCTAGTCGGTGGCAAGACGATCTCTCATTACACAGTTATTCGTTCTACACGGTTGCGTAGTTAGTGTACCTGCAGAAAATTCATCTCAGCCCAAAAGAACAAAACCCAATGCAGAAAATCACCGGGCACTTCCTGATACGCACGAAGTACATACCAGTTAGATACCAAAATCTTATGCACCAAGCTCAAAAAACCCACCCAGCATTTCATACTTCCCAGACATGTCTGCGTGAAAGCTCGCATATCCTTAAGTAACAAGGTATCACTTCCCTTGACCAACGGTTGGAAGGTCTGCTCTCACATCTCCCAATTAATTTTTAATGCAATTTTCGAACCTAGTATCATTCTCCCCAAGAATGATATCCCGGCAAATTACAAAGATCCAGCATGAGCAAAACCCGGAACCAAGTTAGTATAACTAAGCCACCTGATTTCCTAGTATAGGGCTTAAGGACTAGACTTTGACACCCAAGTTTCGAAAGTAGTTTATAAAATAGTTTTGAAAAATACTAGTTTTGTTGAAAAGTTGCTCAAACGAATGAGGATACCTAAACAATGCTCTGATACCAGCTGTGACGACACGGGTCGAACTGAAGCTAGGGAAAGACGTTCTCACCTCGGCTAACTCCGGCGAAACTTCCACGAAGATGGAGGCGTCGGAGATGAGACGGCGAACGGTGAACGCTGGTTGATCGGTGCGGTGGCGACTCGGAGTCGAAGAACGGTAGGGACGTTCCGGTGACTGGAGTGCTTGGTTGGGGAAGAAGAGGCGAGCAGCGTGGTTGCGAGGCAAAGGCGAAAGCTAGAAGGAGAGGGATTGAGCAGAGGAGCTCGGGTGGTGGTGGATTGGAGAAGAAGGCGCTTGCGGTGCTTCGGAGCTCTCAGCTGGTGATGGCAGAGGACTGCGAGCGATTGAGCGAGTGCGTATGAGTGTGGACGGGTGTGGGAGGTGGTGGAGGTATAGGCGCTCCTCTCTGCTTGGTCATGGCTGACCGGCGCGACCAGAGGGGACGTGACGCGATGGTGCGGTGGTGGCAGCGGCGCTGGCGTGCTTGCGGCGGCGGAGGAGGACGTCAGCGGCGGAAAAGCGGTGCCGACTTGGTCCTAGCGCCGTTAACGCGGATTTGAGTGAGACAGAGCGAGCGGCGACAGCGATGTCGGCGCAGTGCCGAAGCGGCGGCGATGGCGTGTTCCACTTCCGCGGTCAGGCATCGCCGGCCACGCGGCAAATGACTCCGACGTACGGCTCAGCCGCGGTCGGGTGAGTGCGCGCGAGCGTGCGCGACACGTGCGTGCGGTCGAGCGCGCGGGAGAGGGGTCGATATCGAGGGTAGGGTTGATAGGTAGATCGAGCCTCCGACTCGATCGAGCCTTCTGCGCGGGGTCGTTCGTCCAAGCCTCGGTTCGCCATATCGAGGGGTCGAAGTCGGGGGGGTGTCGATGGACTGGCTGATCGAGCCTCTGGCTCGGTCGAGCCTCTGGCCCGGGGTCGTTCGATCGAACCCTCGGTCCGTCACGTTCATCGAGCGGTGGTCGAGGTCGAGGGGTGGCGCTTGGCCTGTCTCGATTCTGATTTTCTTTTCCATTTTCTTTTATCTGATGAAACTAAGCAGGGTAACTAAACATGAAGCAAACCCTACTTTACTCTAAGCATAGCAAGGTTTAACTAAACAGGTTAAACACACGAATTAAGCACAAAACACCTATTAAATTCTAGTTTCAAAGCATGTAAACACACACATGAAATGATAGCATATGCAAACATGAATGCAATGAAATGTTGTGCTTAGTGGCTAATGATGATCCTAATGCAAGCTTGACACAGGGTGTCACACCCATGCATCAGGCTTATTGTGGTACATCAGCGACACCTACTCATGGGCAGGTAATATCGATGATAGTGGACTCGGGTTGGTTGAGACCAAAAAACTTTTGTACCCCTCTAAATTTCAAAACTTTACAAAAATTTTCATCACATTGAATGTTCAAACACATATTGTAGTATTAAATATAAATAAATATATAACTAATTGCATAGTTTATCTGTAATTACAAGAAACTTTTTTAACCTAAATTACTCCATAGTTGGATAATAATTATTATCAAATAAAAATGAAAGTGTACTATAATACTCTTTTTCCAAAAGATTTTGGATCCCAACACGCAATAACAATGTATCACTTTTATTTGGATTTGAGGGTTATTATCTAACCATAAAGTAATTAAGTTTTGCAAACTCTATATTTTACCAAACAAAAAAAATACAAAACTGTTAGAGTTGCTCTAACCGATAAAATAACTGCACATTTCTCCGTTTCCGAGAAGTCAGATGCTTTTAACTTTAACTAACTTTATATTAAAATAAAAATATTAAAATTAATAGTACATAATTAATATTATTAGATTGAGTATTTAATTTTTTTTATAATAAACTAATTTAAAGATAAAAAATATTATTAACTCTTTTTTTATAAACCTAGTTAAATTTAGCAAAGTTTAAAAGAAAATACCATAGTGATACCTCCTTTGCCTTTTTGTAACCGTCATTTTTAATTTCCAAGATATAACTTTAACTAATTATATATAAAAATATTAATATAAATAGTATATAATTAACATCATCAAAGATATGTCATGAATCGATTTTTATAATAAATTTATTTTAAAATATTAATATTAATATTAATATTTAATAATGACCAGATATGGCGGTGGTGCCGATGTATCATCAAAATAGGTACTAGCGTTGTTGTGTGTGTTCACGCTTTCTGTCTCTTTCATGGGTTCACGTGGCCCAACTGTTTCTTTCATTGGGTTCACGTGGTCGTATTTTTAAGATTAACACATTACTACATATATGTTTGCTTGAACCATTGTTATGACAGTGATCCTTTGTCTTTTTTGTGCAAGTGGTTAGTGGCGAAGGTAGAGCAAATTTGAGGGTGATACACTTGCCAGGTGGATGTAGTGTAGGTGCGTGGGGGTATTCGAGGGGGCCCGTATTCGAGGTCAGTGGGGAGGATGGCCTCGGACCCATAGACCAAGAAGAAAGGGGAGAATCCTGTAGCTCGGCTCGGTGTTGCTCTGAGACTCCATAGGACGGAGGGAAACTTATCGACCCATCTCTTGCCGTGTTTGTTTAGCCGATCGAAGATCCTTGGCTTGAGCCCCTACAAAACCATGTCATTGGCTCGCTCGACCTGACCGTTAGTTCGAGGGTGGGCGACTGCGGACCAGTTCACCTTGATGTTGTGGCGGTCACAGAAGCCCACCAACTTTTGGCCGGTGAACTGCGTGCCGTTGTCGGTGATGATGACGTTGGGGACTCCGAAGTGGTGGATGATGTCTGTGAAGAACAGCACAGCTTGGTGGGATTGGATGTTGGCGATGGGTCGAGCCTCGATCCACTTCAAAAACTTGTCTATGGCGACGAGGAGGTGGGTATGGCCACCTTTGGTTTTCTTCAGGGGGCCAACCATGTCGAGCTCCCATACCGCGAACAGCCAAGTTATGGGTATCATCTAAAGAGCTTGGGCCGGGAGGTGGGTCTGCCTGGCGTAGAATTGGCACCCCTTGCAAGATCGGACGAGCTCGGTGGCGTCGGCGACGGCTGTCGGCCAGTAGAAGCCTTGTAAAAAGGCGCTTCCTACCAGCGTCCTTGGTGCCGCGTGGTGGCCGCAAGCCCCCGAGTGTAGGTCCTGCAGCAGCGCTCTCCCTTCCCCGAGGGTGAGGCAACGTTAAAGCACACCGGCAGGGCTGCGTCGATACAGCTCGCGGCCGTTGTTGACACCGTTTTTCGACACGTGTCAAATAGGCTGAGGCTTGACTAGTCAGTAGCCGTTCTCCATCGGTATCAGAAGTCGATAGTGCCGATGGAAGGATGCTGCGGGAAGATTAAGTGTTTTGCCGATGGAAGCTGATGAGCTTTGCCGACAAGATCGGTGAAGTCTTGCTGAAACTGATTGCCGATGAGGAGTCCTTGCCGATTGCCGATGAGCTGCTATTGCCGATTGCCGATGAAGGGGCCTTGCCGATTGCCGATAAAGGCTCATTGTCGATTGCCGATGAGGAAGATGCTGCCGATTGCCGATCGGGAAAGTATTACCGATGTCGATGGACGTGACTTAGCACTTGGTGGCAGCAGAAGACTACCGGTGGCCAAAGAAGGAAGTTGCAGGGATCTGCCGATGGAAGGCTTCCATCGAGGAAAGGTATAAGGAAACTGGTGTTATAGTAGTTTGAGTCCGACTCTTGCATGAGTCGTTTATTTTCCTTTAAAATAGGTGTATTTGTTTGGGGAATAAATATTGTTATCCGGCTCCTGCGCGAGTCAGTTTCCTTTAAAGTAGGAGTTTGTTTTTAGGAAAGATATGTGTCGTGTCTTTGTACAACTCTCCATGCGGGAGTATAAATATGAGCCCGAGGGCTATGGAATAAATCAATCCAATTCAAAACAAACCAATTCTACTTTTATCTTAACTTTATCGCAATTTACCCTTTTTATGCATTAGTTATAGCTTTAACGAGTTCTTCAAGCTTTCGACGGGCTGCATCACCTCGATCTCCGTCAAATCCTTGTTAGTTCCGTGTGGGAGTACCTCTAGGCTTTGGCAATCCGGGCGCATCGCTGTTTGCCTCGTCTAGCTCTGCTCTAGTTACCCCTGATCAATCTGATCCTTGACGTCCGGGCGCATCGCTGTCGTCTCGTTCAGTTTGTTCTAGTTATCATCCTTGTCGATTGATTGGTTAAATCGACTGGCACGCCCTCGACATCGAGCTTTGGGTAATAGCCCGAGGTGTTCACAGATCTGACGCTTTTTGTGTCAACACCTCTTTTGGCACACCCAGTGGTTCCTGATTATACAAATCTACACATCCGGCATGGCTGATCACGCCGATGTTAACCAGAGGAATGTCATTGAAGTGTCTGAGGCCGATCTGAAAGATGATCAGAAGCAGGCCATGGAGCGGGCTGTGGAGGAATACAGGCAGCTGTATCTCAAATCCTTCAGCCTCAGCAGGAGCGGCGAAGCAATTCAGAAGCAGGATCCGCCGTTGCCACGACAGGTCACGTTCGACGCCAATCCTGGTAAGCTACAAGAGATGGTTAATACTGCTGTAAACGAGGCATTGATTAACCAATCCAGCGTGTTGTCCAATACCGTCTATAATGCCTTCGCGCAAACATTCAAAGAAGGGCACGCACCGCGATATGTCGGTCCAGCGTACCATCAACCTGGATTGGCATCTGCAAGCCCATCGGCGGCCCAGATGGCGTCTTCCACCCCCGTGGAACCGACTGCCGATGTGGCTACATCACCAAGACCGAACGCTGGCGATACTACCAAGTTCAACGCAGATCCAGCCACGTCGGCAACTTCAGGACCAGCCCCCGCTAACTGGTGGGGATACGGTATGCCTCCGAATCTATATACTGGCTCTAATCTGGTGCAGGGAGACGGTTCAGCCTGGAAGAACTCTATGGCATCGGCAGCACAGCCACAGCCGATGGCTCATATGATGCACAACTCTGCGCCTGCTCCAACCATACAAGTGCCGTCAGATGATCTCCAAGTAATCCCCAAGATACCTCTGATGCCACCATCGGCAAGCTCTGTGCCGATGCAACACATTATAACCACCGACAGTCAATCTCTGACGGCAAACTCTCAAGCTGGAGCTCCGTATCCCCAAGGTAATCTGGTGATCAATTGCTCTAGAATTCAAGAGCCGGCTGCTCCGGTCAGCTATCAACCATCGGCAAGTCATATGCCGATGCTTTATAATCATGGATGGGTCAATCAACCACCAGCTCAGCAGCCTGGCGCGCCGATGTATTGTTATGGAGGCCCAGCCTACATTCAGGGCGGATCATCGGTACAGCAACCGATGAATATTACAGTCCAGCCGACTCCGCCAAGTATGCCAAATTATCCATCGGTAGGTCAACTGATGCACAACATGCAGATGACCGGTGCTGTGCCCACGACGACGGCACGCCTTCAAGAGGCGCATCAGCCGACTCCGCCAAGCATGCCAAACTATCCATCGGTAAGTCAACCGATGCATAGTGTGCAGACGACTGGTGCTGCGCCCGCGACTACTGCACATCTTCAAGAGGCGCGTCAGCCGACTCCAGCAGTCAACAATCAGCCAATGAGTCGGCAAGAGCAGGACGCGTACTGGGTCGGCAAGATTGCCGAAGTCATGAAGGAGCAATTCGGTATCAAACCCAAGGTCAACACATACTCCTATCGGACCCTGTACCCGCCTACATATGACTTGATTCCTCTTCCAAATCGGTACAAGGTGCCTGATTTTACCAAGTTCTCCGGCTAAGACGACACGTCAACAATGGAGCACATCAACCGCTTCATTATCCAGTGCGGGGAAGCTGCCAGCAGGGAGGAATTGAGGGTGAGACTGTTTTCTTCATCATTATCTGGATCGGCATTCACGTGGTTCATATCATTGCCTCCAAATTCTATAATTACATGGGCCGATCTGGAGAGGCAATTTCACAAGTACTTCTTTGCTGGCATACACGAAAAGAAGCTTACCGATTTGGTCAAGATGAGGCAACGCAACGACGAATCGGTAGAAAGTTTTGTGCAGAGGCTGCGGGACGTGAAGAACAAGTGCTACAGTCTGGTGCTTGATGATCGGCAACTGGCAGATTTGGCCTTCCAAGGGTTACTGCCGCACATCAAGGACAAGTACGCGTCCTAGGAGTTTGAGAGCCTAAGTCACCTAGTGCAGAGGATTGCCGATCAAGATATCAAAGCCTTTGAGCCCAGGAAGACTTGGAACAAGAAGGTGACCTTCATCGGGAAAGAAGAAGACTCTAGATCGGATGAAGAGCTGAATGTCGATGCGGCCGAATGGGTGAAGGATAAGAAGCATGTGTCTTGTCCGTTCGGCCAAAAGGAAACTGAGAGGTTCACCTTTGACATCACCAAGGCCGATAGGATGTTTGACCTATTGCTGCAAGAAGGGCGAATCAAGTTGGCACCCAATCAAGTGATTCCATCGGCTGAAGAGCTCAAGAAGATTAGGTACTGCAAGTGGCATAATGCAACCTCACACAGTACCAATGACTGCAAAGTATTCAGGCAGCAGTTGCAATCGGAGATTGAGTCTGGGCGTATCAAGTTTGAAAACTCTAAAGTCCAGAAACCAATGAAGATAGATCAACACCCGTTCCCAAACAACATGGTGGAGATCAGTGAAAAAACTAAAGTGCTGACATCGGAAGCTGCCAGAAGGAGCTCATCGATAGACCCTGATTACCAAGTGCTTAAGCAGGATGCAAGGAGGTTTGCCGATGATAGAAAGGGTAAGAAGGTTGCCGACGAGGGTAACAGCACCAACAGGGCTCCTGGAGTGGTGATTACTCACAAACAGCCAAGGCGACATCATCGACAATCACGTGAAGCACAGTATCGACAAGAAGAAGAAGAGCATCGGGAATGGCTTCGACATAAGGACCATTGGAGGTGTCCCTTCTTCGTTCATTGCTGGGAAGAAGGCATCAAGCTACCCACTGCCGATAACTATCCAGAATGCAATGGGTACTACACAGCCGATCGATCAGGTAAGCGACCTTGTTTTGATGATCAGGCACCCAGGTATGCCAGGCCGCTCAGAGAAGACAGATCGGCACATGACTGACTGGGGGGCAAGCTCAGTGCCCATGATCAGCTTGGCAGGCGTGTTGACCAGAGGGAGCTGGAGGAGATGGCCAATGCTAGAGTACCCAACGAAGAGATATCCTCCAGAGATCCCAACATCGGAAGAAGTGCCAATGAAGGCGGGGGAAAGCAGCACCAGCCCGTCTGGAAGACCAAGCTTCCTCCATGGTGCCCTAAGGGTTTGACTAAGACCCAGAAGAGGAGGATTCAACGCCAGCGTCGCGACGACCTGTATGACAGTGCAGAACCCTCGGAAGAGAAGCAATGGAGGCCGAAGCGTAAGGATAGGGGCCCATCGGCAAATATAAACATGGTTGTCATGTTGCCGATGGAGTTCATGGCGCCCGTCAGCGATGATGAAGCCACCGACATGGCGCAGTTGGTGCTGGATCCAATGATGGCTATCTTTGAGAAGCCCGCCGAAGATGAGAGGCAGCACTTGAGGGCTCTGTTTGTTAGAGGTAAAGTGGACGGTCAGCCGATGGCCAAAATGCTAGTGGATGGCGGCGCGTCGATCAATATAATGCCCTATGTCGTGTTCAGAAAGCTTGGCAAAGGTGATTAGGACTTGGTCGAGACCGACATGAAGCTTAAGGACTTCGAAGGCAATGTGTCAACCGCCATGGGAGCCGTATGTGTTGATTTAACCATCGGCAGTAAGACTTTGTCGACAACGTTCTTTGTAATCAGCGGCAAAGGCACCTACAACTTGCTCCTTGGGAGGGATTGGATCCATGCTAATTGTTGTATCCCTTCTACTATGCATCAGAGCCTGATATAGTGGATCGGAGACAGAATTGAAGTCGTCCGCGGTGAAGCCCCATCTACTATTGCATCGGCAGAGTTAGACACTTATGAGCAGACCAGGTGTATATCTGGCGAAGCCTGGGATAAAGAGTTCCTCAAAGTTGCCGATTACCGCATCAAGCCGATCCAAGCAGTCGGTTCTGAGGAGGAGTCTTAATGGATCAGTTCGCCGATGACGGAAAATTGGGGCAGGGCTTCACGTCTGCCGATGACTTGCTCGAAATCGACATCGGCGATGGTAGTAAACCTAGGCCTACTTTTATCAGTGCTAAGTTAGATTCCCAATGTAAGCAGCAGTTAATTGATTTATTAAAAGAGAATAAAGATTGTTTTGCTTGGGATTATACAGAGATGCCTGGTTTAGACCGATCGATAGTTGAACATCGGTTACCCATCAAGTCTGGTTTTCAGCCACATCGGCAGCCGGCACGCCGATGCAATCCTACTATCTTACCCGATATTAAGGCTGAGATTACCAAGTTGATCGAGGCTGGATTTATTCGGCAATGCTGATATGCCGATTGGATTTCTAATGTGGTTCCTGTGTATAAAAAGAATGGAAAACTTCGTGTTTGTATTGATTTTAGGAATCTGAACAAGGCTACGCCGATGGATGGCTACCTGATGCTCGTTGCCGATCTGCTCATCAATGCTGCTGCTGGCCACCAAATTATTAGCTTTATGGATGGTAATGTTGAATATAATCAGATATTCATGGCTGAAGAAGACATATCCAAGACTGCTTTCCGATGTCCAGGTCACGTTGGCTTATTTGAGTGGGTAGTCATGACTTTTGGCTTGAAGAATGCCGGTGCTACCTATCACAGGGCAATGAATTTTATCTTTCATAAGTATATCGGCACAATAGTTGAAATCTACATCGATGACGTGGTGGTTAAGTCTGGAGACTTCAAAGAGTATCTTGCCGATTTACGGAAAATATTGGAGTGCACGAGGGAGCATGGGTTGAAGATGAATCCTAACAAGTGTGCGTTTGGCGTATCGGCAGGGCAGTTTCTGGGCTTCATGGTGCATCAGAGAGGCATTGAAATCGGTAGAAAATCTATTGATGCAATTAACAAGGTAGTTGCTCAGACAAACAAGACTGAGTTGCAGTCTCTGATCGGCAAAATTAATTTCATCAGAAGATTTATATCCAATCTATCTGGTAAGATTAAATCTTTTAGTCCTCTGTTAAAGTTGAAAGCCGATCAAGAGTTTATATGGAAAGAAGAGCAGCAGACAGCCTTGGAAGAGATTAAAAGATACTTGGTAAATCCTCTGGTCTTAGTTCCACCTCAACATGGGAAGCCTTTCAGGTTATATCTGTCTGTCGATGACGGTGTTATCGGATCAGCCTTAATTCAAGAATTTGAGGGGAAAGAGCGTGTAATATACTACTTGAGTAGAAGATTGGTGGATGCTGAAACCAGGTATTCGGCCATAGAAAGATTGTGCTTATGTTTATACTTCTCTTGCATTAAATTAAGACACTATTTACTGTCGGCCGAATGCACTGTTGTCTGCAAAGATGATGTGGTGAAGTACATGCTGTCAATGCCGATTTTGAGTGGACGAATCAGTAAGTGGATTCTAGCACTATCAGAGTTTGACATAAGGTATGAATCGGCAAAGGCTGTTAAAAGTCAGGTGATGGCCGATTTTGTCACTCAGCACTGCAATATGGTGAGCTTTGTTGAGATTGCTCCTTGGGCTCTATTCTTTGATGGGTCCACGTGCAAGGGTGGAGCAGGTATCGGTATTCTGTTGATTTCACCCCGAGGACAGAAGTATGAGATTTCATTGCCGATTGTTGCTACTTCGACAAACAATCAGGCTGAGTACCAGGCTTTGCTTAAGGGGTTGGAATTACTCAGGGAAGTGCGTGCCGATGCTGTTGAAATCTTCGGTGATTCTATGTTGGTGATTAATCAGTTGATCGGGATATATGAGTGCCGAAGTGAAGTGCTAATTGCAGCCCATGAGAGGTATTTGCAGTTGTTAAAGGAATTCAAAGAATACCGCCTTAAGCACATTCCAAGGTTGCATAATGAAGAGGCCAATCGGTTGGCACAGAATGCCTCAGGATATCAGCCGATTCAGGAAGTCACGACATCGGTAACGGTTGCCGATGACTGGAGAAAGGGGATTGCCGATTACTTGAAGGATCCGTCCAGGAAAGTTGAAAGGCGTCTAAGGTTCCAATCTACTAAGTATGTGCTCCTTGATGATGAGTTGTACTATCGAACAATTGATGGGGTTTTACTTAGATGTCTTGGCAAAGAGGAATCAAAAGAGTTGATGGGTGAGATCCATGAAGGTGTATGTGGAGCACATCAATCGGCATTCAAGATGAAGTGGATGATTAGGCGGAATGGATATTATTGGCCAACAATCCTGGAGGATTGCTTCAATTATTTCAAAGGGTGTCAGGACTGTCAGAAGTTTGGTAATGTGCAGAGGGCACCTGCATCGGCAATGAATCCTATAATCAAGCCTTGGCCGTTCAGAGGATGGGCTATTGATCTCATCGGTCAGATTTATCCGTCGTCGAGCAAGGGGCACAAGTTCATACTTGTTGCTACCGATTACTTCACCAAATGGGTTGAGGCAATCCCTTTGAAGAAGGTGACATCGGCAAACATGGTGGATTTCGTTAAGGAACACATCGTTTACCGATTTGGTATTCCTCAAACTATCACTACCGATCAAGAGACCATGTTCACATCGGGAGAGTTTGATGACTTTGCTGCTAGTATGGGTTTCAAGGTGTTAAATTCTTCTCCTTATTATGCACAAGATTGAAGAAAACCCTAGGAGGTGGCACATGGTATTAAGCGAAGCTTTATGGTCATATCGGATGGCTTGTCATGGTGCAACCAAGGTCTCGCCGTATCAGTTGGTTTATGGACACGATGTTGTCCTACCTTGGGAAATTAAAACTGGTTCTAGGCGATTATCTTTTCAGGATCAGTTGACGACCGATGATTATATTACTCTGATGAAGGATGAGTTAGAAGATTTGGCAGGTCATCGGTTAAGAGCATTAGTCAGTATTGAAGAGAACAAGAAGAGGGTTGCCCGATGGTATGATAAGAAAGTAAAGGTAAAGGAATTTGCCGATGGCGATTTGGTTTGGAAGTTGATTTTACCGATTGGGACTAAGAGCTCTAAATTTGGAAAGTGGTCCCCTAATTGGGAAGGTCCTTATAGGATAAAGCAGTCTGCTCCTGGTAATGCGTACATTTTGGAAACTCTCGAGGGAGTGGCATTCTCCAGAGCGATCAATGGTAAATACTTAAAGAGATATTACCCTAGCATATGGGTAGATGCATAGTGTTCAGTCGAATACCGATGAAAAGAAAAGTTATGAAAACATCGGTAAAAACAAACTAGCGTTATATTACAAGACAAGATCAAGTATCAGGCTACATTCTTGCCGATACAACAGGCATTAGAATAAGGAGTGGATAACGTTTATTGCACGCAGGCGAATTTGATCTATTTTGTCTATCTCCTTAGCGTCAGCATCGGCAGAGCCCTCAACCGGCTTGATTTTCTTCTTACACGAGATGGCTTGCCGAGCGTACTGATCCCTTTCTTGCTGTAAAGCCCCGATGGAGTTGGACAGTTGGGTCTTTTGTTGATTGGCAGCCGTCAGACCCCCTTCAACCTTTTGCAGCTCTGCCAGCAGCTCCTCCTTCCTTGCCGACAGTCGAGAGATTTCCTGGTCAAGGTTGCCGATGGAAACTTTGGCTTGACCGATGCTTCTGTGCTTCTCATCGGCAAGGCATTTAAATTTGAGCTTCTCTTCCTCGCTCTTGGCTTGGGCCGCTCTATCGGCAATGCGACGAGTAAGCCTCTGGTACTGGATTTGTTTGATGTCAATAGAAGCTGCCTGGAGGAGGGTTTCTGCTGCATCGGCGGAAAGATGGCTTTGGATATCTTTGAATATAATCCTTGCCGCCGATGAGTCCTGGACGAGTTGGGAGGTATCTTGCAGCAGCAAAGAGAGCAATTCTTCAAGTCTGGATTTGACTTCTGCCGATAGAGCCGGGGTGGAGCTTTCCTCTTCATCGTCATCGGGGACGTTGACGGCAAAAGAAAATAGACTGTCTGCTTGGAGGCGGCCTTGGCGCTCATCTTCGTTCTGAAGGTTGAGGCTGTAGGAGAAGAGGCTGTCTGGAGAGTCTTGGGCCTGAAAACAGAGGTTAAAATATGCCGATTGTAAAACTATACTATGAGCTTTAAGGTAATCTACTTACCGTCTTGAAGCGGATCTCCTGCCTAGGGCTTGGCATACTGGACGGTCCGGCTTCATCTTGAACATCGGCGGCAGATGCCGATGACTGAGCCCTTGTTGGAGAGGCAGCCGATGTCGTTGGTGCTGGTATAGTTGTGACCGGCGTCGCCTCCGATGTAGTGGCAGTTTCTTGTGGCGGTTCCGTTCTGACATCGGGGACTTGGGTCGACAGTGCCGATGCCGACGTCGCTGCTACTGCGGAAGGTTGCGTTGTTCCTTCGCCGGGGACGTGAGTCGACGGTGTGGATGCCGACGTCGCTGCTACTAGCGGAAGGAGCTGTTTCTTCATTCAGCGTGGCCGATACCGATGTCGATGTCGCTTCAGTCGTAGCAGCAGCTGTTATCTCCTGGCCGGGGCGTCATCCATCGGTTGATCAGGCACAGAAGCCGATGGAGGTTCTGCCGATGACCCGCCGGCAGGTGGTGCGACTGGGGCCAGAGGCAGTCTCGCTAGCGACGCATCGGCAGCTGATGGTGCAATTGGAGCCGATGGTGGAGGAGAAGCCAGCCTTAAGCGCCTTTTCTTTGTCGGCGCAGCAGCAGGGGAGCCGATCCGTTTGGATGAAGACCAGGGGGCATCGGCAACCGGGCTGGAAGGCGTTTGCTTGCGGGAAGCAAATGCCGATGACCATAGTGCCTGAAAATACAAAGCGAGTTATGCAAGATAAATGTTGCCGATGAAACAGCATGTAATCGGTACAAGTAAAGATGAGTTTACTGCATAAGTTTGCGTCAAGGCAATAGCGGCAGCCGATGTAGCCTGAGCTGTTGTAGGCATCGGCCAAGGCACCTGTTGAGGCGTGAAGGCAGCTAATGTCGGAGCTTTGTTGCCGATGATCGATATAGGACCCATCATCCGAAGATTAAAGGGTCTACCGCTGTTGCTCGTTGTGGGAACTGGATCATCGACCTGCTAGGTACAAAGATGCAAAGGAGTTAGGTGTTGATACCGGTGACAGATAAAGTAATGAAAGTGCATCGGATAGCAGACTTACTGCATCGTCGGGGATGACGTAATCGATGTCGATCAGGTGCCGATAATAATGTGAAGACTTGGCGAGTAATTGGCACTTCCATTCTTGCCACCAAGACTTGAATTCGTTGGTGATGAAGGAGGTTGGCGACCAGGAGGACAAGTCAAGGTCCGACAGATCGGCATCGGCAGGGAGGCTGATGACTTTGTTCCAATCCAGATTGTTGGAGATTGCCTGCCTGGGTCTTACTACCCTGGAGTAGCACAGCTTGATCGACAGTTGGCCAAATGTCAGTTGTCTCGCCGCTGTCGATGGATAGTAGAACTCGTACGACGGTGGAGCGTTCTTCCCAGATCCAAAGATGTTTACCGGGAGAGCTCGGGGAGTAATGCTGGCTTTCATGATTTCTTGGTTCTCAGGCAAGCTCATGTCAGACAGGTTGAACAGCAACGGAAACTGGTTGTGTTCGTCAAGATATGGCCACCAGGCCCGTTCCGAGGAAGGAAATCCATTGTAAAACTTCTGGAAATAGTAGCCGAAGTGCTCTACATCGGCATCGGTACCTGGCAACATTATGACGGCTTCTCCAAAGTTAAGCGGAGGCCGAGTTGCCAATTCATCATCATCGTATCGGTAGTCTTCTGATATGTCCCTCGGGAATTGTTGGGCAAATAGATCAAACCCGAGAGCCTTGTGCATATGTGCGTTCAACCATAGGTTGACAAACCACCAGGGGCCTCCGAGATTGCCGATGGGCTCTCCTAGCAGCAGTTTATTAGATACTTGGTGCAGCAATCGGTAAACTGATCCGAGGAGGTACCTGCCTAAAGGGAGCTTTGTGCCGTTGGCAAGCAGTTCGGCCGCAGGGAGGTGCATGGTGGTCGGGCCGATGGTTTTGCCACAGAAGACAAACTTTTCCAACCACATGTTTAAGAAGATGGCGTGCTCCCGTTGGGTTACCGATCCGGTTTTCTGGTGTTCCTGAATGTAACTTGTCCAGCCGCAGATACTACGGGTGTTCACTTTGTACTCAGCTTTTCTGTTGAAGAGGCTCAGTGTATCGGCAGAGGTGATATCCAAGTCAGTTAGCATGTAGACATCGGCAAGGGTGGGAGTAGCCGATCCATGCCTGAAGAGGAAAGCGTTCATGTTGTCGGACCAGAAATATGAAGCTGCTATCATCAAGTTCTCATTCCTCTCTGCATCGGCAATTCAGAGCCTAATGCATTGATCTAAGTCACACTCCTGCCAATATACTTGTTGTGACCTGGCCAACCTCAAGAACCAGTTCTTCCATCCTTTGGTGTGCTTAGGCCATGAGCGGAATGTATCCTTCCACAGTCCTAGATCGAAGCTCTCAGATCTAAGCGGTATCCGGTTGGTTTCTGCGTTGATGATAGAGGTGGGGTCTGGATTGCCCATTGGGCCTAGACAGCTGAGATTGGAACCAGCGAGGGGGATGATCACTTTATTGTACAGCTCCTAGGGTTTGAAGAAGAGGGACGAGTCAGAAGGGAGAATGGGGATAAACCAGGTTTTTGCGGAGAAAAGAACTATGCAGAGAGGTTGGATTGGATGGAGAATGAATCTTACCTTCGGGATGTCAACTTGGATCGCCATTTGGAGCCGGAGAAATGCTTGGTTCGTCCTTGGAGTGCGAAGGAGTACTGTTGCTCGAGCCTGTGTTCTTCAGAGCAGCCGGAGGTTGAAGACGAAGGCAGGAAGGTGAAAGTGAAAATGGGCTCGGGTAAAAAGGCAGTGTGGATCCCGGTAACTTTTATAATCCTGTTCAGGGGCATTTTGGGGTTCTGTTCCACACTATGCAAGAATGTAGAGAGGCCCGCGTTAGATACGCGCGGTGGTCGAGGTGGTCTGTAACTGTTTGTGCTACAATCGAGGGATTTTATTATTAAATTGCAGTTCCACACGCGGGGATCGAGGAAACCGTACGCCTATCTCGGGGGTAACGGCTACAGCAACGGCTACAGTGGAGAGAATTTCGGCACGTAAAGTTATACGCTCTGAAACTGGGGGGCATGTGTTGACACCATTTTTCGACACGTGTCAAATAGGCTGAGGCTTGACTAGTCAGTAGCCGTTCTCCATCGGTATCAGAAGTCGATAGTGCCGATGGAAGGATGCTGCGGGAAGATTACGTGTTTTGCCGATGGAAGCTGATGAGCTTTGCCGACAAGATCGGTGAAGTCTTGCTGAAACTGATTGCCGATGAGGAGTCCTTGCCGATTGCCGATGAGCTGCTATTGCCGATTGCCGATGAAGGGGCCTTGCCGATTGCCGATAAAGGCTCATTGTCGATTGCCGATGAGGAAGATGCTGCCGATTGCCGATCGGGAAAGTATTACCGATGTCGATGGACGTGACTTAGCACTTGGTGGCAGCAGAAGACTACCGGTGGCCAAAGAAGGAAGTTGCAGGGATCTGCCGATGGAAGGCTTCCATCGAGGAAAGGTATAAGGAAACTGGTGTTATAGTAGTTTGAGTCCGACTCTTGCATGAGTCATTTATTTTCCTTTAAAATAGGTGTATTTGTTTGGGGAATAAATATTGTTATCCGGCTCCTGCGCGAGTCAGTTTCCTTTAAAGTAGGAGTTTGTTTTTAGGAAAGATATGTGTCGTGTCTTTGTACAACTCTCCATGCGGGAGTATAAATATGAGCCCGAGGGCTATGGAATAAATCAATCCAATTCAAAACAAACCAATTCTACTTTTATCTTACTTTTATCGCAATTTACCCTTTTTATGCATTAGTTATAGCTTTAACGAGTTCTTCAAGCTTTCGACGGGCTGCATCACCTCGATCTCCGTCAAATCCTTGTTAGTTCCGCGTGGGAGTACCTCTAGGCTTTGGCAATCCGGGCGCATCGCTGTTTGCCTCGTCGAGCTCTGCTCTAGTTACCCCTGATCAATCTGAGCCTTGACGTCCGGGCGCATCGCTGTCGTCTCGTTCAGTTTGTTCTAGTTATCATCCTTGTCGATTGATTGGTCAAATCGACTGGCACGCCCTCGACATCGAGCTTTGGGTAATAGCCCGAGGTGTTCACAGATCTGACGCTTTTTGTGTCAACAACCGTCCCCATACAAGACGTATGTTTTGGCGCGTCGGGCTAGGCGTCGAGCTTTGGTGCGGTCCTCGGGGAGCTCACCCCGTGTCAGATACTCGAGGTAGGGTGTGCACCAGTCCGTCGAGGGGGTTGGTTCCGTGGTCGTTTCGTCGATCTCCATGACCTCTCCTCCGTTCGAGGGAGGGTCGGTCGAGGTGGAGGGGTCGATCCCTTGCTCGAGGATAGGAGCCCCTGAGCCTAGGTCGACGGACGGCTTGTGAAGGTCTCTCGAGAAGACATCGGGAGGAACCGTGTCGCGGGTGGACGCGACCTTGGCCAGCTCGTCGGCAGCTTCGTTGTACCGGTGGGCGACATGGTTGAGTTCGAGGCCATAGAATTTGTCCTCCAGCTTACGAACTTCCTTGCAGTAGGCTTCCATCTTGGGGTCATGGCAGCTCGAGTCCTTCATCACCTGGTCGATTACCAACTGCGAGTCTCCTCGAGCATCGAGGCGTCGAACTCCGAGCTCGGTGGCGATGCGCAGACCATTGACGAGAGCCTCGTACTCGGCAACGTTGTTGGAGGCGGGGAAGTAGAGGCGAATGACGTAGCGCATATGAACCCCCGAGGGTGATATGAACAGCAACCCGGCGCCTGCTCCCGTCTTCGTCAACAATCCGTCGAAGTATATGGTCCAGAGCTCGGTCTGGACCTGCGCCTGGGGTAGTTGGGTGTCGGTCCATTCTGCAATGAAGTCTGCCAATACCTGAGACTTGATGGCCTTCCGAGGGGCGTAGGCGAGGGTTTCCCCCATAAGCTCGACCGACCACTTGGCGATTCTTCCGGAGGCCTCCCGGTTCTGGATTATCTCCCCGAGGGGAAAGACGAGACCACAGTAACTGGGTTGCCTAGGAAATAGTGTTGGAGCTTGCGCCGGGTGAGGACGATGGCATACAACAACTTCTGAATATGGGGGTATCTCATCTTGGTCTCGGAAAGTACCTCGCTCACGAAGTAGACGGGCCTCTGAACCAGCAGTGAATGTCCCTCTTCTGCCCTCTCGACCACTATGGCAGCGCTGACTACCTGGGTAGTAGCTACGACATAGAGCAAGAGGGGCTCGGCTGGGCTCGGGGCCACCAAGATAGGCGGCGAGGTGAGCAAGGCTTTCAGATTGGAGAGCGACTCCTCGCCCTCGGCGGTCCACGCGAAGCGCTCTGTTTTCTTGAGGAGGCGGTACAGTGGGAGGGCCTTTTCTCCGAGTCGAGAGATGAACCGGCTGAGGGCGGCAAGGCACCCCGTGACCCTTTGTACGCCCTTAAGATCGTTGACCGGGCCCATCCTAGTGATTGCGGTTACCTTCTCAGGGTTGGCCTCTATCCCGCACTGGGAAACTATGTACCCTAGGAGCATGCCTCGAGGGACCCCGAAGACACATTTCTCTGGGTTTAGCTTTATGTGGTTTGCCCTGAGGCACCCAAACGCGATTTCAAGGTCCCCGACCAGGTCCCCGACTGTTCTGAATTTGACCACGATGTCATCGACGTAGGCCTCGACGGTCGGCCCTATGTGTTTTCCAAAGACATGGAGCATGCATCGCTGGTATGTGGCCCCGGCGTTTCGCAAGCCGAAGGGCATGGTGGTGTAGCAAAACATGCCGAAAGGGGTGATGAAGGAAGTCGCGAGCTATTCGGACTCCCTCATCTTGATTTGGTGATAGCCAGAATACGCATCAAGGAAGCTAAGAGTTTCGCACCCCACGGTAGAATCAATTATCTGATCGATACGTGGTAATGGAAAAGGAACTTTAGGACATGCTTTATTTAAACTAGTGTAGTCTACGCACATTCTATCCTTTCCATTCTTTTTCTTAACAAGCATAGGGTTTGCTAACCACTTGGGATGATGTACCTCCTTGATGAATCTGACCTTCAAAAGCTTGTCGACCTCCTCCCCGATGACTCTGCGCTTCTCCTCGTCGAAGCGGCGCAGCCGTTGCTTCACCGATTTGGATCCGGCCCGGATGTCCAAGGAGTGCTCGGCGACATCCCTCGGAATGCCCGGCATATCCAAGGGGCTCCACGCAAACACGTCAGCGTTCACGCGGAGAAAGTCGACGAGCACGGCTTCCTATTTTGGCTCGAGGGTGGCGCTGATCGTCAACGCCTTCCCATCCGGATGGCCGAGGTCGAGCGGGATAGTCTTGGTATCCTCTGCAGGCTTGAAGTTGTCGGCGTGCCACTTGGGGTAGGGGATCTCCTTGGACATGTCATCGAGGGCCGCGAGGATGACCGACTACTCGGCCGCCTCGGCATTCTCCACGCACTCGACGTCGCAGTCATAGGCGTGCTCGTAGGAGGTGTCGACGGTGATGACCCCTTTGGGCCCCGACATCTTCAGCTTGAGGTAGGTGTAATTCGAGATTGCCATGAACTTGGCATACCCCGGTCGACCAATGATGGCGTGGTAGATACCACGGAACGCGACCACCTCGAAGGTCAGATCTTCCTTGCGGAAGTTCGAGGGGGTACCGAAGCAGACGGGTAGTTTGACGCGGCCGATTGGAAGGGCCTTCTTTCCTGGGACGATCCCGTGGAACCCTCCCGCGCTGGGTAGGAGCTTGGTTCTTGGGACCCCCAGGAGGTCGAGGGTCTCGGCGTAGATGATGTTGAGGCTTCTTCCCCCATCCATACGTACCTTGGTGAGGCGGGTGTTGAGTATGATCGGGTCGACGACGAGTGGGTAGACCCCTGTGTTGGGACGTGCTTGGGGTGGTCATCTTGGTCGAAGGTGATCGGCGTGTGGGACTAGTCGAGGTATCGAGGAGCCTGGGCTCGAATGGAGAAGACCTCTCGACGCTCCCTCTTGCGCTGACGCGTACTGAGCCGGGTCGAGGGTCCCCGTAGATCATGAAGCATTCGAAGATCTCGGGGAAGCCTTCCTTCGGGCCATCGACCCTGTCCTGTGGGTCCTCCTTCCCGTCGTCCTTCCGGATGCTAAGAGAGTCGAAGTGCTTTTTGAGCATGCGGCAGTCCTCGAGGTTGTGGTTGGCTGGTCCCTTGTGATAGGGGCAGGGCTCCTTCAGCATCTTGTCGAAGACGCCCCCCTCGATCGGGGGACCTCGAGGCTTCCTTTTGTCCATGGCAGCGACAAGGTCGTTGGGATCGACGTCGGGTCGACCCGGCCGGTTCTTCTTCTTCTTCTTGTTGTTGTTCCTCTTGGGCCCCTTGCTCGAGCCCCCGGGCTCATCTTCCTTAGCCTTCCCCTTATCGGGGGACGCGTGGAAGAACACACCGACGGCCTCGTCTCCGGCCGCGTAGTTGGCGACGATGTCCATGAGCTCGTTGGCGGTCTTGGGGGTGTCCCGTCCCAGCTCTCGCACCAACTCTTTGCAGGTTGTGCCTGCGACGAACGCCGTGATGACGTCGTGGTCAGAGATTTGGGTCAGCTCGGTGCGTCGCTTGGAGAAGCGTCGGGTGAAGCCGTGGAGGGTCTCCCCGGGCCTCTGCTTGCAGCTGCGGAGGTCCCAGGAGTTCCCGGATCACACATACGTGCCCTTGAAGTTCCCCTCGAAGATCTTGACTAGGTCAGGCTAGCCATGGATCAAGTCCGGGGGAAGTTCTTCGAGCCACCTTCGAACGGTGTCGGAGAGGAAGAGGGGGAGTTGGCGGATGATGGTGTGGTCGTCGTCGGCCCCCCCTAGCTGACATGTCAGCCTGAAATCAGCAAGCCAGAGCACCGGCCTGGTCTCGCCGTTGTACTTGATCAGACTAGTGGGTGGTCGAAAATGACCTGGCAAAGCGGTTTGCCGGATCGCCTTGCTGAAGACTCGTGGCCCCGGTGGTTCCGGGGATCGATATCGATCCTCGTCACTGTTGTAGCGCCCACCCCGATGGGCACTGTAGCCTCGAGCCTCGGCGTCACCGTACCGACATCGTTTGCCTTCGTTGATGTCGTGCCGCGTGTTGTGCGGCTGTCGATTGTCGACGATGTGATCTCGAGCCGATCGCCGCTCCGCTTGGCCTCGAGGTGTCCCGTCTTGGTGGACGGAAGCTTCCCGGTCTCGTGGCGGGAGTGCGTCTTGCCGCTCGGAAGCGGCTCCTCTGCGCCTCGAGGCTGAGCTCTCCGCTTGCTGGACGCCGCGGTTTGGAGAAGTCCCTGGATCTCGTCTCGGACGCGCTGGGCCTGGGTCGTTGATGGCGTCGGCATATCGCGAAGTAGCATCGCGGCTGCCACGACGTTCTGACTAGCGCGGTTGTAGTAGCGGGGTTCGTTCGCCCCCTCCTTGAAGATCCGCCGATGGACGTCTCGGGCCCGTTCGCGGGCTCCTCCACCTGGTGGTCGCGCGTGATCTTGCTCGAGGGCCTGCTCGACCTGTTGAAGTCGTAGGCGTTCTTCCTCAAGCTTGGCGAGCAGTTCACGGACTTGCGCGATCTGGGCGTCCCGTGGCGGGTCAGCTTCGCTTGGAGCCGGGGTGATGGCTTCCCGTGGCGGGGTAGCGTCATGTCCTCCTCCTGCATTCGCGGCTGCAGCATCGGCGGCGTCCTCCTGGGAGTCGACCGGCTCGACGAGGTGGAAGCATTCCCGCGAGGGATCGTACTCCTCGTCGAGGGAATCCGAGTTGGGGTAGCCATGGTAGAAGCTGGGGAAAGATCCCCTATGCTCCTCCTCCAGTCGTCGCCGTAACATGCCCTAGGTGTGGCTCCCTAGGGCCGGGGCTCGTCGCGCCTCCGGGCGCTCGTCCGGCGGAGGGGTGGCGTTGATCGTCGCACGTGGCAGGTTCCCTGAGGATCCGTAACGTGCCTGCATCTGCGGGCCTACAAAGGCACAGAAGAGCCTGGCGTTGTTGTAGAGCCCGTAGGGAAACAGGTTGTGCTTCGGTGCGGCCGAGTGCGCCGGGGGAGCCTCGAGGACCCTCTGAGATGACGGTATGGTGGGACCAAAGTCATACTCAGAGAGGTGCCCGTCCTCGTCCTGCAGGCATGGGTCAAACAGGCTCCCGGGGGGAAGAACTGTGTCACCAGCTAAGGCCGAGGAGACGACGTCTGGCGTCTCGGGGTCCGCGCGGCGAAGAGCGCGGCGGCGTCGTTCATGTCTCCCCCCGATCGTACGGGAGGGGCGCGAATGGTGGGACCGTCTTCTGGTCCTTCTTTGCCCCGGGGTGCCGGAGCTGCTGCTGTCCATGCCACTACTGGAGAGTAGGATCATGTTGAGGTCGTGGCCCAAGGACATGAACTCTAGACTCCCGAACCAGATGGTGGTGGCGAAAGGAAATGACGAGACGGTGGAATCCATCTGGGAGAGTAGTTCGGAGTTGATCGACACGCAAATCCCCCTACCTAGCGCGTCAACTGTCGGTGTTATGACCCAGGGGGTCAAGACCACCGGCTAGTGAATTTGTTATATGCGTACTCCCTCTCCCAGATGTGATGCAAGAAGAACACAAGATTTATCTTGGTTCGGGCAAAGGAGGCCCTACGTCCAACGGGGGAGGATGGATTGTATTATCTTGCACCGAAGTGCTCATACAGGGGGGTACAAACGGGTTTACATGGGGGTGCTCAGGATGAGCTGAGGCCTAGGTCTAGCAGGGCTATCCTAGGTGGTCGGTTGATTGCTTGAGACGTTGGTCAAGCGATCGGGTGTGGTGTACGCGGGTCAGAGCTGATGTCTGAATGTCTAAGCCGATGCGGGTTAGCCTCTTTCGATTCGACTCGATTCGATCGCCTTCGCTCCCCCCTTATCTCTATCCCGGCGTCCCCTTTTATAGATCAAGGGGAGGTACGGGGGTATAGAGTCCTAGACTGTGGCGACATGGGGGGCGAGTCCGTGCTCCATGCTACGAGGGGACGTCGACCGCTGTAGTGACGTGGCCTTCTGTAGACGGGTACGAGTCCCACAGTTGACGCGTGACGGATCGGACGGGAGCCATGCCGGAGTGGTTGGGGGCGATGGTCGAGCCCCCCGGTCGAGGGCGGGGGTCGAGGCCAGTGTGATCCATCGCATCCCTGAAGACGCAGTCGAGGCCTGTCCTATTCATGGCTCGAGGGAGAACCTCGGGATCCCGTACCTACGACATGGCCACAGTGGTTGCACGTTTGACTAGAGTCCCAGGCGTGGGCGGCGAGTTGGTGTATTTGACTGCGGCAGAGGGCGCCCATGACGTTAGGCGGGGGCAGGTAGGAGCATTGGATCCCCTTTTCCCCATACCGGGAGCAGGTGAGCGGGTCGAGCCGGCCGCGCGCGGATCGCTCGATCGACCCCCTGTACGTCGTCCGAGGGGTCAAGGTGGAGGCGGAGGGGTCGTTCGTTCGACCCCTCGTCCGTCAGCTGATGTCGAGGTGCAGGCGGAGGGGTCGGTCATTCGACCCCTCGTCCGTCAGCTGATGTTGAGGTGGAGGCGGAGGGGTCGTTCGTTCGACCCCTCGTCCGTCAGCTGATGTCGAGGTGGAGGCGGAGGGGTCGATCGTTCGACCCCTCGTCCGTCAGCTGATGTCGAGGTGGAGGCGGAGGGTGCCTTGCCCACTGCTTTCGGCAATGGGCCGGCCCACAGCCGATCGCTGTTGAGGGCGAGATACGTCTCCGTGTGATGGACCTTTCTTTATTGACTTGGACAACTAATTGAATTCTGCCTTAAAAATGATTGCTATGTGCGTTTAGGGTACCCCTTACCTTTTATACCCGACACACCATTAATTATTATTGCTCCCTCTTTCTTTCTGGTCCGTCTACCGACTTTGAGAGGAAACACCTCAAAATCACAGCTCGCCCACCTTTCACTTACTTTGGAACTGACTCGAACTACCAAATTTCCATTTCTTTTCTTTTTCATTTCACTCGTTCACATAGAAATTCCCGGTCCTACAAGAAAAGCAGAAAAGAAGGAACAAAAAAAAAAGAAAACAAAAAGGCAAAAAAGAACACACGCACAAGCCTGTGCACCGGGTCCACCGCGCAGCGTCCGAGGACCTCACCTTCAGTGGGGCTCCTGGACCCCGCGCGCATCTGCCGTGAACCGTTCCCACGCCACGTCCCGTGCCCCTGCTGCTGCTGGCACGTGGGCCCCACGAAACTCGCGAAAAGCCGCGGCGGCGGCCCTCAAGTCAAGAAAAAAAAAATTCGGTGGAAATTGCAGTCGCTCGCTCTCCTCCACCACCGTCCCGTCGGCGGCCCGCACAGAACCGTCCAGATTTTCTCCTCCTCTCTCCCTCCCCCTGTTGCTTTCGCTTGCTTGCTTGCGGTTGCAGGCAGCCGCTGTACCTGGAGCGGCCTGTAGTAGGGGAAGGAGAGAGGTTTGGTGGTTGTGTGGTAGAGGAGGAGAAAGAACAGTTGGTGGGCTCAGGGAGGGTGGGGGAAGATGGAGCGCAAGGTGGTGGTGGTGTGTGTGGTGGTTGGCTTCCTCGGCGTCCTCTCGGCGGCGCTCGGCTTCGCTGCGGAAGCCACCCGCGTCAAGGTGCGTCTCCCTCGCTCGCCGCCTTCCCCCTACTCTCCTGCCCCCGGCCGATTATGCGCTGCCGCGCGTGCCTGCCCTGTTCCGTCCTCGAGTAGAGTACGCCGGTACCTCAAGTGCTAGATCTCGGTCGCTCCTGACCGCTGGACTTCTCGGCGATTGGGCGCGCCGGGGAGCTGAGTCCGCTTCGGTACTCTAGTCTATTACTGTACGGTACTACTAATGCCCTGCTGCGCTGGAGAAAGATTATGGATGATTCATTGTTTATAGGGGTATAAATAGGCGATCTTTTCGCTTGCGCGTTGGGGGAGTGGATGATGATGATCCTGTACCTAGACGGTATGACCTATGATGCAACAAGGAATCGAATGAAACTTCCTCTCTCTAGGTGTATGGTGAGAGGTGAAATGGAATCTGTGAGCGAACGAATGAATGGCCTTGTCATGGCCTTGTCATAGTCTCAAAGAAATGGTTGGCTGCCAAGGTGTGTGAGGTTCGGTGCTTCATTGGTTTCATCTGGGTTGCAACTGATCCCTCCCAAGTGATTTGAATCAATCAGGATCTTCCGTCGTCTGTATTGCCTTTCTGTTATCATTCTTCATATTTGGCGTTAGATGCCACAGCATTGCCTTAGGATTGGTTGCCCTATTTGTTTAGCTGCATATACTACCTTCGTACAACAATGGTTCAAGGTTTTTCCTTATTGCACTCTTGGTGAGATAGCTAAAATCATATATAGGCGATGAGGCTTCATTAGCTTGAGGTGGAATCGTAATTGCAGCATGTCACCCCTGCATACAAATCCTAAGGCACTCATGCTTATCTATTCTTTGAGGAAGGCCACGTGTGCTAGTCTTCTACAATAAAATGCATTCTGTCACGTCTATTGGACACATTCATGTATGTTTATGCCAATTTGATTTTTTTTAGGGAAATTTGATTTCTTTTTCAACCTAATAACCTACCATTTTGGAACTGACAAATTTATTA
This sequence comes from Microstegium vimineum, assembly GCA_022036555.1. NCBI lineage: Eukaryota > Viridiplantae > Streptophyta > Magnoliopsida > Poales > Poaceae > Microstegium > Microstegium vimineum. The sequence continues at coordinate 1,392,164 of CM039126.1, read as the reverse complement.
ATAATTGACTGTTTCACATTATGTGCTATAAAGAGAGGTTCTGGAAATGGTAGTCATTCTTTTGTTACTAAATTGTACATATATTTGTGCTCATGTCCAGATGTAACTTGCATCCCGTGAACCATGCAGGTTTCGGATGTTCAAACAAGCGGTACTCCTGGTGAATGCATATACCCAAGAACCCCAGCCTTAGCGCTTGGTTTAATATCTGCCGTCTCTCTTATGCTCGCCCAGTCAATCATAAACACAGTCGCTGGTTGCATCTGTTGTAAGAGGCATCCTGTTCCCTCAGACACTAACTGGAGTGTAGCCCTGATTTCATTCATCATATCTTGGTAACATTCTGGTCTAGAAGTTTATGATCTGTTTTATTCTTCTCTCATCTAACTTTACTTAGCCTTTTTGTGAATTGGTTTACCAATAATGGATGCTGAGTGTTGCTATGTCATCTTGAACGCCAAACTTGTCCTTCATATGATTGAAATATGTTGGATTCTGTCACTTCTTTCAAGCTTATTTACACCTGAGTTCTTGACTGCATTTGACTCATTTCGTTCTTTTTTATTTTGCATTAGTGAAGCAATCATTGTAAAGAAATAGCGACCATTGTAAAGAAATAGCGTAGCATTTTGATGTATAAAGAGTCACAGCATTTTCTTAAAAACATTCTTTGATCTAGTAGCTGGCACACTGTTAATTGACTGATGTTTATTATAATCCTTGGAAGCCACGCATATGAGTAGTCCACATGCTGGATGTATATAATAAGAGCTTTTGCATAGATCCCAAGCATATAGTACCTGCAGTGAAATTCAATGTCCTCCTAGGCGAGCATCTCATTAATTTGTTGGATTTGGTAACCGGTGATATACGTGTTTCTCCTTGTTTTCTGAATACCAGATTTTGCCAAATGTGCTAACCTACATATTGCTGAAACTCTGCAGGTGCACTTTCATAATTGCGTTCCTTCTCCTACTAACTGGAGCTGCCCTGAACGACCAGAGAGGTGAGGAGAACATGTACTTTGGTAGCTTCTGCTACGTTGTGAAGCCAGGGGTCTTCTCCGGGGGAGCGGTGCTAGCCCTTGCCAGTGTGGCGCTGGCGATAGTCTACTACGTTGCCCTGACGTCGTCGAAGGGTCCTCCGCCGACATTTGCGACCCCGCATAACCAAGGCATCGCGATGGGCCAGCCTGTGATCCCGCAACAGAGCAGCGAACCGGTGTTTGTCCACGAGGACACTTACAATCGGCGGCAACAGATCCCGTGACTACAATCTGTGGTTGCTTGGTTCAATAGGTCTCCCTGCCAGGGTACCTCATGTAGTGAATTGTGCTTGGTCTGTATAGGTTGCAGGTTAGAACAATAGCAGTCACCATTGCTGTTAGCTAGATTCGTTTTTTTTTTGTTTCTCCTGTATCCTGCTGTTTATCGAGCATGCCTGTTTCATCGCTATGGATGTTTGATTCTGAAAGAACGAACTTGGTAATGTTGAAGAGAGATTGCTTCATGAATGAAATTGCATCGCATTCGCATTTCATCAGAAACTAAAAAGTCAAGAAGGGACTGTAGACGCCAGCCCCTCTCTAAACAGAGCAATGGTGTCGCTGGCGATGTCGCCGGGGCGCGCCGTGGCGGCGTCGAACTCCTTGACCCCCTCGGCGGCGTCGACCTGCAGCAGGTCGAGCTGGCTCCGCAGCAGGCTCGTCGGCATGAAGTGCTTCCCTTCCGTCGACCGCCGCAGCATCCGCTCGGTGAGCACCTCCACCGACGCCCGCAGGCAGACGAACTTCACCCTGCAGGCGGCGTACTCCCCTTGCACGTGGCCGCGGTCGGCGGCGCGGAGCATGTCCCGGTACCTGAGCTGCAGCGCCGAGCAGCTGATGGCGACGTTCTCGCCGCGGTCCAGCCACCCCCGGATGGCCTCCCGCAGCGACTCCAGCCACGGCGCGCGGTCCGCGTCGGTGAGCGGGACGCCCTCGCTCATCTTGGCTGGGTTTGGGTTTGGGTGCACCACAAGTTCAGAGTAGAGAGGCCTTTCAGTTCAGGAGAACTCAGAGATGGCAAGAATGGCAGAGCGCCAGAGCTTTCAGAAATGGAGATGTGGTGTGGTGTACCTTTGTTTGCGAATGGTAGTCGTCTGCTTCGATGAAGCTGCAGCCCAAGGCGTCGGCGAGCATTGCTGCGACAGTTCTGCGAGTTCAGATCGAGAAGGAAACAAAAAAAAGTTACTCAGTTCAGATTGTCACTGGACACTGGTAGACTATCTTTAAGCAATATTGATCGAATCCTTGAAGAATGAACATAGAGAGCGAGGAGGAGGATGAAGGATCTTACGATTTGCCGCAGCCGCTGACTCCCATGACCACGATCGCTAGCCCTGCAACACAACAAATTTCCCCAAAGAGAAGACCAGTTAGCATACACCAAAACCAATACCAAAACCACTGCTTTATCAGTTGACCACTCCAACGATATCGGGCTCTTGGCTGTTCGTCGCGGCAGGTACTGTCAGCTCGGAACTCAGATCGCGTGGAACCAGCAATTCAGAACTGAATCTCTTGTGAGATGGTTACTCTTTTTTTCCCCCCTTTCACTTGGGAGCATAGAGGAGGATGGGGCCCGGCAGCAGGCATGGAGACTGATCATACTGACCTGGATGCGCGAGGAGATCGGAGCCGGCCATGTCGCTGCACCTCCTCCTTCTGCGTGTTCTCGAGCAGAGAGAGAGAAGAGGACTAGGGGATGGCGACGTGATCAAAGGAATCAGGGAGCTCTCGACGGCAACGACCAACAGCTGAACAGAACAAAGCCGTCGTCAGGTTGAAGAACGGGTCCTTTTCCAGGCGTGTGCAAGCTGCTGATGTCAGGTTCACGCCAAAGTCCAACAAACACCTACCTAATCCCAAATGTCGCCTTACCAATTCACCCGCATGTAGTTTTATTTCATTTCCTCAAAAAAAGGCTTCACTTCATTTTGTTTGGTTTGAAAAAAAAAGTCAAACCCTTTGTAATTTGGTTTGACGAACATCATCTCAAATCACCATACTACAACCAGAGAAGTATGAGTCGTACACGAAACTGAATACTGGCAACTGCCGTAGCCGACTCAAAGCTTATCACGATATCACACACGCTTATCCAACTACTAATCTGGTGCTAAAAACACTCAGCTAAAAACACACAACCACAGGGGCATCTCAGAACAAGCAGCGCTGCCAAGAAACATATATTAAGGGTACACGAGAGCAAGTACATCTGATATAACAACGATTCTTTGGTTTTCCAAGATTGCTATACTACGGCTACTTCCTAAACAACCCTGAGCTCTGGAGCGCCTTGCAGTACTCCGAGATGACGGGGGACTTCTTCACCATGTCCCAGATCTTCGCCGAGCTTCTCAGCCAGTCGCGCTCCGAGAGGTTCTTGGAGAATGACCTCGCCGGCCATGACAGGATCTGTACCCACATGAGTGTTCACGTCAGATTGACTCTAATCAGGTCTAGAAGAAATGCACCAAGCAGTTATTACAAAGGAAGCTTAACGTTCAGCAACAATATCTATATTGGAATGAGTTCAAATTGAATGGGTCTTAATGTAGTAATAGCTTCTCAGGATTAATGTAACAAGTCCAGTTAAAAGCAGCAAACCAAGTAATGACCCCCATGATTTGCTAGAGTACAGGTGCCAGCGATGATTGGATGAAACTCTAGTGTTTAGGAAGAAATGGCTTGCCCAGACTTATTTACACAACAAAATGTTGTGTTAGCTTTTAATAGAATGTTAATCCGTGCCATGTAACTGACACATTTTCGAATCACAAGCTAGGGTTTGCAAACTCCTCAGTGTAGCAATCATACCTGATCACGAAGCATCCCTAGCATGCACGAGTATGTTCCATACTCAAACTTTGTCGAGTTATCGTGCCCTCTCAGGGGAAGGAGAAATATGTCCTGCCGACCAGAGGTTAAGTCTTCAACTTTCGTGCTTGAAGGAACCAGCGAATCAGAAGCTTGACCAGTTGCATTAGAGCCCCCGATTCTAAAAGATGATGAGTTGAAGTGCTTCTCAAGAGTTCTCCTTAGAAGCATGAGTTTTGAAGGGGAAAAGTCTTGTCCCTGCAACCTGTTCAGTTAGAAAGCCAAAACGATGTAAAGTTGTTAAACTATTTAGACCAAACGAGTACAGGGCCTATTTAGGTGTGGAAGTAGGCGTGGAAGTATTACATGCTTATAAAAAAGGGCGTACCCAGTGCCGTAGGCTCCCGCACTGCGGGGTCTGGGGAAGGGAAATAGCCCGCAGCCTTTCCCGCACAAATGTGCAGAGGCTGGGCTCGAACCCTGGACCTCTTGGTCACAGGCGGTAAAGCTCTACCGCTTAACACAGCAAAATAAATGCTATTTTTATAAAGGAAGTAAATGCTATTGTTATGACCGGAGTCCAGTATACAAGGAAGAGGCCCCCTGGTGGCTGAGGACTCCCAGGCGTATGGGGCTTAAAGGCCCAATTAGTATTCCTAGTCCTATTAGAATTATTATCTAAATCCTAGTCCATATAGTTTAGTTATTATTTTTAGAAGCAAGCTATTATAAATAGCAGATTGTAAGACAGGGAAACATTAAGCAGAAACATATTATTGTTTCCGGCTTCCTCAGGGAGCCGGGAGAAACCCTAGCCGCCTCTATTCGCGGTGAACAGTACCACGGTACTGTAGCACCTTCCAGCCTCCGACATCTTCCTCTGTTCCTTCCTCCCTGCGCAAGCAACACGCAACCACGCCCTAGCTTCTTCCCTGCGCAGCAGCAGCATCGCCACGGCGCCGTCGCGCCGCCCACGAGGGTTTCGCCCTCGTCCAGTCATCTCCCATCCATATAATCTACGAAGCAACTCCGGTAGGAACCCTAGTCCTACCAGCTATCTCTCTGTTCATCAACATAGAAATGAGCATATAATTTCCCTTAATTAACAAAACAACAATCATAGCAATGGCTAATGCTCACCTAGCATGCACAAAACAGAGATCGGAAATATAGTCTTCACTGCCCAATTGGTCTTCATTTTTGTTTTCCTTGTCTTGGGAAGCTGATGACGTCAACACAGATGGATCAGGTATGTTGTGCTTCAATAAATCAACCTACAAAATTGTATTGAAACATCCATTCAGCCTTCTGCATTATACCAAAGGCCAAGTTATTGTAAACTATTTGGGATACGGAAGAAAAATGTGATGGAAGAAACAGGTATGATGGGATGGAACCATTAGAGTGCTAGTACTACAAATCAATTTTCTTGGAAATTAGATGAAATCTCAGATCCTGAACCGAGAACCTACAGACATAACCTCCTTTGTTCTTCCAGATGGGTTGCTGAGAGAAAGACAGAAGGTACAAATTATAGAAGAGAAAACTCACCGTAAGCATGAGCTCCCACATGGACAAATCATCCATCCCTTCTGACACGACCAAGACTATATTACAAACAGATGCCAAGAAAACACCAAGCTACAGCAATTCCTTGCAGAATAACAGAGAATACTGATCAATTATTAGGTATTTCCAACAAATCAGCAGTAGCACAAGCAGGTTTAATAATTGAAGTATAGTCTTCACCTGGATTCCCATTAGCTCATGAGCTAAGTCTGCTGATAAGGGTTCACCATTAAGGACAGGAATTGTGGATGAACCATCTGGCCTCATCATATCAATTAGAACAGAGGGACTGTACACTGGCTGCAGGGCAAAAGGAATTTCCTTTCACACATTGGCAAGCAAGATATTGATAACCTGTTCTAGCATTCGGATTGCAAAAAACAGAATAAAACTAACGTCGTCTCACCTGAACGTCAAGGAGTATAACTCGCTCATTAGATATCCTGATGTCAATACCAGTAGTACAGTGTTTTCCCACCCATCTGGTTTCCTCAGTTTGAGTAGGAAAAGGAGGAAGCATTCCTACACACAATGCTCAAGGAAATGACTTCTGAACAATCTAAGATCTTGGTATGGAACAAAATTTGAACCAAAACAGTGCTCCTTGTTAACTTCTAAGCATCATTCTTTTTGACACTAAAGAGGCTTTATAATATGTGTATACTGTCGTAAATAGAAACCTGAGGACAGCTAGATATTCCATGGTGGAAACATTAAGAACAATGTCCATGCAATCGACCGTATAGTGCATCAACAAAATAATCATTAGAAGTGCATCTCAGTATAAGGACCAATGAATCTAAGTGCTTGCACAGCACATGAAAAGATCATAACAAAATTTTAAGTTGTATCGTACCAGGTGAGCTTGCATCATATCCATAGAGCTTGTTCATGATGGTTGACTTGCCTACACCGGGCGGGCCAATTACCCCAATCACCATGAAATCATTGTTTTCTGTCAAATACTGCAAAAATACGGCTGGGGTTAGTAAGGTTTGAGCAATGATATCTATATCTATTTATTAAGAAAACGCAACGTCACTAACTTTGTCACTATTTAAACCCCACCCCTTCTAAGTTCTAACTGTAGCAACCTCCAGTTGCTCAATGGATCACTATCCGCAATTTCACATTATATATGCATAGATAAGTATGATAAGTAGAAGACAAATAACGTCTCAGTCATTATAAGCGAAGGAAGGGAATCTATGGAACGACGAAGCACTAACAAATTAGAAACAACCCAGTGCTCAGAGTAGGGTTACTTGAGAACTGAACCAACAAATGCAACACTCAGAAAGAAATAAGTACCCACAATAATGGATCACCAAAAGCTAACAAATAGACTGATGAGACCTAAAGCTAGCTATAGTTCACACGGATCACCAAATCCTCTGTTCTCGTTTCCATCCACCAGTGCGCCCATACAATCGCCTAACATCGAGGCCCCAGCTGCGCTGCTCTGACTGTGAGCAAGGGCGCGCGGGAGAGAAGGCACGCACGCACGCACCGGGAGGATCTTGTCGGTGTGGGCCTCCCACGCGTCGGAGACGAGGCTGAGCGACCCCTGCTGCGACGCCTGGCGCGCGCGGGCCCCCGCGCCCCCACCTCCGCCACCGCCGCCGCCGTCGTCGTCGGCGCCCGCGGAGGCGGCGTGCGGCAGCGGCGGCTTGGCGAGGAGGATCTTGGGCGGCGGCGGGGGAGGCGGGTGCTGGTGGTGGGAGGAGGAGCCCCGGTCGCCGACGCCTCCGGCGAGCGGCGAAGGCCCGGCGGCCATCGCGCCTCTGGCGTGGCTGCGTGGTGGGGGCGTTGCGCTCTGCGCTGGCCTGCTCTCAAGCAGCACTTTTTTTTTGGGGGGGGAGAAACTCTCTCTAGTAGCACTTCATGCATGGTGGGAGAGAAAAAGACTACCTGGGCCTCTTCATGGGCCGGATTTCTTTCGGGCCTGTTGTCTCTTCGGTCCACGCACTACATTTAGGCCTGATTTATTTCTCCGTCTTCCTCCTCCACCACGCGTCGTGGTACCAGACAGCTCACCTCCTCCACGTCACCGTGGGCCCACTACCTCGTCCCGCACTCGTCTCGCACTCTCCAGAACCAACCACCCACCACCCGGAGCAGAGCAGAGCAGAGCAGCGAAGGCCGCTGAAGAAAGAAGAGGGAGCGAGAGCCAAGTACCATCCGTCGTTCCATTCCATCGGACGCCGCGAGGGACAGGACAGCAAGGAAAGGTTTATCTCTCTCCCCAAGCTCCATTCGCTGCTACACTGCCTGTCTCCTTGCATTTCGTGGTTCCTTCCTTCCACCATTCAGTTAAGATCTGACACGAACCCTAAACAGTTTTAGCATTGTTTTGCGTCTAGTGATCTGGATTCCTAGTGCTTCGCTGCATGTAGAGTTTTATTTTGCTTTCCCCATTCAGTTAGTGCACCTGCAGAGATTTACAGAGTAACTTCTGTTCATAGAGTAGAGGTGGAGGTGGAGCCGTGGAGGGTGGATGTGGTGTGTGTCAGTGTGTGTGGTCGCGCAAAGTGTTCATAGAGTAGCTTCTGTTCACCTGCCTGTGAGTGCATTGAAAGGTTAGGAACTCACATTTGTCACGGCCAGCTCTGAATCTGTAGTGCCTAAACGAGCCATACGCATTGGATTTTATTAAGGGTCATGCATGCATGATAGACAATGGCAGTGGCAGTAATTTGACCTGTTGTTGGCTGTTGACAGTGGCCAAATTGCAGTTGTCTCGAGTGATACCCTCCCCTTACTAGCTCAGAAAATTTGTTGGGCTTCAGTTTAGTTGTTCCTTATAAACAATCTATCTTTTACAAGTGAGTTCAGAAGAACGTACTCTTCAGCACAAAATTGGATAAGTCGCTTATTGCTGAATGCATGTAATGTAACCTAAATGGCTATTTTAATTTGGGCCTTAGAGCACACCACGAGTTACTAGATATCAACATGGACATAACCACAGTTTCATCTAGACTGTACCTCCCATTTTGATGCAGTACACCTTTTTTTAAAAAAAAAAAAATCTGCTAGTAGAAAAAACTGAAATTATAAAAGATATCTATAAATCTAAGACGGCAAAAGAAATAATAGTTTTTATTTCGAAGCTGCCAGCATGTATTTATAGAGATGATATGGAAAAGTTATGTTTCTTCGAAACTGCCGGTAGGGAAACTGAAGTCATAAAAGATATCTACAAAGCTAAGAAGGCAAAATAAAGGCTTGTATGTATCTAGAAATAAAGACTTGTATTGATAGAGATGATATGGAAAAGATTAAAAGAAAAGAAAATAAAGATTTGTATTGATAGAGATGATATGGAAAAGATTAAAAAAAAAGGAATAGCGTGGATGTGGATGCGGGATTCGAGCCCAGGTCTCCACGGCCACAACATGGAATTCTCACCACTAAACTACAGCCACTTTGTGTTAAATTGGCTGTTGATTGCGTAATAATTTTAATAGTAGTATGGCACACTTGGAGCAAACTTCTGAATGTTGCATGATTATTTTAATTGGGTCCTTAGAAAGTTAGAAACTACTTAGGGCCTGTTTAGATCCCACCTCCTAAACTAAAGTGGACTAAAATATTTTAGTCACCTTTTAGTACCTCTTGAGTGACTAGTGGAACTAAAGTGTTTTAGTCACCTTTTAGTCAGTTTGTTTGGCACTTTAGTCCCTAAAGTGACTAAAGTTTAGTCCACTTTAGTTTAGGAGCTGGGAACCAAACAACCCCTTAGTAATACACTTTGCAAATGATAAGTATGTCTCGATGTTTCCTTATAATATAAACCATGCCTCATATTTGTGATACTTGCCTCTTTTTTCCTGTCTTGCATTGCGCATATTAGGATAAATACATACGCTTGTTATTTGAGCAAGCACTTCCCTTCCCTGAATCAGCAACCTGTATGTACGAAACTATGCAGTTTCAGCAATGTCTGCCAAGTACATCATCGCCGGTCTAGCTGGTTCCTTTGCGATCGCATATGCTTCCGATGTCCTGGTAGCAGAGAAGAAGGTTTTCGGAGGTAAGGATCATCTGATGATCTCAAGTTATCACCGCAAACCGCCTCAATGTCCTCACGTTAACATCTGTGTGCGTTCCTTACATGGTGAGCAGGCACGACGCCGAGTACGGTGGCGAACAAGGAGTGGTGGCAGGCGACGGAGAAGAAGTTCCAGGCGTGGCCTCGCACCGCGGGCCCGCCGGTCGTCATGAACCCCATCAGCCGCCAGAACTTCATTGTCAAAGATGTCATCAAGCCCTGAAAAGGTAGGGTATATGGACTATGGTATGGTGTCGATCACTACAGCTAGCTGCTGGTTGGTTTAGTCCATGTTTCATCTGGGCGTTGAATTGAAGCGAAACTTCTGACTCTGAAGTCTCCATTGGCAGGCTCTTGCTCCGACTTACGGACCGGACTGAACGTGGTGGCGTCGGTTGCAGTTGTAGTCCTGTGGGCAGTGGATTGGAGCTGGAAGCTACTGTGAGCATGAAGTGTGATGTACTCCCAACTTATGAGGCCACTGCCTGGTCTGAAACTCTGAATAAAACTGTGCTTCGTGAACTTTTGTCTAGTTAGTGCAAGTCTGGTTTCATTAATTTCCCATGTCTGAAATAAACAAAGAACCTCAAGCAGCAGCATAATACAACTGTTATTTGCTTGAGATAGTAGTGTCGTCATGGAAACCGGGATGATATCTAACGGTAGCCTGAGCCTTTTGCCCGTGCTCACTGTGTCTGTTTCTCTCTCTGGTGACTGGTGTGTCCAGTGATCTGTGTCTGGCTGTCGGCGTTGAAAGAGAGGAATATGTGCCTTACTGACGCAGAAGATTTGGGGCACCAGCTGACCTTTCTCTATGTGAAGAAGGCCACACTGCGTTTTCTCGATGAGCGCTTCTTCAGTGATCTACGCATGTCTGCGTGCCATGATTCAGAATCGCACACCGCTTTTCTGGAACTCAAGATTCTTCGGTGATCCGCAACGAGGTCTGCTAGATGCTAGACCTAGAGTTCTTGTTTGTGTCTAACACCGTGCTCACTCTGTCTCTGTTGTCGTGCTGAATGGCACAAATATATGTCTTGTTATTTATCTAGTCGCATGTACATTTTAGTTTGATGGCTCCACTAATCAACCAACGACCGCCGCCGATTTCAATCCCATAGCTCGGTGAACAATTTGGCATGTATACAGTTGTGTTATCCCCAAATGCATGAGCAAAAACCAGGTGTCAGGAGCTTCCAAAACATTCAAGTGCCACGTAGACAGATCCATGAGCTATGAGATCATCAATCTTCTTTGAGTGCTCAATGCTAGCTAAGCCAGGTTGTTTCGTCTGAGCGAACCTTCTTGTGTTTAACTGGAGCAAGGCACGTAATACGCATCAGCAATTGCCTTCATCCGCTGGAAAAAATGGGGTATATGGCTGCATGCAGATGGGGTCCTTTACTCTTCTCTGATGGAATATATCACGACATGCTGACTGCTGAAAGCATAGCCCTGCATGCATGGTGATGCCATTGGCATATATGTATCTTTAAATTAAAGCAAAGTTCGACCTTGCATTGTTGCATCTCACTGTTGGAATTGTTTACTATTTAAGCAAAGAATGGTGTGTGGATCAGCATCATGCATTTGCGCATCGTTGCTAATGCATATTTTTTACACCTGCTGGTTTTACATGTCTTCGGAATTGCCCAGACTAGCTAGTACTTTTTGCTTAACCAATTCTTCAAGACGTTTCAAGACGTTTTAGCTGTGAGCTTTGGAAGTTAGCTTTGAGACAATCCAAAAGCCAACATGCTCCCGGAAGCCAAAAGCCCGAAAGCACCTTTTGAGTAGCTTTTGACTTTTGGCTTCTAGAGCTTTTGAGCTTTTGGAAAGAGCTAATGCCAACATAAAAGCTTACATGAAGCTGGAAACAAACATAGCCTTAGTACATGTACATGCATGTTAAGAACGAGACATGTATTTTTTTTAAAAAAAAGAAATCCAAAATCGTCGGTATCATTCTCTGAACCATTTTTTTTCTTGGAAATGATAAAGCTGAATGAAAACGAAACCTAAATTATCACGGTATTGGAAACATAGTTGGGACGATATTTCAGATTGGAAACACTAAGCATTGAACAATAGATCAATTTGATAGCTTTGAGCATTCAAATAAATTTGACGATTATATATGTACTACAGAATAAATAGCTAGTCGTTCACATTATGCAACATATAAATAAATGCACGAGCATTTGATTATGCGCATGGACTAAGAGCCCGTTTGGTTGATTACCAAAACATTGTCACATCAAACTAAATAAAGGTTACGCATGTCGTAATTTCTTATATAGCTCACAATTTCTTAGATAGGTGTTTGGTTCGTTACCACATTTGAAGCGTGCCAATTTTTTTTAAGAGCATGTCTCATATGTCATAGACTCATTTTCTCATCTAAGTTTAATTTGCCACAGATATATGATGCCATATTTTTAAGTAAAAAAAGAGTAACGTGCCACACTTTGCCTAAGCTAAAACCTAATGCTAAGTTGCGTCCGCGTCTATGCTGTGGCGAACAAAACGTTCGCCACACCTTAGGCACGTTTAGACATCCAAAATGAACTAGATGGCATGCAGTGGCAACTGTACGATATGCCTAAACCACGGCAGCAACAAAACACCAGACGTGCAAGACGTCGTAATTGTAATTGTGGCACAGTACGGTGGTGGCACGAACTAAACATGCACTGAAACTAGCTACGTTTTAGCTCCTCACTTTTAGCCTCCATTATTGTGACCTTTTCAGTTAATTACCCCTGTATATATAGGCATGCATATATATAGCTATATGCTTTATTTGGACAATTAATAAATCCTGCTCCTGTTCTGAGAAATTGAAAACAAAGACTCCAGCTAGCAAGGCACGTATCATGTTCGATCTGCCTTCATCCGCTAAGGATAAACCAAGAGTGGGAACAAGCACAACAGCTGGGTGGGTCCTTATTAACCAGTTGCTCGCTTTCGGATCTTGTTCCTGCTCTTGGGTCGCCTTTGGGTTAGTTAGAGTTTTGGTCCAAGCACCTCGCCTTTGGAACTGCTTGTACTGCTGTTTCATCACGTGTTTTAGAAAAGAAAAGTGATGAATGCATGGGAACGGCAAAAATTTAGCTAATTTAATTAGCGGGTAACCAGTATTGCGTCACTTTGCATCTCACAACACTTGGAATTGTTTGCTAACCAAGCAAGGAATGGCTTGCGCGCGGTATGTCGTTGATGCATGCATTCGTGCATGCCAGCTTATATATATGTGCCCTGCTAGCCTGTGTGTCTTCATCCTGCAACGTACGTGTAGAGCAGCTAAGCTCCAAGAAGTCTCCAACTGGTGAGATCAAGATGGGCTTGCTGTCCACTGCTAGGGTTAGCCTCCAATTCTTTTTTAGGTCTTCCAACATGGCATGGCATGTGAGCAACAAGCTGTCCAGCCCCAGCCCCAACTCGTGCCCACCACAAGCTCCAGCACCATCGCCGTTGGATAAAAAAACCTATGACAAGATGATGAAGCAGGCAGTGGTGTTCGCGGCGGTGCTCATGGCCATCTTGGGCTCCACCCTTTCCGTGGTCGCCGTGGAGCGCCTGATCCGGGGCCGCTTCTCCCTCTTCTCCATGGTGCGCTTCCTGCTGCGCTTCACCTTCGTCATCTTCCTCCTGCTCCTGTCCCAGATGAGCTCCCAGGACAAGGGGAAGGAGGAGATCCTCTTCGTGCTCATGTGGATGCTCCTCATGGAGCTCATTCGAAAGAAGGTCCATGCCATGGTGCCGTCGACCGACGGCTCCTTCTCCAGGGCCTCTTCCAAGTTCAAGCCCATGAACCACTCCGATGAGGTGACTCGCCTCGTCTGGATCGGCTACCTCATCTACACCAACATCAAGAATAGTAGTGTGAAGCATGTGGATTTGGTGATGACCATGTTCGCCATCCTATGGTCGCTGGTCCTGGCGAAGCTGGCGCAAAGGGTGTTCAACGAATGGAAGGCCGAGGAGTCGCTGACCGCTGCCGGCAATGCTCAGCTCATTGCAGGTTACATGCAGCACGTCCTAGATGAAGCCGAGCGCAAGACCGGCGGCGGTGGCGGCGGCGGCTGGTGGAGCGCAGTAGTTGGTGGTGGTGGTGGCGCTTCTACTACTTCCACCGATGATCCCATGGCCAAATGCGAGTACGTGGTCATGGGGGAGGAGGAATTGGTGCTCGAGAAGACAAAGAGGCGTCGCATCAGGAGCGAGAATTCCAATGCACTCACCGTCATCACCACGCGTCAGTGCGGCCATGGCGTGGGGAGGTTCCCCCACGACCAGGACGAGTTGAAGCATGTGCACCTCCTCGTGGACCTCAACAAGGTCAAGAGCTTGGTCACTGTGAGGATGATATGGAAGAAGCTAGGTGGACTCCCCCGACTGTGTTGCCTCTTCACCAAGAGAGGCCAAGACTTCATCGACCACCTGCGCCTCTTGTGCCTCTCCTTCTCCTTCTTCAAGCTCCTGCGCCGACGCTTCGAGCACTACCCCATGGTGGAGGTGGGCTCCACAATGGCACGTCGGGTGATGGTGGAGGGCCTGCTAATGAGCAAGAAGCCTGCTACTACTACTTCTGCTACTACTACGACGTCGACGACTGATGATGATGAAAGTGATTTGGTGGCATTCAGAGTGCTTCAGCTGGAGCTGGACTTCCTTGACAACTACTACCAAGCTGGCGTCCCGGTGGTGATGTCGTCTCCTTGGCTTTTCTTCATCAACTACCTCTCGTCCCTTCTCTTCGTCTTCGTATACATCCTCACCGTTGCCGTACTACTCGTGGTGACAAAGAATAAGACTACTGGAAATTGTGGAGAACCCAAAGCAGAATCCATGCTCACATACTTCATCATCACCATTCTGCTTATGGTCACACTCCTTGCCGTCGAAATCACCGAGTTCCTCACAGCATACCTTCTCTCCAACTGGTTCCTAGTGCACCTGCTATGCATGTACACCGCTCCGGGGAGCTGCCTCTGGAACTTGCTCGTCAAGCCCATCATCTGCTGCTTCATCGCATTCCGCTTCCTCGTCTTCTGTTCCCTTAGGATTGCGTTCAAACTCATCGGGAGGCCAGTGAATGAGAAGAAGATGAAGATCAAGCAGGTCTCCATTCTCCATGCCTGTGAACCCACTCGCAAACTCATGTCATTGGCTTCCACTGTGACACTACCAACTCAAGCCAAGATAGCCATTATTGAGTCCTTGAAGCATATCAACCTTGACACCGGCAATGTCAGCCTTCCTCATGTAAGTGGCTTCCATGGTGGTAGTGGAGGAAAAACCACCACTGAAATCATCCTAGCGTGCCACCTAGCCACTGAGCTATTGGCGACGGAGCATGGAAAACAAGAGAAGAAGAAGAAGAACAAGAAGAAGGCTCAAGACCACCACCCTACTGCAGATGATCACCGGAGCGTGGCGACTACCCTATCAAGGTATCATAGTTTTAAATCTCCCGCTAAAGCTACCGCGCTATACAGAGGCTGCTATAGCCTTTTAAGGCACGATAGCGCTATTTGTATTCATGTACAATTTAGCCGTTATATTTCACTATAGCCCGATATAGCTCTGCTATTAGCTGTTTTAGCTAAACACCTTAGCCCGCTATTTAAAACATTGCAAGGTACTGCATGTACCTGGTGGCGCGCACGCCAGAGCTGCTGCCGGACGACGAGCGGTGGGTGTCGGACAGGTACGAGGACGTGAGGAGCCGCCTGGAGGAGGTGTCGCGGCGGTGCAGCTGCGGAACCTGGTGCTGTGCGTGGCGGCGCCGCTGCTGGAAGTCGGTGAAGGAGATGGGCAAGGAGCAGGTCAAGGAGGCGACGGTGTGGGGTGGCGTGGAGCTGTTCCAGCACCTACGCCAGATGGAGGCCGCAACGGCATGGAAGGATCTCGCCGACTTCTGGGTCAGGCTGCTCGTCTACCTGGCGCCGTCCAACGACGTGGAGGGCCATGCCAAGGCGCTCGCCTCCTCCGGCGCCGACCTCATCACCTGCCTCTGGGCCTTCTGCACCCACGCCGGCATCAGGCGCCAGGCGGCGGATGATGAGCTGCACCTGCACGACGCCGATGAGCCCCGACGGGGAAGTCAGCTGGCGTAGTACATGTGTCTCCGTGCGTGTGTGCTCAACTTTCTTCAATTCAGTGTTCTGTGTTGGTTTTGATAAAATAAAGCCATGTGCCGAATGTGCAGGCACCACTGGCACGCATGGCATAGTGTTGCATGCATGGCTTGATTTAGGGCCAGGATGATCCCTTTTGTTTACGCCGCGCTATTTGGTTGTGTTGTCCGTGGCGTCAAGACCCCAGCCCGTGTGTGTGTGTGTGTTTTGCTTTGCTTGTTAACTTGTTTGTATGTATGTGTAGTGGCAAATGCATTCTTATTCTTATCTTTATATTGTATTTGAGTGTTAAAATATGACACCACGTTTGCCGATAGCTCCTATCCCTCCATTTAAACATTTCAATAATCTTGGAGAGTTAAAAGTATCTCAAATTTAATCAAAAGACGGTAAAAAAATAGGCACGACATGAAAAGACAAACTACATGATACATTGTGGGCTTATATAACAACCTATAAATTAACACCTCTTGGAATATCACCATATCAGTTAGTGTGTAGGAAGATATGTCATCTACCTGTTAAAGTTGAGTTCATAGCTTATTGCGACATCAAACGATGGAATATAGGACTTTGAAGCAGCAGGGACAAAAAGAAAGATGCAACTCTCTGAGTTACATAAATGACGAGAAAAAACTTATCACAATACTAAGATCTATAAGGTGAGGGCAAAAAGATGGCATGATAAGAAACTAAATTCAAGAAGGAATTCAATCCAGGTGAACCTTTTGCCCGTGCTCACTCAGGTCTCTCCCTGTCTGGTGTCCAGTGATCTCTTCCACCTGTCTGAAAGAAAGAAAGAAGCTGAAGCAGAGCATATTTGCTGGAGACAGACAGGTGTCCGTCATCCTGGAACTTTTGCTGTGTACAGTAGGCTGAACATTTTGAGAGGCCCTACCGTGCTCACTCGTGTCCAGTGATCTGTGTCGTGTTGGATGACTGGAATATGTGCCTTGTCTACTGAAGCAAAAGTCTGGTGCCACCTATTTCAAACTCAAAGCTTCCGGATTGCCTTCTCTGGTACTGGTAAGTGCAGAGAGTACTGCTGTACGGATTATGTGAAGAACAAAAGAAGCTACGGTGAGTTTCAGTAGGCAGTAGCCACCAACCCCTTTTGCATTGCAAGTTTGCAACAACTGTGAGCCTGTGACTGCGTTTTCTTGATGCGCTTCTTCAGTGACGCGCACGCACGCATGTCCGCGTGTCGTGTCATTCATCAGAAACGCACGCTGCTTTCTCCAACTCAAGATTCGGTGACCTGCTTCTAGGTGAGGAGGGGATGACACGGCTGTAAATTTGAGGAGGCGGGCTTGAGCGTGACTGAAAAAAAAAAGTCCATTTGCACTCAAAATAAAAATTCTACACATCTTGCTTATCTTGCTTATCGAAGAATCTATCTAGATATGTAGAAAATAGTATCAATCTGTAAACAAGTTTGTTAGAAATACCATATATTTTAGTATCAATGTTACTTATTACTATCTCTATTCTCAAAACAATGTAATTTTGCAACATGATTTAGTATATCAATGATAGATAAAATACTATAAATATTTATAGCATCTTTTTTAGATAGAGTTAGTACGCATTGTAAATACTAGTATTCTTTATTATTTGATTATATATTAAAAGTTTGGCTTCTCTAAAAATAATACTCACTCCATCCTAAATTATAAGATATTTCAAGAATCTTAAAAAACCGGCCTCTCAAGTTCGATTAAACTTATAAAATAATATAATATTATTTATGATGTCAACTAAAACATATTTGATATTATAAATTTTTATAATTTTTTCTATAATTTTGGTTAAACTTGAGATGTTATTTTGACTCGTCAAGATTTTAGAATGTATAATTTTCTCTATAATTTTTGTTAAACTTGAGATGTTTTGACTCGCCAAGATTCTTATAATGTCTTATAATTTAGGATGGAAAGAGTTAATTTGGAATGGAGGGTTTTTTTTATATTAGAATATAAAATTTATAATACAACAAAACACTAGAAGCAACCAACTGATTTTTTTTATAGCGTGAAATAGGTTAGAGTGCAGCACGATGGTAACAGCTGTACTAGTCACTCTTACGTGTTGGAACAAGGAAGAAGCTCAGAGGTGAAGTTTCAAAAAAGAAAAAAAAAAGCCAGGAGATAATAAGTAAAGCAGGCAGATTCGCTGACTTCGGCGGGGAGGGGCGGTGGGCGGTGGCATGCAGCCAGCTAGCCGGGTCGCGTCGCGTCGCCTAGGCAGCCGTAGCCGGCCTGCTTCGTCTCGCCGGCCTCTCTCTGTTACTTGCACCGACCGAGCAGCACGCGCCTATAAAACTGCGGTGCCCGTCCCTCACCGTCACCGTATTGCCACGCCATTGCCCACCATTCGCTCCACGCTGCACACGTCGCCACCCGCACGCAGCATCCAGAGCAGAAAAAAACAGAGGATCCAAGTTGCTAAAAGGACTATACGGACAGATTTCATCGTGCTCCCCGATCTGTTCATTTGCCGATCAAAAAGTTTGTGCTCAGTACGTAAGCAGCTGCTGCTTGTCCCCATGGCCACGAGAGCTCTCACCGCCGCCGCCATCACCGGCCGCCGTGCGGCTTGCCATGGTGGGCTCGCCACCGTTCTCTCCCCCTGCAGGTATGTAACAGCCACCTACCTCTGCTCCTATTCCCGGCTAGCTCTTCCTTTTGTTTTCGCCCCTTGGATCCTTGCGTTCTTGCAACCTTTTCTTGCCAGTGGCACGCTGCACTGCACTGCATACGACCCACTCCGACATGTCGGCGTCGATCTTTTTCAGGCTCGGAGGAGGAAAAGCGCAGAGCTTCTCCCACAGCAGCAGCAGCAGCAGCAGCGCCGACGCCGACGCGAAGGCTGCCAACACCGCGGCGCAGGTGGAGGCGGCGCTGAACCGCAAGAACGTGGACGTGATCCAGGGTGACCGCTCGGCGACGCTGCTCGCGGCCGAAGCGCTGCGCGACGCCGGCGACGCCGAGGACGCTTGGGTGCCCGACCAGGAGACGGGCGTCTTCGTCCCGGCCGACGAGGCGTCCTCCGGAGACGGGAGCGGCGACGGCAGCGGACACACCGCCGGGTCCGCGCCTGCGTCGTCGTCGGTGCTGGACCAGGCGGTGTTCGTTCGCGAGGAGCACATGGAGGACGTTGAGAGGCCCGGCGTCGGCGGTACCGTGGACGACATGGCTGACGCTGACGTCGGCGCCAAGTGATGACCGCGGTGACCGTGTTGCTTTGCGTTGTCCTCTCCTCGGCCCGCTGCTGCGACGTACTGGCAGGCAGCATAGTAGGTGTAGTGTAGGCCGCCGGCTGTAGCGAACAGGGCATCTTCCTCTTTGTGAAAGGTTTGTTTAAGGTATAGTAGTGCAGAGCTCCATGAATTTGAATTTGCATGACCATCTCATCTCTATCCATGATGTCAAAACACACGTTGTCCAGTTCCTCCATAGTCCATACTACTACATACTGGATTTGCGAACAGAGTAGCTCGCTCAGAATGAGACCTGCTGCTGTCCACTAGCTGTCCAGCTGGACCTAGCTAATACGTAGTACTCACATTTTTATGGAACTCGGAACATTTTACACACATAGCACATGCCCATATGGGTGTACGTACTCCACATTAAAGGCGTACGTGTATAACCATCATCTTACTATTATTAATTGGAGGCCCCCAATAAAACTTCCACGTTAATTCTCATCAGATACACTAGAAAAAAAAATACTAAAAATTCTTATATTAATCAGAAACATCTGACCCTTAATCAAAGGGCTCTAACAATCCTCAACCACCAGAACAATCCTCAACCACCAGATCTATTTTTTAAACCATCGGGCAGTTAATGAAAAGACTCTAAATATCCTCAACCACCGGATCTATTTTTTTAAAAAGAAATTATGCACCTCACGTACTCTAAATATCCTCAACCACCAGATCTATTTTTTAAAAAAGAAATTATGCACCTCACGATAGATAGAAATAGCCTACATACAAGGGGAAAAAATCTGCACCGGCGTTCATTTCAATGGATACTCTACATCGACATTTACAGTTGAGTAAAAAAATAATACGTACATAATCTTTGTTTAGATAATAATGAGATTTCATTAAAAAATTCAACATCAGCAATTATATATATAGAAAAAAAAAGACGGATACTCATTGCACAATAGAAAACAACTTCGACATACGTACTTGAAAAAATCTTCTGCATCCACGTTCAAAGTTGAGTAAAAAAGTAATATCCATATAATCTTCGGTTACATATTAATCAAATAACAGGTCAACAGTGTTCATCACATCAACGGTTAGATAATTTATTATTAGAAAAATAAAAAATCAAATAGAAGGTTCATATATTAATTCATCAAATATTAGATAGAATTTATATCTATCCCAGCAAACAAGATATAAACACGTGTCGTATTATGGGTAAATAAATAATAAATACATTATTACACATCTTATTATCATTATGTAATATTATATATGATACAAATAAAGGAAAAAGATCAAAGGATGTAATATAATTAAAGGTCATTGTTTCACGAAACAACTCTTCTATAAGCTAAAATTAAGAACTATGGACCTCTACTGATTATTATATGAGTTGTTGTCATGAAGTCCATAATTTATCTTTTGTTTATGTACAAGTTAAAAAAATTAGGCGTTAGTATATGACAACTTAAAAGACAGCTTGGTACATATTGGTCATTAAGTACTCTTAAGATTACATGGTACTATATACAACCATCTATTAATAAACAACATAATGTATAATCCCTAAAGATTCCCAACGGTATAAAAACGTGACTACTTTGTCAACCATGCAAAACTAGGAATCCATCGATTCAGTGGCCGTCCAATTGCTTTTATGGTTCATCATCTGAACCCCTAAATTTATAACTAAACTACACCTTATAAAAAAGGCACAATTCAAAATAACATTCTAATATATTTTGTAAATTGCCCATGTTTGCATGAATAAAAAATGTTAAACTAACTATGTGCATATAAAATAATGATATATGTCATTATAACATATAATATAAAATCACACCTTTTAATTTGTATAAAAGCTACAAACTCAGCTATTATAAAAATATAAATAAAATATCTTGCAAATACTAATAAAATATACTATGAAAATAGTCTAATATCCGTGAAATTATGCTATATATATATATCATAATTTAATTTTATGCACTCTATATTTATAAAACAATACTACTACACATATAAACTTTGATGTAATAAAGTTAATATCTCGAGTGCCATAATGCAAGCTAAAATGACTATATGGACCATTGTAATAACTAACAAGGTAATCTAGGACTTAACATCTTTTCTAAAATGGGTTAAAATAAAATTTGGAACAAAAGATATAATATGCATTAGAGACTTCACTTAACATATGGTTAAAAAATTGTAACAATTATATTAATAGTTGAAACCTAAAGTATTGACTTATTATTATTTAAAGGGATGCAACAAGAATTCATACAACTAAGATTAGGTTTCAATAAATATACTAAATACATATCATAAAATTCCTCTCATAAAACAAAAATATAAGGTCATCAGTGTACCAATAGACCCTACTATCATTCATAATAATAGCCATTACGATCTATTATATTTTCCAATAATGATTGACTTTTATGATTGTGTAAAATAGTATAATGAACTTAAGTCTGCATCTAAATTAGCACTTTTGTCATTATTTAAAAGACTAAAAGATCCCCTTATATCTACATCTCACTCATCATCTATTACAACAAATATTTAAATTACCATGAAGCACATATAATAGAATTCTATTAATAATAGTAATATTAGAATTTTATGGAAGTAAATATACATATTATACCATCATACATATCAAGTACACATGCATGTATGAGCAATAAATATATATGGTCTATCTCATCAAGTATGAAAAGTATTTTCTTGAAAACTCATATCCTAATGATACTAATAAATAATTTAAACTATATTACAAACAATGACAAATTTCATATAAATTTTTACTTAAGATATATTATACTCCCTCCATTCTAGATTATAAGTTGTTCTTACTTTTCTAGGTACATAGTAAAGCTATGTATCTAGACATAAATGTGTAGCAAAAGCTATTATCCAGAGAAGCTAGAGCAACTTATAATTTGGAATGGAGGCACTATATTTTAACTAAAATGTCATCTTTGTTGATATTATAACCATTATTTTCACATATAACTTATTGATAAGTAAATTTAAGTGCATCTTTAGAAGTGGTTTAGGGCAAACCATGTGCGCCTATATCTTCTTGACCCTTGGGATTAGTTTATAGTAAACAATCATTGTGTCACAAATATTAATATTCTTGGCACCGTTCTAGATCTCACATCAAACTCTGGGCCGAGCTCCTGGGTTCCATGGCTGAGGTTACAATGCCACTCATCAATCTGCACGACATCGCTCCTGCAACATTCAAGGTTATGCTTCAGTTCATGTACACTGACTCTTTGCCAAGAGATGACGAGCTTGGGGACGTTCCAACCAATATGCTACGACATTTGCTTGCTGTTGCTGATAGATATGCCTTGGACCCGCTCAAACTTCTCTGTGCCGAGAAACTTTGCCACAATATGTCAGTGGGTATAGTGGCTATAACATTAGCTTACGCTGAAATGTACGGTTGCCTGGAGTTGAAGCAGAGGTGCATTGGCTTCTTTGCAGTGGAGAAGAACTTCAGGAAGGCCGTGTTAACTAAGGGTTTTGTTAAGTTGGTGAGGAAGTTCCCATCCATTATCCATGAGCTGTGAGACGGTGTTCAGACATAATGTGGTGGGAGACATGTTGATGTAATAGTTCAACTGTCCAAGCACAGTGTTAAGATGGTTTTAATTAGTACTTGAATACAATCAATCTCATATATTTAAAGGATGTTAATTTGGAATAAAGTTATTTGTTGTCGAGCGGCAGCTGCTGGTGGCTAGCGCAAGGAGCCAAAGGCCATGCCTGGCCACCCCGGGTTCGATCCCCGGTGACCGCGGTATTTCCGTGCACAGTGCACGGAAATGAGGAGAAAAGACTCCTTAATTCAAAAAAAAAGTTTCAAGTGCAAATATGTAGACATTTGCTCATAATTACTAATATCTACCTCTATTTATTTAATTTATTTTCTTGTCCCTCTTTAAATAAATATGCCCTTTGTTGTTCCTGCCCCCCCCCCCCCCCCCCCCACCCACTCCTGAAGGTGGGTTAAGGTAGACGTTTACACTTTTGCTTGGTATACATACCAGTCTTAATTACCATGAACTGTCCAGCACTATTTCGGCTTGCTGCTAACAAATTTGTATTTGCAAGCTATATTTGTTATTACTTAAACTCATCCCTTGTTTAATGTGGGAGAGGAAATGAAGCCACAGATAAACGAGCTATAGTTCGTGAGCACATGTATGAATCACACAACCATATATTGTCTATGATAGTTGTCAATAAAAATCTTGTGTGTGTGCGCGCGCGTGCGTGCGTGCTTGGTTCTAGGACTAGTATTGACGATCATTGTGCTAGTTTACTTGATGAGTCAAGGAAGAAGAAACTAACACGATCTTCTTGTAAAAGAAATCTAGCAAACAAGACAAGTTTATCTTTGTAAACTGCCAGCCATGTGTTGTCATATACTTACTCACCAAAACCAACATTCTGCCATGCATACTGGAAGTTCTTCGACAATGATGCTAAGTTGCGGTACATCCAAGTGCACAACGTAAAGCCTCTCAGTCTCACAAATACACATTCCTCATCAGTCATCACTTGGACACGTACATGTTCGGCATATGAGCACGTTGTCCCCGGGAAGTCAAAGAAATTACAAGTTCAAAGACACCACCAAATAAAGAAACTTAATTAGCTTATCGCAATATATTAAGAAAATAAAGACAACTAACTCAGCTTTCGTGTAATTAAACAATTGTGGTCTATTTTTGAATGCTAAGCCTTCAAGATAGCAATGTGGTAATTGATATTTTTGTTGATATGTTGGTAAAATTATCCCATTTTAAAAATGCATAATAGAACAAAGTGCTAATATAACAATCCTGACTTTAATTTACACTATTACGACTTATGTACCATGCACAGTTTGAAGTAGGAAGAGAATGAGGGCCCATTTAGAATGCAAAAAAATCATAGAAATTGCGTAGAACTTTTACATGAAAACATACTTCGCCTCTCCCAAAAAATAATCCGTAATTCTACAATTCAAATTTTGTCCCCAAGAACTGATCCATGTACGGTGTGAGATGTGACGTACTCTAGGGTAGCAAGTACACCGGCTTACAATCGACTTGTGTCAGAAAATGTCCCTCCATGAGCTTTGGAGTCCGGACACTTCTTGTCTACTCTTGCATAGACACAACCGATCAACCTGTACAAAGGGGAAAGTGGGAAACACGTTGAGGCCCTGTCTCCCGTTATGTAGTTTCCTGTTCATTGTGATAATGCCAATAATGCTCAATAACTTTCCATAGAGAGAACAATGCCATTTATTTCCCATTTTTGGACGGATGGAATATGTTAAATAGAATCTCTACCCACACAGGGCCCCATATTGAGTGGAAACTAGGAGAAGCAACTACTTCAGCTCTTCATCCCACACAAATTAATTGTGAGAGCATATTAAGCTATTTCCATATACTCAATTAAATTTTTTTAGATAAAGGATAGAAACTATCCGGCTTCATCTACCCATAGGTAGAATCAGCCCAAATTATTACAACAAGAAAATTAAAAAGAAAGAAACTGACGGAAAAATTACATCTCCAACAAGGAGTTCGAGTAGTCCTACGCGACAAATAGACTTGCTCTGCGATGTCAACTCCACTAGAATAAGATCACCAACGTGATGACAACTCCACTAGAATAAGATCACCAGCGTCAAGACAAAGACAAGCACTAACTAGTTTCGGACCTAGAATGGTATACAGAGCAATAATAATTGGCCTAACTTTTTTCAAGCTCGTAAGTTGTCTTAGGATCTCAACATTTACCTTAGATACATGTCCAGCAACCAGGTATGCTAGCTTGTGTTTATTATTTTTCTATATGTCTATTGACTAGTATGCATCTTCATGAATTATTACAAAGGGAATACTGATCCAACCAAAAAACAGAGCCACGTCAAAATGCCATTGAAACTTCAAGGATAAAATGCCCAAATCCAAATGGGCCAAGCTCAAGTCATTCCATGCCTTCAAAGATTAAGACGAATGATCGGTTTGCGAACTCGATTGCTTCTTCTAACACCTGACCGAGCCTTCTCTTCTTTTTTAGCTTCTTCTCTTTCCCCATTACGCCGTTCTAGAGTCGACTCAGTTCCATCGCTCATGACCACACTAGGTAACACCCAACTAGGCAACAACCTTCCGCTAGTGAACGGAAAAACTAGAACATCACGACCTGGGGGCAAGTGTAGATAACCCCGTTTCCCTCCCCATCTATTTGGGCAGATGCTATATACATGTCCCCTTCCACATCCCCATCTACTTGGACATGCACTTTTCTTCACCTCCAATGGATATTCAGAGCTAATGAAGACTTCATGGTCTAGGTTTGGTGCCGGCAACCATCGTGCTGGATTTGTTGATGAATCAAGGTAGAAGAAGCTAAAGTCATCTTCTCGTAAAGGCAATATGGCAACAAAGACAAGCTTCTCTTTGCAGACTACAAGCCACGTCTTGATAGGCTCATAAAGAGCAAGCCCAACATTCTCCAATACTACATGTATTTTTTCAAGAATGATCTCATGTTGGGGTACATCCAAGTGCACCACATAGAGCTTGTCAGGAACACCTGTGGCTATGATTTTCCCTTTGAATGTCACAATCTGGTTGATGGGTAGTATTTGGTGATATGACTTGTAGAGGTGCTTCTGCCAAGCATTACTTCCAATTCGCCAAACAAATAAACCATGGCTGGTGCTAACAAAGAGGCATGCCTTGGGTGATGACATCACAGCAGTTAGGCTGAAGTAAATTCCATTATTGTTATAACCATACTGTCTTGCCATGGCAAATGGCACTGGACAAAGTGGAGGTGAAACACTGGTGCTAGTGAACACATCAACAATAGTGATTCGACTTGTGTCAATATTGGCAAAGATGGCAAGACCATAAGAACACCCTACAAACTCCATGTTCATAATGCTTGAGGGAATTTGGCGATGAAATCTAAGGGTTGGATTGGATGGGTCCATCAATTGCCACATGTGATGAACTTGGCCATTGCTACTTAAATGAGCAAAACTTTGGATAATGAGAGGTGGAAAAAGCTTTGATAAGATGGGTTTAGCTAACATGAAGGCAGCACACCAACTGGGCAGGTGGCTATGAAGGCAAGAAGGTCACGGGTGCAACTCAAGAGCATAATAATTGATTGGAGTAACTCAATTGGTAGGTGTTAACACAAAAAGCGTCAGGATCTGCGAACACCTCGGGCTTATATCCGAATTTGATGTCCAAAGGTGTGCCAGTCGATTTGACCAGTTAATCGGCAAGGACGATAACTAGAACAAGATCTGAACGAGACAACGGCGATGTGCCCGGATGTCAAGGCTCAAACTTGATCAGGATAACTAGAGTAGAGCTGAACGAGACGACAGCGATGCGCCCGGACGTCAAAGCTCAGGTTGCTCAAACGCGGAACTTGCAAGGGTTGACGGAGGTCGATGAGATGCAGCCCGTCGAAACTTGAAGAACTCGTAGATAATTAAACCTAATACGGTAAAGGTAAATTACTGGTAAAGTAGATAAAAAAGTAATTGATTTGTATTGATTGGATTGGATATTTTTTTACGTGGCCCTTGGGCACATATTTATACTCCCGGGGAGTTGTACATGGATACGACTCATACCTTCCTAAACAAACACTCTATTCTTAGGGAAATAACTGACTCGCGCAGGAGTTGGACCCAAATAATAATAATCTTTTCCTAAACAGACTCTTCTATTATTAAGGAAATAAAACGACTCGTACAAGAGTCGGACTCAAACTCCTATCACAATACTGGTATAATAACACCAGTTTCCTTATCTATCTTCTTCGACGAAACCTTCCATCGGCAGATTCATTTAATCCGCAATTTTCTTCTAACACCATCGATAGTCTTCTACTAACATCAGTTCCCTTATTCTACTTCCATCGGCAACGTCCCCTCATCGGCAATATGCTTCAATCGGTAACTCTTCACTCCTAAACCTGCTTTTACCAACCAACTTATCGACAAAAATCGTCCAGTTTCCATCGGCAACAAACTTATGTCATTTGCAGCATTCACTCTCATCGGTAATCTCAACCGATGACCTTCTGATGCCGATAGAAAACGGCTACCGACCAATGTAAATCTTAGCTCATTTGACACGTGCCGAAAAACGGTGTCAACACATGCCCCCCAATTTTGGAGCGTAAAATATTTTACGCGCCGAAATTCTCTGTGCCGCAATCTTCTCCTCTAAGGCACCTGCGTGAATTCCTCGATTCCCGCGCGCGAAAATTGCAAGTTACCAATAGAACTCCGCGACTGCAGCGTAAACAGTTACAAATCCAATCATATCTCCTCGATCAACGCGCAAATCCACTACCATACCCTTCCATATTCTCGCCCCGTGCAAAGAAAATACCCCTAACTGGGCTTATAAAAGTTACCACCATTCAATCTGCCTTTCACTCCGAGCTCGCATTCATTTTTACTCCCGTCTTCAAACCTTCTCCGGCGATCCCAAGAGTCCTCCGGCGTCCTCAAGAACTCCGGCGATCAACGGCAGCTTCTTCTCCCTTCGGAAGGCGTAATGGCGATAAACTTTGACGTTCCCGCGGTAAATCTTTTCCCTTCTCAATCATCTTCTACGAGTTTCTTTTTCATATCAGTTTTGTAATCTTTTTCCCCTTTCTTTCTTTGATTTTTTCCGAAACCTAGGAAATGCGCAACAAGGTAGTGATCTCCATTAAGCAATCCAACTTTCACTGCCTAGGCCCAATGGGAAACGCCGATCCCACCAATCTGATTAACGCAGAGACCAACCGCATTCCTTTCAGATCCGAGTGTTTCAGTCTAGGGTTGTGGAAAGATGCTTTCCGCTCATGGCCCAAACCCACCAAGGGGTGGAAGAACTGGTACCTCAGAATGATCAGAACACAACAAGTTTACTGGGCAGAGCGCAGTCTAGAACAATGCATTAGGCTTTCTATTGCCGATATGGCAAAGAATGAAAATATGATGATGGTCGCTTCTTATTTCTGGTCCGATACAATGAACGCGTTCTTATTTAGACACGGACCAACCACTCCCACACTTGCCGATGTGCATATGCTTACTGGCCTCGACGTCTTCACTGCCGATCCTTCCAATCTCTTCTGCAGAAAACCTGATCATCATGTAACCACCCGTAACATCGGCAGTTGGACTGGATACATCCAAGAAAACTAGAAGACTGGATCGGTAGGCCAGAGGGAACATGCCATTTTTCTGAATATGTGGCTGGAAAAGTTCATCTTCTGCGGCAGAACAGTTGAACCTACCCTACATACCTCCCCTTAGCAGAGCTCTTAGCCGATGGATCAAGACTTCCCCTTGGTCGATACCTCCTTGGCTCAGTCTACCACCTCCTTCACCAGGTATCAAGGAAGCTATTGTTAGGCGAACCCATCGGCAACCTTGGAGGTCCTTGGTGGTTTATCAACATGTGGCTGAATGCCCATACGCATAAGATCCTCCAGTTTGACTTATTCAGCCAATAATTCCCAAGAGACATATCGGAAGAATATGAGTTTGATGATGATGAATCGGCAACCCGTCTCCCACTCAACTTCGGGGAGGCTGTGATAGTGCTGCCAGGGACCGATGCCAACGTAGGTCAATTTGGCATGTTCTTCCAAAGATTCTACTGCGGGATCCCGGCTGCAGAACGAGTTTGGTGACCCTATATTGACGAACATAACCGATTTCCACTCTCCTTCAACCTCACTGATAGAAATATCCCAGAGAATGAAATAATCATGAAGGCCACCATCACCCCCCGGGCCATTCCAGCCAACATTTTTGGAACCGAGAAGAACTCTCCTGCATCTTATGAGTTTTACTATCCCTCAGCAGCAGCCAGACAATTAGCATTCGGCCAATTGCCGATCAAGTTCAGCTACGCTAATGTAATCAAACAAAGAGAAGTCATTTCCAGCGCCATGGACTGGAATAGGATTGTCAATCTCTCTCCCCATGCCGATACATCAAACATTGATTTATCTTCTTGGGCACCAACATCCTTCATCACGGAGTCATACAAATCCTGGTGGCAAGAATGGAAAAATCAACTATTCCCCAAGTCGTCGCATTACTATCGGCATTTGATTGACGTCGATCACATCATTCCCGATGATGCAGTAAGTTCTTCATTCTAATGCATTTTACTATTTACTTCTACTATCGTCATCTGACCCTCTTTTACTAACAGGTTGACGATCCAATCCCTCGAACGAGCAAGAGCGGCAAGCACTTCAATCTTCGAATGATGAACCCCATATCAATCATCGGCAACAAGGCTCCTACGTTGGCTGCTTTCACCCCTCAAATGGTACCCAAGGTCACCCTCAACCCCAGGCCGACACCAGCTAGGACCACCGCTACTCCATCGGCCGCTGCCGCCATCTTGGCGCAAACTTTTGCAGTAAGTCCTTCTCGCATTTATACCGATCACAAACTCTCATCGGCAACATTCACTTTATCTAACTTGCACCAAATATCTTTTACAGGCAACGAGCTCATCGGCAGCTGCTCCAAATGTACAAGCTTCTCCGACTCGTGCTACCGATGTCCCCCAAGTTTCGCAACCGAAACGCGCCGGTTCACCAAGTGCTGTCCCCAAGAAGACAAAGAAGCGCTTGAAACTGGCTACTCCCGTGTCACCCATCCCCGTTGATACTCCAACACCAGAATCAACATCGGCGACTACCCCTGATCAACCATCGGCTGAGATTCCCGACCAGGGAACAATGCCGTCACCACACGAGTTAGGTGAATCAATAGGAACAACATCGGCATCAGTACCCATATCAGCGCCAGATGAAACTCTTGATCAAGGGACGGTACCACCGTTGCAAGAGCCGGCTGCACCATCGATTCCATCAACTTCTGCACCGGTTTCTGCTCCCCAACCGGCTCCATCAGCTTCCGCCGATACCCCACTGCAAGAGACAGCCCCTGCTCCTGATACGGCATCGGTTGGAATCCCAGCTCAAGAGGCGGAACCGGGGACACATGAACCAGCTACCATAGCAACAGACACGTCATCGGTTCCAGCACCAGCTACTACTATGGAAGAGGGTACACCGGCAACTGCTACCGATGGAGATGTTGCTGCACAAGCTACTTCGCCGAACCAGATGCGAGAGATCCGTATGAATATGGTAAGCCACTTAACTTATAATACAAATTTGGGATTGGCAAACCCTAATCCTTTTCTTTTCAGGCTCAAGACTCTCCGAACAGTCTGTTCTCCTTCGCCGTCGACATCCCAGAAGATGGTGAAGAAGAGATTTCCACTCAAGCCTCAATCACGGTATCGGCAGACTTGAAGGCCAAACTTGAAGCATTGCTCCTTCTACTACAACAAGATACTTCGCAATTAGTCCAAGATTCTAGCGCAGCAAAAGCAGCCTTCAAGGAAATCCAAGACCAACTGTCTGCCGATATTGAAGAGACACTCTTCCAAGCGGCATTCCTCGAGAGTCGGCAGCTCCAATACCGAAGGGCTTCACGTCGCATTGCCGAAAGAGCTGCTCAGGAGGGATTTGAAGAAGAAATACTCAAGTTCAAACAAGTCGCTGATGAAAAGCACAAGGAGATTGGCCGTCTAGAAGCTTCCAGCATTGACCTTGAACAAGAAATTTCCGGTCTATCGGCAAAGAAGGAGAATCTATTGGCAGAGCTAAAACAAGTTGATGAAGCTTTAAGTTCAGCTAACCAGAAGAAAACTCAACTTCCCGACGCCACCAAGATCTTGCAACAAGAGAGAGATGTTGCTGCTCGCGAGGCTCTGACGTTGAGGAAGAAAGTCAAACCAGTAGAAGGTACTGCCGATGACGACGCTAAGGAACTGGAGGAAGTGGACCAGATTCGCCTGCGTGCGATATCATCCATCCAATCTTTGTAGTAATCTATTGTAACCCATCATGTCGGCAATTTGCAAACCTTGACATTTGATTTTGCATGTAATATAACGTTAACACGCCTTATACCGATATTCTGTATGATTGTTATCTTATCGGCACTTATACTTTGTGTTGCTTCATGCATCTACCCAGATACTAGGATAATACATCTTTAAATATTTACCATTGATTGCCCTGTGAAACGCAACCCCTTCGAGGGTCTCCAAAAGATAGGCATTACCAGGAACTGACCGATTTATCCGAAACGGACCCTCCCAATTAGGAGACCATTTTCTAAACTTAGAACTCTTAGTCCCAATCGACAAAATCAGCTTCCACACCAGATCACCATTGGCAAACTCTTTTACCTTGACTTTCTTGTCATACCATCTGGCAACTCTTTTCTTATTCTCTTCAATACTAATCAAAGCCATCAACCGATGACTCGCCAGATCCTCTAACTCATTCTTCATAAGAGTACCATACTCATCGGCTGTCAGCTGATCTTGAGAAGACAATCGCCTAGAACCAGTTTTAATCTCCCAAGGAAAGACATCATCATGCCCATAAACCAACTGATACGGCGAAACCTTAGTTGCACCATGACATGCCATCCGATACGACCATAGAGCTTCATTCAACACCATATGCCACCTTCTAGGGTTTTCCTGAATCTTGCGTTTGATAAGTTTAATAACTCCTTTATTAGTTGCTTCAGCTTGACCATTAGCTTGAGCATAATAAGGAGAAGAGTTTAATACCTTGAAACCCATACCAACAACAAACTCATCAAACTCTCCCGACGTGAACATAGTTCCTTGATCGGTAGTGATAGTCTGAGGGATACCAAATCGGTAAACAATATGCTCTTTCACAAAATCTATCATGTTTGCCGATGTCACCTTCTTCAACGGAATGGCTTCAACCCACTTCGTGAAATAATCAGTAGCAACAAGTATAAACTTATGTCCTTTGCTTGATGGTGGATAAATTTGACCGATGAGATCAATAGCCCATCCTCTAAACGGCCAAGGCTTGATTATGGATTCATTGCTGATGCATGCGCCCTCTGGACATTACCAAACTTCCGATAATCTTGGCACCCTTTAAATTAATTGAAGCAATCTTCAAGAATCGTCGACCAATAATACCCATTCCGCCTAATCATCCACTTCATCTTGAACGCCGACTGATGTGCTCCACACACTTCTTCATGAATTTCGCCCATTAACTCTTTCGATTCTTCTGTACTAAGGCATCTGAGCAAAACTCCATCAATGGTCCGATAATACAATTCATCATCAAGGAGCACATATTTGGTAGCTTGAAACCTTAACCGCCTCTCAACCTTTCTAGACGGATTTTTCGAGTAATCGGCAATTTCCTGCCTCCAGTCATCGGCAACCGTTACCGATATCATTACTCCTTAAATTGGCTGATACCCTGAAGCATACTGTGCCAACCGATTAGCTTCTTCATTATATAACCTGGGAATGTGTTCAAGGCGGTACTCTTTAAATTCTTTCAATAACTGCAAACACTTCTCATGAGCCGCAATTAAAACCTCACTTCGGCATTCATATGTTCCAATCAATTGATTGATCACCAACATGGAATCACCGAAGATTTCAACAGCATCGGCACGTACTTCCCTGAGTAATTCTAACCCCTTCCGTAAAGCCTGGTACTCAGCCTGATTATTAGTCGAAGTAGCAATAATCGGCAACGAGATTTCATACTTTTGTCCCCGAGGTGAAATTAGGACAATGTCGATGCCTGCTCCTTCCTTGCATGTAGATCCATCAAAGAATAAGGTCCAAGGAGCAACCTGCACGGCGCTTACTGCATTGCAATGTTGGGTAACAAAATCAGCCATCACTTGACTTTTAACTGCTTTAGCCGATTCATACCTCAAATCAAACTCCGATAGCACCAAAATCCACTTGCCGATTCTTCCACTTAATATCGGCATTGACAGCATATACTTAACCACGTCGTCTTTGCATATGACGGTGCATTCGGCCAATAGCAAATAATGTCTCAACTTAGTACAAGAGAAGTACAAACAAAGACATAACTTTTCGATAGCCGAATACCTGGTTTCAGCATCCACCAATCTTCTACTCAAATAGTAGATCACACGTTCTTTTCCTTCAAATTCTTGGATTAAGGCTGACCCAATAACACTGTCATCGGTAGACAAATACAATCTGAAAGGTTTCCCGTGTTGAGGTGGAACCAAGACTGGAGGATTCACCAAATATTTCTTAATCTCTACCAAAGCTAGCTGCTGCTCTTCTTTCCATATAAATTCTTGATTGACCTTCAATTTCAATAGCGGACTAAAAGACTTAATCTTTCCAGACATATTAGATATAAATCTTCTAATAAAATTAATCTTGCCGATCAAGGATTGCAACTCAGTCTTATTTGTGGGAGCAACTACCTTGTTAATTACATCGATAGATTTTCTGCCGATCTCGATGCCTCTTTGATGCACCATAAAACCCAGAAACTGGCCTGCCGATACACCAAATGCACACTTGTTAGGATTCATCTTCAACCCATGCTCCCTTGTGCACTCTAGAATCTTCCGTAAATCGGCAAGATGCTTCTTGAAGTTTTTGGATTTAACCACCACATCGTCAATGTAAATTTCAACTATTGTGCCGATGTACTTATGAAAAATGAAGTCCATTGCTCTTTGGTAGGTAGCACCAGCGTTCTTCAAACCAAAAGTCATCACGACCCACTCGAACAAACCAACATGACCTGGACATCTGAAAGCAGTCTTGGATATATCTTCTTCAGCCATGAATATCTGATTACATCCAGCATTGCCATCCATAAAACTAATGATTTGATGTCCAGCAGCAGCATCAATTAACAGATCAGCAACGGGCATTGGGTAACCATCCATCGACGTAGCTTTGTTGAGATTCCTGAAATCAATACAAACACGAAGTTTTCCATTTTTCTTGTACACAGGAACTACATTAGAAATCCATTCGGCATACCGACATTGCCGAATAAATTCAGCCTCAATTAATTTTGTAATTTCAGCTTTAATATCAGGTAATACCATAGGATTGCATCGGCGCGCAGGTTGCCGATGTGGTTGGAAACCAGACTTAATAGGCAACCGATATTCGACTATTGATCGGTCTAAACCAGGCATCTCTGTATAATCCCAAGCAAAACAATCTTTATATTCCTTTAATAAATCAATCAACTATTGTTTACATTGGGAATCTAACTTAGTACTAATAAAGGTTGGCCTGGGCCTACTGCCATCGCCGATATCTATCTCTAGTAAATCATCGACGGATGTGAACCCCTGTCCCAGTTTTCCATCATCGGTGAATCGATCCATTAAAACTCTTCTTCAGGATCGACTGCTTGGATCGGTGTAATGCGGTAATCGGCAACTTTGAGGAACTCCGTGTCCCAAGCTTCACTTGATATGCACCTGGTTTGCTCATAAGTTTCCGATTCTGTCGATGCAACAATTGACGGAGTTTCACTCCGGACGACTTCAATCTTGTCTCCAACCCATTGCACGAGGCTTTGGTGCATTGTAGAAGGAATACAGCAATTGGCATGGATCCAATCCCTTCCTAGGAGCAAGTTGTAGGTGCCTTTGCCACTGATCACGAAAAACGTTGTCGGTAAAGTTTTACTGCCGATGGTTAATTCAACACATACGGCTCCCATAGTTGGCGACACATTGCCTTCAAAATCTTTAAGTTTCATGTCCATCTTGACTAAGTCTTGGTCACCTTTCCCAAGTTTCCTGAACATGACATATGGAATTATATTGATTGATGCCCCACCGTCCACCAGCATCTTCGTCACGGGCTGCCCATCTACTTTACCTTTGATGAACAGAGCTCTTAAGTGCTGCCTTTCATCATCGGCAGGCTTCTCAAAGACAGCTCTCATCGGATCTAACACCAACTGTGTCATTTCAGCAACGTCTTCCTCAGCATCGACAGGTGCCATGAATTCCATCGGCAATATGACAACCATATTGATTTCTTCCGATGGATCCCTATCCTTGCGCTTTGGCCTCCACTGTTTGACTGGAGACTTTTCCCTTGAAGGATTTTCACTGTCATATAAATCTCCTTGGCATTCGCGCTGAATCCTTCTTTTCCGAGTCTTTGTCAGACCTTTGGGACACCATTGAGGAAGCTTAGTTTTCCAAACAGGTTGGTACTGTTTTTCACCGCTTGTATTGGCACCACGTCTTATGTTTGGATCTCTAGAGAATATCTCCTCATCGGATACTCTTGCATTGGCTATCTCCTCAAGCTCTTCTTGACAAATACGCTTGCCAAGCTTATCGTGTACGCTGAGCTTACCCCCCAGCCGATCATGTGCTGATTCTTTTCTTCTGATCGGCCCGCCATAGCCTGATGTCCGATCATCAAAACAAGGTTTATTTTCTGACCGATCAGCAGGGTAGTACCCATTGCACTCAGGAAAATTATCGGCAATAGGTAATTTAATACCTTCTTCCCAGCAATGAACGAAGAAGGGACACCTCCAATGGTCTTTATGCCGAAGCCACTCTTGACGCCTCTCTTCCTCCTGCCGCCGATATCGTTCTTCCTGCGATTGCCGATAATCTTATCTTGGACGCCTATGCGTGATTATAACACCAGGAGCCCTCTTGGCATTACTGCTTTCATCGCAACTCTCTTGCCCTTTCTGTCATCGGCAAACTTCTTCACATCACACTCAGCTACCTGCTGGTCTGGATCCACCGATGCATTCTTCCTGGCAGCTTCCGATGTTAACACTTTAGTTTTTTCAATAGTTATTTGGAAACGGATGCTGGTCAATCTTCATCGGCTTCTGGGCTTTAGTACATCCAAACGTGATTCGCCCAGATTCAATTTCTGATTGCAACTGCTGCCTAAAGACTTTGCAATCATTGGTGCTGTGTGAAGTTGCATTGTGCCACTTGCAATACCTGATCCTTCTGAGCTCTTCGGCCGATGGAATTACCTGGTTAGGCGCCAGCTTGATCCGCCCTTCTTGAAGCAATAGATCAAACATCCTATCGGCCTTGGTAATGTCAAAGGTGAACCTCTCAGCTTCCTTCTGGCCAAACGGACAGGATACCGACTTCTTGTCCTTAACCCATTTAGCGGCGCCAATGCTCAGCTCTTCATCTGACTCAGAATCCTCTTCTTACCCAATGAAGGTCACCTTCTTGTTCCAAGTCTTCCTGGGCTCAAAAGTTTTAACATCTTGATCGGCAATCCTCTGCACCAGATGACTTAGGCTTTTAAATTCTTGAGACGCATACTTATCTTTGATATGCGGCAGTAGTCCCTGGAAAGCCAAATCTGCCAATTGCCGATCATCAAGTACTAGGCTGTAGCACTTGTTATTTACGTCTCGCAACCTCTGAACAAAGCTTTCCACCGATTCATCATTACGCTGCCTCAGCTTGACTAAATCGGTAAGCTTCTTCTCATGCACGTCAGCAAAGAAGTATTTATGAAACTACCTCTCCAGATCGCCCATGTGATTATAGAGTTCGGAGGCAGTGAAATGAACCACGTGAACGCCGATCCAGACAATGATGATGAGAACAATCTCACCCTTAGCTCTTCTCTGCTGGCAGCTTCTCTACACTGGATAATAAAGCGGTTGATGTGCTCCATCGTTGATGTGTCATCTTGGCCAGAGAACTTGGTAAAATCCAACACCTTGTATCGATTTGGAAGAGGGATTAAATCGTATCCCGGAGGGTATGACGTCCGATAAGAGTATGTGTTAACCTTGGGTTTAATGTCGAATTGTTCCTTCATCACTTCGGCAATCTTATCGGCCTAGTACGCATCTTGTTCTTGCCGACTCATTGGTTGGACGTTGACCGGCGGAGCCGGCTGATGCGCCCCTTCGGGTCTTGGTGGCAAAGCGCTTGAAGTAATTGGTGCATGTGCATTACCAATCATCTGAACATTATGCATCGGCTGATTGGACGATGGGTAGCTTTGCACACTCACTGGATTATGATGTGGCATTAAATTCATCGGTTGCTGTACTGATGCTCCACCTTGAGCGTTTGCCAAGTATTGATACCCGAGTTGTACCACCTGATGCTGAATTGGTGGTGGAGGAGTCCAACCAGGATTGTAAGTCATCGGCATATAATTCACCGATGGCTGATAGCTAACTGGAGCGTGTTCTCCTGTATTCTGGAGCAATCAATAATCAGATTACCTTGAGGCCTTGGTACTCCAGCTTGAAGATTTGCCACAACCATAGGCTGACTCGTATTTGCAGGACCTTGCTGCATCGGTAAAGAACTTGCCGATGGTGGTATTATAGGCATTTTAGGTATCTCCACCTGAAGCTCTTCTGACGGCAATTGCATACTTGGAGCAGACGTAGCATAATGCATCATAAGATTCATCGGCTGCGAAGACATTGCCGATGCCATATGACCGCTCCATGTTGTACTGTTACCCTGGATTAGATTGGAATCAACAGATAGATTTGGAGGCATACCGTATCCCCACCAGTTGACGGGAGTTGGCTAACTCTTAGCTGCGGGTCCTGATATTGCCGATGCCGCCAGATCTGTATTCAACGGAGTGACGCTTGCAGGGCTCGATCTTGGTGGCGTAGCCACATCGGTAGATGGATCCACAGGAGTGGAAGACGTCATTGGAACTGTCGATGGGTTTATAGATGCCGATCCAGGTTGATGATACGCTGGACCAACATAATGAGGTGCATGTCCTCCCTTGAAAGATTGCATGACAGCATTGTATATAGTATTGGACAGCACATTAGAGTGGCTAACTAATGTTTGATTTAAAGCAGAATTAACCGTCTCTTGCAATTTACCAGGATTGGCGTCGAAAGTGACCTGCCGCGGCAACGGCGGATTTTTCTTCTGGATGGTTTCGCCGCTCCTGCTTAGGCTAAAGGACTTCAGATATAATTGCTTGTACTCCATATCCCGCTCCATAGCCTGTTTTTTATCATCTTTCAGATCAGCCTCGGAGACTTCGATGACGTTCCTCGGATTAACGTCGGTATGATCACCCATAGCAGATGTATAATTGGTCCCATCGGGTGTGCCAAAAGAGGTGTTGACACAAAAAGCGTCAGGATCTGCGA
Organism: Microstegium vimineum; assembly: GCA_022036555.1. Taxonomy (NCBI): domain Eukaryota; kingdom Viridiplantae; phylum Streptophyta; class Magnoliopsida; order Poales; family Poaceae; genus Microstegium; species Microstegium vimineum. Next base: position 1,354,197 of record CM039126.1, on the reverse strand, counting down.
ACACCTCGGGCTTATACCCGAATTTGATGTCCAAAGGTGTGCCAGTCGATTTGACCAGTTAATCGACAAGGACAATAACTAGAACAAGATCTGAACGAGACAACGGCGATGCGCCCGGATGTCAAGGCTCAAACTTGATCAGGATAACTAGAGTAGAGCTGAACGAGACGACAACGATGCGCCCGGACGTCAAAGCTCAGGTTGCTCAAACACGGAACTTGCAAGGGTTGACGGAGGTCGATGAGATGCAGCCCGTTGAAACTTGAAGAACTCGTAGATAATTAAACCTAATACGGTAAAGGTAAATTACTGGTAAAGTAGATAAAAAAGTAATTGATTTATATTGATTGGATTGGATATTTTTTTACGTGGCCCTTGGGCACATATTTATACTCCCGTATGGGGAGTTGTACATGGATACGACTCATACCTTCCTAAACAAACACTCTATTCTTAGGGAAATAACTGACTCGCGCAGGAGTCGGACCCAAATAATAATAATCTTTTCCTAAACAGACTCTTTTATTATTAAGGAAATAAAACGACTCGTACAAGAGTCGGACTCAAACTCCTATCACAATACTGGTATAATAACACCAGTTTCCTTATCTATCTTCTTCGACGAAACCTTCCATCGGCAGATTCATTTAATCCGCAACTTCCTTCTAACGCCATCGGTAGTCTTCTACTAACATCAGTTCCCTTATTCTACTTCCATCGGCAACGTCCCCTCATCGGTAATATGCTTCAATCGGTAACTCTTCACTCCTGAACCTGCTTTTACCAACCAACTTATCGGCAAAAATCGTCCAGTTTCCATCGGCAACAAATTTATGTCATTTGCAGCATTCACTCTCATCGGTAATCTCAACCGATGACCTTCTGATGCCGATAAAAAATGGCTACCGACCAATGCAAGTCTTAGCTCATTTGACACATGCTGAAAAACGGTGTCACCAGTAGGTAAGCCCAACCTTGGGGTCCAACAACAACAAATAACATCGGAATGGTGGTGGCAAGGTCCATGCAAGTGCTTTCCATGGTGAGATTCATGTAATCCAAAATTGTAACTTTAGTTATTCAACAAAAAATTAGCATTAAAACATTAAAAAGTGTACAAACTATCTCACACTACCCCTAGTTTATTTTAGAATGCTAAGCCTCCAATATACTAGTTTGAAAATCAGCATTTATGTCGTCAGTAAAAACAATTATGAACTTGATACAATAAGTGCTAATACTACATTCCAATGATACAATGAGTGCTAATACCACATTCCAATTTTACAATGTTACAACTAACTAGAAAGTATGGCATGCTTTGCCTTGCGATTTGTGTTTGTGTGCTTTTAGTTCCCTGGAATAGAAATTCAAGATGTTGGAAGCAAAAAAAATTAGTAGCATGTAGTAGACAGTGAAGATAGCAGTCCAAAGAACCATACACCATCAGTGGAAAGTGGTGTAAATTGACTCACTCAACGGTTTTGTACTCGACAATTGACAAGCCATGCAATAGCACACGCATGGCTAGAACCATGACCACGATGAGAATACATACCATAGTTTCCCACCACATACCATCATAGTTGCATGATCTAACGATGAATATGGGTAACATGAGGATACAAATGGCAACAGGGTGGGGCGGGCGCAGGGGACGTCCCCATCCCCACCCCAATCCTTGAACTCGAATCCTTGCCCCATCCCTGGTAAGCTAAACGAGAACAATACTTGCCCTATCCCTAGCCCGATTAGATCCCCAAACAGATCCCTCGTATCCACTATCCAGTATACTAATTAACGAGTGACAAATTCAAGAAGTACTACTAATTTTAGCTAAAAGGATTGAGATTTGAGAAGGAATCAATAGATCACCGTAGCATAGCTCGTGGAGAGTGGATGATGCTTGGTGCAGTCTGCAATCAAAAAGATGTGCTCACGGCTCGAACTCCTGAACCACTGAGGTGTGTGCAGCCAAGCTCTAGCCTTTAGCAAGTTGTGAGCTACTTCCGAGATACTCTAGACATGTGAGATGCAATGCGTCCGCGAAGTGCAAAGTCAAGAACTCAAGCTTCAGGCCTCCGATGGAAGAGTGACACTACCGCTAGAGTGGTGGTTGGTGTTGTGGCGGCCGCCGCCACTCACAGAGGGCGACTTGTGTGAGGGAAATATGAGGTAGGGTTAGGGTTGATGGACTGAGTGGTGGATTTATAAACTACGAGCAAGTTATTGATTGTTGTCCATTGGGCCGGGCTGCTTGGGCCATGTAATTGAGATTTGTATAATTTATTTTTGGGTCCCTATGGTGTTCTGTGGGGGCAAATTCTTCCCTCGCCTCCACCCTTCTATCCTCACTAGGAATCTGTCCCTATCCCCGCCCTGTTCGGGTTGGGTCCCTCCAGGGATCCGTCTCCGCATGAAAAATTGTCATCCTTACTGGCATATGACCATCTCCGGCTCTTCTTAGTGGCACGTTGACCATGAGGAAGACATAATCCCCTTGGCTATCAGGCCTATTAGGCCTCGGTTTTTTTTTCGAGGCGGGCCATTTAGGAGGTCCGCCTCCGAAAATGGATGCATTTTTTTAGGCCCATTCTATATTAGTTAGTTTAACACACAAGGCAACACATATGGCCGAGGAAAACCAACCGCCAATGACGCTTGTTAGAAGACTGACAAGGCTTCCCGAGTAAGGGTAGTGAGGAGGAAGCAGCCAAAAAAAGTATGTTAAAGATCGGTGGCGGCAACAACGAGAGTCGTAGGATGAGATTGGGAAGTGGTCTGAGTGGGTGTGTGGGGGGGGGGGGGAGGATTTGAATTTCTTGTTTTGTATAAAAAGGAGATAGATGTGGAGCCATTGGAGGGTGATCTGATGGCTCAAAATCCATGAGATTTTTAGAATGGAAATATGGGTATTAACTCATCATTACAAATCAAATGTGCCATCATTTATAATTGTGTATGCAAGGAAAAATAAGAATGTGGGTAGTTTAAATGGTATTATAGAGATTGAAAATGGCTAACACACTTGATCGTGTTAAAAATGTTTAAGACAAACCTAGTGAGCACTAACCTTATATTTAGTTTGCAACAACAAGTAATAAGCCTTACATCGTTCCATGTCTCAACAAATCCCATTCATGAATTGAATTCGATTCACAAATTCGGTTCAAAATAAGCCTTATGGCATTTTTCACTGCAACAGGCTGTTAGCAATTTCATCACATCATGCGATGGCGTTGCCCGGAACCGCTCGGAACTCATGCACGATGCCGTCGATCTCGATGGAGCTGCAGCCGGGATCCTTAACGATCTTGTTCCTCCTCATCTGCTTCCTCAGCTGCACCGCCTTGCCATGCCGTCCACTGGACGCGTACATGTTCGACATGAGCACGTGATCCCCAGCCTCACCACCACCGCGGTCGACCTCCACGATGCGCCACCGCATCACCCGCTCGGCTCTCTCGACGTCGCCGTAAGCACGGCATGCCGCTAGGAGAGAGCCTCGGACGAGCGCGTCAGGCGGCACGGGCATCGCGGCGACGAGCGCCTCCGCATCTTCCAGCCTCCCAGCGCGGCCCAGCATGTCGACGGCGCACCCGTAGTGCTCGATGCCGGGCGCCACGCCGTAGTCCTCCTCCATGGCGTCGAGGTGACGGAGGCCCTCGTCGACGAGCCCGGCGTGGCAGCACGCGGAGAGGACGCCGAGCAGCGCCACGCCGTTCGGCCGCACGCCGGCTCGACGCATCGCCGCGAACAGCGCTAGCGCCTCCTCGGCGCGGCCGTGCGTCGCCAGCCCCGCGATCATCGACGCGTAGGTGTACACGTCGCGCCGCGCCATTCCGTCGAACACCGCCACGGCCTGGTCCACCGCGCCGCACTTGGCGTACATGTCGAGGAGCGCGTTTCCGACGACGACGCCGTCGACAAGAACGGCGTCGCGCACCGGCTGCTGCCGGCGGCGCATGTACGCGTGCACCCACCGTCCGGTGTCGAGCGCGCCGAGCTGGGCGCACGCGCCGAGGACGGCGACGAACGTCGCGCCGTCCGGGGGCACGCCCGCGCGCTGCATCTCCCGGAACAGTGCCAGCGCCTCGCCGTGCTCGCCGGCGCGTCCGAGCGCCGCAAGCATGGTGTTCCACGAGACGACGGACCTGGACGCCACAGCCATCCCCCGGAACCACCGGCGCGCCGCGGCCATGTCGCCGCACTTGGCGTACATGTCGACGAGGGCGTTCCACGCCACGACATCGAGCGCGACTCGTGCCGCCGCGACGCGCCGGTGCGCCTCCCGGGCGAGTGCAAGGTCCCTCGCCTCCGCACAAGCCGCGAACCCGGCGGCGGCGGCCACCGCGTCGACGGAGACGCCGCCGCGGCCGTCCAGCTCCAGCATCGCGAGGAACAGCGTCACGGCGTCGCGAGCGAGGCCCAGCCTTGCGTGTCCGGTCACCATGGCCGTCCAGGACACCACGTCCGGGCCGTCGTCCTCTGGGAACGCGTCGAACAGGGCTCCCGCGGTCGCGCGGTGGCCGCACGCCAGGTACAACGCGATGAGGCCGTTGAGGACGGTGCTGTCGCGGACCAGCCCTAGCTTGGTTGCGTGGGCGTGCACTGCCGGCGCCGCTGTGGAGGACGCGGACGACAGCGCCTTGATGAGCGCCCGGAGGCCGCGGGCGTCGGCCGGGGCACCTCGCCGGAGCGACGCCGCCGCCACAGCGTCGGGCTTGGGGTTTCCATTGCCGTGATGGTGAACTGGAGCTGGAGCCGTGGGCTTGCTGGTGTGTCGGTGGTGGACCTGCTGCTGCTGCTGCAATGGATAAGGGCCATGGCCGTGCAGTGTGCACCATCGTGGATAGTCGACGAACTGGTGGTCGCTGTTTGGAATCTTGGATAAGCAACGAGAGGCTGACGTGTGGGACCGGACGAGGGTTGCAGACAAGCTGGACCGCGCGTTCAAGGGTGGAGGTGGGCCAGCTGTGTCAGTGTGATTGCAGGCGCCAATTTCTCGCAGGCATTTGTAAAGTTAACTGGAGCGTTTCTCCATTTTTGAAGAATGACAGTGAAAAATGACAAAGGAAGTATCTCTATGGTATTTGTACCGTTGGATTTACTCTCTCTATCTATGGAAAAAATAGATTTCTAAAGTTATTGTAAGTCAATTTTTTAAACTTTAACCAAATTAATATTAAAATTTATGGTACCATTAAATTTATCATAGAACATATTTTCATATGACGCTCATTTTAAGTAATAGATGTTGTTATATTTTTCTATAAAGTTAATCTTAAATTAGAAAAGTTTGACTGACACAGATTTTAGGTGTGGATTTTTCAGAGACAGAGTGAGTATAAAAAAATATTAACATCATGTGTATGTATCTCTAAATTAGTTTATTATGAAAATAGATTCAATAATCTATCTAGTAATATTAATTATGTACTATAAATATTAAATGATTTCTTGTATATATAGTTGATGAAAGCTAAAAAAACATTTTACTTCTCCTGAAACGAGAACGACAGTTATAGTACGGAGGGAGTAATGATGTAAGGGATCAAGTGTTACACCAATACAATGTTATTTTGTAGACAATACACACAAGAGAAATTTCATAGCACAGCCACAAAGACAAAGTCGCATTTTCATTTTCAGTGGGTGGCCTATGCAGCGGATACATCACAATTCACATACTGTATATAAGAAGAAGACCGGTGCCAATCTTTAAGTCACGTGGGAAGTCCAGACTTAGTACTCCCCATCGCCACTTCTCCCCCGCTCCTCCAGACTTGACTTGACGACCGCACACCAACCAAGCGTTTCGGACATGGCGACGCCGGCAATGAAGAGCCAGCAGCTGGGAGGAGAGCTCGACGGCGGCGCTTCATCACGTCCACATGTCATGTTCATCCCGAGCGCCGGCATGGGCCACCTCCTACCCTTCTTCCGCTTCATCGCGTCGCTCGCGGCGCACGCCGGCGACGACGTCGACATCTCCGTGGTGACCGTGCTCCCTACCGTCTCTGCCGCCGAGACCGACCACTTCGCCGGCCTCTTCGCCGCGCTCCCACGCCTCCGCCGCGTCGACTTCCACCTCCTGCCGCTGGACGAGTCCGAGTTCCCGGACAACGACCGCGACCCATTCACCGTCCGATGGGAGGCCCTCCGCCGCTCAGCGCACCTCCTCCACCCGCTCATCGCCGGCGCCGCCACCACGCCCGTCTCGGCCGTCATTACAGACATCACCCTCACCTCCTACGTCATCCCTATCGCCAAGGAACTCGGCGTGCAGTGCCACGTCCTCTTCATCTCCTGCGCCACCATGCTCTCGCTGAATGCCTACACACCTGTGCACCTCGACAACAAGAAGAAGAAGGAGGCTGGCGCTGGCGGCGTCGGCCTCGGCGACGTCGACATCCCCGGCGTGCGTCGCATCCCGGAGTCGTGTCTCCCGCAGCCGCTGCTCGACCTGAACAAACTCTTCGCCAAGCAGTTCGTCGACAACGGCCGCGAGATCATCAACGCCGACGGCTTTCTGTTGAACACGTACGACGCCTTGGAGCCGGCGGCGCTCGCCGCCCTGAGAGACGGCAAGGTCGTCCCCGGGTTCCCACCTGTGTACGCCATCGGCCCGCTCATGTCGCACCACGGCGGCAACTCATCATCAGCTTCTGCTGAGGGGGAGAAGAAGCCGGAAGCAGAATCATGGCTAGACGAGCAGCCGGCGCGGTCAGTGGTGTACGTGGCGTTCGGCAACCGCAGCGCCGCGAGCCGTGCACAGATCAGGGAGATCGCCGGTGGGCTAGAGGCGAGCGGCTGCCGGTTCCTGTGGGTGCTCAAGACGACAAAGGTGGACAGGGACGACGACGCCGAACTGACGGACGACGTGCTCGGCGAGGGTTCCTGGAGCGACTGCGGCGGAACGGGAACGGCATGGTGACCAAGGCGTGGGTGGACCAGGAGGCCGTGCTGAAGCACCCGGCCGTGGGGCTGTACCTGAGCCACAGCGGGTGGAACTCGGTGACGGAGGCGGCTGCAGCCGGGGTGCCGCTCCTGGCGTGGCCTCGCGGCGGCGACCACCGCGTGAACGCCATGGTCGCGGTCGGCGGCGGGGTTGGGGTGTGGATGGAGCACTGGAGCTGGGACGGCGAGGACTGGCTGGTCACCGCGGCGGAGATCGGGAACAAAGTGAAGGAGGTCATGTCTGACGCGGCCGTCAGGGCAAGGGCGACCAGGGCCGCCGAGGAAGCCGCCATGGCCGTCGCTGAGGGTGGCACCAGCTACCGGAGCATGCAGCAGTTCATTACCAGCCTGCTCAAAGCAACCTAGATAGCCTGTCATTGGTGGGCCTCGTGTGTCATGTCCGTTTTTTATTTCCTTTGTACTCTACTACGTACGCCTGTACGAGTAAGACGTCCACCTGTCACGGGTGGGGGGCTCTTTGTGAAGTTGTTGTGATGTGGTTGTCCAGTACGTGCACTGCGGCAACCAAAACATGTCACATGTGATTACTCGTGTAGGTGTCGTCGTTGGGTAGATCGCACGCCTAGCATCAACAATAAGTGCGTGATGTTGTATGTCCTCAAAACTGTGTGATGTAGTAAGGTAATATATTGTATCGTTCTATTTTAATTTACCAACCATTTACACTATATATGCCTTCGAGCATCTCCAAAATAATTCTAAAAAATAGTTGATAAATCGATGAGTTTTTCAAAAGTGGGAGCGTACGTATTTGTCGGTTTATTCCAACCGCTTTTAAAATCCCATTCCTATGATGGCATTTTGCATCAGAAAATTCGAGACTATTTTCAAGTCACCTTTTATACTTCCTTTGTTTCCTGCACATTTGCATTCGGAACTCTGTCCTTACTCTTTATATTTGGTCTATCGATATGAGCATATATTTCCGTGCAATTGGTCGATTATCCAAGTGCGAAAATATTGAGAGTTTAGATTGGAAGTTATTGGAGAGCGGTTTCTGTTAATCTTTCCAAAGAAATCAAGATTGGGAGTGGGTTTGAAAACTCTTGGATATACCCTTACTATACCTCTTTATTTTTCAATAACCGTGCATGCTCCTCGATGGCATAATTTCAATGGCCATTGTGCTACCAACTTCTTAATTAAGAGCAACTCAAGTAATAAGACCTCTAAACAAGACCCTAAACTATAGGTCTAAATAAAAATCCTTGTTCTATAAGGATTCATATTCATGTTAGTAAAGGAGGGATGCCCTCAAATTGAACTATGGTGAAAGTTTAATTTATGTTCCTCGTGGCTAACATGGTGCTATGTGAAAATCGCTCAGGGAGTTAAATCTATCAGTTTCAAAAGTGGAAGAAGTCTAAAAAATAGTTTTTCCATTGCGACAGGCAAATTGGACTTTTAAAATAGTTGAGGGAGGTTAGATGAACTTTTTTTTTTTGCAAGCAACTCCAACGGTTTTGCATTTTTTGTTTGGCAAAATTAAAAATTTGCCAAGTCCCAAATAAATATGACAAAGGTAAAAAGAGTCGATCGATCTCCAACGGTTTCCCATTAATCACTTGGCAAAACTAAAAACTGTACTCGCAAGGAGGAAATATCCTGCGGGAGTACCGCGCGGATGATTGTCAAGCGAACGGCAGTTTATCATATATATGTCAAGCGATTGCCCGTGGCTAGCTGACACCAACGACTATTTATGAGGCTATCCGCACTCTTCGTCCTTAATATTTATCTTCTAAAAGGAATATTCCGTCCTAGTTAGCGTGATTTCTTCCTCTATACAAATTTCTTCCACGTCCATCATCATTTATATCTCATACTCTATATTAACTGTCAACAGTAAGACCCACATATTTATAAATAAAATTTATCTAAATATATTCGCGTGAGATCTTGTTTTGAAGGATTTATTGAAACTAATTCAATTGTGCAATCAAAATTTAATTTGGTTTTTTAGTTTATGAACTATAGCATTTTTATTTGATACTTGAAAAAGTAGCAGCAGTGGGGGACACCACACCACCCGCATGCAACCTGACACAGGTCTTTGACGCGCGTCTCCTGTATCGTGCTAGCAGTAGCGGAGAAGAGTGCGTAGCGTAAAAGGTATAAAGTACCTGGTGCATACTTTTTTTTCTCCAAACGTGTACTGCAGAATTCATTTACGGTCCACGGTGCAGACAGTCTGATTATTTATTTTCTCATACTAAAGATATGCGAACCTTGTTTTCTAAAAGGTTTATGATTAGGATGAGCGTGAGTATTTGTATAATTGTATGTGAGAGTTTGCGTGTACTATATGTTATGACAATCCAAACAGCGAAAATGGAGGCAACCTATAAGTCTTTTTTTTTTTGAACTTTAGGCAACCTAAGTCTTGCCAGCATAAATTGGCTAGGGTCAGTTTTAAAACCAATCTGGATAGACTGGTTGTGTCTTTCTTGAAATGCATAACTGACTTCACCGTTGCGTTTCCACACACACACACAAATGAAATATATATCTTGAAAATTTCACTCAGTAAAAAAAAAATTGTCCGCGTCGCAATTATTTTTCTTTGTGCTACCACCATACCAGACTGATGTACACAATTTTCCGATGTACTACAGAGCCTCGGGTTCACTTTGACGTGAACTGTCCGGTGCTTGTAATTTTCCCATCGGCCGGATCACTGGACGGTCCAGAGTTGGCGTTGTCTTCAGTATTCGCTGGGTTCTTCCATCTAAAGTAGTATTTGCGATCCGCACATTCTAACGCTCTGGATTGAAATGGGATCGATATTCGCGTCAACACACACACAAAAAAGAGAATATTCCATCTATTTGGTATAGTAGTTTAGCAATGATGCAGCAGTGCAGCATCTTCCCAACTTCGATCTGATCCTAGGGTTGGTTGGTTTGTTTGTTTGTTTGTTTGTTTCACTTATTAAGATTGTTTAAGGCAGCAGGAGTTGACAAGCTGTTTAATTTGTTCCAGCCTGGTCTCTACTACATCATCATCTCTGAATTAAATTAATTAATTTTACTATTATTTATTTATTTATTTTGCATCATATACTCCAGGGCCAATGCATCATATACTCCTAGCCACTAGCCACGTACACTCGCCAGCAGCAGCCTCTTGCTACCCATGGCGATGGCGGCCTCCTCGCAGTCGCAGACCGGCGGCGTTGTTTGCATGATCGGAGGAGATGGAGAGACGAGCTACGCCAACAACTCCCATCTGCAGGTATCTCCTCGATCGTCTCCATCCATCATCTCTTCTTGCTCCATCTATTTATCTCTGCATGCAAACATACTCCCTCTTTTTTAAATATCTATTTTTCTCATTTCTCGAAAAGTAACTTAGATTAATTTTATATAAAAACTATTAATATTTATAATACATAATTGATATCATTAGATAAATCTTGATCTATTTTTTTAATAAATTTATCTAAGGATACTAATATTATACTTATTTTATATAAATCTAGTTAAAATTGTGATATGAAAACCTAAACTGATAATTAATGAGGGACGGTGGGCGAGGGAGTCATCTGATCTTCACGTCGTCGATCGTGTATTTTACTTCTCTTCTTCTTCTTCTTCTTTTTGTGTGTACTGTGCTGGCCGGAGACTAGACTGGTGTTCAGAGCAGGCTGACACCTCTAGTGGAGGAGGCCATCGCCAACCTGTGCCGAGCGGCCGTGCCACCAGGCCGCGTCAGGGTGGCTGACCTCGGCTGCTCCTCGGGCCCCAACGCGCTGGCTCTCGTGTCCGCCGCCGTCGGCTCCCTACGGCGCTACCACCACCAAAGCCGCCGTCTTGTTGGGTGCCAGTCGTCGAGGCCGGAGATCAGCGTGTACCTCAATGACCTCCCCGACAACGACTTCAACCCACGGTTTTTCAAACCGGTCGGTAACGTAACCGACCGGTTATCGACAAACCGTCGCCGAGCGGTTCGGTTTCGGTACCGGTTTGAATTCAAATTTTAAATTTGAAGAAAAAAATCGAAAATGCTGAAAAAATTCCTAAAAATAGTTCATGATTTATAGAGTCGAATGGTGTACAAATTTTTCAAATTGGAGTTCGTTTGCTATTTATTTTGACGTGTACAAGTTTGAAAAAAAAGAAAAAGGATCTTTTCTATTTTTTTCCAAACTTGTACGCGTCAAAATAAATAGCAAACGAACTCCAATTTGAAAAAAAAAAATTGCACCATTCGACTCTACAAATCATGAACTATTTTTAGGAATTTTTTCAGCATTTTCGATTTTTTTTTTCAAATTTGAAATTTGGTTTGGGGGTAACCATCGGTAACCGCCCAAACCGGTCGGTAACCGGCCCTAACCGACCGGTTACCGACCCCAAACAGTTTGAACTACGTCGTTTGAATTCAAAATGATTCAAAATTCAAACCGACCGGTTTGGGGGCGGTTTGGGCGGTAACCGCCAAACCGCCGGGGAGCGGTTCCCGGCGACCGGTCAGGATTGAAAACCCTGCTTCAACCTCGTCTTCAAGGCGCTGCCGGCGTTCCTTGAGAACCACACTTGCGGCAGCGGCGACGATGGGCCGCTCGTGCTGGTGTTTGGTGCTCCGAGGTCCTTCTATGGCCGCCTCTTCGCTGCGCAGACGCTGCACTTGGTGTGTTCTTCTTTCAGCGTCCACCGGCTCTCCAAGGTCAGGTCAACCACTGTCAACATCAAGTATCTTGCTAGCAGTTTCTTTTCTTTCTTTCATTTTTCCTTTTTTTTTCTATTTGAAAAGAATGAGAAAGTCTCCGCTCCGTAAACCCAAGAAAAAAATACTCCCTGCATCCCAAATTATAGACATATCAAGGATCTTAGATAATCAAAGTTTAACAAGTTTGACAAAACTTATATAACAATTTAATAATATTTATTTTTTTAGATAAAGGAAATTTTATTCCGGTCTCTGCAAGAGTTTTATATATAATGTCAACTTAGTATCATTATATTTTTTTTATCAATTATATATTTATATATACCTATTTGGTATCATAAACATTTATATTTTTTTTTCTAAAATTTTTGGTGAAACTTAAAATACTTAAATTTCACATATATATATATATATATATATATATCAATGTGGATTTTCTGCACATAGAGGATAGCTGTCCCCCTAGGTTTTAGTTGCCCCTCACACTGGATGGTAGACACGTGTAGAATTGAATGGATAGATTTGATTAACTCGTTTTAGCAAAGAGGAGAACCTCCCAAGCCGGACATTTTCTGGCCACAAAGAGCGGCAGGTTTGCACGCTCCTTGTGCAAAAAAACCGACGCGCCACACGCGGTCCAAGATGGACAACGTTTGCATGCTGTGTGTTAGGTGTGAGAAATTTGAGAGGGGAGGTGATGTGTCAGGTAAATGGACCATGCTAGCAGACACACATGTTACAACCTCTTCTCATTGATGGGCGGACCTCACCAGGATTGGAGTGCGATACAAAAAATCGCCGGCCTCTCCTGCACCTTTGACAGACGCTTTGTTTTTTTTACAAGAAACACTGCCAGATACTTTTTGTCAGGGACCACAACAACAAGCCTGTGTTATACGGCATGTGACATGACATGTTTGTTTAATAGCTTATGCGATAATATTCTATAAACCACATAACTAATCCGCATGCATCCAGAGTTTTGGTTTTGGCATGCACTTGGATGATTTACGAAATTTGAATGGCCATAGATTCTAAGCAGTTTTTCATTTTTGTGATCTGTTTGTACTATAATATCATCTTTGCAATTAAATTTATAAAACAAAATAGATATTAAGTATCTTCTATACTAAAAACAAAAGTTGTACATGGACCCCGCATTTGAAAATTTATCAAAACATAGCTATAATGGATCTCATTTTGTTCGGGACATTAATTTCAACAATAATCTTGAAACAGTTCCCCAAAACGGACTTGCAGTTTCGGAGATAATACTTTTTGAAAGTATAAGAAAATCCACTCTCACATTGACACGTAGGGGGAAGAGAGTAATTTGGCTGCACTGTACTTCACTGCATTACCGGCCATCAAGCAAACTTTAGTCTGTTCACTGCATGTGTGTGTTATTGGGAGGGGGGAGCTACCACCCATGTGGTAGAATACATAGGTTGTAGGAAAATATTTTTGATATATATATATGTAAAGTATGGAACCAGAAGGACAACACTATATCACTAGTTGTCGATTGTTTTAGAAACGACAGCGATAATAAACTAATAATGCATTCTATCATTGCTCGTTACTGGTCATACCAACTGAATGAATGAAAGAAAAGGGAAGGAAGAAAGAAATAGTTTGCTCAGTTTATATACCAAAAAAAAAAATGCAGGTTCCCCAGGAGCTGGTGGACGGTGTGCTGATAAACAAGGGCAACATATATGCCGGCAAAACGAGCTCGCCGGCCGTTACTGCCGCCTACGCCAAGCAGTTCGAGCAGGATTTCAAGCTGTTCCTAGCGTCACGGGCCGAAGAGATCGTGCCAGGAGGATGGATGATACTTTCCTTCGCTGGCCGGCCAGCGAAGGATTTCTCCAGCCAGGACATGCAGTTGGAGTTCGCCGCCGAGGTCCTCCACGACATGGCGTCACGGGGAGTGGTCACCATGGAGGACGTCGACGCGTACAACGTCCCCTTCTACGCCCCCTGCTCCGACGAGCTGCGTGACTTGGCGGAGCTGGACGGCTCCTTCGAGGTCGTCGCGGTGGAGAGCCACGACGTCGTGACGAGCGACGGCGACGCGTCCAAGAGCGTGGCCTCGGCGAGGTCCCTCCGTGTGCTGCACGAGTCGACGCTGGTCCGGCATTTCGGCGGCCGCGGGGTCGTCGCCGCCTGCGACAACGTCGGCGACGAGTTCGCTAGGGCGGCGGAGATGCGGTACAGAGGCCCGCCTGTGCCGCCGGTCATGAAAGGTGTCGTCCACGTCGTATCCCTTAGGAGAAAATAAAGAGGCATCATCAATCCATAAATTATATATAGAGTGTACGTACGTCGTTGTTCACAAACTTACTTTCAGTGACTCGTACCAACGGTCCTCTTCGGCTCAAATTTGTATACCCCTATTTTCTTTGTACTACTATAGTGAATATACATGTAGTATGTAGTATTGCAATAAAAGGCTCACACCGTACCTAAGTGCGCTATAGAATACAAGTTGCTCTTTTCTCACTTATGCCAAACAATTCCTTCCCTAGCTTGCTTGTAGGTGTCAAGTCAATGTAGAAGAAGGCAACATATATTATAATGTAAATAAATTAGCCTGCATACAAAAATTCATATAAAAAGGGGTTGTTCGTCTCGCTAAATTTGCGCTTATGCTGAATGCTTATGATGATTTGTTGTGAGAAAAAAATACTATTCGTTCGAGCAGTAATGAAGTAGTGCTGACAAACAAGATATACGTGTAGTAAAAAGTGTAAAAAAGAATCATCGATACTAGCTAAACACTTGGCACTAACGCGGCAATCAAGTATGATTATGATTACATTTCCATGGACACGCACTATACATATACTCCCTCTGTTTTTATCCTAAATCAAAGTCCTCTAGTTTTGGCCAAATTTAATAACAAAATTGCACAAACATCCACAAAACAATCAAAATTCATTAGATTGATTGTAGAATGTTTATAAGAAATTATATCAATGGATGTAGTACAAAGTAATGAAACATGCATAGGCTGTTATCACTTTAATCATGGTACGATGCACGACCAGAATTCCCAGACTGTGCTATCCTTTGTAACATTATATATATATATATATATGAACCATCAAATTAAACCATCCTAACAAAAATATATCTATAAATACCCCAAAATTATTGTAGCATATAACAATCGTGTGTTTTAGTGGCTGACAACACACGTTTTTTTTTCCAATGGATATTATTCATCTTTGGTCAGCAAGCTACCACATTGTTGAGCGACGATACCAAACATCTCCAAAATCATTGAAATGTAGAATGAACACCACTGAATGTCATAAACCCAACATCTTATCTATCACACATGGAAATCCAATATCAGATAAGGGAGCTAGTCTTCTTCAGAATCTATATAGAACGTAGGAACTTTAGATGAACTCGGTATTTTTAAAGGGTTTATAGGGATGAGCTAAAGTATTTGTAGTATATGAGAGTTTGTGTGTACTATGTGTTGTGACAGTCCAAACTGTGAAAATGGAGGCAATATAAGACTTGCCAACATAAATCGGCTAGGGGCAGTTTTCAAAACAATACGGACTAGTTTTGTAACTTTCTTTAGATGGATAACTGACTTCACTGTTGCGTTTCTCTTTGTCCAGATAATTAAAATAAAGGAAATTTTGTGGCAGGACATCATTAAAAAAATATGTAATGTGTTGCTGGACACCGTAATGAGCCGAATCTTCTCATTACCATTACAAAATCGTGTGCATTTGGCGTAATATACTGTATCTATTATTTTATTCATTTTTCGTATTCACAGAGATAGAAGGCTGGATAAAATTATTTTGTTGCCCTCGCCTTTAACCTCCGTTTATGCACCAATTTTTACAGTACCACACCGCTGATGTCTTGTCTTCTCTGCCGAGGTCCTTCCGCTTGCTCGCTGGCAGTGCCTTGTCTTCGTACCTCGCCGGCCAAGTCGACCGCACCCTGAGCTGGAACGACGTCAAGTGGCTGCAGACCATCGCCATGCTGCCGATCCTCGTCAAGGGAGTGATCACAGATGAAGACAGTAACCTTGCTCTCTGCTTGTTTCATTCATCAGTCGATCGGATTATCGAAACACACACACGGTGGCCAGTGGCATAATGGCATGGTTGCGGGTGATGTCGGCGAGGGAGGTGCAGCAAAATCGGGAGAGTTGGTTGTCTTTAATTAGTATCCATTGGGTTCTTCCATCTAACTCATTTCAAATTATAAGTTATTTTAAAGCTTGGAGAATCAAAATACTTTAAGTTTAACTAAATTAAAAGAAAATTATAAAATTATGATATAAAATGGGTATACAAATATAATTGATAAAAAATTTGATAATACTTAGTTGACAACATGAATATTATTATATTATCGTATCAACTTGATCAAACTTGAGATATTTTAACTCTTTAACACAATGTATGAAACAACTTATCATTTGGGATCTATAATTTGGGATGTAGGAAGTATTTGCGATGCAACACATTCTGGCGCTTTGGACGTGGGGTGGGATCGTTCGAGTCAACGGAAAAACAATTTTATTTCGATAATGTAGACATGGAAACACATTCTATCTAAAAAAAGATTAACAAAATATTATTTGTATATAAAACTATCAAATGATAAGAACAATGCAATTATGGGATAATGGTAAATAAGCTAGTAAAAAATCTTTTTTCCTCTAACAAAAATAATGAAAAATCTCAATTGATCTACGGCTCCCCTATTCCGGGCTTGTATGTGGTTGGCCTCATCATCTAGTGGGCTTGTATGTGGTCTGGCCTCATCATCTAGTGGGCTTAACTTAGGGTGTGTTCGGATCACAACTAACGTTTAGATGGTAAGATAATTATAAAACTAACTACATAAGAATAAACTAATTAGAAATACAATTCTATTAAACATAACTAGTATAGTGCTCATGCTAACGCTACGGCTTTATTTTAGGGATGCACATAAAAACAACAAAACGACACCTTGGGGTTCCTTATAAGAATAAGTGTGTGTCTTCTTTATAACATCAGAAGGTGTCAAGCCACCCTTCGCGCTATTGTCAGTTGTTTTCATATGTAACCTTAAAATAAAGTCGTAGCGTTAGCACAAGCATTATACTATAACATCAGAAAGCCATTTATATATTTCAGCTTATTTAGATGCATTTATATATTTCAGCTTAGCTATTTGAGATACTTTAACATCATAAGAAGCAAGACATTTAATTTTCAGGAAAACACACACAGGAAAGTTAAATTTACCCCTAAGGGCACATGCCCCCATGCTTTGCGAAGACCGAACACATGTAAATTTGAGATACTTTAACATCATAAGAAGCTTTTGAATGTAAATTTCTGTATATAGGTAAATTGACACTCCAAGCTAGCTGCCATCTTTGCGAAGACCGAACACATGTAGTTTTTTGGCCCAAATATTTGCCAGCTGATAATTCGGAATGCGTGCGCGATTAATTGTACTAGTATATGTTCATGTATTTTTTCCCTATTTTTTTAGGATTTCAAAGTCTTTATATTCTATTATTTTAGTTTCCTGGTAAAACTTTCCTTTTTTTTACAGTCCCTGTCACACATAATATAATAGGAGTACGTAGTACACACGCACGTCCAGCGTTCAGGAGTGCAGGCCAGCTGATCGACGAGTAGGTACGGAGCTGGGAGAGTGATCTGATGACTAGGGTTGAAAATTGGACGGATATTTTTTTTTTGAAGAATCTGGAGGGGCCGAGGCCCCTACAGTGAAATATTAAGCAAAACAAAACAAAGTTTACAAATGAAAAGAACAGGGGGAGTGGGGCGAGAGTGTGAGAGAGAAGTCTAATAACAAAGAAATAAACAAAAAAGATCCACATAAGGATGAACTCTAAACCAGGCTTTGAATCCATGGCAAAAGAATATTTTCCTAAGCAGGCTTTACTCTATGTTGTAGCTAGAAGCATAAGTTCCCTGAAAAAAATATGTCTGCAATCAACAAGATTCATACTGATTCCTTTGAAGATGAGGTCATTTCTTGCCGACCAAATTGTCCAACACATAAGAACTATAGCCTCAATGAAAATCTGAGAGTCTAGCTGTGCTCGCATTGCAGAGCAAATCTCCGGGAAGTTGCTATTCAAGGGTATATCAATAGATATTATGTCCCAACACATTCTTGCAAATGGACAATCTAGAAAAAGGTGATCAGTCGATTCTTCCACCAATTCATTGCATAGAGCACAATATATGAGTCCAATTGCATGTTTTTTCCTTCGCAATATGTTCCTGGTGTTGAGCCTATTCACAATTAGAAGCCAAAAGAACACTCTATGTTTTGGCTGACACTTACATTTCCATAGCCATTTGAAGCTAGGATGAGTTTCTGAGTGTCCGACCATGATTTTGTATACCTTGCTTGAAGCAAACACATTAGATCCCCAAATATAAGACCAACTGTCATCATTGTCAACCAAATTTTTTGCCTCCATCAGCTGCTGAATATCTTGCAATTGCAAAAAGGTTGTTTGTGAGAGAGGCAACTGGAATAAGTCTGAAAGCTCTTCCTGATCGAAGGCTTTCCTTACTGTGATCATTTTATTCTTTGCAAAAGAAAAGAGTTCAGGAGCTATCACTGCTAGAGGCTGGCCAGCCCACATATCATGCCAGAACAAAATGTTTTCCCCATTCATTAATTGAGGCTTAGCAACTG
Source organism: Microstegium vimineum (assembly GCA_022036555.1). Lineage (NCBI taxonomy): Eukaryota > Viridiplantae > Streptophyta > Magnoliopsida > Poales > Poaceae > Microstegium > Microstegium vimineum. The sequence continues at coordinate 1,335,828 of CM039126.1, read as the reverse complement.
ATTTGAAATCAGGGAGAAGTTTCAAGGTGTCCCTCCACCAGAAAGATCTCTTCCTTAGGTGATTTGGTAATTTTCCATTTTTATAATGTTTTTCCCAAATCAGGTTAACCCATGGAAGGTCACACTTATTGAAGAACTTGTGAAAATTCTTGAAGATTAAAGCCTTATTCTGCTTCTCAATGTCAATGACTCCTAGACCACCCTCGATTTTTGGCTTACAAACCATTTTCCAAGCTGTTTTAGGATTATTTCTTGCATTTATATCTGCCCCCCTCCAAATACAATGCTTTCTATACTTGTCTATTTGTTTGATGACAACCTTGGGAAGGGTAAGGGTGCACATATAAAAGGTGGGCAAAGAGGAAAAAACAGCATTTGTCATTTGCAGACGACCAACCTGATTTAGAAAGGTGGACATACCAGAAAACCTCTTAGCACATGTGTCCACCAAAGGTAGGTAGTCTATGGCTCTTGGTCTAGAAATGCTTAAGGGCAAACCCAGGTATTAAAAAGGCAAGCTACATTTGGAACAACCAAATGTACTAGCCAAAATATCAAGTTTATCCTTTGAAACATTAATTGAGATCATCATTGATTTATTATAATTCACCTTTAATCCAGTACTCATTGAAAAGTTGTTCAACAAAGACTTGAGGAAAAAGAGCCGCCTTGCATCTCCCTCAACAATGATCAAAGTATCATCAGCATACTGAACCACAGGGAAGTCAGTGCTTGCAACCATGGGGATAGGAAGATGTAAGAGACCCAAGTCCTTAGCTTTGTTTATCAAAGACTATAAAAAATCAGCAGCCAACACAAAAAGGAGAGGAGATAAAGGATCTCCCTGTCTTACTCCTCTTCTACAGTGAAAAGTCTTTGCAGGTAGCCCATTCAAAAGCACTGCTGAAGTTCCTGAAGAAAAAATGTCCTTCATCCAAGTCAACCATTTTTACCCAAAGCCTTTGGCCTCCATTAGAGTTAGCATAGCTTGATGCTCAATCTTATCAAAAGTCTTTTCAAAATCTAGTTTGAAGATGGCAATCTCCTTCTTAGAGTGATGGCAGAGGTGAATATATTCATAAACCCAAGCCAAGCAGTCTTGGATTGTTCTTTTCTTGATGAACCCATACTAATTTTTGTGAACAAGAGAGGTTATGGAGGGTTGAAGCCTGTTTGCCAAGAGTTTTGTGATCCACTATACTAAAGAATTGAGGAGGGAAATCGGTCTGAACTATAAAATAAGTCTAGCCCCATCCACCTTTGGAATGAGAGTGATATATGAAGAATTAATGCTCCTGAGGCACACTGAGCTGTTATGAAAGTCATTGCAACAATTATAGAAATCTTGTTTAATAACTGGTCAACTTTTCTTCAAAAATTCATTGTTGAATCCATCTGGACCTGAAGATTTATCATTTGGCGGGTTTTTATAATGTTGTCGATCTCAGCATGAGTAAATGGAGCCTCCAGATGTTCAAGGTGATTACTACTCTGGATGAAAAAAAGCTTGGATTAACAATGAACCCACTCAGAGGTGCCCAGTCTGAACTTGAAGTCTTCCCACAAAATCTGTTCTTTTTCTCTATGTTCAGTAGCTGCTACTCCATTACTAGAGACCAACTCAGTTATCAAGTTTCCTTTGTATCTAATAGTAGCATTGGCATGAAAAAATTTGGTACTTGAATCACCAAGATTTACCCACTTGAATGCGCCTCTTTGCTTCCAATAGACTCTCTGTTGCTTAAGAAGTCCCAACAGGTGATTTTTTAGCAAATCTTTAAAGTTCAATTCTTCAACACTTAGATCTCTAAAATCCCCCAAGATTTCAACAAACTGTAATATTGCTCTAGTGTTTGCAATTAGAGTATGTAACCCAATCTTTGAGGCTTGCCATTCCTTCAATTTCAATCTTAGGTTTTTAAATTTAGCTGTTAGTGACTTGACACAGTCAACATGCTGCAAAGGTATTGCCCAGCAATCTGAAAGAATCCCCATGGATTGATCATTAAGCAGCCAAAAATTCTCAAACCTGAACACTTTACTTTTAGGGATGGAGGTGGCAATTGTAATCAAACAAGGAGTATGATCAGAGGGAGTCATAGCCAGAGCTTTAAGTGTTGTACTTGGATAAGTAAGAGACCAGTTCGCAGAGGTGAACACCCAATCAAGCCTTTCCAAAAGGGGTGAAGACTGCATATTCGACCAAGTGTATTTTCTATTTTGTAAAGGTATCTCATTCAGACTCAAGAAACTTATCACTTCATTAAATAGGAACATTTCAGCTATGCTACCCCCGGGCTTATTTCTATTTTCTTGCCTTCTTATTAGATTAAAATCACCCAAAAGTATCCAATCAACATTAGCTGACATTTCAACATCCTTTAACCAATTAAGAAAAGATACCTTGCCCTCAGGAGTGCAAGGCCCATACACACGAGTCAGAACCCAGGAGGCACCATTAAGGTTTCAGGTGAACTCAATGGATAACCCAAACTGATTGCTGAAGGAATTTTTCCACAGGACCATAACGCCTCCAGGGGCACCAACAGAAGGAATGAACTCAAAGGAATCAAGATAACTAGGACAAAAGTTGTTCAAAAATAGACTGTCAAAGTTGTCCTTCTTTGTCTCCTGTAAGCAAGCAATATCACACCCAGACCGAGCAATTTTGTCCCTCACAACATTCCATTTCCAACTAGCATTTATGCCCCTAACATTCCAAGACAAAATATTCCATTTTCTTTGATTGTTCATATTCATGACAACAATATTAAACGTCAACCAATAGATGTTCAATGCACAACCAAAAACATAAGAGGTTCAACAAATCAGCTGCCACCAACTTGATATTTGCCAGCAACGTCTTCATGACCTGTTTTCTTGTCCTCATTCTTCTGATTTTTGTCACCCTTCTTATTCTTACTGTTTTTTCTTGCCTCTTGATTGTTTCCTGAGTCTTATATTTATCCGACCGTTCGTTCGACCGAATTCATTTAGAGGAGTTTAGACCTGTCCGTATCCGAGTCCAAAGATTAACATCTGATACTGTATCCGTATCTGAATACTAAAATCGGTATATTTATGATGTCGATATATAATTGTATCATATCCGATATTTCTGATACTAATCGTATTTGAATTCGAATACGAACAAAAATATGAAAACAAATACAATATCAGCGATATCCGTTAGTATCCAATCTGTTTTCATCTCTACTAACGACGCAAATAGACTGCTACAGTGCTACTAGTCGTTGCAAGTCATTAATGATCAGCGCATCTGTCAATTGCCTTCCTTATTTGGTTACTTACGTATGACTTATGAGTGACGGTGGACGTTCAGGGCAGGGCTAGATCCTCGTCGCTTTCTATGCTATAATAATACGCACTACTGAGGCTAATTAAGCGCGCACACACTGAGGGAGAGGGAGAGGGAGAGGATGGCAGCGCCCGCGCCTGCGTCGGCGTTGGGAGAGATGAAGGATACTAGTACGACCACCGCGTCCTTCAACAGGCCAGATAAGATCGTGCTGCTAGTTGCAGTTGCGATAGCGGTCGCCCTCGCCGTTGTCGCGGTGGTGGTGGCTGTCCGTCGCCTCCGCGCTCGTCGTCGCCAGCAGCAGGACGGGGCCTGGAGCTCCGCAGCTTCGACAGCCCTTGCAGTGACGATAGCACGCGCACGATGAGGGGCTCGAACCCTTCGTCACAGGAGGGCAGCAGCGAGAGCAGCCCCGACGCCGATCAGCTCGGCTTCAGTCTGATCCCTCGCTGAGCCCGTCCTCCGGCTAGTGGATCCTTACATAGTATATATATATAGAATAAAGCTCGTGTAATAGCTATAGTATATACATGCTGTTTTTTTTAGGGAACTGGAGGGGCCGAGGCCCCTACATGTAATTTAATCTTGTAAAGTTTTGAAATTTTAAGTGGAACTAACCAAAACCTTAGTCATATTTGGACAGGGAATCTTGTAAAGTTTTAGAACTTTAAGTAGAACTAAACAAAGTCAAAGTCATGTTTGGCGATTAAAATTATTTTTTCTCTTCTATGTATGTTTTTGTAATTTTAAGTGGAACTAAACAAGACCTTAGTCATATTTGGACAGGGGTTATTTTTTCTCTTCTCTGTATGTTTTCGTATTACCCCTACGAAGCCCTCACGGGAACGTCGCCTACCACTTAATGCATAGCGCCGGAAAATCCTGAAATAAATCCAAAATAAAATGTCGCATCCAGAATTTAAACCCTGAGTGGGAGCGCTCCAACCAATGGTCTTTATCATTGCGTCGTGAACCCCTTGACGTATGTTTTCGTATATATGACAATGTATATTACAAGCACTGGATATGAACCAGTGTATATGTGATCAAAACGGATAACATTAAATTGGGATAAAATACATGTACTGATAAATCACGATACAATAACTCGGAAAGGAAGGTGGCTAAAAAAATAAAAAGAAATTCAGGAGAGCACGACTCCAAGTAGGCTCTGTTGGGCTGTGGTACGGTCGTTGCAGTTCTTATTAGTACTTGTAAAACTTGTTGATGCAATTGGAACCAACGATTTTAGAATCGTCTTTGCACCAAATGTTCTCGATGATTTGTGCCTGCAACTTAATTAGAATGGAGAACACAAGAACATAACACAACCTGATTCATTCTAGGACGCTAACAAGTTCCAAGCCGCCAAATACAACGAAGTGGTCTGTATGTATCTACGATCTTTTTCTTTTGGTTTTAGTAAGACAATGTTTTCACTTTTTTTGTCCAAGTGCAAAATATTGTTATACAACACACCTAATCATACAAGAATGATTTTTTACCTCTGTATTGGAGTACAGCTGTGACCTGTCTTGGTCACCATGCAACATGAAGTGGCAACTTCGAATGGTGCATTTGCCCCAGGTTGACTGTAGCAGAACATTCTATAGTTTATACTAATTTGTTTTTCCATCTAATATGCACCTTTCCTCAGCCCACATGTAGTCACACAAAAAAACTAACACATACCACTGGTACAAAAAAAAAATTTTAGAGGCGATGGTAGAAGCATTTATACAGGCGGCCAAGTCCACCGCCTATACTGGGGTCAGTACTAATCGGCCCACAGTACAGGCGGCGGGCTGTAAGCCGCCTGTGAAAACAATTTGTCAGCCGCCTGTATTAATCCGCAGAATAAAATCGTGTTTTTAAAATCGAAAAAAAAAATTAAATCCTGGGACAAGCGCAGTATTAATCCACCTGCCGGGGATTACGCCGCCTGTGAAAACAATTTGTCAGCCGCCTGTATTAATCCGCAGAATAAAATCGCGTTTTTAAAATCGAAAAAAAAAATTAAATCCTGGGACAAGCGCAGTATTAATCCACCTGCCGGGGATTCGAACCTAAGACCTCACCCTCACGCAGTACATCCTCTACCACTCCACCCATGACTAACTTGTGTTTAGATTCGTTAGTACTTCTTCATATTCTATACTAAACCGAGTGTAAATTGATTGTTTGAGCCACTAAATGAATTCAAATGAAAAAGTTGTGAACTACAAAGTTTCATAAGTTTTCGAAACCTACAAATTTCATGTAGCAAGTTTTTTCATCCGAGGTCGTTTACAAAAATTTAAATTTCAAATTTGACATATTCAAATGTAATTTTTGATGACAAAATGATTTCAAATGAAAAAGTTGTGAACTACAAAGTTTCATAACTTTTTGAGATCTACAACTTTCATGTACAAAGTTTTTCCATTAGAGGTCGTTTACAAAAATCAAAAAAAATTAACTCTACAGGTATTTACACAGACGGTTCATAATGTCACCATTTACACAGGCGGCTGACATTATGAACCGTCTGTGTAAATACCCTATTTACACAGGCGGTTTATAATGTCAGCCGCCTGTGTAAATGGTTTTACACAGGCGGTTCTCTTGCTGGGCCCACCCTATTTTTTGTACTGGCGTCATGAAATTGTGAACCGTCTGTGAAAAAAAACAACGTGCCAGCAAAAACCGTTTTTCTACTAGTGTACTTGAGGTTTTCTGACTAGCATCTAGGGAACCCATGGGGCATTTGTACCTACCTTGGTTCGCGCCGCCGCTCCATGTCTGCTCGCCGGCGTGGCGGCAGCGCTCACTATTCACACTCGCTCCTGCAACTGCTCCCCTCGTCGAGGAGTTGGGCTTCCTCGGTGGCAAAGAACACGAGCGAAAGGAATAGGGAGTTCGAGGGAAGTCGCACCGTAACATATGAACATTTTTTTCTATCAGTTTTAGCGCTCCTTTGGAACATAGGATAGGAAAAAGGTAGGGATAGGAAAAATACATGAATAGGATAAGATTGCATATGAAAAATAAAGGATTGAAAACCATAGGAAACTTTGAAGTGGTTGTTGTTTGGATGGGCACAGGAAATTCGTAGGGATGGAAAAATAGGAAACTTAAATCACCTGTGATTAGAAAGATTTGCAACGATTGTATCGTAGATATACTTTGCAAAGATTGTATTGTAGATATACTTAAGCCACGCCGCCCCTGGCTGTAGTCACGGAACCGCCGCAGCAATTTCATTCGCTCGCCCCGTCTCTCATCCATAGCAGGCAGCAGGCATGACGCGCGCATGACCGTCCGAGGAGCTGACAGACGCGGAATGAGCACGCTCGACATACGGTGCGGCAAAGCAAGGTGCAGCAGCCCGGAGCGATGAGGCGCTCGAACTCTATCGCGGCTGGCCGGCGAGCAATGACGAGCTCGAGCTCTCATTGGCCAGATTGAAGACGAGATGCAGCGGCGGCCGCCGGGCGAGCGGACGTTTAACTACGAGCTTGAGCTCGCAGTGGCCGGGCGGCTGGCCAGCCGACCGGCCGACGATGAGATGCAGCGGTGGCAGGCGGGCAGACCCGTGCATCGAGCTCCTTTGCTTTTTTCCCCTTCTTTGACTTCGTCTATGCTGTGCTTGAACTGCGATGAGCTCGCTGAAGGTGATTATCCTCGACCCAACGCAAAGGAATGAAAAAAAAGAGGTCGGCGTGGATTTCCTCCGTTTTCCCTCTGGAATGGTTGGCATAGGAAGAAATCCTTCATTTTTACTATGGTCGATTCCTGCTATCGAAAGGCATAAACAGTGCCCAATTTCTTAGGATCCTAAATCCTACGTTTTTCCTACATTTCACCTTCAATCCAAAGGAGCCCTTAATTGGAATAAGAACTGTGCAAGGCTAAGGAACGTGAGACGAAAAACAAAACAAAACCAACCGAGATTTCCAAAAAAAAATTGAAATAATAATAGAGGGAGCAATATACCGAGACAAGTTTGTCAATCGGTATGGTCATGGCTGGTCGTGTCCAAAGCTCAATGGGCTGCGGACGTGGTGTGAGGTCTGGGCCGCATAATCAAGGTCCGCTTCATCGTGTCGGACCACGGCGACTTCTTATCTGGGCTGAACTTGGTTGGTCAGACTCGTCAACCCATTCTTAGCCCAGCCCAACGATAAGCCGAGCCCGATCCGTTGGAGAGCGAGAAGGTGGCAGCCTTCAAGTACCCCACAGCGGCACACGAGACACCACTTCTCTCTCCCCACCCCAACACAACAGTCTGTCGCCTCCGCTTGCCCCTCCTGCAAGCCCGCCCCACCCGACGAGACGAGCGAGCTCGCGGCCACCGCCGCCTCCTCCTGCCTCAGGCCGCAGCCCGCAGGTACGCGCCGCCGCTCGCGTATCCCGCGCTCGCGCTTAACTCATCCTCCGTCTCCCGATCGCGCTACCGCAGGTAGTCGCAGCAGCAGCGACACATGGCGCCGTCCAGGCACGCGGACGAGGGCGGGCAGCTCCAGCTCATGGACGCCGACAGGGTCGAGGAAGAGGAGGAGTGCTTCGAGTCCATCGACAAGCGTACGTCGCGCCTCCTCTCTCCCGTCTCGCCTCCCGCATTACTTGTTCCTACCACCCTGGTCGATGCTGCGTGCAGTCGCCTTCCACGGTGGGCGGATCGCTTCCGCCTTCTGCTGTCTCGCTTTTGGGTTCGGAAATTCCGGTCCGAGTTGGTGCGATTTTGCATTCGTTTGTTTCTGTTTGGGTGCCCGTAGTTGGGGTTTTGAGTTCCTTCCTTCTAATTCCCCCAAAATTTCGAGTGTCTCGGGAATCGATCAGTGTTGCATCGTGGCGTGAGTTCGTTGGGTTCTAGTATTCCCCCACGTTTGATCAATGATCGAAATCCTACGGCTACGGCTAGTTCATTTTCATCAGTGTGTGCTACCGTTGCTTCTTCATAGATTAATCTGAGTCCATGAGCTCATCCCGTCAAAACGAGATTCATCAGTGTATGCATCATTAGGCCATTGCAAGTGTAAATCCCTGCATCCTGCAGCTTCTTCACGTCTCCTGCATTTATCCCCTGAGAAATCACTGTGCCAAACAGATGCATGCATCACAGATTAGCTTGAGCGCAGGAATTATATATGCTGAGAACTCAGATTTATAGTGTTGGACGACACAAATGGAAAATTTTATAACACAACACGAATCCTGTTTCCAACAAAATCCGAGCCAAGCCTAAAACCCTGAATGCACCAAAATGACCTTCGTAATAATAATATAATAGCTAGAAAAAAGGCTAAGAGTAATCACACAAAAGTCCAAGGATAGAACGAGTTTTGGTAACTCAGATTTTTAGTTCAAGTATTTGTACTACTTCTCTAAAATTTTAGAGAAGTAGTGTAAATACTTAAACTAAAAGAGGTTTGGAGGTACACCTAAAGATATCCTTTGCACCCCTAATTATATTGGCCTCGATCACAAGGCCGCTCGACTGATCGATGATAAATCATCGTCACACATCACATGGAGATACCTACTGTACTAGTACTCTTAGTACTACAGTACTGCCCATCGGTCATGCAAAGACAATGACAAGACTTGCATGTAGTACGTACGTGCATCTCTCGTGATCTCGATCCATGCAGTTAGGATGTGTTTGGTTGGAGAGAGCAAGCTAGAACGGAATGGTTCTATTCCTTTTTTAGGGATGAAATGACTCTATCCTATTGTTTGGTTGGAAGAATAGAATGGCTCTATTTGTATGTTTGGTTGAAGGGATAGGATGAATGGGATAACAGATCATTAAACACCGTCACTTGTGGGGCCCGCATGTCATTGAAATAGGAGCTTCTTCATCGTTCGAACTTCCTTTCTTCTGTGTTCTTCTCCGTATGGATTTCTGCCATCCGTGCTCGCTGCTCCGTACGGATTTCTGGCATCCAAGACCTCGCCCCTGCTCGTGCTCGCTGCTGCTCAGCTCGGCGCCTCTCGCACGCAGCGCAGCAGCCACTCGGCCGCCTCTCTTCTGTGCGAGCATGCGCCGCCGCCGGCTGCTGCTAGATCTGCTGCAGCGTGCTCGTGCCACCACCTGCTCGCTCCGGCTCCGCAGCAGCATGCTTGCGTCGCGGTCGCGTATTCACTCCGTTAGCGCGAGCTCGCTCCGCCGTCGCATGGTTGTGTCGCCACTGCCTGCTCACTCCATCTGCTCTGCCACCGCGTGCTCGCTCCGCAATATGTGAGAGACAAACGGAGAAGACGGCGTCTCGCTGGGACGAGCGGGTTCGACTGATTTGCGAGAGCCAGTGCACCCCGAATCTTAGTGGTATATTCCCTTTAGGAGCCGTTCTATCCCACTCGTTCGGCAACCAAACAGGCAGAAAAGCTGGACAGGACGGCTCCATCCCCGTCTGCTCCCGAACCAAACGCACCCTTAAGGAATGACACGGTCGGTCAGACTTGTTTGTCTCATTTCAACGATATGATATTGCGTAGACATGCACGATATGATAGCAGCTAATCAAGATGGCCAAATTAGAGCAGACCCGCGTGCATGCCATATATCCAGGCAGAGGCCATAAGGAGTCGATGATTTGTTCCCTGCAACACAGCTAGCCATGGGCAGGCAAGCAGAGGAGTGCAGGTCGACGCATATTAACACAAAGCCAACTCATGTAGCAAGTTCTGGAGCCATCCGTATGCTGCATGCATATATATCAACTGTTGTTCCTGACCCAACTCCAAAGCATGCATGCAAAGAGCAGCACATCCATCTACTCGATCGGGATCAACGACGACGACAAAGCTGATGCTCGGGGCTTGGATTAACAGTATACAACCACTCGGCGATAAGCGATCAGCCTTGGTCATTTTCCTGAGGAGGTGTGTGTGTATATATATATATATATATATGCTCGGGGGCTTGGATTAACAGTATCGATCCATGGGCTTGCGGTGTCGTCAGTGATAAATCTGCATGTTTGTAGTTGTAGGCTTGCAGCCTAAAGGCATAAACGATATTGGTGCCTCATGCATGGCAGAGCGAGAGGATTGAGAAGGCGAAGCATCAGTTTTGTCGATGCTGAACTTGAGTAGCAGGAGCCGTGATGTAACAACAAAACGAGTATATGTTGATTATTTTGTGGCAAACGAGTCCCCAAACTGTTTTGTAGCACATTATATTTTATTTGAGTCATGCTTGTTGTCGCACACACCCGGTTTTTAATTCAAAGGAAGACCAAAAGCTAACTATATGTGTGTTCAGGATATCCACACAGCACATATAGCGATAAATATGGAGATTTACCAAGAACAACACTTTATTATATATTGAAACATAGTTACAACAAGACTTACTTCTATTACCAAGCATAGCGGAAACTATTTCATATCTTCTCTTTGAGATTTCATACTCCACAGGGACGGTTGACTGAGAGAGCACTCGTCTAATACTCTTGGAACTCCTTTGGTAAACTCATCACTTACCACCATATATCTGGCATCCATCCAGGGGTTTTGTTGATTGTAAAGCAAGTGTGAGCACACCATACTAACAAGTATACCATAAGGTTATGCAAGACTAAAGACGGCTTGACTCGGCTATACTCCGGTAAATATTTTTAGTTGGTCATATTTTACTTATTTTAAGATGAAAGCTAAACATTGCTCGTGTGATTTATTTGGCTCCCTCACACGATTTTTTTGCCGTTAGATCTTCGCTGCCCCGTCTGTGTACTACCGCCTCGGCCGTTCGTGTCTTGCCTCCTCGTTTCTCTCTTACTGTCAGGCCCCACATGTCATCTCTTTTTTTGGAAACGCTTTGAACTATTTCTCCCCATTTCATCTCCACATGTCAAATCCTTCCTAGGATTTGAGTGAGAATTGATTCTATACTGATTCTGTGAAGTGGTTCTCTAGAAAAATGAACTAAAAGGCTAAGAATTGGAAAAAGTAGCTTCAACTGAGTAATTCTTCATATTGATTTTGTGAATTTATGTCAAACAATCAAAAGAATAATTTTCAGTCACAGAATCACTTCACCAGTGAATCGGGAAGTACAACTGGAGAATCAGGGATCACACCTCTACTAAACAAGCCCTAAGACAACGGCTCTTCAGCAAATACGCACCATGTGAGGGGTGTATACGCGAATGTGCAGCACACCTGCTAAACCCTGGCGTGTTATTTAACAGGGTTTTTTTGGAATCACGCCTTTGCAATTTTGCAACTTTAGAGAAACACCATTACAATTCACCTATTTTGAAATATGTCATTACAATTTTTCGCTTCCTACAAATATACCATGAAATGCATATGATGATGATTCGGGCCCAGCTGCAGACGTATCTAAATACGTATTCGTTATTACAGCCCCTCTCCCTATCACCGACGCGCGGACCCCACCTGTCATCTTCTTCCTCCTCCTCTTGTCATCCCCATTGATGACGACCCGTAGGGTTCGCAGTCCGATCTTTCGATGAGAGTTGGTAGATAACTCGATTGGTGGATGGAGATGACGTTCACGGCTCGACTACAACCGTCCAAGGACGCTGCGCCTTAGCAACCGATACACCACCTCCGATGGCTGCCGTGATCTTGCGGCGCGACAACCAGCCACTAGGGCTCCCGTCCTGCAAGCAATCGAAGAACCAGCAAGAACAAGATGAACAAGCACTCAATTACTAGATGAATATGAAGGTTTCAATTTGAGAACACAATATGGTGAGGTTCTGATGACAATCAGACGGACGGTTGATCCAACACGCGCGCTGAAAGGCGGTAGCAATAGCTAACTCGACGAAACAAAACCTAAACTGTTTGTGGCAGCTCTAACGACTTATAAGGAGTTGGGAGGACGACCACAAGAGTGTTGGGGTCGTTCTCCAACCCTAGGACGCGTCCCTAATGGACCCGACTTGATACATGGGCCACAGGCCCAAAATAAGGTGACGCAGCACCGGTGGACAGAAAAGGTCTCGGTACAAAAACGATGAGTCTGGACGCATCTGATAAGGTATAGCCATGCTTCTGGATCCGTTGGAAAGTAGACTTGATAAGCTTTCCAAAAAGTGCGAGAATGTCCCAATCGGAGTCCGTATGAAGTCGTGGCATCCATCACAAGTTGGTGCTGTCCTGCAGTCCAAATCCAGCTAGCGCCCATCCCGTGTCCCGCTGATCCTCTCCATTGTTCCTGAGCAAAACAAGAGTGCACGTGTCTCCATTGTCTAAATATAATGGACAAGAGTTTGAGAATAAACTTACTTGATGATTGAGTTCACGGGCACGAGCACGAGTAATAGGACCAAGTGGTGCTGGAGATGGTGTTGGTGTGGTGTTGATGTCCTCATCACCCATTGCCGAGAGCACCACGCAACAGGACGCGGCACGCAGCAGCACGCCTCACACCGCACGCCGCATGCCGCAGAATCAGCACGCCGCACGCGGTCTGCAGAGCTCGCGGCCACCATGGATCTTAGCTCGGGTGCTGCTCGCACGCGTGCAGCTGCTGCGCGCCCACGCACATGCGCCCCGTCGCCGGCGGCTCGCCCGCGTGCCGCGTGCTGTGCCGCGTGCTGCTGCTGTGTGCGGCGTGCCGCCTCCTGTTGCTCGTGGTGCTCTCGGCAATGGAGATGACAAGAGGAGGAAGAAGAAGATGACAGGTGGGGTTCGCGCGTCGGTGATAGGGAGAGGGGCTGTAATAGCGAATACGTATTCAGATACGTTTGCAGCTGGACCCGAATCATTCCCATACGTATTTAATGGTATATTTGTAGGAAGCGAAAAATTGTAATGACATAATTTAAAATAGACGAATTATAATGGTGTTTCTTCGAAGTTGCAAAATTGCAATGGGGTGATTTCAAAAAACCCTATTTAACACTACTCATCCCTTCCGCAAAACCCCTCCTCACAAACACGCAGCTGCGACCCAACCCGACCCTCTCGAAGCCGCCAGCCTTATCCTCTCCGCCTCCGACCGCGATCCCCGGCTCCAATCCGCAAGCGCGGCAAGGTGAGTCCCCAGCCCGAGCTCCCGCGCTCCTTCCCCGCCCCCTCCTCTATTTCGAGGCTCCGGCGCGCTCTCGGCGCTCGGCGGGGTTTAGCTGCCGTGGTCTGAGGATTTGGTGGGAGCTGGAACTGGATGCCCGCGCAGCTCCAGTTCGGTGGGTCGTGGGTTTCGTCGCGAGGTGGCTCGTGTTCGTCCGTGTAGATAGATAGATAGATTGGTGGCGAGTAGGTTCGGGATAGGATGCGAGTGTTGCTGTCTAGAGCCATTTTCACCCAACAACATTTGGGGGCTTGGGGCTCGTGAATCTCGCGGGGCCTGTACTCATACGACGTGCTACTGTAGTTAGCTTAATGGAATTGGCACATTAGTTTCAACTCTGAAACATGGTGTTTTAGAGGCCTCAACGGTTCATGCTCAATCAATGGATTGACTGTTGGTGGGATGCATTGAGATTCACCTGTTTCAGCTGTCTGCCACTGAATATGTACATGCTCTGTGCATTGCCACTTGAGTAGCGGGAAAACCCAAAAATTTCAGCAGTTGTATGTACGTTAGGCTACCGTTAAATTGTTATAGAAGTTGGCAAAATTGCTGGATTGCGTGAATCTGAATAGCACATGATTTTCATGTTCTGTGGTCATGCTTGTCAGTGTGTATGTATGTGTGTGTCCTTTCCATAATTCCATTTGCATCAGAGGTAGCGAATGTACGCAGCAGTGTGTGTAATCCACGATGCAATTTGGTTTGGTATCGATACGTTAGTAGATACATACATGTAGTGAAGGCAAAGGATGGTGTGTTCTATTGTTCAGTCAATTGTTAGTCCCCGCTTGAGAGATGGTCAGATTATGGGTTATATGTTTGCTTCAATTGTTTTCTTTTTCTCATGCTAATGTGACTCCTGCTGTGCAGGTAGACATGGCTTCGACATTCGGTGCCACTTCTACGGTCGGCCTTATGGCTGCTCCAACAGCGAAGAATGTACGCCTTCAGAGGAGGGCTACCTTCAGAGTAAAAGCAGCCAAGGAGCTGTACTTCAACAAGGATGGCTCAGCTACCAAGAAGCTCCAGGTGAGCTTCACAGTTGTCATCTCACGCTCTTTTTATTTATGATGATACGATGATGTGTTGTTGACTCTTAACCAGACACTAATCGGTTTTCTCTATGTTTCAGATTGGAGTCAATAAGCTTGCAGACCTAGTTGGAGTTACACTTGGACCAAAGGGAAGGAATGTCGTTTTGGAGAGCAAGTATGGCTCTCCTAAGATTGTTAATGATGGTGTTACAGTTGCAAGAGAGGTACAGTGCAATGTTATCATGGTTGTACTTAGAATTTGCTTGCTAGCTGGTAAATTACATAACACTGTCTTTTTTTTTCATTCTTGCCATACAGGTCATATTTTTTATGACCCATTTCATGCATAAACTATAGAGGATCAACAGAAGCATATACTTGTCAAATGTTGTGTATACAGTATTGATGATGCACCAATTAATTTTACCATAATGATAATGTCATAATGACTGTTGCAAAATATTGATTTTTGTTATTGAATTGAGTATGTTCTGAAGGCTTATGGCTTATCATGCAAGTAGTATCCTTTTTTTAAGTTCATGTTGAACTTGAGTAATAATTGTTATTCTGTAGGTTGAGCTGGAGGACCCTGTGGAAAACATTGGTGCTAAATTGGTCAGGCAAGCTGCAGCTAAGACCAATGATCTAGCTGGAGATGGGACAACCACCTCCGTGGTCCTTGCTCAGGGACTGATTGCTGAGGGTGTGAAGGTGTGCCACTAGCTGAAATTTGTTGCTACTTGTATAGTTGTATTGAATGATGAATTATTGTTTTCGAAGCTAAATACTCTCTTTTCCAGGTTGTGGCAGCTGGTGCTAATCCTGTTCAGATTACTCGTGGTATCGAGAAAACAGCGAAAGCA
The DNA here is from genome assembly GCA_022036555.1 of Microstegium vimineum. Taxonomy (NCBI): domain Eukaryota; kingdom Viridiplantae; phylum Streptophyta; class Magnoliopsida; order Poales; family Poaceae; genus Microstegium; species Microstegium vimineum. The sequence goes on along the minus strand of CM039126.1, from coordinate 1,320,576 downwards.
CTAGTTGAAGAACTACGTAAGATGTCTAAGGATGTTGAAGATAGCGAGCTTGCAGATGTTGCTGCAGTTAGTGCTGGCAACAACTATGAAATTGGTAACATGATAGCAGAGGCCATGAGCAAGGTTGGTCGGAAGGGTGTGGTTACCCTTGAAGAGGGGAGGAGTTCTGAGAACTTTCTGTATGTTGTGGAGGGAATGCAATTTGACCGTGGTTATATCTCTCCGTACTTTGTAACAGACAGTGAGAAAATGACTGCCGAGTACGAGAACTGCAAGGTAGCATGGAAAATCTAAGCTATCATTTTTTTTGCTGTTTATTCTTTTCTTGTTTCAGACTATTAACCCTACTGTACTTTCATCCTCATTGCTCAGCTGCTTTTGGTTGACAAGAAGATCAACAATGCAAGGGATCTTATCAACGTTTTGGAAGAAGCCATCAGAGGTTCATACCCAATCCTGATAATTGCTGAGGATATTGAGCAGGAGGCTCTTGCTACCCTTGTCGTCAACAAGCTCAGAGGGTCACTGAAGATTGCCGCCATCAAAGCCCCTGGTTTTGGAGAGCGCAAGACTCAGTACTTGGATGATATTGCCATCCTTACTGGAGGTCAGCTAAACTTCCATTCTATAGCATTCTTATGATCATGTATGCTCCTTATCTATAAGCATTCTTTGTTTCTGCAGCAACTGTAATCAGAGATGAAGTTGGGCTGTCACTTGACAAGGCTGACAAATCAGTCCTTGGAACAGCTGCAAAGATTGTCCTTACCAAAGAGTCGACAACAATTGTTGGTGATGGCAGCACCCAGGAAGAAGTTACTAAGAGGGTTGCACAGATTAAAAATCTCATAGAGGTCTGACTTTTTCCTGTTCTCTTTGTTCATTTGACTTTACTGCTCAGGTGAAAGTCTGAAACTCTGCTTTTATCAACCTAATTTGCAGGCAGCAGAACAAGAATACGAAAAGGAAAAACTCAATGAGAGGATAGCAAAGCTTGCTGGTGGTGTTGCTGTCATTCAGGTAATGTCAAGTACATGCATCACAAAGTTTGTGTTATTTGTTCAACGTAATTATCATCAATTCAATGTTGTAAGTATGATGGATAACTGTAATTCATGTCTGGTGTTGCCTGACAGGTGGGAGCACAAACAGAAACTGAACTAAAAGAGAAGAAGTTGAGAGTTGAGGATGCGCTAAATGCAACTAAGGTAAATTGTCAGAGTAATTAACCATTTTGTGCTACCAGATTTGTATTTGTTTCATGAGAAATACTTCATCCTCTGATTACATCTAGGTTTGTTCCAAGTCCAATCTTTCTAACTTTGACAGGCAAAATGTACAATAATATATTATCTTGAATTGAGAAAAAAACATACATTGAAAAAAATAGTTTTCACGATAGATGAATTTTCTTGTCAATCTATATAATTTTTTTTTTATATTATGGACCATGGTTAATGTTTAGATAGTTTACTTACAGAAGACATAGATGGGTCTATATTTGTGACTGGAGGAAGTAAAAATTACTAGTTCATATTCTTTCCTGAAGCATTCTGCATTTTCTACCGATTTTTCTTTTGGTTACATATCACTAAAATTGCTTCTTTCTCTTCACAGGCTGCTGTCGAGGAAGGTATTGTTGTTGGTGGAGGGTGCACTCTTTTGCGGCTTGCAGCTAAAGTCGATGCCATCAAGGATACACTGGAGAACGATGAGCAGAAGGTAAAAACATAATCAGTAATCCCTTATAATTCATTTGAAGGAGGAGACTACAAAGCACAACCTTGTTATACTTGAACCATTGGGCATTCCAAACTGACATGCTGAACTGTCATTAGGTTGGAGCTGAAATAGTAAGGAGGGCCCTTTGCTACCCACTTAAATTGATTGCTAAAAATGCTGGTGTCAATGGCAGCGTTGTTACTGAGAAGGTACATATTGTTTACCAAAAATCTCACACATGTACCACAGTTTATGGCATGGACCTGAATGACCTAGTCTTATGTAAAATGTTTTCTGCACCAGGTCCTTTCCAACGATAACTTCAAGTATGGTTACAATGCTGCCACTGGACAGTACGAGGACTTGATGGCTGCTGGTATCATTGACCCCACCAAGGTTTGTGGCCCTATGGCTTTCCTATCCATCTGCTTGAATACCAGTAGTTAGTTGATCTTGCAACTTCAGTCATCAATGCTTGTTCCCTACCATTGGGCTTCATTGCCATAACCAATCTGTCGTGTTCATTACCTTTAGCTCATAATTGCACAATTCTTTAATGTAACCTAACCTCAAATGGATCTTAAAGAACTTGGGAACTACCAAAGGTAAAGCAGCAGTAATAACCGGTAAAACTGAAAACAGTAGTCCTTGAACGATGTTGGTGCTATGATTGTTACATCGCTTTTCCCAACTGGTATTTGGTAACTTCTATTAGAGGAACGATTCCTGGTTGGTGTTTGATATTTCTTTTCCTGGAACAAAACCTCAAACCACCATGAACTGTCGCAGGTGGTGAGATGCTGCTTGGAGCACGCCGCTTCGGTAGCCAAGACCTTCCTGACATCAGATGTTGTGGTCGTCGATATCAAGGAGACGGAGGCTGCGCCCCTCGCTAATCCGATGGACAACTCTGGTAACTGACTCTGCCCATTGATGCTAGTTCTTTCCACATTCGTATCCGTTGCATGTTCTAACCGTTTGCTGCGTCTGCCATGCCCAGGCTATGGATACTGATGAGATGATATGGCCAGACGCAGTTGGACCAAGGTGACCACCATATTAATTTTTTTGGTAGGTGAGAAGTTGGGTCGAGGTAGTTTTCAGATCAGATAAAAAAAGGTTAGTTTGTTGTACGACCAAAAGGCGAGAATAAGTGGAGGAACTGTAATCCCAAATTCGTGATGTAAACTGGGGACAAACTGCAGCCAGATCAACCAGAAATTGCTGAGAAAGATTTTGTAACAGATTGCTGCTATGTTGAATGCAGTTTGCACACGACTAAAACACGAATTCAAAATGTGGTTTTGTGCTGCACCGAAACTGATTTTGAAACTGGTATGCTGGGGCCTGTCATGGGGAGCGTTACATATTTTTACAAACCTTCCTTTTGATTTGATGAACAGCTCCTTCTGTTTGTTTCAAAACTAAAAGATGAAATAGGATTTGAAAAGCCATTAGAAGTATATGTTTTCTGACCATAAATTTTACATCACCATTCGAGGACAGGTCGAGATTCTCTGGGCCCACTTGCCAGTGGAGAAATGCTGTCTCCGCTGTAGTCTCGTGACCGCACAATTCTTCATTACATGAATGCCTTGTATTAGAATGGATACAAACGCTGGATCGTCCCGTCCTTGTTGAGTTGTTGATTGATTGGCTGGCCCATATGGCCATATGTATTTGTGCCATGTCAGCTTCTGTTAATATATGTTTATTATTATTGTTACATGAATGAATGATTATATGTGAGTAGGCTTCTGAACATGATTTAACTGTGAATCATTCACCTACTTATTCCTTTTGTTGTTGCCAGGAACCACTGAGATGTTTATGTTTAGCCATTTAGATGTGGCCAAAGGCTTTTTTTTTCTTCTCAGTGTCCTTTACAGTGAGCTGCCCCTAAGCTTGAACAATTAATCCATTCCTCTTGTACATAAACTTTTCATTCCATTCTTAATTGGACGGCAGAACTCCTGTCAGTTTCATTAAAAATATATTTTTTTATCAGTGTCAGAATCCTTTCTTTAGCTCAGGCAAGTAAGTACGAATGCTAACCTTTGGCCGGGTTATTACAAGTGCTCTTAGTCAGTGCTGCGAAGGAATAGCATTTCAACACAGATGCGTTGGCTGTCAAGAAGCTGCCAGTGAGTCAACCAACCTGATCTTTTTTATAATGCCATACTAATTCATCAGTGTGTCTCCAGCAATTTGGTTTGCTATGCTGAATGGTTTGTTTTGATGTTAGACTGGCGGTGATAAGCTTGTAGACCTACTCTTGGGCTTGAACTGTGCAATGGTCACCTAAGGTTGTTGATGATGGTTATGGTAGCAAAAATGTAATTTATATCACGCTGAAAATCATGTTATGCTTAGCAGTTTGCCCTCTCAAAGTAAAAAAAAAAAAGTTATGCACTTTTCTGAAGGACACTGCACATAGAGTGGTATGCCTTCCACAATAGCTAAAAAAAAAAGTTATGCACTTTTCTGAAGGACACTGCACATAGAGTGGTATGCCTTCCACAATAGCTAAATATTACTGCAACTTCTGGGCATATTGCTATATTATGTTTAATGTACTACTCACTAGAGCATTGGTGTCTTGGTGGGTTGTTCAACTGTAGAGATATGGCCAGCGAAACAAGAGACACTGGGATGTGGTATACAAGAGAAACAAAACCTATCTTTTTGCAGGTGGTCTAGTAGTTGCTGTTGGAGGCAGTCTGGTGCAGATAGTTATAGAGAAACAAAGAAAGCTCAAGGGTTGTGAACTAAAAAAATATGTTCTGTATATATGCTCTGCTCTTAAAGAGATTTATGCATGCCTATCGTTTGGATTTGTTTATGTAGCTATCACTATAACACCACATAACAAGGTTTCTGATTTCAACAGCACAACAGTATGGCACCTACCATTCTAGATAAAGTGTAGGAACAAACAACTCGCAAGAGTTATTTTTCCCGAATATACAATAAAATAGCAAGTGATGGTAGCAAACATGAAGAAGTGAGTAAAAGGGCCATGCACAGATCAGGAAATAAAACGATGCATGAGTTACTTGGCGTTTATCTTGTGACCTGCATGTTTGTGGTTTTCAATAGCTCCAGTTTGATATGTTAACAATGTGAATTTACTCGATTCTTTTTTTTAGAATTGTTGAGACGCAGTTCTGTCATCCAATTCTTTTGGCTCTCTGCCCTTGCCTGAGTATATATTTCATTTCTGATCCTCTTTGTTGTGTTTTTTTTTTCAACGAAGGAATCTATATTTGAAAATAAAGTTTTGCCCTCTTTGTTGTGTTTGCCTCTAGGATAAGAATGTCTTGATTAATAGTTTATGTTAACCTTACCCTTGATGCTACTGAGCTGGAATTTGAAAAACAGTAGTTGAGCAGGACTTGCTGTTATTCAGGCATGTCTGGTTATGGATGCTGGTCTGTCACACCATCCTTTTCTGTAGCTATCGATTACAAAGAAGGAAGGAACAGACTGGACTGTCAGAAAATAGATTGAAGGAAGAAGATACTCTGGATGCAATAAAAAAAATGCATCTTCAACCACCATACTTGCCGTGCTTTCAGTCTCTGCTGGGGCCTGAGATGTGCTGTAGCAATGTATTAACTAGTTAAGCAGCTTTATGTGTATATAGTAATTCCTGTTGCTGATTTGCCACTTGCGACGTTTTCTTGTTAGGCAGTTGTTGAAGAAGAGGGGATTGACATTGATGATGGCTCTATACCCCTTTGAGGCTGGCATCAAAAGTTGATTCCATCATAGAATCTCTTGATGAGAATGATAAGCAGAAGGTAGGAGAAGGGAGTCATCATGTCTAAACTCATCAAAGCTTTTATTTTACCGGTTCATGTTTATCTTTAGGTGTAAGTTATGTTTGTAGCCACCGAATTAACAGTGAAATATTATTGTAAATGTGCGTTGGTCAACTAACATATCATATTACCTTACCTTGTGTCGGTGGAGACTGAGATTTCAAGGAAGGCTCTGATCGAGCTAGTATCTGCTTAAAACTGATTTCAAATATAATATATAAGATGCTTGCGTTAACGACGGCAGTGCTATATATCAACTTGGCACTGATAGGGTTTTTTAATACCTTGTCGTTGATGGTTTTGCAGCTTGTGCATATAAGATTCTGAAAAATAGATTTGCAATCAGGGGGTTCCTTCTGCCAGTGGTGACTTGATGTATGTATGGATACAGTGCTGGAAAGTACGAGGACTTGATTGCTGGTGGAATTATTGGCCCCACTACCACTAAGGCATGCCATTATATAATGGAGTTCTGGTTACCGGTACCTATAGAAATCAGTTTCTGTTATTTAAAGTATGGACTAAATCCCAGATTTTTTGTTGTTGTTATTTTTTTCTTATTTCATATGTTCTGGTTTCCGGTACTTATGTATATATGGACGAAAAAGAATAAGCTCCAAGCTGAATTCCATACACAAAACGCCAAGCTTTGCAGATGTTTTATGCGGATGCCTTGAGTTGAGTAAAAACACGTTGGCTGTGCTCTTTAGTCTTTACCCTCGTTTAATTATTTTCTGACCTGTCCAGGTCCAGCTAAACCTAATTAAACCACCTCGTTCGGGAAACAAAACAAATGGTCGTTACCGACGCTTGGATTTCTGGGACACTGTTGGGTTGCGCGTCGTTGTTGAGGCCCGCCGTGGAGGCGAGCCAGAAACCCTGCCTGAACACCGAGTATGCTGGGTGGCCTAGCCTACCTAGGCAAAGCCTGATTCCCCCCTGCTGCAAGCTTTTTTTTTGACCGTTCCAGTGTTGTTTTCTTTGCTAGGAGAGGAGTATTGTCGTCGTCCGTCCTTGGATTCTAACCGACTGGCCAAAAGGCGCTCCGGATCTCTATCTTTTCGATGATGATGGGCAATGGCATCGAACGAACCCACCGTTTCTGGGGTTTTTTTTTTCTGCTGCTCCCGTCCAGGTGGACTCCAGGCACGCGTGTCATGTCGTCTCTGTGACACTCTCTACTGGAGTACTAGTCCACTCGGCAATGCATGTGTTTCATGCAAGTGCTGCAATCTCCATTTTCTGTGTTGATAAATGCCGCTTGCTTAAACTAAAATGCTTTAGTTCCCCCCAAAAAAAAACTAAAATGCTTTATGGCGTCCTCAAACTACTCTACTCCAGAGGCCCAGAGCAGAGCATGACGCGCACACATCGGATGCCTCTGCTACTGCGTGCGTGGCAGTTTGTGTGTTCTGCAAGTGCAGGTGGGGGTGGGGGCTGCTGCTGCTGCGATCGATCTTTTGGCAGTGGCAGTGGCACGGCACCTGCACCGCAGTAGCAGTGTGGTGGTACGCGCGCGGCTAGTACCGTACCGTACCGTAGTCGCGACTGGGGGGCGGGGGCGAGTAGCACGACAAATCCAGTCGGGGCCCTCTTTCAGTCTCCCAGCCACTTGAGGTTGGCTCCAGGCATATAGCCCGAGACAAGGTCCATCAGATATGTGGGGGCTTGACTCAAGAACACAGAAGAGCCAAAGCTAACCATGCTCGCCCCATATTTTGTAAAGCAATCAGCCACTTTGTTAGAACACCTTGGACATTGTTGAACACTGCAGACATCAAAGAAAGATCTCATGTACTCTTTAATTTGCCTGAAAACGCTTCCATCCACATGTCTGTCCAAATCATTTGTTGTTATGGCTCTTTTCAGCTCTGAAGCATCTGTCTCTAGAATGATTTTTGACATCCCCAACTGAGCTACTCTCTCCAGAGCAAAAAAGGGCAGCAAGAGCTTCACTTTGCAAAGGGCTGGTTACTCGCGGAAGATTACATGAACCTCCTAGGAAGTTGCATGTCTTGCTACAAAACCCCATCCGCCTTGTCCATCTGTGAATGCAGCATCAATATTTATTTTGTACATGTCATCCGGTGGCGGCTTCCATTTCTGAACACGGGGTTGCTTCCTGTCTCCCATTTGTTTCCTCAGATTTGCAAAGTCCTTGATATAATAGTCACCAGTGAACAAATTTCTGAAGCATTAGTCTTCCTTGCGTTTGCATTGGTCTTATTTCTCGCAGACCACCGTCGCCATAGCAATACCACAATGTTCATTTGAATCGCTGGAGGAAAAGTCCATATTTTTTGTATCATCTCATTTGCTGTTTTGCAGTCCATAAGAAGCCTACGGAATTCCTCTAAATTTAGTAATCTCCAACATTCTTTTACTCTCTTACACTTGAAAAAAAGGTGTCCACAATCCTCATCCAACCGGCTGCACATTGGACAAATTGTGTCTATCTTCATCCCTCTTCTTGCCATATTCTGTCGAACCGCCAAACTATTGTGTGCCAATCGCCACATAAACATCTTGACCTTATTTGGAACTTCTAGACTCCAAATTTTATCCCACTCGAAGGACTTCCCATGGCCTGTAGCCTCATTAGAACCAGAGGCATCTTTGCCCAACTCATTTTCTCTTTGCTATACCGCCAACTTGTATGCAGATTTCACTGAAAATAAACCCTTCTTGTCATAATGCCATGCCGGTCTGTCTTCTAAATCCTGATTCACCCTCAGCCCAAGAATTGTCTGGGTGTCAAAATCTGAGAAGGTGTCCCCCACCAGAATTTCATCCCATGAGTCTGTCACTGGATTTATCAACTCTGAGACTCGAGTCGGCAAGGACCCCCTCCTACAGGTCACAGGTCTTCTCGTGCTACCATGTGGGATCCACGGATCATCCTAAATATGCAGTGAATCGCCATTGCCTACCCACCAAATTATTCCTTCATTTAACAGCTCAACCCCTTTCAGAATACTCCGCCAAGTATAAGATATCCCCTCTCTCGCCTTGCATTGCCGTATATTACCATGTGGGAAATATTTTGCCTTGAGAACCTGACCACATAGGGTGTCTGGATTGGTGAGAAGTCTCCATGCCTGCCTTGCCAGCATAGCCATATTGAATAGGTGTAGATCACGAAAACCCAGCCCACCCTTCTTCTTCGGCAGGGTGAGTTTCTCCCATGTAAGCCAATGCACTTTATTCTCTTTGTCATTTTGGCTCCACCACCACCGGCCAATCATCGAGTTTAGCTCATCACACAACCCTTTAGTTAGATCAAAGCAGGACATCGCATATGTTGGTATTGCTTGGGCCACCGTCTTCACTAAAATTTCCTTTCCCGCCTTAGACAAAAGTTTCTCCTGCCATCCTTGGATTCGCACCACCCACACCTTTCTTTTAATAAATTCAAAGGCTTTCTTCCTTGATTTACCAATGGACACCGGCAGCCCCAAGTGTCTCTCATTCATTGCTTCTTGCATAATATTTACAGCCTGTCGCACCTCATCGATCCCTATCTTCAATCTTTGTATTTGGGCTAAAGAGAACAGAACATTTATCTCGGTTGATCACCTGTCCTGGAGCATTCTCATATACTTGTAAAATTCTGCTAAGCTCTTGTGCATCACTCCTTGAGGAGTTGGGAGCATGGGTCCTCAGCCGGCCGGCCGACGTCGGGCACAACGGGGGTTTGCTCGTCCAGGCCAAGTTCGCTCCCCATCGTACATGTATAGTACTGTGCAAGTGCACGCCTTACAAGTTGTTGTTTTTTGTGGTGGTGGTTAGTATTGTAGTTACTACAGTACAGTCGAGGCCGTGCGTGCACGAGATCGACCTGCTGCCTGCTGGCGTCCCCCCAAGCGTTGGCGGCACAGACGTACTGTCCCTGATCATGCATCCGACGGAGAACGTCCCGCGTGTCTACTATGCTGGTTTTTAACCAACCTGTAGTGACTAGTCTACTGTCGTCGTCGATTCTGTCGGTTGAGTTTTTACTACTACTACTAGTACGTACGTACACTAGATCAGTGCAACGCCGTGCCGCCGGTGCCCGTCCCTTCCTATACCAAAGAGAGAGAGAGGGATCGGAGACGTAGGGGTGCAAACGGCCATGCATGCCCCGCGGCGGACAACACACCCATTTTGCTTTGATGATGAATTGAAGGCGTGACTGGCCGGCCGGAGACCCCAACGGCCCCGGCCCCAGCCAGCCTGGACGACTAGCTAGCTATCTACTGGCGCGTCGACGTGCATCCGCAGACGATGCTCTGCTCTCGACCACTGAAGTGACGACACGCCCTTCCAATTCCAAAGTTTCCTCGCCGGTCTACGAGCCAAACGACATACGAAATACTTTTCGCCTTTTCATGCATTATGGGGGTTTCGAGTCCGCAACACACTCCTCCTGGCTCGGTGATTCCTCTCCAACGACCCTATATATAACTTCTTCATCACTAATTAAATAGTAATATTGTTCCTGTTATCCGCTAACCATACACGTACACATACTACCGGATATAAAAGAAGGAGAAACGTAAAAACTGAGTTCCATCAACATCCAGTTCAACGAACCTGGAGTTGAATTGGGCGAGCATGGGCATTCAGAGCTGGATTATCAACAAAAAAAAAAGTACTACTTCTGGCACAACAACGCAATTATCAGGGCGCGCTCTACCACTGAGCTAATAGCCCGTCGCGCGGGCCTCCCATGCTACACCAAAAGCGAGAAAAACTTCATCCCTTTCCTTTTGACATCCCCATGCCGCCACACGGGGCGACATGGGGACGTAAAAAAGGGGATCCTATCACTATCAACTAATTTGTTCTGACCTAGGATAATAAGCTCATGAGCTTGGTCTTACTTCACCCTAAACGAAAGAAGACTTCCATATCCAAGTTTAGCAAAAAAAAGTACTACTTCTGGCGTTACGAGTACACGGCTTTCGTGTCAGTGGTAAGTAGTCACAGTTCTATCTACCGGCTAATATTGTTTTTAGCTGTTTTTGTTATACCATGCCTGAACAAACATGCGTTGCTTTACGCTGAGCTGGCAGATTATTATCCGACCGGCATCTACCGCAACCAAGCCAACCATTGCGGTTGCATGCGGGGAGTGCAAATGCAATAATGCAATCATTATTATTATGCGTGCTCTTTGGCCAAAAGCTAGCAATGCCATTTTCAGATTCAGAGACCGGACCGGGCGGGTGACTCTCCCTCGACTCCTCCTTCAATTCCTCTCAAAATGCCGGCTCGGGCTCTCGAATCTCGATCGATCGACACTGCTAGCTAGCAGAGCAGCCAGCTAGGTAGGTAGCCCTGCCTTGTCTTAAACTAACGTCGTATACCCAAAACCCAGCCCCAAAAGAGGCCAGCAGGGGGTGCCCACCTTCCTTCCAATTCCAACCTAGTAAAGCAGAGAGGGCTGGGCAGCCATGGCCATATACGAAACACACAACACAACCACCGCGGACGTTGCAACTTGCAATGCTCTGCTACGTACATCAATTGCATCCACCGTATATCTGCCTGTGTGGAGACACAAACACACATCATTGTTTATTTTGTTCTGTTCTCGACTTCTCGCTAGTGTTGTACATACATGCATGCATGCATGTCCTGTACGTACGTACGTACTGCTTGTGCTGTCCTCATGCATGCATTTAGAGCCACTGAACTGTACTTGGCTATGCAAGGATTTCATTGGAGATTTATATCATGTAATGTACTAGTACTTCGCTGATTGAATAGTGTTATTAGGTGAAAGAAAATAAGTTAATTGAATAGTGTTTTATACGAGAAAATAGGTTAAAGTAAACTGAGAGTATAGGATTCAACAAGCAAACAGGATGATTACTTATATAGAGAGAGAGATGGGGAGAAAATCCCGTCCAGTTTGGTGCATTGCATTGCATTGCACCAACAGCTAAGACCGGTCTCAATTGAAGTTTCATAGAATTTTATGAGTATTTAATATGTTGACAGTATTTATGAAGAGGGATGATCAAAGTTTCATAGGAGGAGCAGATAATTTTTTATGGGATAAAACTTTGTAACGCTATTTACAACGTACGTACGTGGGTGAAAACTGATACATGAAATTAGCAACGAGAGTATATGGCCTAAGAGCCAGTAGTAGTGAGCTGTGTTATTACAGTGTAGTACTAGTACAATACAACGTCTCTTTCCTTGCTTGCTCCTGCCAGTTGTGGCCGTTGGAAAAGGACAACAAATACGGCCGGCCGAACCGGGGCCACGCGTAGTAGATGTAGTAGTAGTAGTAGACCTGCCTTGTTACCTGTACACGTAGCTGTAGCTTGTCGTAGCTGTAGGACGGGAGGAAGAACGAAGGACCATGCTTGCATTGTACGCCGTACGCGCGGCGCCGTCTGCTGTGTGGCCGTATCTTGTTTTGTCCCGTACGTAGATCGTATCTCTACGGACCATTCTACGCTCTCAGTCCTCTCACTCTCAGCTGCCGTCCAAGAATCGGTCCGCCCGGCCTTCTGCCAGTATACTGCACTCATGTACATATGCGTCTGTAGAAGAATGCGTACATATATCCGTTACACTACTGGACGCAGGGGCCCTCGGCAAAGGTTCTTAAGCCCTCGGCGAAGCCTTTGCCCTCGGCAAAGAGCTCTCGGTAAAAAAAACGTCGGCGAAGGAGTCTTTGCCGAGGGCCTTTTATCGGGCACTCGGCAAATCCTTTGCCGAGGGCTAAGGCGGCCCCCGACAAAGAAAAGTAGCCGTTAACTGCCGTGTCATTTTCCACGGAGTCTTTGCCGAGTGCTCTAGGAAGGCCCTCGGCAAAGAACTTTTTTTGGTTTTTTTTTTTGGAATTTCGTTACCGAGGGCCTTAACCATAGCCCTCGGCAAAGTAATTCCCAGAAAAATATTGCCGAGGGCTATGGTTAAGGCCCTCGGTAAAGACCTGGAATTTCTGGGAATTGTTGTTTATTATGTTTCTTGCTTTCCATGCATACAATATATATATATATATATATATATATATATATATATATATATATATATATATTTATTCAACAGAAGAAATATCTCACAAATATCACAATCATCACATATATCTCACAAATATCACATATATATCACAAATATCACATAGATCATTAAAAGTCCAAATCCAACAATTCCACAAGTTCGACGACAATCAAGTCCACAAGTCCACAATCAAAGTCCAAGTCCACAATCAAAGTCCACGTCAACTCACCAACCTCCCCAACCTCCCGAACCATCTGGCCTCTGCGTCGAGGGTGGTGTAACCCACACATGTCCGGAATCAGGTGACGCACGAGGGGGGTTATTGGAACCCGCCGACTGAGGCTGCACAAACAATTAGATGCTTATGTGAGATTGCAGTAATTATTATAGGACTGCAGTTTTAGTGTTTAGACAGAAACCTATCAAATTTTTTGTAGCTAGTGTTGTCTGGATTTCTATGTCATACAAGCAAATCAGTAGCTAGTGTTGTCTGGGTTTCTATGTCATACAAGCGAGAAGTGAACTTTGACACTTACAGGAGTAGCTGAAAACGCGTGCGGCACCTGAAGCGGAGGAGCTGACATCTGCACAAGCACACCTGTCTTCTGTCCAAGAGCTTGCATGATTTGCATCATCTCTGCCATCCTGACCTCCTGGGCCTCCCGAGCGGCCTGCTCAGCCTCCAGCCGAGCAGTGAGGGCCGTGATCTGCGCCGTCTGCTCGTTGATCTGCGCCGTCTGCTCGTAGTTCCGGGCCTGCACTCCAATAGTTAAGTAATACAAATCTAACTCAAGTGTGAGAATATTAATTTACGACGAGTAAAACACGAATTACCTCGAGCGCATCGACCCGCTGCAGTGTCGGAGTAGGCCGTGAGCGTATGGGCTGGCTGGAGCTCGTGCTCTGTGCTCGGAGCTGGCTCAGAGTGGGAACAACGGTGGGGTCGACGGCGGCGTTCGCAATCCACGCCCGGCCGTGCTTCCTGCCGCCACCGAGCCTCATGATGGCCTCGACATCAATGGGCTCGGTGCGGACGTCGTACTCTGGCCCGTGCCGCTGCTGTACCGCCGACGTGTACTCCTGAACTTTAGTGTACACGTTGGGGTCGGAGTATGCCGAGGGAGGGGCAGCCGGGTCCCAGGTGACGTCGCCAGCCACCCTGGTCTGGTGGGACATAGCCCACGCCGTGAACAACGAGACATCCTCGTCCGGGTGCGCAGCCTCCTACGAGAAAGGTGGCAGGTGGTGAACAATCAGGCATACGGTAAGAGTGAAACTAAATAGAACAAAAATCACTTACATAAGCCGATTTGAATGCGGGGAGACTCTGCTGCCTTGATTGTGACTGGCAGCTGGCCTGAGCATACGCAGTGCCCGCTGAGACTCGTGCTTCTCTATGTAGGTCGGCGTGAACCACCTGGCCACGATCATCGTCCAGGCGTCGGCATGCGCTCGGCACCACCAGGGAATCACCTACAAGTCAACGAGTATTTGACATATATGAAGATGAAATTGAACATATTTACTTTTCGGAAACGAAACAAAATCAATGTTATTCATCTACCTCAAGGTACTGCTCCTGGAGCTGCGTTATCTGTCGAGCCTCCGTCTTGGTGAGTGTCATTCTACGGGCCGACGCGTAGTAGTCTATGTGGGCCTGGTCGCGCGCCTCGTGGAACATGTCGGTGACATACTTCCTACAGGCAGCATGCACCACACGACTAGCCAGGCCCTCGGTTCCTTCTTCGGCCCTGAAAAACCTCTGCATACAAGACGATATAACCAATCATTATTTTAAAAAAAATAGAATTCAATGTAAAGGATTGATTAACGTTGTGCGAGAGGAACTTACCCAAAACTCAGCAAGTATCCGCTCCTGCTTGTTGCGGTACTGGTCGTCCTCGCCCAGGGCGTACCTGTCCCACGTGTAGGCCGGCTCTCGAGCCTCCGACGGCAACTCGACAATGCCGGGGAACCACTTCCGGCACAACACACCCAACACGGTCGCGGGAGAGCGCAGAGGAGTACCCGACAACACCTCCCAAGCCCTGCACAAGTAAGAAAAAAATTTATCAGTTTCTCTTTCGATTTCAAACATACCATATGAAGTGTTTGTGATATCATTTATATTTACTTACTTGGGCGGCATAGGACGAAGCACTGGACGGTTCTGAGGAAGCGGAAACGAAGGGAGCCTCGCCGGGCCTCGCTGATACACACCCGACGCCTCGCCTCCCTCGTCCTCGGGCGCCGCACCCTGTTCGTCCTCGACCTCCTCCTCCTCCTCCTCCTCCACGTGCTCCTCCGTCGGTGGCACGGGCTCTGGGGGCTGAGTCCGCGGCCTCCTGCGGCAGTCCCTCGTCTGCCTCACCCTCTTCCCGCGGCCTCCTGCGGTAGTCCCTCCTCTGGCTCCCCCTCCTCCCGCTACCTCCTGCGGCTGTCCCTCGTCTGCATCCCCCTCCTCCGGCGGCCTCCTCGCGTAAGCCGAGGGTGTGTCACATCGTGGCCGGCTGCTCGCCATCTTTGATCAATCACCTGCACGCACGAAGAATGAACAATACTTGTTAGTACACATATTAGAGACTGAAAATAAATAAACAAAACATAAATGAAAATAAATAAACAAGACATAGTATTACATGTATTACGAGT
This sequence comes from Microstegium vimineum, assembly GCA_022036555.1. NCBI lineage: Eukaryota > Viridiplantae > Streptophyta > Magnoliopsida > Poales > Poaceae > Microstegium > Microstegium vimineum. The sequence goes on along the minus strand of CM039126.1, from coordinate 1,305,373 downwards.
AATCTTCGTGATTCAGACTATAGGTCTCGTCATCACTGTCAACATTATCCAAATAGGCAACACTATTCGAAGGTTCTATGTTATCGTCCTCGTCACTTGGTACAAGTAATCGCTCAAGAATTTGTATGTCCTTGGCATTTTGCACCACATCTCCATCGTCCTCGTCATCAACTGTTTCGTTGTCTACTTCCATTTCGATAGCCTCGGGTAGGACTATCTGAAGCGTCCCTGGTAGCCCATTTTCCTGATAGAACTCTCCATCATATGTGTTTGTGTTAAAGTTGTAATCGTCATCGTTAGGGGTTGGTAGTTTGCCGTGCGGAGAAACCTGGCGCACAATAGCCCAACCCTGAAGCTCCTGTTTGGCTTGGTTGGCATATCTGGTGTAATACACCTGCACGGCCTGTTGAGCCACAATGTAGATGTCTTTTCCCGGATAAACGGAATCTTCTCGCACCTCGACTAGCCCAAGATGAGGCGTCAGCTTCGTTTCGCGAGGATTGAACCAGTGGCATTTGAACATGACAGGTTTAAGAGGTTTGTCACCATCAAATTCTAGTTGGTAGATCTCCTCAACTCTTCCATGGTAGTCGAGGCCATCAGTGCCAGGCGTACAAACTCCGCTATTTGTAGTTTTCCGATACGGCCGGGTTTGCTCGTATCTTGTTGTGTGAAAACGATAACCATTCACATCATATCCGGTAAATGACTTCACCCTAGCTTGGCAGTCGTTCGCAACTTGTTTCAACTCATCACTCATGGACGAATCGGTCTGGGCCTGCAAGCTCAAACAGGATAGATCGTTATATTCGAATATCGAATGTACAAGCTAAATTGGACATTACCTTTCGTTTGAACCAAGAAATGAAACCAGGCCTATGCGCTCCCGCGCCCCGCGATAGAAGGTTGTCTTGTTCCTGCGGGGTAGGATCCCTAGGTTCATGCCAGGATTCACGAACAAATTCCCTGTTGGAGCGAGAATCAATAGGAGTTTGTGTATTATAGTAACGACGTATTGAAACAAGACCATTGAGAACTTACTTGATGAACGGTTGCACCTCAGTAAGGTTGTTCAACACGTATAGCATGATATTGCGCCACTCTTTATTTGTCAGGATCATAACGGTCGATCCACTTGCGCTACCGAGTTGTCCTTGGAAAAGCCCGAGGGTCGATTCATTTTCGTCAGCATTGTAACGAGGGAGTGGATTATGATTGCTAGGAAGGTTCGGTTTGTAGTACAGCGTTGTGAAGTTTGCCACCTCCTCCCGCAGGTATGACTCTGCAACGGAAGCTTCAATTCTGGCTTTATTTGTACATTTCTTGCGAACAGTCTTTAGTCCTCTCTCGACTGGAAAGCACCAACGAAACTGCACAGGGCCCCCCAAACGTACTTCAATGGGAAGGTGCACGATCAGATGCTGCATCGGCAAGAAAAAGCCGGGTGGGAAGATCTTCTCCAGCTTACAGACCAACACAGGTGCAACCTTTTCCAATTCTATAGCGACGTTCCGAGATATCTCCTTAGCACACAGCAGGCGGAAGAAATAGCTCAACTCTGCCAACACTTTCCAGACATGCTCAGGGACGTAGCCTCAGACCATTCCAGGGAGAAGCCGCTCAATCCATATATGGTAGTCATGACTCTTCATCCCGTTGACTCGCAAAGTGCCTAAGTTCACTCCCCTAGTCAGATTAGCGGAATAGCCATATGGAAACATCAAGTTCTTGATCCATTGAAGTACTTCCCTCCTGGCATCTATTTTCAAGACGAAATCCACCTTAGGCTTTCTCCACTTCTTGTTTCGACCACTAGGAGGTTGCATCTCTTGTTTTTGCCTATCGCACAACGTCGCCAGGTCCACTCTAGCCTTAACATTGTCCTTAGATTTATCTGTGTTCATGAGAGTTCCCCAAACTGCCTCGGCGATATTCTTTTCGGTGTGCATTACATCAATGTTATGTGGCAGAAGAAGGTCATCGAAATAGGGGAGCCTAGTCAAGCCGGACTTATGAGTCCACATATGTTCCTCACCATAACCCACAAAACCACCTCCTTCGTTGGGCACGAGAGCATCTATCTGAGCATGAACCTCGACACCACTCCTAATGTGGGGTTTAGGGTCTGTCACTGCAACACCTTTTGTAAAGTTCTTGATGTCTTGTCTGAATGGATGTTCAGAAGGAAGGAATTGACGATGCTTGTCGAACGACGAATATTTGCCACCCTTCTTCAACCAAATAAACCTCACAGCTTCCTTGCATATTGGGCACGGGAACTTCCCGTGAACACACCAGGCACAGAACAACCCGTACGCCAGGAAATCATGCAGAGAGTAGTGATACCAAACGTACATTTTGAAGCTTGACCTTGTAGCTCGGTCGTATGTCCACACCCCTTCCCAAGCTTTTATCAATTCGTCAATCAGAGGCTCCATGAACACTCCCATATTACTTCCTGGGTGTCCAAGAATTATCAACGACAAAAATACGTTCTGTCGTTGAAAAGCGATGCCAGGGGGGAGGTTGAGAGGGATAGTGAACACAGGCCAACATGTGTACGGGGAAGACATCAATCCGTAAGGATTGAATCCATCTGTTGCGAAGGCGACACGTACATTCCGAGCCTCAGCTGCTTTCTCAGGATGTCGATCATTAAAGTACTACCATGCTTCAGCATCAGATGGATGAACCATCTTGTTTGGATTGTACCGCTTGCCATTCTTGTGCCACATCATCTGTTTTGCAGTTTCCTCGGTCATGAAAAGTCATTGGATCCTCACCATGAAAGGAAGGTGACGTAAGACTCTCGCGGGGATCGTAAGCTGCACCTTTTGGCCATCACCAGATACTACCTCCAGGTATCTGGAGGATCCACACTTCGGACAGTACTTTGCATGCTCGTGTTCTTTCCAAAATAGGACGCACCCTTTCGGACAACAATGTATCTTATCATATGGCATCTTGAGCGCACGAAGAAGTTTTTCTGACTCGTACAAGTTGGGAGGCAGAATGTGGTTCTTCGGTAGCATGGTGCCAAACACAGTCAACATCTTATCGAAACCTTCTCGACTCAGGTTTAACTCGGCCTTCAGCCCCATCACACGCCCAATGGCATCCAGCTGAGAAATATTTGTATGCTCGTGAAGGGGTTTAGACGCTGAGTCCAACATTTTGTAGAAGGCTTGTACGTTTGCCTCCATCTCCTCCTTGTCACGTCCTTCAGCGAACTGAGCTTGGTGAGCATCATCTAGCATGTCCGCCACCCCAGCATCATCATCGAAAGGTTCGAGACGTGGTCTCACCACCTCCTCTCTGACACGATCGGCTTCACCGTGGTAGATCCACCGGTGGTAGCCCAGCGTATAACCATGGTACACAAGATGTTTACCCATGGTCTGCTTGTCCACCCTTCTCCTGTTGTCACAGTGGCTGCACGGACACCAAACTAGAGAATGCCCTTTAGCTACACCCTCGCCAAATGCATGTTTCAAGAAGCCATCTGTCCACTTCACCCAATCCACGTCGTAATCAGTTCGGCTTCTTCGCCCCGTGTACATCCACTGACGGTCCTCCATCCTTTGACAAATACATCACCAAATAAATTGACCATCAACTTCACCTAGCCGGTGTTCCTACTGTCTAATAGGTGAGGATAGGTCCTAATCCCACCAGCGTATGCGTAGATGAGGTCAGTTTCCATGCTCCACTCCGATCCGAGCCAGAATTTCGACAGCACCTCCCCGCTGTTCTCCCAATACACGTCCTGCAAAGGAGTTTGTGTATTCGGAGAACAATGGGGAGGTGCTGCCGAAATTCTGGCTCGGATAGAAGCGGAGCATGGAAACTGACCTCGTCTACGCATACGCGGGCTGTCCAAAAAGCGTGGACAATCCGAAATAGATACGGTCGGATACACACAGTGATCTGCATGCCTCCGACCGTATCTCTTTCGGACGGGAGACGCCTAACTGGTTTACGCAGTCTACGACAAAGATACGGAAGTAGAGGTTGTTTATACCTAAGGTGGCGGTGGAGACAGGGTAGCGGGGCAGTGGCGAGTCGGGGCAGTGGCGAGTCGAGGCGGTGCAGGCAGACCCGCAGCCCCGACGTAGACGATCGGATCCTCCTGAGCTCCTACAACGGCCTCTGCTCTGCAAAAGAAGAAAACAACATATAAGTTAAAAATTTCGGCAGAACCTCCCCTATACGGGGAGGTTACCAAAACCTGCAAAAAAATTCGGCTCGATGGCCGACACCCATTTTCACGACACGAAGGCCGACACATCAACAATTGGAGGCACGAAGGCCATCCACATCAAAATTCGGCTCGATGGCTGACAACCCATGGTTTTACCTTCTACTCGGCCGAGGCACGGAGAAGTGAAGGTGACGGCAAGGTCGTCAAGACGAGGTCGTTATCCAAAACCACCTGCATTGCATGCCCAAGTCACAACTCACAACATGTTTAAGTAATTGATTTAATTTTTCAAAAGAAAAACCCTAAACCCTACTGCTACTACTACCAACTTAAGTCAAGGTGTACAAGGTGAAAGAACCGTTACGATCACCTAACATCATTACGTTCTCAAAGAACCGTGATTCATGGTCCTATCATGAACGTTTGGCTAATTGTATATAAAAACTTTGAGGATCATCTGAAACGAATCCTGGCTGAAATTTAATCCTCTCCAACCGAACTACGAGCCCTTTTGAAGTTTTTTTAAAAGAGAAAAACAACTGTAGAAATAAAATTGAATTAAATTCACTCTACTACTCTACTATGGATCGGCTCATCAGCATCTCGATGGAGGGCCGGGCTCAACTCATCAGTAAATATATACAGTACTACAAGCAATAGCCAACAAAAAAAAACGGTGATGATGCATGCGTGATCGAGAAAGGACTCTCACCTTGCGGCGGAGGAGGCAGGTGGCTGCGGCGTGGCGATCGAGTGGCGGCGACCGGAGAGAGAAGAGACACCGAAACGGGAACGGGACAGGCGGCGCCGCGCGCGAGGTCCAGGTGGAGGTCGTCGGAAGGAAGAAGCGGGGAGCGGCGGGCGCGGGGAGCGGCGGGCGGCGGGCGCGACGGCGGGCGCAGGCGCGGGGGCCGCGGCGGGCGGCGGGTGCGGCTCGGGCGGGCGCGGCGGCGGCGGCGGGCGCGGCTTGGGGATAAGGTCCGCGCCCGCCCGGGCGTTTCCTTTTATAATGTTACGCTCTTTGCCGAGGGCTCTGGATCTGGGCCCTCGGCAAAGAGGTTTTTTATTTTTTTTTAATTTAATTTCTTTGCCGAGGGCCCAGATCCAGAGCCCTCGGCAAAGAGGGTTTTTTATTTTTTAATTTAATTTTACCTTTTTTAAATTTCGCCCGCCGGCGTTTTCAAATTCTTTGCCGAGGGCCAAGATCCAAGGCCCTCGGCAAAGAGTTTTATTTTTATTTTCAAATTTCTTTGCCGAGGGTCAAGACCAGGCCCTCGGCAAACAATTTTTTGTTTTTTGGAAATTTTGAACCAATTTTTTTTTCTGCTATAATACATTATTTTAAACTCAATTGTCAAATTTGTATCAATTTTGACTTTTTTATATAGTTTTTATTCATTTATTTGTTTTTGTTGATTTTCTTCGAATATTTCAAATTTGAACTGCAGGTGCATCCAATAATGGAAATTTATGCTACGAAAAATATTATTCATGGTCTCTGGTGTATGTTTAGTCCCTATGCAAAAACTCACGTCAAATTTCGAGCATCTGGTTCAAATAAAATGACGAGGAACTTGGCGAAAAAGTAATTTTTAATTTTTTAAAATGCAAACAAAGTCTGAAAATTACAAAACTTGTCGAGGTGTCATGTTAGCACATGTATAGGTTGTGATAAAAAAATGAGAAGGTTTGGAGAAAGTTGTCACGACAAATGTCTAAAACCCACACGTCTCCATATGTGTTACAATGCTATCGTATGTGTGAGATGTCAGGGTTTTACGCGTCGGACGTTACCACATGCTCGAAACATTTCCAAATTTTTATCATAGCCTCCACATGCGATAACATGACACCTCGACAAGTTTCGTGATTTTCAGACTTTGTTTGCATTTTATAAAATTAAAAAATACTTTTTTCGCAAGTTGCTCGACATGTTCCGAGGCCAAGATGTTTGATATTTCATGTGGCTTTCTGGATAAGACTGTAAAATGCATTAAACATCATGAATGTCAATTTTACAATAATTAAATAATATTATTTAATGCACCTGCAGTTCAAATTTGAATTTTGCCGAAAAATTCAACAAAAACAAAAGAATTCAACAAATATAGCAAAAATGATTCAAAAACGAACCAAACTTTGACATGTAGTTCTAAATAGTGTATGTGTGGTACACAAAAAAAATTGGCTCAAAACAAAAAAAAAATATAAATTTGTACCGAGGGCCTATTTAGACCCTCGGCAAAGGCCAGATTTGCCGATGGCTCGATGCAAAGCCCTCGGCAAACATTTTTCGGAAATAAAAAATCAAAAAAAGTAGAAAACCCTTTGCCGAGGGCTTAACGCCGAGCCCTCGGCAAAGGCTGACGGCCGGTGCCGCCATCACGCTCGGCCGAGGTCGCCGAGAGCCAGTAGTTTGGCCCTCGGCAAAGGGGGCCGAGGGCTTTGAGGGTCCGGCCTTCGGCAATGGACCATTCGCCGAGGGCGGCCCTCGGCAAAGACATTCTTTGCCGAGTGGCCCGAAATCCGGCCCTCGGCAAAGCTTTTTGCCCTTGGCGACGTTGCTGTTTCCAGTAGTGTTAGTTGAGTTTTCTTTAATTTTCCCTCATTTAATAAATAAAAAGAAAAAAAAATAAAACAGCCGTTGAGGTCAAGTGCATTATTCCTGCTGCCAGATTTATTATTGTACTTCCTGACGATATATAGATTTTATTTCTTGATTGAGGGGTTGTTCGCTTGGTAGGATTATACACTATTCTGGTAGGATTATGCACTGCTGACCGATTTTTTGTGAGTGAAAAACACTGTTCTGGTTGGATTTAAGCCGGCTGAAAAGCCAAGCGAACAAGCTGTGAGTGTTTCGCATTTACGTCATCTGCTGCTAGCAGCTATGTACGTACGGAGTACTAGCTAAGAAGGATACGTATAGTAGTACACAAAACCGTTGCGTAGGTTTGACTCGATCGTGTTGCACGCACGCCTTCAAAGTTAATTTGAGAGTGTTTCATTCACATTTTGGGCATTATATTTGGGTCATCTGCTAGGGATGAGGTACGTACACGGCCGTTGCATTGCCGCATGCATGCATAGGTTTGACTCTCTTGTTGGTTTTGATTTTTGAGCAACATATATATGTTCTCTTTAATTAGTTTTCCCAATACGTACATACAGTATAAAGTAGTAGTAGTAGTACATCTATAAGTACCTAGTAGGTAGTAGTAGCAGTAGATTACTCCTACAACAAATTAAAGGTTGTTTCAATTCGAGTGTTTTTTCTGCTTGTCACACGTACGTACAGTACAGCTCCTTGCATTGGTTGGGTTGGGTTGGATTCCAGCGATGGAGACACCGATATATACGGACTTCTCCTAATATTTTTAATTAGTAATAAAATACTATCACTAGTCATAACACATGAGAAATTTCACTAAAAGACATTTACTAGAGAAAGTTTATACTAAATTTTGACTACCAAAACACTAGGAGAACTCCACCTCACTAGAAAAACTTTTAGATTGTGGTAGTGAGCCATCATTGCAGCCAGCCAGCATGCAAATGTAATGCTCTGTCCAACTCAAAAATGTCCACCTGCTGCATGCTGGGAACGAAGTGACTGAACCTGTGAACAACCGCACACACTCACATGCATGCTCAATCAATCGAATGCCATGGATCATCGGATTTCTGTAGAAAACGAAGCTCTGCAAACCTACGCCGGCCGAGGAAGTCATTATCTCTTCTACCAACAAAAAGGATAAAGAAGAAAGCCCACGAAGAAGAAGCCCAACTCCCACATGCACATTACCTGCTTCGCCAGCTGCATGCCACATTATTGTAGCAGCAGCACCAGCACCACTATCAACCAAACCTGTCTTAGCCAATTAGTAACTACTGTACTAGTGGGGGAAAAAAAGAAATAAACTACTCTATCAACCCTTTTTAAATACTTACAGTATGATGGTTCTAATGGCACTTGCTAGTGCATTATATTGATGCATGCAGATTGACAGCTCCAAGGGACGATATATGTTGCAATGCAGATACTGCTGGCGTTCTGGGGAGACGGTCGTCAAGAGTGATCGAGTTGTTTTTTTACATACGCAATACTCCACATTTGATTTGATTTCGCTGAAGAAAACAAAGCATCAATGGGGGCCTGGGCCTGGGGGAGCTGAGGCTGGATGCTCATGCTCAGCTGGGGGTCCTGGGGAACAGCAACACCAGCTGTCTTTGCCAATGGCCAGCATATCATTAGCAGTGCAAATTGCTAAAGCTCTTCATCTCTCTCTCTGACTGTCACTGAGAGAGTGGGATGAGATGAAGAGGGCAGCCGGGGGCCTTTTGTACAAATAATTCTACTTTGTGGGGGGCCATGGCCAAAGGCAGAATCGCAGAGGGAGGTTTTGCAATCCCAGTCCCAGTTTAGAGCAAGTATTATGGGTGGTTGTAAAAAGGTTGAATGCTGAGGTGGAGGAGAGAGGTGAGGAGAAAGAGGAAAAGTGGGCTGTAACCTTACAGTCAACTTAGGTACAAAAATCAAAAAATTATGTAAGAATAACAAATGGACCATATATTATTGATAAATGTGTAACTATTATATGAGTGGGCTGAGAAGTTAGCTGTAAGGATCTATACAACTAAAAATAGGCTGAATTATTAAACTTGCTCTTACTACTACTACTTCCAAGTCAAAAGGCCGCCCGGGAAAGAGAAAGCGGCGTGCCGGCTGCCAGCATCATTGCGATTGCCCGCCCAGCCCATCCGAGAGCCCAGGCGGCGAGAAGGCCACCTCTCCTAATCTTTTCCTCCTCCTCCGGTCTCGTTGGAATTCAAGACGGTTTCTCTGTAAAGGGCGGGCAGCAGCAATGCAAAGCTCACTTCTTCTTTCGATCATGCATGGATGATGGATGATGCACAGCACCCCCTCACGTCTCTCACTCACTCACTCACTCACAAATAAGCATGCAGAACAGGAAGGGGGTGAATGGATGGATGCAGCACCATGCAAAACACAGCTCCTAAACCACATACTGTAGACAACTGTCATCTCTCACCTATATTCATCTTTTGAGCTTGGCGTTTTGTGATTTACCTGCATTGTGACGACTCCATCTCACTGATCAGTGATCACTGATGAGTAGTACTACGCTGGCTTGGCTTGGCTTTGCTTAGCTGTTGCATGGGCTGCTACTATCTGGTCCACCACACAAAGGTCCTTCTCAGGACTCGTCTCATCAGACCCTCACTGCAGGACCGGGAAAAGCTCGTTTCACTGATGAATTAGCACTAATGGGCCACCTGAATAAGCTGATCGGCGATCCAGAGTTTCGATCGTTGCCGCATTTTGTGCGTAGTGAACTGATAGATAATTGCAGTAATAATTGAGGAGATTGATAGATGAGCTAGGACGAGTGAGTGGCATTTCAGGGTGGTGGTCCTTTTTATCTTTTGTGCCTCCACATTCCTCACCCCTCTTCTTGCTTATTACTCCCCCTGTCTCAAATCATAAGACATCTCAAGAATCTTAGAGAGTCAAACTAAGTTTGACCAAACTTATATAATAATATAAAAACATTTATGATCTCAAATCATAAGACATCCCAAGTATTATTATATTCGTTATCAATTATATTTTTATAGTATGCATATTTGATATCATAACTCTTTATAGTTTTCTCTATAATTATTGGTCAGACTTAAAATGTTTTGACTCTCTCAGATTTTTGAAACATCTTATAATTTAGAACGGACCAAGTACTACGTACTACTCTCTCCAAAAAAAAAATCAACAGGGCGGCCGTTCCGAAGCTAGCCGAAAAGAGCAGGTAGCTGGAGCCCCTGTAGGTTTGAGAACCCTAGCATGCATGTGACCATGCTTCTTTCTTGGAGTGGAGCTAGCTAGCTGTATGTACACACATGATAGAACCTTAGTAGCCATGTTTCCACCGAAGAACGGGAACATAGAACGGAAACGGAAACTTGAGGTGGTACTTTATAACGTGGGAACAGGAATATTCACGTTTCTAAGACGGAGACGTTCTCGAAACGTGGAACATGGGAACGTGGAACGTGGCCACGTTCCCGTTCCTGGCTTCTAAGGGTAGGACCTGACCACTCAAGACAAGGCTCCTCTCCTCTCTTTATATATGCATGCTCGCTCGCTGTTGGTTACACTGACTGACATGGAGACCCACGCACATGAACGAACGACCGGCCGGGTTACCGGGAGTGCCTGTTACCATCTGTAATTCGTGCCGGGTCATTGTCACGCAAATCCTGACATGATCCATATGATCTCTAAAATACTTCTACCAACGCACAGCCGGCCAGTTGCATCTTGTTCACGCCAACGGCTTTTCAGTGACGACCGTGGCCCGTGACGTTCTAGTGACCGCATAGCAACGCACGTACGCCGGTACACGTCTGCGGCCTGTATACTACGCTATCGCTGTCTACGCCGTAGTAGCAGTTGGATGTGATATGGACGATGCAGCAGGCCGGGGACTTTGGATATACTACTACTACTACTACGAGTATTGCTCTGGTGGTCTCACATGACGACGGTCAATTATTTTGGTTTGTATTAGTTTATATATGCTTGGTTTGTTGTGAGAAAAAAAAATATTATACTTTCTCCGTTTTTAAATATCTGGTTTTTCTACTTTTCGAGAAATAACTTTCATTAATTTTATATAAAAAATATTAATATTTATGATACATAATTGATATATATATATATATATCTTTTAATCTAGTTTTTTTAATAATTTTTTTTGGAGATACAAATGTTACATGTATTTTGTACAAATCTAATTAAAGTTCTGATACAAAAATCCAGATAATAAGAGACGGATGGAGTATTTCACAATTAGTTTGTACGGATTAAAGTCGGCTAAAACAAATGAATAAACCGATTGTATATGTATATATACACACGACACTATTACTATAAGGCAAGTCGTAGTAGCAGTTGTGATGCGTAATGATACGATCGGCTTGTCATGACAACGAAACAACGGAGGAGGTTGCCTCATGGATGTGCCATGGGCCATGCGTGCACATCTGTGATTTGTGAGAGATGTGCACATCTGTGATGTGGGAGAGAGAGAAAGGGGATCATGTTGTACACAATCTGACCTCATGAAAATGAAACGTGTCGATGCAGTAAAAAAACTGGTGGAAAATAGTGTATCGCGGCGCACCGCAGACCGCACTGCACGCCGCGGTGGAGATAAGAACAGGGGCAGAGACAGGCGTTTGTTGTAAAAACAAGGGCAAAAACAAACGATGCGATACGAACAAAGTTTCCGATTCTCAAAGCAGTGACCTCTCCGGCTCCTCCTGGGGCGTAGGTAGGGCTGACTGTCAGCCTCGACACATTTTCACCGAAAACTGAACACCGAACCGAAACCGAACCAAAATGTCGGTTTTTTGATTTTTCGGTTCGGTTTCAGTTTCAAATTTTGTACCGTTCGGTGTTCGATTTCGGTTTCGATTTCGGTTTCGGTTTCTATTCCAGACCAAACCGATCTATCGAATAATCGAAATTAGGCCCACGAGCAGCAGTCATCCAGCCGACCAGCCCAGTTGGCCCACCACGGCACCACTCCACCAGCCGACTCCCCTCTCCCTCGTCGCACAGCCCAACACCCGAGTCCTCCTAAGTCCTAACCCTAACCCAGTAACCCAGCGTCCCAGCCGGCGGATTGAAGGTGGCGACGGTGGCGCTGCGCGCCCGGCACGCCGGCACCCCGCACCCAGGCACGCGTCCGCTCGAGGCAGCGGCGGGCGGCAGCGGCACAGCGGCGTGAGGCAGCAGGCAGCGGCGCGAGGCAGGGGCGGGCGGCGAGCGACGGGCTTCTTAGTTCTTTGTGCTTTGCTCGGGTTAAACCAAAAAACCGAAGTACAAAACCGAAACCGAAATTGTCGGTTTCTGGATTTTTTACAAACCGATCGGTGCTCATTTGCTAGGAACCGAAGTTCTGTAAAACCAAAAAAACCGAACCGAAATATCGGTTTAAACCGAACGCCCAGGCTGAGCTCGCTGCCAAGGGAAATGTGAAAGAGCAGAGCTGCGGCTAGCAGGGCAGGTATCCAAAGGCCCATGTTCCTCCTCCCCGTCACGAACTGCTATAGGCCCCCCACTCGAGCACGCCCTCCTTGTGGTAAAAATACTCTCCGTCTCATCCTACGTTAAATTTTGATGTATTTGTGGCAAAATTATAACTCCATAAATAAATGATACTGTTTGATATGTGTATAAATTCTTCTTTTGGGGTGTTTTGTCATAGTACTCAGCACTTAGCAGGAGAAAACGAAAGGTGACGCCAACAAACCGTATTACAAACGGGATTGAAAACTACAAGGCCAACCAACTCTTATCTTGTCCTTATGCGCGTCCTCCATGAACAAGTGCCCAACAATATGTGGTCACAATCATTCTATAGTCATCGTCTTATTCGCTTGGATTATCAGCACAGCTTATGAATCATGTTTTTTTTATAACAAAATAACTAAAAATAACTACTAATATTGTTTATCAGCTGCAGAAACGATGAAACAAACATGGCCCAAATAATTAACCACACCAAAATCTTTTGATATATATATCGTGTGGAATATTAGGTCATAACTTACCGTACAAACATAATGTCTGGTGGTGTGTGTGGGTTACTATTTATGTTTGTGATATTATTCCAGGTGGATCGATTCATGGTATATATATATATATATATATATATATATATATAGCTTGGATGATTTCACGTGTTTAGAAAATCACATGCATGGGAGCATTGTCCATCCAGAGGAGAGGAGCCATATAACACAGTTTGAACAGATCATTGCTACTCATCGAGACGTCGACCTGGCCAACCAAAACCAACGTCCGTGCCCTGCTGGACAACTCATGAACACACCAGCTACTATTGTATCGTGATAGTAGTGTGTGTGCAGCCGGGGCGGGGTTCGTTGGTCCCCGTAGCAGAGAACCCCACCCCATAAAAGCACCCCTCCATTGGCTGAATGGCGAGCACCACTCCCTCACCCCTCCACCCCGCAACCCCAGCACAGCGCAGAACCAGTCCTCCTCTCAGGGTGCGCTTGGCAAGGTGAATCGGTTTCGATTCTCAAGAGAATCGCTAAAATCCCAGCCAAACAGCACACAGGTGAAACGTTTCTGCAAGAAACGGTTCCTGATGATTCTCATTTTTCTACCTAGGATTGTGAATCACCTAAAACGTGGTTTCGCAGTGATTCTGATTCTCCAGCCAAACGGTCTAGTGATTCCGATTCTCCATCTAAAACGTTTCTTCAGAGAATCTGGATCTGAAACGTTTCTACGAGAATCTGGATCCCTACCAAACGGGCCCTCACTCTCCCCTCCAGCTTCCCAAAACCCCAGTTCAATCCCAGGTTTCAAATCCGCCACCTTTTGCGCACCATAGCATACTAGCTAGCTGCTTTCCCCAAGCGCTGCGCTGAGAACCGAGCGGAACCCAAGAGGCGAGGAGGAGAGGACTCTCCTCAAAAGAACCACTCCCTCTCTCCCTGGAATCAGATCTTCTGAATTCGCTCTGTGTGACTGCTGCTGCAGTCGCTCCATCTCTACCGTTCGCTGGCATCCAACGAAGCAGTTGCGCCCAAACAATCTGTCTCCTCCTTCGCACAAGTTATGGCCCAATAACACGACCTGCTAAGCCGAAAGGCAGCGGGCAGCCCCTGTCGAGAGCTCCCCAAATCGCCGCCGCCGTCTTCTGCTCGACCGCGCCGTCGCCATCGCGTCGAGGAGAGCCGCGCCGTCCCCATCCCCATCCCCATCCCCTCACCCACAGCAGCGCCGTCGCCATCCTTTTGTTGCGGGCCGCATCGTCGTCGTTCCCAGGCCGGAGCGTCTCGCCCCGTCGCCGTGTCGAAGCGCAGCAACGGCCATGGGGTCAGGCATGGACGTGGGCGGAGCGGGAGCCGGTAGTACCTGAAGAAGCACGGTACGTGCAGCGCGTGGGCACGGGCGCCCCCGTGTACCTGGCCGCCGTCCTCGTCGAGGTGCTAGAGCTGGGCACGGACGCCCCGTGTACCTGGCCGCCGTCCTCACCGAGGTGCTGGAGCTGGCCGGGAACATGGCAAGGGACATCAAGAGCACTGCTGCTAACCAGCATATCTCATCCAGGAGCTTTCCAGGACCTCGTCCAGGAGGACCACGGCTGCTGCAGCACTACAGCAAGTTTCCTGTCCAGGAGGAGCTCTCTCAGTCTCTGTATGCAGAGAATGTGTAATGTGCAATTTGTGCAGGAGCTTGCAAACTGTGAAAACTGTGGTTGTATCCAAGGCATCAAAATCATGCAAGTTTTATAGATTAACATTTTGTTGTAAATTGTCTTGGAATTGAATAAAAAGCATTGCTGAGTTTTGCTAATTTTAGAGATACACAAAAGTTTCTGCTGTTCTCTGGCATCCAGTAGGTGGATATGACCTTATTGCTGGTCATATGAACTTTACAATTCCATCTAATTTATACTTCAACCACAGATGCAAAAGCTACTCCAAAACAGTCTATGTTTCAGGAGGCAAAAGACATTCTTCCTATTGCAAATGCTCATACTACTAGAATTCACCAATAACACCATATGTTATTGCTCCCTGTAGAATAAGAAGAAAAACAATTCAACATAATGATCATGTATGATTCAGAGAAACAATATATTAATTTGTAATATTAATTACCGTAAATAGTTGAGAGAAACTATTGATGACCATATATGATTCAGAGATCTCTTCCTGAGGTAAAGATGGATGGTTCAGGCTTGCATTTTGTGGTGTTGCGCCATCATTAACTAACACTTCTGTAACACTTCTGTAGTTTGTTGCTCCTGATAAAAAACAAGAGAATCAAATAGTTACAATTAAAACTTTTTGTAGCGAATACAATTAGAGAGATTTGTGTTGTTAGATATATACCTTTGAACATTTTTGTTTTTTCTTGTCACAAACCTTTGAACTTTTTTTATTTTTCTTGTCACACACCTTTGTACTGGTTTCTTTGTTGTTACCTCTCTTTTTTTACACCTGCGCTTCTTCTCATACCAAGCTCTTTTGCGCTTTGATGTTTTTGTTTCCACCTCCTTTTTCTTTAGGCTTTCTGCACTCAACAATTCATTAGGCAGAGACACATTGGTGGGAGAGATGATGGGATCCATACGGCTGGTAACACCATTCATTTCTTCATCAATTTGCTTGCTGAGCATGTCAAGTGTGCTGTTTACTAGTAAAGTGCATTTGGGATGGCTTGCAGCTCGATGTGTCAAATTGAGAAATTTGCGAGACATATCTTTGTAGTTAAGCATATGATCTAATTTTGGATTCTCTATTATGTCTCGTCCTTTGTTGTCCTGTACTGTTTCACTGCGTGCTTCCCGTGTCCATCTCTTCAATATATAATGGGATGGGAGTGACTTGATATTCATCAAATCAAGGACTTTTAGAGCATGACCACATAATATTCCGATTCTATCGAACTGTCCACAACTGCATGTGCTTGTCTGGTCTGAAGGATCACCAGTAACTTTGTACTCCTTCTCAAGGGTAAAATTTTCATTTTCATCAAGACTCCCAATTGCTACAAGATATTCATTTTTGCCTTCTAATGTTGTGGTGTATGCTGCCATGGATTTCTCATACTCAGATTGAAAAGCTTCGAAAATAGTTGGTGTAAACAGCTTGCTAGCTTGGATTAACATAGGTGTCCTCATTTTGAGTCTAGGTAATTTTTCCCTTGAATCAAATTCAGCTTTCAATTCATTATTTCTTTTATATTCCACGACCCTTTCAAAATGCTTAAGAAATCGAATGAAATCAAAATCAGATTTGAAATGTCGCTTCAAGTCACTGTTCAGACTCTCACTCAATTGTGTACTTCTCATCCCTAATGTGAACACACCCTTCATATAACATTCATCCCATTTTTCCCTCACCTTGTATATGCTATCCAACCAAGTTTGCTTCCTGACCTTTGTCCTCAATTCATTAAATGTTTGTTCAAATGTTTCTTCATCTTCATACTCATACATGCATGCACTAAAATCTGAGAGAATACTTGGTTCTTTGCTTTCTTCAACTTCTTGTTTTGGAGAAGTAGCTGGTTCTTGTTCTAGAGCTGATTCTTCTTCTGGAGAAGTAGCTGATTCTTCATCATCAGTTGCAGCTAGATGTTTAACAGCATTTTGCATGATGTGAAAAGTGCACAGACCATGCCAAGACTCCAAAAGGACAGCCTTAATTGCTTTTGCCATTGCAGCATCTTGATCAGTATAGATTGTTTTAGGTTCTTTGCCATTATGTGCTTTCAGAAAAGTCTCAAATACCCACTTAAAGGATTCAAATGTCTCATCGTACATGAGAACAGCACCAAAAACCACGGTTTCCCTAAACTGATTGAACCCAACAAATATACCAAAAAGCCAACTCTCCTTGTTTGTTCCAAAAGTAGTATCGAAACTGACAACATCACCAAAATATACATAGTCAGTGAGCATTTTAGTATCGGCCCAGAAAACTATTTGTTCTTCCTTGTTCATTTGCATAGCATATTGGAATGACGGGTTCTCAACAATTTTTTCTTGAAAATATCTAAGCATGCTTCCTGCTTGACCATATGCCATTTCTCGTTGACGCTTGCCCCTTAAATAGTTCTTGTGGTCTTGAAGGGTATAACTGAGATTAGCTGAGCCACCAGCTTGGATGCAAGCCAACTCATGTGCAGCTTTAGGCCCAATTCCTGCATCGTCAGCCGTCTCAATTTCAAAGCCTTGTAACTGTGAAATTTTCCTTTGGGACGTCATCAAGTGTGAAGTTTTTGGCAGGTGAAGGCTATGATTGTGTTCCAAAATCAGATCAGTCACTTTATAATTTCCCTTCTCCCGGTCCAGTATAAGACCTATGCGGATTGGACAATCAGTTCTAGTTTCAGCTATCGGACGCTTTGTGAGATGATCCCTTTTATCTGGCACTCTATGACTTTCATTTGCATAAACAAATCTACAACATCTAACTTTTCCATCAGATCTTTTGTTTGCATACTTTTTTCTAACATCAAAGCCTTTTTCACCTCCAAAGATAACCCAAAATAACCAGACATCTTGTATGGTATTGAACTCCATGCCAAATTGAGGTAACGAACCAGAAATCAGATTCTCCCTACAACAGCAAAAAAATAAATGGTGCTAAACTAGCAACTAAAATGATGAGTTTGTACTTGAGAGGAGCAAATAAACAATCATGATTACACACCTATTTTCGACCATCCGAAACATGCAGGGTTAGTTTGTACGCAGACAAAAACTTTCTTCAATCCATTTCAACACATCTAGGGATGTCAATGTTGACTAGATTAGAAAACTGAAAAATCTAATCTTAGTACAGAGGAAGATCTATATAGTGCAGAATACTCCATCAAGTTATCGCACCAATGGCAGTAGCACGAGCAGTCGATGGTCGCCGCCTCGATCCTCCGCCTCCAGGCTCCAGCCCTGGAAACGCGTCAAAAGAAGCCGCGTCCGTACCAAAACCGTGAGATGTCGCGCCAAAAAGAGGGTAACGCCGGTCGCTGCTTTTTACTCAGACGGGCCGTGTTGTTGGGCCACACAAACTGAGGTACAATGCCTGGGCTAAGCTGCTTCGTTGGATGGCAGCCGACGGCAGCGATTTTGTGACTGCAGCAGCAGTCGTGAAGGCCGAATTCAGAGGACCTGAATCCCTCTCCCTCCGCATAGCTCGTGAGCTCGGTTGCTCGTTCCCTCTCTCTCTATCTCTCTCCGGAGGGGGGCGAGAGGAGCAATGTCGGAGCAGCAGCCATTACCGCAACCACGAAGCAGCATGCGAGAGGCGCTAGAGAAGGAGGACAAGGAGAAGGCGGCCGCAGCAGCCGCCAAGGAGAAAGTACCCGTCGCCGTCCCCAAGAACGGCGGCGGTAACGGCGGCAAGAATGGCGGTAACGGTGGAGGCAACGGCGGCGGAGGAGGCGCCCCGCCGCCGTCGTCCGGGAGGAGACGGCGCGGGAGATTCAGGTGGTAAGGGAGGCGTACAGGCGCGAGACGGCCGCGCCGGCTTACGTCATCCCCGAAGAGCCTCCTGCCATGGTGGAGCTCGTCGGGTGGTACATCTACGGCTTCTGCTCTTACTTCATCACCCACCTGCTTCTGCCGGTCCTCTTCCCCGCCATCATCACCCAGGTCGCCTTTCCTAACTCTGACTTCACGCCGGAAAACAAGTACATCGTCAAGGGCGTCGCCTGCTCCGTCCATGAGATGTCCATGTAAGATACCCACCTCCTCCTCCTCCTCGCTTTGCTCCCTTAAATCTATCTTGGGATTTTTTTTCCTCTTTGTTTCCCACCTTTTTTTTTTGTTCTCTCTTCTTTTTTGGTGTGTTGTTTTTGTTATTTTGAGGGGGGTTTAGATGGTGTTTTTGTTTGCTTGTTTCTCCTCGGTAGTTTAGTGATTTGTTTTCTTCTTGGTGTATTTTTTTCTGTCTCTTTTCCGTTGTCCAATAACCGAGATAGTAAGTTACTACATGGGTTACACACAGTACTAGGTCTGAACAAGCCAGATGTGTGTTTTCCAGATTTATTTCTACCTCTCTCCCTTTTTTTTTCAAACTTTGAGCTACTGTGAGTTTTGCCTTTTTTTCCCCCACAGTGTGTAGTGTTTCCTAGTATCTTGTTTAAGAGCTCTAAGCTGGTGTTCCCTTGTTTTGGGGGGTTTTCCCCACCTGATGTCTTCTTGAAAACACATCTTGTTTTGTTTAGCAAACAAGGTTAAATCCTTCACTCCAAAAAAAAAAAAAACTTTTTTGCTTTTTGCCTTGTTAGCCGGCTCGCTCTCCTTGTTCTCGCTTTGAAGTTTTCATTTTTTTTTGGTTTGTTGGTCCTATTCATCTTATGATGTTGAATAAAGACTAGATTTTTCATGGCTATATATACTCGATATATCTGGTGTAGTATATGCAAAAGAAAAGACCCTGATTCCTTTGAGATTTCCGTGGTCTCAATTATTGGTAGCAGATAAGAGATTCAAGAACAAAGCTCCAAAAGATGCTACTGTTTGGCCCTATCTACTAGCTGAGCAGTACTACTAGCAGTTTATTTAGCGACGCATTTCATACCCACCCATTTCTTTCTCTGTTTTTTTTGTTATTATTCTTTTAACTATTTACATTTTCTCTCTAGACATGGACACATGGTCTTGGGTTTGGGTTTTTGTTGTCATTGTCTTTTTACTCTAGCTCTCATCAGGTGAGGAGGGTCACCAGAGTATTTCTTGGGAGGATAAGGTCAAACAAGGAGTTCTTAGGGGGGTGTCTGTAAAAACTTATTTAAAATCTTTTGCAACGTTGAACATTTGGTTGGTGGTGAAATCGAAATTGGGGGGGGGGGGGGGGGGGGGGTGCAACTGAGATGGGAAACAGGCAGAGGGAGCCATAAGTGTGAAATTTATGAGGTGCCAAGATGAGGCCTGTGCATCTCATTAAATTGTCTAGAAATCCTGAATCCATATTTCAGATAGCTTCTACTTCTAGCCGTTGCATCAGAATAGAGGGATGAAATACTCACCACAGTTTTTGCATTTACTACTCACTCACCCTAGCAGTAATTTTTCTTTTGCAATCTAGGAGTATGCATTTGTTGGCTGATAGATCTAGCTGGCATAGGTGGTGGTGGGGGTACATTTCTTGTCTCACTTTTGATAGAACCGAGAGAAAAAAGAGAGGCAAAAGCAGGCACATGCTTTGCCCCCCTTCTCTTTGGTCTTTTGGCCCCTTTCCCTTTTGAACAGGAAAAGAGGGTCTTAACCGTTGCAATTACAGGACTGCTCTCTGCTTTTACCCCAATAAACTGTTGGTGGCCAACTGCAGGCCCAGCCAACTGGTAGGTGCTGCTACAGCATGGCATACTTAAAAATTCCACTAGGCCAACAACTGCTCTTGATTGCCATTAGGGAGGATATTGTTGGTTATTAAATGCATGTATATTGAAACCCCAACTCACAAATGGTTCTTTCTGAATGTGGTAATCTGTAAAATTTGCATTTGTGTTCATTCTCTTGTACTATCTACCATTCAGAGTTCACGTTTTGCAATAAAAAACATGATGCTCACACCAAATTTGTTGATTGTCCAGGTACCAACGGCTTACCAAGCACTCTATTCAGATTGATGGATCCGGGATGTCACCATTGGGCTGGAGTGGTCTGTCATGGGCAATTGGCATCCTCATCGTGGCGCCGCTGCTCACTCAGACTGCTCACCACCTCGACCGTGGCCAGTATCAGTCACTGATCCTCATTGCTGCCACGTCTTTTGGGTCATTCTTCTGCCTGCTCACAGGCTTCTTCAAGACAGTCTGGGTGTTCCTATTCTACATCCTCTTCATTGCGGGCTCAATCATTGTTGCCGAGGCAGTGCATACCCGCAACCTTGGCCTGATGATCCGTGGCCTTGCTGCGCATGACTCAGGCAAGCACCTTGTTCTTCGCCGCCGTGCTGCTGCGAGCCAGCTCAGCCTGTACTGCACTGCCATTGGAGGCATTGGAGCTGCCCTCATGGCTGCATTCATGTACCACATGCTGCGGCGCACCGATCAGCTCACCGGCCTCTGGGTTGTGTCCATCTTCTGTGGCCTTATCTGGTTCATTGGCATTTGCCATGGTCTCTTCACAAACAGGCCCAGCAGCTCATCACCCACCACTGCATTTGAGCCCAACTTCTTCACCAAGCTCAGCTACAGCATGACCCTTCTGCGTTACCCACAGGCCATTGGCAGCTTGGTTGCAGTGTTCCTGTCCTCTTTCGCCACAATGTGCATCTTCACCAGTGGCACACTCTATGCCATTGGTGGTGTTTGCATCAAGCCAGTGCTTGTGCTTGTGCTATGGATCCTTTACTTCCTGTTCCCCTTGATCTCACTTCCACTTCTCCACCCAATCCAGATCATAATCCGTGCTGATGCTGTTCGCATGCAGCTGCTTGGGTTCATAATCTGCCTATTCGTGTCTGGTGCTGGGTTCTACTTCAAGAGCCACAGGTGGAGAGCTGCCCACATCATCGTTATCGCCCTTGTCCAGAGCACTGCCAATGGTATATTGTATGCATTTGGCCGCATTCTGCTCCTTGACGCCTCGCCACCGGGGAAGGAGGGTGCATTCTCGGTCTGGTATGCGTTTGTCCGCGTTACTGGTGCCATGATTGGCTTTGCTGCTTCCTCTGCTGGCCCTGGGCGTGCCGGAGGATCATTCGCCGCCGCATTCCTTGGGAGCTTCCTGGGCATCATTGTGCTGATCTTTGGCAATGTCAGCAACATCGGGGCGCTGAAGGCTGCTGGACACCTCAAGGGAATGGATGATGAGAAGAGGATGGGTGGACTTGGGATGGAGAAAGGCGAAGGAATGGGTAGCGCCGTCGCTGACTCGGGTGAAAGCAGGGGGAGGGTATGATGACAATTCGTGAAGGTGTATTTCTGGGAGGGGAAAAAAGATTGCATTCTGTGGAGGTTGTGTTTGTGAGAAGGATTTGTTCTCTTCTTTCTTATTTCTTGGTCATGTTTCAGTGACACTGTTAATCTCAGTGCTTTGCCCGTTTGATGCATGATGATGGATGACATAGTGGTAGAGTGTGCTAGTTGTTAATGTGTTATTCTTTTGCTTGCAAGACAATTGTAACTGATGATCATATGGTTCTTTGTTCTTCACCCGCCCAAAATCTCTAGCTGTCAAGCTTCATTCATAATTCAATTTCTGTCCAAAAAAATGTGATTGTGTGACATTGTGTAGAGAGAAATAAACCTCTGTAAACTCTGTTGTAGCGATCACTCTCTGTGTTAGAATTAATTGCTCATTTACTGTAATCTCCTAGATATCTGTACATGCACCAGCTATACTGGCCCTTTGGGCCATTCCCTCTCTCTCCTATATAAGTGTAATCCTTTCTGTAATCCTCATTAAGCAATATACAAAGCCTAATGGCCTTTGTCTAATATGGTATCAAACTAATCGTATCCCCTCCTTCCGTTACTACCGCCGCCCAGCCCCGACCCGCGCGCGCCTCCCCGGCCGCTGCACTCAGGCTACTGCACCCGGCCCGACGGCCGCCGCGCGCACCCCGCCGGTCACCGTACCCATGGCTGCTCCTTCCTCCGGCGATGATTCCGGCGACGGCGCCTCGGCTGCCGCCACCGCGACGAGGCACTCGCCGCCGCCGAGGCTCTGGAAGTTGAGGCTGCCTCCCTGCGCGACTCCAACCAGGCGCGCAGCGCCCAACTCAAGGAGGAGGCGGACCTCCTCCAGTCAGCCGCCGCTGCCCAAGAGCGGGTCCGCGCCGCTGCCGCCGCTCTCGTCTTGGAGCGCGAGCAGGCCGACCTGCTGGAGCAGCAGGCCGCGGCCCTCCGCGCGCCTCCACCCTGAGCACCACCACGACAACGACTCGGAGGGCGACGCCGACTCCATCTCCTCAGAGACTGCGGCTGTCGCCCGTCTTCATTGCCAGGCGGCCGCTGTGCAGAACATCAAGATCCTCATTCCTCTGGTTCTCGATCTGCAAGCCTCAAACTACTCCAAATGGCGTGGTTACGTCCTGCTCATCCTCGACCGGTCTGCCCTGAAGGACCACGTCCTTAGCGACGCCACTCACCCCCTCGATGCGGCATGGTCCCGCATGGACTATGTCGTCATCTCATGGCTCTTCAACACCATCGCCCTTGACCTCCTCGACGTCGTACACGAGCGTGACGACATCACTGCTCGGGCGGCATGGCTCGGCCTCGAGCAGCAATTCTTCAACAACCGGGAATCACGCGCCATGCTCCTCGACGCCGAGTTCCGCACTCTCTGCCAGGGAGCTCTCTCAGTGGATGAATACTGTCACAAGATGAAGAACATGGCAGACGCGCTCGCCGACCTTGGCGAACCAGTCCTGGACAGGACCCTCGTGGTGAATGTGTTGCACGGCCTGAACGAACGCTTCCAGTTCATGTCGCAGCTCGTCACGAGGCAAGAAACCCTTCCCAGCCTTCGCCGACATCCGTGCTGACCTGAGGCTGGCCGAACTCAACATGGCGTCACCTTCAGCTCCACCCTCGGCCCTCGTCACCGCACCGTCCAGCAAGCTGTCGGCCCTATCCCCTGCTCCCCAGCGCCCTCCTCAGCATGCTGGGGGACAGTAGCCCGGCTACACCCCTGCTCCTCCACGCCATCCTCAGGCTGCTGGGGGCCAGCCGTCCGGCAACGGCAATAACCGCGGACGACGTCGCCGTGGTGGACGCGGCCAAGGCGGCGCCCACGCCAACACTCCAGCCGGCACACCGAGTGGCCAACAGTGGCCATCCTTCTTCAACCCATGGACCGGGTCCATCCAGATGTGGCCCGGGTCCAACCTAGGTGGCTCTCGTGGTCCATCGCCCCACGTGCCCCCAACTCCACCGCCACAACAAGCTCTCATGGCCGGGGTGCCCCCGGGTTACTTCGCTTCTCCGTCGGTCCCCGGGGCATACTACCAAGCGCCCCAGCAGACGCCCAACTCTCCCTGGTCGCCGTCGCCATGGACTACTGAGGGCCTCGCCAACGCCTTCAGCACCGTCTCCCTCACTCCACCGGCAAGCACGTCGGATTGGGTCTTCGACTCAGGTGCTTCCTCTCACATAGCCGACACTCCTGGTATGGTCACCATGTCACCAACCTCCTCTTTTCCTTCTTCCATTATTGTGGGAAATGGCGCCACCCTTCCGGTTGTTGGCAGCGGCTACTCAACCCTCCCTGGCCCATTTCGCCTCAACAATGTTCTCATTGCCCCTGATATTATTAAAAATCTCTTGTCAATTCGGCAATTCACCACTGATAATCTTGTTTCTGTCGAGTTTGACCCTCTTGGTGTTTCTGTGAAGGATCTTCGCACCAGGAATCTCCTCCTTCGTTGTGACAGCTCGGGACCCCTCTACACCCTGCAGCTCCCGACTTCACCATCCGGTTCCTGCGCTCTCGTGGCCACTCCCCCCTCCACTACTTGGCATCATCGACTCGGTCATCCTAGGAAGGCTACTCTTCAGACTCTTGCCAAGTCATCCTCCATCATCTGCTGCAAGCCCGACGATGACACTCTCTTCCATGCTTGCTAGCTTGGGCGTCATGTCCGCTTGCCCTTTACCATTTCCTTGTCTCGTGCCACTAAAAATTTCGATTTGATACATTGCGATTTGTGGACTTCCCCAATCGCCAGTGTGTCCGGTTTCAAATATTATCTAGTCATTATTGATGATTGCTCGCATTTTGTTTGGACTTTCCCTCTTAAGCTAAAGTCTGACACCTTCAATGCTCTCTCCAATTTTTTCGCCTATGTGCTCACCCAGTTTGGTTGCACCATCAAGTCTGTGCAGTGTGACAACGGGCGTGAGTTTGACAACTCCGCGTCTCGCGCTTTCTTTTCTGCCAAAGGTGTCACCATTCGCATGTCATGCTCCTACACCTCGCAGCAAAATGGCAAAGCCGAGCGCATGCTTCGCACCGTCAACAACATCACCCACACCTTGCTCTTCCAAGCATCCATGCCCCCTCTTACTGGGCCGATGCCCTTGCCACCGTCACTCTCCTCATCAACCGCCTCCCAACCAAGACCCTGAACATGAGCACCCCCTTCTTTTTCCTCCATGGCACTCTCCCCTCCTACCATGACCTTCGAGTTTTCGGGTGCACCTGCTACCCCAATCTCACTGCCACCACTCCTCGCAAGCTCGCTCCTCGATCTTCCTTGTGCGTCTTCATTGGCTATTCTCCTGACCACAAGGGGTATAGGTGCTTTGACCTTGCCACAAACCGTGTCATCATCTCACGTCACATTGTCTTCGACGAGACAATGTTCCCTTTCTCCCCCCGTCGACCTTCGCCACCCACCGACGAGCTTGATTTTCTAAGTGACGACGATTCGTCAACAGTTTTACTCCCACCTGCAGGTACATCGTGGGCTGCTGGCCCTCTGCCAGTACGAGTGCCCCCAGCCGGTGCCCCCCATGGGCGCACCGGCCCTCAGGCGGCCGCCACCGGGCTTCGTGTCCCGGCCGCAGGGCTCCTCTCCGGCTCGACCTGTACAGGCGCCCATGGTGCCCTCTGTACAGGCGCCCACTTCGTCGACGCCCTCTGCCGAGGCGCCCCGGTGCCCCCAGCGCCTTCTGCTCCGGTGCCCACGGGTCCTTCAGTACAGGCACCCGTGGTGGCACCCCCTGCACCTCCGGCGCCCTCCTTCAACAAACCACCAGTCATTCATGTCTACAACCGGCGTCCTCCCGCCCCCAGCTCGCCACCTGCGTCCACTGTTGAATCTCTTCCTCGCCGCTCCAACATGATTCCTTCACCGCCGCGCTTTGTCAAGAGTGACCCTCCTCTTCCAAAAGGAGTCGTCCCCATCCCGCCAGTCGCCAACACTCATGGCATGGCGACCCGCGAGAAGTCCGGTTACCGACAGCCGCGCCTCGCGCTGCACACTGAGACTTTGTCTCCCTTACCACGCTCCTGTCGTGACGCCCTCATAGACCCACACTGGCGTCGGGCCATGGAAGAGGAATATGCAGCCCTACAGGACAACAACACTTGGGATCTTGTTCCTCGTCCAACCAAGGCTAATGTGGTCACTGGCAAATGGATCTTCAAGCATAAGTTTCATGCAGATGGTTCCCTGGACAGATACAAGGCTCGTTGGGTGCTTCGTGGGTTCACCCAACGCCCCGGCATTGATTACGACGAGACTTTCAGCCCCGTCGTCAAGCCTGCCACCGTCGGACTATCGTCACCTTGGCTCACTCCAGGGATTGGCCAATTCATCAACTTGATGTGAAAAACGCCTTCCTCCACGGGACCCTGTCAGAAACAGTCTACTGCTCACAACCCACTGGTTTTGCTGATCCTACACTTCCTGGTCATGTATGCAAGCTCAACAGATCCCTCTACGGACTAAAGCAGGCTCCTCGAGCATGGTACAACCGGTTTGCCTCCTTCCTGCTTACTTTGGGTTTCAGTGAAGCAAAGTCAGATACATCCCTCTTCATACTTCGCCGTGGCACCGAGACAATCTACCTGCTTCTCTATGTCGACGACATCGTCCTCACTGCCTCCTCCGAGCAGCTACTGCATCGCCTGATTACAACACTCAAGAATGAGTTTGCCATGAAGGACCTTGGCCCCCTTTACCATTTCTTCGGCGTGGCAGTTCAGCGCCACAAGGATCACCTCACTCTGTCACAGCGTCAGTACATCTTGGACATTCTCACTCGCCATGGGATGAGCGACTGCAAGCCTTGCTCCACTCCTGTTGACACCTGTGCCAAGGTTACTGCAGATGCCGGTCCTCCTGTTACTGATCCCACTGCCTACCGCAGCCTTGCAGGCGCCCTTCAGTACCTGACATTCAGTCGACCCGACATTGCATATGTTGTCCAGCAAATCTGCCTTCACATGCATGATCATCGGGAAGTTCACCTTGTGGTTGCCAAACGGATCCTTCGGTACCTTCAGGGCACCCTCAGTTTCGGTCAGATTATTCCTCGATGTGCTCCAACACAACTTGTTGTGTATACTGATGCGGATTGGGCTGGCTGCCCTGACACCAGACGCTCCACCTGTGGTTATGCTGTCTTCCTCGGGGGCAGTCTCATCTCCTGGTCCTCCAAGTGGCAGCCCACTGTTTCTCGGTCGAGCACCGAGGCTGAGTATCGGGCTGTTGCCAATGGCGTAGCCGAAGCATCCTGGCTGCAGTAACTTCTATAGGAGCTGCACCACCCTTTACAGTCTGCCTCCCTCGTCTTCTGCGACAACGTCAGCACCGTCTACCTCTCCTCCAACCCCATTCAGCATCAGCGCACCAAGCACGTAGAAATCGACCTCCACTTCGTCCGAGAACGAGTTGCTATCGGTGTTGTTCGTGTGCTTCACATTCCCACCACCTCACAGCTCGTAGATGTCTTCACCAAAGGGCTTCCGTCTTCTGTGTTCATGGACTTTCATTCCAATCTGAACGTTCGCTCCACCGACGTTCTGACTGCGGGGGGTGTTAGAATTAATTGCTCATTTACTATAATCTCCTAGATATTTGTACATGCGCCAGCTATATTGGCCCTTTCACAGTACTGGCCCTTTGGGCCATTCCCTCTCTCTCCTATATAAGTGTAATCCCTTCTGTAATCCTCATTAAGCAATATACAAAGCCTAATGGCCTTTGTCTAATACTCTGGAGTCCTATGTTCATATGCATTTCAATCACTAGTACCGTTATGTCTATCTGTGTTCAGAACTTTAAAGTTCATGCATGCATGATCTTCCATGCCCTGTTCCATTTCTAAACATGATCAAACTACATGCTATTTTGGTTTAAAAACTCTGAAGCAAATGATGAAACACCTGGGAATTGTTTTTAACCAAATAATAAGGCTTGCACAGGCCAAAGCCACAAAAAAAAAACTAATCTTGTTGGAGGGTGCACCTGGAGTGATTTCAACAACATGTGATGTAATTCCTTCTGACTTCATCTGCTCATCATTGTACTTGCACCTATTTGTTAAAATCTCTAAACGTCAGAGCAATGAATTAGAAAAAAAAAACTCTATTTTTTTATGCTGTGAGTATCTGACACATATTGTGCTGCCCTTAGCATAATAACAAGTTCACAACGGCTATAAAACAGCATCATGACAAAATTAAGCCTTACTAGCTCTCTCAGAGTTTGTTGGGAGCATCATGGCACCATTTTTTTTTTTCCTTACCAATTTTTTCTTGTCTTGTCCTCACCTGCTCCAAGAATCTCTAGAGTGTCCTCATCAAAATTCAAAAGTCAAAGGACGACTCCAACCAAAAAAGACTGCAATTCAATTCTCTTGAACTGCAGTCAATTTACGCCGGAATTAAAAAGCAACAAGGAGGAAAAATACTGACGAGTGGTGTAGGTCAATGGTGCATGCTGTGCACAAGTACACTGAGGTCTACGGAGACGTCTACGTCTAGGCCGCCTCGACGTTCACATCCTGCCATAGTCTCGCCGTCAGCATTACGGCGTGTTAATGGCCATATAATCCCATTTTCCAATCTCACTTTATTCTTTGCTAGAGTCAACTGAGTTGCCAGTTTTCTAGACGAGGTCATGAGAGGCAGGCATAACAACAAGTGCAGTTTTCTCATGGCCTCTGAACAACACAGTGGCCATCAAGATTCAAGAAGAAACTGAATTTATGGGGCGTGTGTTTGATAAGAGGTTAAAGTGCTAGCAATTGGAGATTTGAGGTGTACAAGTGCGACTTTTTTCCGCGCTAATAATTCAATTGTTGATGCTTTTGATGGGTGATGGTGGTTGGACTTTTGGACTTAATGATGTGTTTACAAAGACTAAAGTACAGGGCTGAGGGGGGGATTAAAGAGGGCTAGTCGCACATAATGTTCGTTGTCAATGGAAAAAGAGTGATGTGGTAGGTTTTATGATCTCGGATAGTGGGATGGTTGTAGAAAGCGTTTACTTGGACATTTAGGTCCGGCTTTGGAGCAAATCTGCAAATGTCAAGTAGTACTGGAAAAAATTGAGGAACCTTCAGCCTGCTCGCTTAGCTTTTCAGCCGGCTTAAATCCAGTCAAAACAGTGTTTTTCTCTCACAAGAAATCAGCCAATAGTGCATAGTCCTGCCAGAACAGTGCATAATCCTGCCAAGCGAACAGACCCTATATTTCTTCGAAAACTTGGTGCTTATATCTATCCTAGAGTAGTTTCCATATGTAAATAGTTTTAATTCATATATTGTTTTCTTTTATCAAGTACTCTAGTAGTATCATCGAGAGTCCTATTCCTACACATCATTGTGTCATGTTTTGAGAGGAGGGAGGATAAGACATTGGGGTTGCAAGAGGGGAATGAAATAGATGATGGTGGTATTTGTGTTGGAATATAAGTGAATTGCCCACCTCTTTCCATCAGCTTAAGCTTTTGGGTGGTCGGTGCATGCAACTCAATATGGTATCAAAGTCAGAGGTCTCAAGTTCGAATCCTGGTTAGCGTAATTAAAATAAATAATTGTTGCTCGCTCCTATTCCACGTTTGAGACCTGAGAGAGCCTCTACGTGAGGGGGAGTGTTGAAATATAAGTGAATTGTCCACCTCTCCCCATCAGCTTAAGCTTTTGGGTTGTACTGATCGGTGCATGTTACTCAATAATTTGTTTGCTGGTCGGTGTATGCAACTCAATAATTTGTTTGGTTAACCTACTAGGATTTGTGACGGTGGCATAGTGAACATCACATCACATCATCATATACTAGGCTAATGCTAGTAGGCAGGAAGGCACGGCAAGGGGGGGGGGGGGGGGGGGATGGGTGGTTGAGTTGATACCTGAATGCCTCAAATGCATGAGTGATGGGCTGTGTTGTCCCCTGTCACCCTTTGTTTTTGCACTCCATTTCCATGCCCCTCTGATATTTGTGTGTGTGGCCTTGCTACTGCTAAGGACCAATGTGCTGTCATACTCAAAAACTGTATGGTGCCTGGCCTCAGCTGGTTGTGTGTGTGCTGTGAACGATGATTGCCGTCTCATATGCAGTACAGTACAGTGCAGTGCATTGCAGTGCCCCACTGTCATAGAGAAAAGAAAGCAAACAAAGCCAAGAAGGCCCTGCGCGTGTGTGCACACAACAGCACAAGCACAAGAAACAAGCTACCGACAAAAGAGGCCTCTTTTTACCGTTGCCAGCACTGGACTGGCAATGCATTCAACCAGCTGCTGCTTTTGGCAGAAGGTAAAGATAAATAAAAATAAAAATAGCATACTATCCGCCAAGATTTTTAAAGAAACCTGGTGGTCAGACCTCCTGCAGTCTCTCGTATTTTTATAGTAGTAAATGTTTTTTTTAGTATGTGAGAGAAAAAATGTGCACGTTTACTAAAAAAGTCACTACTACATCATGAGCTGCTGACCAAACGGGAAAGTAAACTTTGACTTTGAAGGCACATGCCCTCGCATTATATTGTCTCTTTCCTGTTGTGCACGTATCTCAATGCAAATCGTGTGGTCCACAACGTGAGGGTATGTGTCCTTAGGGCAGAAAAACTGCTTCCCAAACCATGAGCAAACAGGGAGAGCAGGCCGGACAGGTAGGCATGGGCATCAGAGAGGCAGGCAGAGAGACAATGGAGGAGGTGAAGGCCATGGCCATAGAGCCATCGAGGGAGAGAGAGATGCAGTGCAAGTGCAGTGCAGCTAGTAGTAGTACTACCACCACGACGAGGACGACGACGACATGTTTCTTCTTCAGTTCGTGGTAGCGGTTTGATTGACCACTGCAGTCTGCAGGCAGCGAGCGCCAAGGTCTTTCGAAAACTGCAGCTAGCTAGCGCAAACAAAGTACAGAAACAGAATCCCGTTTCATTCGAAACGTAACGTTAACCCGTTTCTTGTCCATCCTGAACTACTGTAAGGGTTATCCGTTACTGTAGTAGTCTGTAGTAGCCGTCCGTTGTGTGTGCCAGTAGCCAGCAGTCCGGCCCAACGGTCATATATGGAGAGAGAGAGAGAGGGTACAACGTGGGTGTCATGTGCAGGAGAGAGATGAAGAACAGTGAGTGAGTAATTAGCCACTACTCTCCTGCTGCTAATGACTCTCTCTCTCCTCTCTGGAAAAACACACATTGAGTTTTGAATAGTAGCACTGTGTTACAGGCTTACAGCAAGCAAACGGGCGCCTATTACTATAGCTACCAAGGGTTGTTGCATTGCATTCGTTGACACTAATAGTTACTTAGCAGCTAAAATTAGCAAAGTGAGGATCTAAAACAGACATACATGCTAATAGACCTGCTAACTTAATTAGTTTTTTTAGGTTAGTAGAAACAATTATTCCATTAAACGGTGAGTTCATTAACTAGTATCTAGTTAGTATTAGCACTAGTCGATCCAAACACAACCATAATGTTGATGTTGTTGAGTGTTTAGGGTTGTTTGTTGCCTCCGAATCTACTTCCACGGAATGCCACTGATTAATTTGCTTTTAGCCGCTCTAATAGGCAGTTAAACGTTCGATAGTGATGCATCATGCATGGGAATCGGAGGTTAAGCAGACTTAAGACTGTTTCTGAATCCTGTGTGTGTGTCTGTCTCATGCGTTGGCTTAGCTGCAGCAGGCAGATCGAAGGAACAGAGTTGACCATCATCTCAATTCTCACCTAACAATTTGTTGTTGTTAGTACTACCACTGCACTGTAGGTATTGCTTAAGCATCATCATGTTAATGAAGCCTAGCTGGTCCACAGTTTAGGCTGTAGGAATCGAAAGCACTTGGTGCAGTCCTAATCACCTAATTAATGTGCCCAACCTAACCTAACCTAACCAAGCAGAGGCCTCGGCCTGAAAGTGTTATCTTGTTGATGGTAGCTTGCTATTGTTTCTTTCTGCTGCAAACTGCAAGGATAGTGAGGCTCCAACTCCAGCAGCCTCCAACTGACACTTCACAAGATTCTTGCCAACCTCCCTCTCTTCTCTCCAAGGACAGACCAGCAATTAGTTAGTGTTTTCTGACCAATTTCTATAATTGCTTCATTATTGTTCTTTAAGCAAGTAGTAGTACTTACTTTATTAGCAAACAAAAAACCATGGTAATTGTACTGCAGTTAAGAAGATTAGCAGGTACCACTGCTGCAGGTTCTGACCAGAGTAGTACAGCACGCACTTTTTCTGATTCTGAAGAACGGCCGTGCTCAAATTGCTTTACCATGCATGCACTTTTGCATTAATCTAATCAAAGCCCACGAGCAAAGTAGAGACTAGAAGGGGCGCCAACTTCTTTTGAACGGCGAAAAAGGAAAAAAAAATGCAACATACTATCTATCCGGCCGTCGTCTTTTCAATGCTGAATTTGGGGAGACCCTGCAGAAAAAGGAGTATTATTGGTGAGAATGAGATTCATCTTATTTCCTAACCTGACCAGTCTCATGTTACCTTTTTTTATATTGAACCAAAAGATTAGTACGGTACTAACAGTACCTGCTGCTGCTGATAGGATAGTCCTAGTTTGTTTATCTTTTCTCATTGAAATTTCAGTGAAGAGGAGATTGACCAATGTACGTGATGGCAAAAGGGGATCATTATTATCAGGATTTCATTTCCTTCTGTACCACAAACAAGCTGACAAATGGAGGTTAAAATGGTGTAAGTAGTTACTGATCTGATCACTGGACTGCTGGTTCTGGTGCTAGATGAAAAGCTACCCTAAATGTTATTTTGTGTCTTCCTGTATTACTATTATGACCTGGTGGTCTGGACTATATATTCATATACTGATTGACACAAATTCAGTTCAGAATAATATGGATCTATAATTACAAGATTAACATTTACTCAGAAATACCTGATCATGTAGTTGCTTTATGAATACATGAGTCTAACTAAATTCATGTACTATTAATCTACTATATGCAAACTGCAAAGTGTCCAGCCTCAAATCCCAGCTACCTCCGAGCACTGCTTCTCCAATTGCTGTGTAGTGACCTTTTATTATTTTTTCTCAAGGATTACTGCCTGCTGTTTGTCTGTCACTTGATGCTCAAGATTGTGTAGCTACGACAGGCAACATCCAGTGGACAATGTTCTCACATGGATCGACAGGGCACCTGGCCTGGCCACAAAAGCGCTAATCCTCCTAGTGCGCGAGTTGGTGCGGGTGCATTGCAGCGGCCAACACCATGATGAGTATGTTCCAAGAACCCAGGTTCAGGAAAGCAGCAATCTGCTAGTTTTTTTTTTTTTTGAAACGAAACAATCTGCTTGTTATTAACACATGACATTCTGTCTCTGCATATCTGCAAACTACTACATGACATTAGTTGTTGTTCTGAACCCTGGTCAGCAGCCTCTGCCCTTTTTTGATTTACCCTACTCTTAACGAATGGCAGGAAAGATATAATATTTTCTGAAGTTTTCTGAAGAATGACTGCTTTTGCCTTCTCTCCAGGCAACTGCTGCTGCAGCAATAGTCCCAAGGTTTTTTTTTTGTGCATGGTGATGCAGAAACTCTTTTGGAATGGAGAAATGAACATCAGTTTTTTTTTAAAGATAATACATCAGAAAATGTCAGCATGTAAGCTTTCAGTGTGAACAGTGGGAGGAAATAAGTACGCATGACATGAGGCATGGCATTTATCTAGAAGTTGGAAGCGTCATATGAAAGTGACATGGCACCAAATCCCATTTACTAGAGCCAAAATAGATTATGCAAGCAGCTAGCAGCCATATCTCTCAAGGTGAGAAAGCCAGGAAAGAAACTAAAAAAGAAAGAAGAGTTGAGGGTGACAAACGCACACAAAGTCTATTATCTAGGTCTGAATTAACGATGCCCTTGGCATCTCTTGCAAATGAAATTCCAATCCATCTCATCCACACTCACACACCCTTTTCTCTCTCTGTGTGTGTGATATACAAGTCTACTCCTGTGTATCGATGGAGACTGCAAAAAATCAAAGGTTTTCTTTCTTTTCCTCCCAACCATTTGATTCTCTCGTTTCTTTTGGATATATACAACAGGGATGTGTGCTTGTCAGGTTGCCATTTGGCATATGTGTTTTCTTAGTAGTGGATGTGACACCACAAGTTTTTTATGGATTATGGCTTGTAGTTTGTTCCTTTTATTATTTATAGAAATGAAAAGTTAAATGAGTGTAACTTTTCTGAACACAGTTTGAGAACTGCTGCTGGTCGTTCATTAAAAGTAGATAAAAAAAGTACAAACAGGAAAACAAGAAAATGGAGAGTGAGAAACCATTGAGTTCATGGAGCGCATGTCAAACCATGCCGCATCGCATTTAGTTCCATTTATGACCGATTGACCCTAGGGAAAAACATAACCGTCTGTAGTCAACTAACCAGGAAGAACAATCTAGACGAAGCGAAGACTTGAAGTCTTGAACTATGTGGGCACAAAAGAATTAGAGTGTCAATACGAAGAAATACCGTATTTTTCATCCTTCATGACGGCTAAGTAATATATATAATGTTCCACCTTGTTGTTGTTTTTTTCATAAAAAATGCATATTTTTTGATAAATTATACATGTCCAAATATAAGTACTAAGAATAAGGATACGAAGGACAACTGTCCAACCTATATTTTACGAGAAAGTAAACCGGTTGCATTTGCTGCCGACGAAGACCGCCGACACCAGCCGACGCCGCCAAACCTGAATCACCAGAAGCCGGAGGAAACCACCGGCGTTGAGGTGGACTGCAGCAGACGCTCGATCTCGCGGAAGCGAACAAGTCTTTGAGCGCTCATCCGTTAGGATCACAATCCAGATTGAAACGACGAGAGTGGTGCTGACGATGACATCCGTCGTCGCGGTGAAGCCAAGCTCGTTCAATCCCGATCCGTGCCGCCGATAGATCGCGATCGATCCACCACACTCCATCTTGCCACCATGCCCTCAGCCGCCACCGTATTCTTGACCTTAGACGCGGCACGAGCACCGCCGCTTCGCTGTGACGACGAAACAACAGCCGCCGCAGACTCCTACACCACCTCACAGGCCTCTCATCGTCACCGGAGTAGACGACGACGAGGTGGACGGAGACCGGGAGGACTTTATTCCACCATGGCAGCGCCGCCACCTCCACCAAGCTCGCGCCGCCGGAAAACCTAACCCTAAAAACTTAATCCACTTAAGAAACGTATTAAAAACAATGGATCCCCACTCCCTTCAGCCTCCGGCAAGATGTCGAAGGGGAAGGGAGGGGGACCAGCGACGCCGGCAAAAATGCATAATTTTTGGCGAGACCAAGAGCCTGCATTGATCTGCCGGTCAGTAACATCGCTATTTCTGCCTGACTGAATGACCAGGTGTGCGGAGACCGGAGAGCCATGCTGCAGTGCAGGAGCAGGACTAGTTTGAAATTCTTGGCACCCAAAGAGGTTCAAAGTCCAGAGAGTTCACTCCTGTGTTTGTCATCCTCTGGATGTGCAAAGTCTCTGCATCTGTGTTTTCTCCATTGGTGAAAATTGGCAGATATGATGCTGAGGTTCTTGGCAGGGGTCCAAATGATGACGACGATGGGCCTATGCATGCTGTGGAGAGGTGGAGAGTGGAGACCGGAGAGGAAGAAAAGTAAACAGGAGGGGACAAAAGTGATGGATGCTAACTGATGAGCAGCTATAGCTCATCTTTTGTTTTTGTCATGACCGTTTTGAATTTGACTGAAAGTGAAAAAAAAAAAGAACCATCTTGTTTTTTTCATATGGGCCATTAGCTAGCCAGCATAGCAATGCTATCATTCACGGCAATTTTGGCCCAAAAGAATGGATGGATAAAGTGATGTAGATGGCATCCTCCACATGCAGAAGACGCGACGATGATCGGGTTACTTTTGAGATAATTCATGAAATCCGGTTAGGGAGAATATAACTTTGAGAAAGAGCGGGCAAATGACTGGAATTAAAATGTGTGAAAGTTGCCGAAAATGAAGCAAATAAAGTGTACAGTAGTGTTTAAATCGTGCACTGTTGAGACGACTTGCTAGAACTCTACAAATTTTGAGGTCGCAAAGAAGAACAAGCTAGGCATCAATCATGGCGGTAGGGTAAAAGAGAGAACCCTATCATGATGATTTCTGCAAAAAGAAAAAGGTAGCCAAGCCGTTAAAACATGAGTAGAATTCCAGTGACGCAATATAATGGGCACAGCAACTGATGCTAGATCTTCTTTAGGGCCCAGCAGTCACAAGAAAGCCCTTTATTTGTTGCTAGTGTGGTCCAGCCCACGTCAATCAACATCAACAAAGTCTGTAGTCCCAAGCAAGTTGGGGTAGACTAGAGTTGAAACCCAACAAGATATCCAAGTCATGGTTCCGACACTTCAATAGCTGCTTTCCAGACAATCCTATCCAAACATAAATCTCTAGATATATCCCAAGCTTTTAAATCCCTATTCACCGCCTCCGCCCATGTCAACTTCGGTCTTTCTCTGCCTCTCCTTATATTATTAGCTTGGCTTGGGACTCCACAACGCACTGGTGCATCTAACGGTCTCCTCTGGACATGGCCAAACCATCTCAATCGATGTTGGACAAGCTTTTCTTCAATTGGTGTCACCCCTAGGCAATCACGTATATCATCATTCCGAACTCGGTCCATTCTTGTATGACCACAGATCCAACGCAACATGCGCATTTCTGCAACACTCATTTGTTGAACATGTCGAGCCTTTGTGGGCCAATATTCGGCTTCATACAACATTGCAGGTCTAATTGCTATCCTATAGAACTTGCCTTTTAGCTTTTGAGGTACCTTCTTGTCACATAGAATGCCAGAAGCTTGACGCCACTTGATCCACCCTGCTTTGATTCTATGACTAACGTCTGCATCAATATCTCCATCCCTTTGTAGCATCGATCCCAGATATCAGAAGGTGTCCTTTTTAGGCACGACTTGACTTTCCAAACTCATATCTCCCTCATCCTGAGCCGTTGTGTCAAAGTCGCATTTCATATACTCGGTTTTAGTCCGACTTAGTCTAAAACCTTTAGACTCAAGGGTCTGCCACCACAGCTCAAGTTTCCTATTTACTCTCGCCAAGCTTTCATCGTCAATATGTGGCCCAAATAATCCTAGTGAAACCTTCTTCGCCTGCATGAAGTGTGCTAGGATAGCCGTTTATTATTGAATTTGGGATTGAGGATTCTTATTAGAATTTGACAATCATCGTGCTCATACAAAGCGTCTGTTGCAAATGGAAATAGCATAGTATGTGCTGTTGCATTCGTTTCACATGTTTTGGAAGACAGTGTTTTATTTCAGTGTTGAGATATTATGGTGAACCAAATCCATAGATCAGGGTTGAAATTTCAATATATAGTAGCATCCAACAAGGAGGCACCCAACACTTGGCATGTAAGAATGCGGCAGCGACATTGGTTGTTGGATAGTTTTTCTATATTTTCTTAAATAGAACTTGTTTTTTTTTCCGACAACGTGCATATTGTGAGCATTGCCCTAGAACTATTATAAGAAAGAAGACTCTTTTTACTATGCTTGAAATTTTCTCCCATTTCCTCCTATTTCCTCCATAATATTCTAAATCTTTTCTAATTATATTCGTAAAGGGTATTTTGGTCTTTTCGCATTGTGAACCCCCACCGCACCGCCCACACACCGGCCTCCTCCACTGCTCCGCCTCCGCCCGCACACAGACGGAGACCTACTCGAGTCGGAAGGAGCCATCGAGCGCGACGCGACGCCTCCGCCCGTCCGTCGTCGCCCCTCGTCCCCTCCCCCTCGCGTGCGGCGTCGGCGCCTCGCCCCAGAGGCCCAGACCCCCTCCGGCTCTCCGAGGAAGACGCGGTCTGCTCCGGCGGGCTCCGGCGCTCCACCTCCGCGGGCTCCGCGACCGCAGCCCAGCTCACCTGCTCCAGCGCTGCAGTGCGGCGGAGCGCCGGTGCCCACCGCTGGTCCAGCGCTCCAGCTCGCCTCTGCTCTGCTCGCCAGCAACGCTAGGTACCGCCCGGTCCAACGCTGCCTCTGCTCCGCCCTAGGTGAATTCTCCGGCTGGATTCGCCACTGCCGGATCGGACGCCGCCACCTCATCTTCGCACGACGCCCACCGCGGCGGCTCCATCCTCGCACAGCGCCGCCGCCGTTCGCGTCCTCGCCAAACCCGCCCCCGCCGCCACCCTTGATTTCGCCGAAGCCGCCCTCGCCCCCACGCCGCGCCGGCCGCCCTCGCCCCCGCGCCGCGACGTCCTCGTCACCACTCGGCCAGCACCACCGCAGGCCCAACCTCGCCAACCCTGCGCTGCCGCCGGCGCCCCTCGACCTCGCCAAAGCCGCCGCCCCGAATCCAAGGTCCCCGGCGGCCTCGCTGAAAGACCTTGTTTGGTTTTGGTTAATTGTTGAAACCTACGAACTAACCCTTGTACTAAGTGTATGATCAAGATAGGGTAATCCACCTTGACACATGGAGCTAGGAGAATGACAATGGTGCATTGATCAAGTGCTTCATGGACTAAGGAAAAGAAGAAAGAGAAAAACAAAAATGGGCTCAAGGCAAAGGTATATGATAGGGCCATTTTTGGTTTAGTGATCAAGACACTATAGAGAGTGTGATCATATTTAGGATAGATAGCCGTACTATCAAGAAAGGAAAACTCGTTTCGATTGCGGTTATCATGTGACACTAGGTTTGCATTGCATTCACATAAAATGAACCTACGTGACATAAAACATGAAACAAATCCAAGAAAATATCGTGTAAAAGCTAACACAGGTGAACAAGTGATGGATCACAATGTGTTAGCACATGGAAGCTTGGAGAAGAAGAAGAGGCTCGGTTTAGAACTCAAAGGTGCTCCGGACGCAGGTCCGGACGCAGAGCAAAGTGTTGTTCGGACCATTGGACTTGCGTCCGGAAGCATACCCTAGCCTCGGCCAAGTCTGGGCAGAGCAACCAGACGCTAATCAGAGTCCGGACTCGAACTCCGGACGCGCGACCGGATCAAAACGGCTCTCTGGGAGCTCTTTGCTAAGGTCCGGATGCAGGCGCTCATAGTCCGTACTGGCACTGTGCAAGTGCGTCTGGAGGCTCTGGAAGCTCTCTGGTGCTCTCGGCCTCCCTGGAAATATCTCCGGACGCTGATCCGGACGGTATTGCGACATGCGTCCGGAGGCGACGTGGCACGCTCTGGTGAAGGCGTGAACGGAAAGATTCAAATGGAGGAGGGTCCGGACGCAGACCTCCCATGCATCTTGCGTCCGGACTGACGCAGACAACTGATAAAGAGGAGCAAAATGGCTAGTTGCTTGGTGGTTGCTATAAATATGTGGTGGCCGACTCCTAGGGCTCTCTCTTGCACCCTCCATTCATTTGATTCACTTGTGCTTGCTTGAGAAGCCCTCCAACTCATCTCTCTTTGCTTGTGTTGCTAATTCTTGAGAGTTGGAGTGAACCAAATGCATTGATCATTGCATTGCATCTTAGTGGCACTTGGTCATCGTCATCGCCGCGAAGTTTCTTGTTATTCTTGGTGTTTGCCAACACCTAGACGGCTTGGCGATTGAGGAGAAGCTTCAACGCGTGTTGGTGATTGTTCGCGGCCGGCTTCATCGACTTGTGAGAGGGCTTGTACCCACCTCGGCGGAGCGCCAAAGGGTAACTCTAGTGCATTGCTCGTGTCATTGAGTTACTCTTATTTGGGTGGTTTCTTATGGCGCCCGGGTAGTGGGCTTGACTTGTGAATTGTCAATTAGCCACCGAAACACCACTTGAGTAGTCGACACAACGGGGACTAGCTTGGTGGCAACCAAGTGAACCTCGGGAGAAAATCGATTGTCATCTTGTCTCCTGGCTACTCATTGGTTTTCTTTGTGATTGACTCTCTACATTGACATCCATACATCACAAGACATCGGTATAACAATCACCCTTATCTTCGCATTTACTTTCTTCTTATTCTTGCTTAGCTAGCTTGTGTAGGTTGTAGCTTGCTTAGTTATCTCTGTAGTAAGTT
Organism: Microstegium vimineum; assembly: GCA_022036555.1. Classification (NCBI taxonomy): domain Eukaryota; kingdom Viridiplantae; phylum Streptophyta; class Magnoliopsida; order Poales; family Poaceae; genus Microstegium; species Microstegium vimineum. Next base: position 1,265,634 of record CM039126.1, on the reverse strand, counting down.
TGTTAGCTTAGCTTGTTAGTTGTTCTTGCTAGCTTGTGCTAAGTGCTTTAGGTTCTTGCTATTGTTTGTGAAGCACTTAGCTAACTAGAGTTGTATTGGATAGGTGGCTTTGCACCCCAAGTAGAGCTAGAGCAAAAAGCTTCGCTTAAGTATTATCTAATCTTTTGCTCTAGTAGTTTGTAGAATTTTTATTAGGCTATTCACCCCCCCTCTAGCCATCTAGGACCTTTCACTCGCCTCGCTCATCCTCGTCATCACCCGGCCTGCTTGCCGCAGCGGGGGAGCCTCGTCTACTACTTTCAACAGGGGCACAGCGAGCAGGTTCGAATGGATTCTGAATCTTCTTTTGTTCCTGAAGCGAGGATTCTGAATATTCGACGCCAACATTATTGGCTTCTGTCTTTGCCGTGCTTGAAAAAAAATGTTCTGCTGCTTCTCTGCTTACTAGTATGGATTATGACATGTGGGCACCGATTTATCTTTTTACTGCTGCGTTGCATTGCATATGGATTATGACCCAAACATTCTGTCTTCGCTGTTGAATCCATTTATCTCATCCACGGATTGCTCGCTGATCAGCTTAACTCCAGAAGGTAACTCCCAGAAGTATGCTGAAGCTGTTCTTTTGCAGGTTGCTGCTACCACTAAAAAGACACCGAATTCTCGCATCCCAAACTACCCAAGTCTCTCGTCGCAGCTGCTATGCCAAGTCCACAACATCACTATGCATGTAAGTGTGAATGATACTAGTTCCGTTCCTAATGTTTTGGTAGTCCATTGCCTATTCCCTAATAGTTAGTAGGGCCCTAACACTTAATGCTTGACTGGCACAGGCTGACAAAGAAACTGATGAGATTTATGCCCAGATGACCCTGCAACCAGTACACTTGGTAAGTGAAGGGTGCTGCATTGATGCATTGCTTTTAAGTTTCAGAGTTTGGCCTGATAATATATAATTTGAGACTTTTCATACAACTGGTGCACACCAATTTTGTCTCTAGTAGCTACCAACATAAAGCACTGTAGTAACGTGCCATGCCTTTGGAAGCACCAGTACATGTGAGAAATGGCATTGGGAGGAATTCTTAAGATGATGAACCTTTTAATCCTGATGACCATTCCAGGAAACTGACATCTTCCCAATTCCAACTCTTGGTGCTTATACCAAAAGCAAGCATCCCACTGAATATTTCTGCAAAAATTTAACCGCAAGTGATACAAGTACACATGGTGGTTTCTTAGTGCCACGGAGAGCTGCAGAAAAGTTGTTTCCGCAATTGGTACGAGATCTTTGTTCAAGAACTTTTTGCATTGTTGGTTTGTATTGAGAGCTCACAACATACTAGGAAAATAGGAAGTCGCTTGACTAGCCTGCCACTACCTGAAGTGTGGCAAGTAGCAAAGCAACTTGGAATTTTTTGTGGTACATTAACTACATAGATGACCCAAAAGTGTGGCAAGTAACAAAGCAACTTGGAAGCCTATCAGAAGAAGTGTGCCTCTAATTTTTTATCTGCCATTTATTTCTGCTGCATATTCAAAATTGTGTATATTCAAAATTGTGCATATTCCATGAGTACGAGCAGAATGTAAAGGAACTTAAGAAGATCCAGAGCAATATGGATTTCAAGACCGAGCTTGAGCGTTCCAAAGCTGAAATCTCCAAGCTTGAACATGAACACAAAAATCAGGAGCACTTGTCACAACAGCATGCGAAACTAGACAAAGCAGAAGAGAAAGAACTAGCTGCCCAGATGAAGAAAGTGCTATCTGATCAGCGTGCTCTATTTGCCCGCTTGATAGCACATGAACGTTCTACCGCAGAAGAAGCCTTACGTAAGATCCATGAATCATACAATCAGATCTTAAAGAACCAGCGAGAAAACATTGATTACTTAAGAAATGAGGCAAGGGCATAAGTGGAACAGTTGGACAATGACCGAACCAAGTTGAAGTCCCTCATTGGCAACTTGATTGCCTTGATCAACCAGCAGGAGATCCGTCACAATATGAATTTCGAGGTAACTGTACTCTATTAGTTTAAAATTTGCATTATATAGACAACGATCTTAACGCCTCTATTCTTTGGAAAAATAGGATAAGAGCTTGGAGAATGAGCGGTCCAATTTCAACTCCCTGTTTGAGTCTTCGATCAGAAAAGAGGAGGTCCGTGCTAGCATGAATGAAAAGGTAATTACATAAAACTAGTAATTCATATTATGTATTGTATAGATAGCCTTCTTTATTATATAGATAGCTAGCCATCTGAACGTTTGCGTTTTTAGGTGGAAAATGGGGTCTACATACCACGGCATCTCCTGTTTATACTAATGGACAACGAGTGTGACCAGGTGTGTATATATATATGCAGAACGTTTTTGTGTGGCTAATGATCTTTGTTTCTATACATGCAGAACGTTGTAATGCGTTTTAAGGTTTACATAGTCGAGGAACGTTATCCGGATCTGCAAAATGACTTTGACAGTAGAGAAAATATTGGCCAGTTTACAATTAAAAAGCCAGGCCACACTTCTGTTGAGTTCATCGTCATGTTGAAGACTTTGAGAGATTATGGATATAGAGGATATGCAGAGTTGTACTACCTCGATCCGACTCCTGGCAATCAGCCATCAACTGGATTAAAAAAGATAGACGAGTTGGAAGAGGTGAATGAAATGGTGGTTGCTCATGCTAAAGAGAGGACCAAGATCTGTCATCTATACCTAGTAGGACCTGAAGAAGAAGTTTTGAACGACGTGAGTAGTAGTTCCTTATCACAAATAATCTTCTTCATACAACCATTGGTGTTATAATAACATGTACACAACTTAATGCAGGACATGGAGTACTACCACGATGACGGAGAAGATGACGCTTACAACCATGATGGAGAAGAATAAGCTGGCGACATGTCACTATCAAGAAACCTGTCCTCTTTTCACAAATAATCTAAGCAGTTTGCCTTGTTGAAGCGTGGGTTGTTAAGTTGCATTATGTTTTGGTTCCAAATTAGACTCAGTGTGTTGTCTTATCATAAAGTTAGGTTGGAGTTTGATTATATCTATTTAAGATGCGTGTGTGTTCATTCTGAGAGACAAGAAATAAGTGACATTTTCAGATTAAATATTTCTTCTCTTAAAGTTTAAGTTTTCTATATGGTGTCTGCTTGTAATTGTATTTTTCTCGCTCTAGTCTACCAAAGCCAAACTAATCCTGCTAGCCGCAGCGAGTTCATATGATCCCACTCACGTGAAAGAGCTCTCCCCCGCCATGGGCGACGACGGATGCAAGGTAGCTGGAACACGCGTCAGACGTGGATGAGTTTGCCTTGCTGAGAGGAAACCCGACGTACGGCGAGGGGCGGCAGCAGAAGGCGGCGACCACGCCTGACGTGGTGACAGAAACGACGGGGACTCCGACTTTGGCAGTGGTGACTTGGGCGCGGCGACGCGGAAATGAAGCTCTTGATACTACGGAAGCACTCCAATGCCGGAATTTGAACTCGTACATGAGGAAATCGTTGCAACTTTAGCTGGCATCGACGGGCCTCTCGTCAGCGCCGATGTCGCCAGCGTCGACGGACGAAGTCCGTGACGGCCCAGCGCGCGGCCTCGCTTGACAGCATGGTGACGACATCGGCGACGTGTGCCAGCGGCGTTGCGCAGTAGTCCAACAACGCCGCGAGCACGACCGAGCCGTCCGTGGCAGCAATACATGATTAACATGTACGCGCTTGTAAGTGGCGACGATATGGGATAAATTTCTTGTTACAACATTCAATATATGAAATTGCAATGCTTCATTTAGTAACGCTGACTTTGTAAGTACAAGATATGTTCAAAAGGAACATAATGCACACGATTCCAGATTTCCAAGAGTTAATTAGGATTATAGAAAATCAAATGTACAAAATTTCTTCCTATTACTCCAATCATTATTTTCACAAATATCAAATTACCGTATTACCCTTGATTAGAAAAAACAAATACAGAAACGGAATTACCACCCCTTTATTTGGAGTCCTAATTATCTGAGTTTTGAAGGAAATGAGAAGAAATTTGACGCATATAGGAGGACATTTGGCGCATATGACCCACTGGTCATACACATCAGAATTTCCTCCCATTTCCTCTCTAGATTTTCCTCTCATTTCCTCCAACCTTTATAGCCGTCGGATCGGTCGACGTGAGCCGTCGAATATTTCCTCAAGTATTATAAAAAATCTCAAGAAACAAACGAAGTACGTCAGATTTGTTTCATTCTTACGAATGAATGTTTTTGGCTGCAGGATGGTTGTTCTTATTGTTAACTATATAATCTATTTAGTATTCACATTATAATATTCTTCTATCCATAGATATATATGACATATATTGACTTGATCCTATTTTAAAGATCACATTTTGACTGCTAATGTCTCTCTTCTAATATACCTTTGAGGCAATCAAAGTTTGATCATTAGAAAATGTTTCCTTGTCAAAAAAAAAAATTGTTTGACTTATCAATAAAGAGAATTGACAGTGTAAAAATAAAAATGGATTAATCCTTGTAAAAATAATCTTTCTAGGAGGAATTGGAATGCAAACTAAACTCCTTTGTGTTAATCAATACAAAACAATTCAAGTTCCTTCAGCTTGTTCATTTATGCTTCTTCCGGTTGCGGGCTACGACTGCATAAGCTTATTATGAATGGTAGAAGGTAGCTTTGCAGGTGCAGCCACAGTTTGAAGCGTGGTCGGAACAAGCTGAAGCAAGCCCACCTTTTATTTTAGCTATCTTTATACTAAAACTCTTTGATATTTTGTTCAATGACGGTAGCGTTCAATATTGCACTACCGAGGGATATAAATTACTTGTCCAGGCGCAAACTTTTTGTATAAGGCCTAAGCTTAGTGAAAGTTTTCATCAAAGTTTCATTTACATTTAATAAGCTATCACGTAGGAATGCTTATGATCTAATTATTTTTAATAAGAGAGAAAAAGTGAGTTTTATGGGGTAAAACTCTCTTCACTCGTTTACCAACTCCATATGAGTCATAAAATTAAATGTATATATGAAACAAAGGAATGAAACTATCCACTGAGAGTGATGATTTTATCCATGTTCATTTTATTCTATGTTCTTGGAAACAACATAATAAAATTATTCACTAAGAATATCATAACTAAACTATTTTTTTTAATCAAGGATAACGAAGCAATAATCTTGAAATTTGTGTACATGTTATGTTTTGATGACACAGAGGGAGTAGCTCTGCTCTTAAAGCTCAATCATTCAAATACAGGGGACGTGTGGACAGAGTGGTTGGCACAGCCATGTGATGTGATTACAAACGTCAACTAATGTTAGAGCTTCTTTAGGGCCCAGCCCAAGAAAGTCCTTTATTTGTTGCTTGCGGTCCAGCCCACGTCAATAACTAACTAACCCAAATACGGAGTACTATGCACTCTTTACCCATCGTCAACCTTTGTTCTATTTTCAGACATTGGAATGTTTCCATGGTGGATCTAACCCAGATAAATGTAATTTTAAAAAGTTAAGAGTGTAACTTTATGGAAAAAAACACCGGTTGAGGTGCTAGTCATCAGTCATTAAAAGTGTGGTAAATCACCATTTGATTTTATAGAAAAAACATGAAGAAAATGGGGTTTTGCAATATGCCTTTTCCGCTGGTCGCCCTGCACGACCTGTGAATTGTGATAGCTAGTCGGCTGTTGAATTTGGAACTGAGGATTCTTACTAGAATTTGGAATAATCATGGTGCTCACACAACTCACAATAGCGGCCTGCTGCAAATGGAAATTAAATAGCATTTGCATAGCAACGATCGCCTGCTGTAACAGTATATATACAAATACATCTTCGTTACCTTCACATGTTTTTGGTAGGCACTGTTGAAACAAGCAGCAGTGTTTGGTTTGTAGTGTTAAGATATCATAGCGAACCAAATCCATTTAGTCGAGATTTTGTTCTACGCCGGCGAGGAATTAGGAGACCACCACCATTTGACACTAATGTGGCTGACAAATAATTAGGCGACTACCACCATTTGGCACCCATAGTAACATTGTTGGTGGGATGGTATTTCTTTTTTCTTAAAGGGGTTGTAGTCTCAACACTTTTGCATATATAGTGTTGAGTTAAGATACTGACAAAAAAACAATGCGTGTTTTTTTCATTGTTACAATTGAATGTTTTTAGCTCCCGCTAAAACTGCCATAGAACTATCACTACTGGAAACGAAAATTTCCCTGTCGGTTTAAATCGTACCGACAGAAAATTACGTGTTTTTCCGTCGGTCGCTCGAAACCGACAAAAAATAACGAAAACCGACAGGGTAAAATATCTTTTCTGTCGGTTTTTCATGAAACCCTCCGTCACCGGACGTTCTAGCTCACATATGTGTCTGTGCATATCTTGCTATGCATCTGTGGCACCTTTACCTTTTGAAGCTGATTTGATCCTGTTTTTGGCTTTTTATGGCTTTTGAGAACGGATGGATTAAAACTATTTCATATTTAACCAATCAGCTTTCAGCTTTTCTACAGCTCACAACCCACAACAGTTTTCTCATAGCTCACTGCCTACAACAACTTTTCCCAATAGCCACGTCCCAACCAAACCAACCCTGAGTGATGGACAACATCGGCAAAAACAAAAGGGAGGAAGAGGGAGCAGGAGATGGCGACGAGCTGGCCGACTCCCATGGCGGACAAGCTAGCACGGTGGACGGGCACAGTGATGGCGATGGACAGTTAGGCAAGTCAATACTTTTTAATGCTCTGAAGTTGTTTGGGTGAGACCAAACTTGTACTGATCCGACCTAGTCATACGTTGAAGGTTCGGGAATCATCGTGCTCACACAACAGTCGCCCGTTGCAAATGGAAATAGCATGCGTGCTCATACATTCCTTCTCTATACATAATCGCTCTGCTCTAACCTTATTATATATACACATATAGATCTCTCTTATACCTCCACATGTTTCGACAATGCTGAAACAATCACGTTTGATTTGTAGTGTCGAGACACTAGAGCATGTTTTCGGTAAACAGTGCTGGAACAATCACGTTTGATTGGTAGTGTGGAGACATTACAACATGTTTTTGGTAGATAGTGTTGAAACAAGCAAGTTTGATTTGTAGTATCGAGACATTAGAGTGAACCAAATCTATAGAGTCTATGTTTTAGTCTATATCGCCGAAGAAGAAAGAGAATCAACGTTTCAATCTATATCGCGAAAGAAGAAAGCGACCATCACCCAGGGGCGGAGGAACTTGTAGCTCGGTGGGTGCACCCAAAATTTTTTTAGAAACAGTGATAAGAGTCGGTTTTTCACCATATATGCACCCATAAATTGGAAACCCTTGCACCCATAAAGGCAAGTGCACCCCCTTTAAATTTTCTCTAGCTCCGCCATTGCCATCACCATTTGTCGCGCATGGCTGTAGATATGGAGAAGATTTTTTCTACACGAAATACAAAAAAATTGAGCAAACAGAAAGGAAGACAAAAAGACAAAAGGATATGATGAACATATCAGTGTAGATGGGTTGTAGGATGATGACGACACAATAAGACTTCATACTTGCCACTACTATATAAACTTAACGGAGACGATCGGTTTCAATTTTCGGAGGCGGGCAAGGGCAACCGCCTCCAATGGAAGGCCCCGGTAAATGCGGATTAACGGAGGCAGTTGTTTTGTCCGCATCTGTTAATCGATTAAAAAAACAAAAAAAAAATCCCGCACGGGCATGAATCTGAGCTAGGGGTCGCGCCGCCGCCCAAATCTAGACCTCGCGAGCCGCATCGCCGCACAGCGCCGCCTCCGCTGCGCCGGTGGAGAGGGAGGAGGGGGCCGGGCCGCACCGCTGCCGCCGCCTAGATCCGGATCCTGTGCCCCGTGCGCCACCACCACCGCCTCGCCGAAGACGGAGGACCGGGCTATGGGCCCGCAACGGTGGAGGGAGGAGGGTGTCGGGGGCCGCACCACTGCTCTAAACAGTATCATAGCTAGCAACGATCGCCTGCTCTAATAGTATATATACAAATACATCTCGTTAGCTTCACATGTTTTTTGTAGGCAGTGCTAAAACAAGCAGTAGTGTTTGGCTTGTAGTGTTAAGACATCAGAGTGAACCAAATCCATTTAATCGAGATTTCATTCTAGACCGGAGAGGAATTAGAGACCACCACCATTTGGCCCAGACAAAGAATTAGACGACCACCATCACTTGGCACCAACAGTAACATTGTTTGTGGGATGGTATTTCTTTTTTTTGTAAAGGGGTTGTAGTCTAAATACTTTTGCATATCTAGTGTTGAGCTAAGATATTAACAAACAAACAAACACCATGTGTGTTTTTTTAAACTTTTTTCATTGTTACAATTGAATGTTTTTAGCTCCTGTAGTTATTCTTACTATATATCAACTACTCAACATTCACATTATAATATTCTCTCTACCCTAAAAAGGTAAAAATGCACTAGTAGCCTCCGAACTTGATAGGTCATGTTGTTAGGTAAAAAATATATATCTAGCTATATAAACTGATCTCATGGTGCATCGTAGGTCCAAATAAGGGCCCGTTTGGTTAGGAGTCACTAAAGTTCTCATGGTGCAATAGGCCTTGTACTTATTAGCTTGCAGACGTGGCAACTGGTGACTTAGAGCGCGAGGCAACAAGGGCAGGGATGCTAGAGAACAACCTAGGCAAGGTGCTTCGCGAATTGCCTAAGTAAGCACTGCATGCTCTCGTGCTTACACCAACCTCCGTCATCAAGGTTATCCATCGTCGCAAATCTTGCCCCTCGCCCTAACATCATGGCCGAGGACCTCCCCACTGCTAAAACTGCCATAGAACATCATGGCGCCCTCCGCCACCACGCGTTCCAGCTCACATATGTGTCTGCAGGTTCTTGTACATCATCTTGCAAGCACCCTCACCTCCAGCCTGACGAGGGGTGATGAGGAGCAAAGCAGCTAATAAGTACAAGGCCTATTGCATTGGTGCCGGGACAGGACAAGGCAATCACGACATCCTCTTCCAGCTGGATGCCCTCGCTTGAGGAGCAGCGACGTGTTTGCCGCACCACACGTAAAGGGCAGTGTCCTAGAAAATGGGCATGCTGGTGACTGGGATGCATTCATGCATGGTGAGGCTCAGGGCCGGGGCGGTGTGCCATTAAGCTTTTATGTTTTCCGTGCTGGCTTGCACCTGTGTAAATACTAGGAAAAAAGGGGCGGTGTACCGCGGAGGAGCTTAAGCCAAAGCGATGGACAACATCGGCAAAAACAAATAAAGGGGAGGAAGAGGGAGCAGGAAATGGCGATGAGCCGGCCGGCTGACTCCCAGGTGGCACAAGCTAGCACGGTGGACGGGCACAGCGATGGCGACGAGGCAGCGCAGCCTAGTAGTCTAGTACGGGGCCATGGTCCAAAGCAACGACAATCGAGTTCCGCTGTGCTGTGCACACACTACTAGAATGGTGGAGTTATCGTAGTGTTTTAAGTAGTAATAAAACACTACCATTAATCATAGCATATGAGAATTTCGCTAAGAGACATTTAGTAGGAAAAGTTTGTACTAAATTTTTAACTACCAAAACACTAGGAGAAACTCACCTCACTAGGAGAAGTATAACATTTTGGTAGTGACAGTTAGACGAGTCAATTTTTTTAATGCTCCGAGTGTTGTTTGAGTGAGACCAAACTTGTACTATATCCGACCTAGTCGACTGTTGGAGGTTCGTCGGGAATCATCGTGCTCACACAAATAGTCATCTGTTGCAAATGGAAATAGCATGCGTGCTCATACATTTCCTTCTCTATGCATAAGTGATCGTCTGCTGTAACCTTATATATACACCTACAAATCTCTCTTATACCTTCACATGTTTCCGGTAGACACTGCTGAAACAATCATGTTTGATTTGTAGTGTTGAGATATTAGAGCATGTTTTCGGTAGACGGTGCTGAAACAAAGCAAGTTTGATTCATAGTGTTGAGATATTAGAGTGAACCAAATTTATAGAGTCGACGTTTCAGTCTATATCGCTAATGAAGAAATAGAGTCCATGTTTCGATCTATATCGCCAAAGAAGGAAGAGACCATCACCACTTGCAGTGCATGACTATAGATATCAAGAAGGTTGTTTCTACGCAATTGGACTTCATTTTAATTATTAGCTCATAACTGAAATACAGAAAGTTTGAGCAAATAGAAAGGAAGACAGAAGGATATGACGAACAGTTGTGGGGTGATAGCGTTGTGATAAGGCTTCATACTTGCGTTCGTCATCTTGGTACAATGATGTCAAGGTACGCGCAATGTTTATGTGTGTGTAGTTTTTATTGTGCACAAAGCCTGTTGTAGGCTCTCTCGGTCTCTCCATTGGTAGTGGAATCTTATTCAACTAGACATGCTAGCCACCTCGCGTTGAGCTCTTATTCTCATTGTTATGTATGAATGTTTTTTCGCTCCTGTATTCACATTATTATATTCTTTCTACACTACAAGAGTAAAATACACTTGTAACCTTCGAACTTGACAACATGTGTCATCTAGGTTGTTGAACACAACAATGTATATCTACCTATAGACTCATGATGCATCACAACTCTAAAAAGGTTCAGAATCGGTATATTATGAAAATGTTTATCCCCTCATATATCAGAGACAATACAAGTTTAAACACTGTCTACATGCCCTTGATGATTAAATAGATTTTTTTCTATCAATATTAGAGGCAAGAGAAGTTTATTTATTATTATTTTTTCTTATATCAATATGTGAAAATGTCAAACTTATATATAAGAGGAAAATTGTTTTTCTATTTGACATCCAAGTTTAAATTATTTTCTATTTGTTACCCTTTTCATTTTTTATTTACTATTTGTTGCTTTAGATACTTTAGAGTGGTACTCCAGTTAGTCCAAGACGGTTTTTGTGCCTATGTTACTTTTGTTAGCAAAAAGATATTTTATTATTAGAAAAAAATCTATTTAACTTGTAACTATGGGAAGATTTCTACCTCAACCCCTACACTCCTGAGAAACGTCTTGAGTAATCGGTCCAAGCTTGAAGTCAATTTGGCTACCGTGCATATTACACGGGTGGTGATATTGACTTGTAGACCTTTCTTTTTTGTTTGGGTTTTTTCTATGGGCTTAATGTCTGTCACCATGTGTCTACTTTCTTTCTTGTCTTGCGGTGAGTTTGATTAAGGCTAACAAAGTGTGACTATTCTAACAAATAAAAGTATTTTACAACCTAATCTTTAACCCTACTGTAATGTGATATGATTTCTATAGAAAGTAAATTGTAGAATGTAAAAGAGGCGCTACCTGTTTGGAAGAGGCGCGGATATATCTTCACTTTCGGTGATTTTTTCAAGTGGCCAAAGATTGAGAGGTGGTATTAGAAACTCTTGGAGATGCATTTTATCTATTCTCGTAAAAATCCTAGATCGAAGACTTTACTGTGAACTTTTAGAGATGCTCTAAATAAATATAAAAAGTTATATGGAGTCATGGTGTAGGACGGCACCTGTATAGCACACCAACACCCCTCATCCGACGGTGATTCGTTGTGAAGACGAAGAGGTTCGTAGCGCAACGGAAAACAGTCGAATGGATACTATATCCACTTACTCCAGTGCATACGGTCTCTGATCTTCTGCCACGTGTCTAGTCTGGTGAATGAAAGGTTTCTAATTTTCTTTGGTCTACATTCACTGATCAATGATTGACTTTGGTCCATGTAAATCCATGAAAGATAGGCTAATAAGTGCCGTTGGATCCTTAAGACTGGACACGTGGCAGAGATCACATGCAACGCAGCGGTAGCAGGCCTGCCCCAGGATTCCATAGAATGAGTTTGGTCTTCTTTCGGCCCAGCCCAAAATTATCAGGATATTCCTATCTCCACCCTCTGCGTCTTCGTTGCCCGCACCGCACTCGCGGAGAAGCGACCACCGCGCCGGCGCCCCCCTGCCTCCGGCGTCCCTCGTCCCCTCCGCGCCCCCTGCCTCCGGCGTCCCTCCGCCCCCCCACACGAGTTCGTTCTCGTTCCCCTCCGCCCTCCGCGGCCGGCCGTCCCGCCTCCGCCCTTCGCGTCAGGGCGTCCCGCCGCCCGCCCCCTCCGACCTCCGGCGCTGCCACCTCGAGGTTCGCCCCCCTCTCCCGGACCCAATCCTGGATCTGCCACTGGTCTCCGCACACCGGCCGGCGACCCTGCGTACACGCACCTCCCTCTCCCCTCCCGCCTCCTTTCGACCGTCGACGGCGCCAGGCCCCTGTGGCTGCGCCGCGTGCGGCCGGCGGGGAGCGGGAGCCAGCAGCCGCGCTGATCCATCAAGGCGGTGGCCCCGCTTTGGGAGCGCTTATGCCCCATATGGAACCGCTATCTGTCCGCTTAGCTCTGAAGCGTGGCGCTTAGTGCCGCTTTTTTTGGAACCCTTAATTTACCCATGATTTGAGCAAGGTCTGTAGTATGTGTTACTACCATTATCCCAGAAAGAGCATCACTCTACCTTTGCTCTAAGTCAAACTGTTTTAGGTTTGGGCAAGCTTACAGAGAAGATTATCAACATTTGTGATATCGAATTGGTACATCATGAAACTATATTTCACGATGAATCTAAGGACGCTTGTTTAAATATGTGAATATTGATATTCTCTTTGGGACAGAGGGAGTACTAATTTATTGCACCATGTTTATTACTTGTTATTAGAAACTTGGAAAGTTGGAACCAAGCATTTCTCATTTACCTTTTGTTTTGAAATTTAAAGGTAATTTTACTCACTGGAAAGGAAGGACAATCAGAGCCAGAACTTTCTTCATAAACCTGAATAAAGGACATGCGATGTATGTTATCCCCCCTTCTCATCTTACTGTCATCTTAGGTATTTATAGCACTTCACAACCAGAATACGCGATGTCATTGGTGCTTATATATGTGCAGTAAGGAATTCAGACAGGGCACCACGTAGCTCAGCTCGTCGCAATAATGTTGTTTCATGGATATCAGAAGTTAAAGACACATCTAATGTGACCGTAAGAAAGAAAAGGGGGAGAAGAGCACCTCCCTCTACTAAAAGATTGCTTGATAAAAGGGTGAATAAGGTGATTGAAAGTGATGATGCTGTTGGCAGTGACAGCGATGATACAGATGGACAGGTTGGCAAGGGTCAGCCTAGTGCACACATTGAGGAACATGTTGATGGGAAATCTGGTGATGACTTACCAAAAGCAGGCCACTCAGGTAATTGTTCCGATGGTCCATCCTCAGCTTCAGAAGAACAGGACCATTCAACAAACTCTAAAGACAAGCTCCAAAGAGCTAGCACTCGAAACACAAGGAACACAAGGAAGCTTTTTGGAAGCTCAAGAAACAGCAAGCAAGGTGCATCTCATTTGGAACAGGAAGGCTCAAATGAAGATGGGTCTCAAGTGCAAGGCGCTGATAAAGAAAGAACTTCTCAAAAGATTAGGGATGATGTGAGTTTCTTGCTCTTTGTTCTGCTGTTTTTTTTCGTTTTATATATGATTACATATATTGCCTGCATGAAGAATGCCAATCTTTATTATTGAGAAGTTAATATGCATCTTGAAGTGATTTATTTTCATTTATGTGAACATATGATGCATCAGAATGAACCCTCAGTTTGTATTAACCACATAGTTTGTTGTAAATGGTCTATATCAAGCAGGCATCCGATGCACCTTGAAGTGATTTATTTTCATTTATGTGAACATATGATGCATCGGAATGAACCCTCAGTTTGTATTAACAGTCTGTTTTAAATGGTCTATATCGAGCAGGCATCCGATGCACAAGTGGATACAACTTCGTCTGATGACAAAAGTTCAGAAGAAGTTGAAGACGTGAGTGAGAACCTGAAATATTTGTTTTTGGTTGTCTCTTTGACCTCAATTGGTTGCATTTCGATTGGGTTGCCCTTTTCCTTCTTTCATCGGATAATGCCCTTAGTTTTGAATCGCCTGAACTGTGCTGTTTCAAAACATAGGTGAAGGTGTGTGACATATGTGGAGATATTGGTGAGGAGGAGAGGCTCGCTGTCTGTAGCAGATGCAATGACGGTGCAGAGCACACGTAAGGCCTCTTTGCTGCATTACTTTTTTTTTTCTGTACTAATGTTCAGTTGCATTTGATGTGGATTGCATACACTAAAGTTCCCCATTTACTGTTTATGGCTTTTAATTGCTGACTGCAAGCTAATGGCACAATTAGCATGCCAGAACACTAATAAGTCTACACATTTATTATCTTTGTCTATACACCTCCTGTTAGGGAACTCTTTTGAGCACTTGTTTCCATTATGTTCTCTCAGATATTGCATGCGTGAATGAGTATGTTTTTATATCTCTTTGCTTAAGGTATTGCATGCGGGTAATGATGGAAGAAGTTCCAGATGGTGAGTGGTTGTGCGAAGACTGCCAAACTGCGGTAGAATCTGAGAAGGAGAATAAACTAGAAAAATCTCAGGTGAAGGTTGGCACTTCAAAAGAGCTGCCCTTTGAAGAGGAGATTAGCAAACGTGCCATTGCTGCAAAGAGCAGAAGTTCTTCTGACTGTGAATTGAAGGCTGATAATATAGAAAACAAAGAGTCAAATATCACAAAGGAGGGAAATGATACGGTCAAAACCAGGACGGAAGAAGATGCTGCGATGCCATCCTCAATTAGAGATACTATTCCTGAAACTGGTGGCTTGTACATGGGGGCTAGCCATCACAAGAGAATGCAACCATCACAAGACAGATTCGTGTCTGATGCTGACAAAGGAAAGCAACCTAGCCATCAAGTGGCAACTTCATTGGCGGTGAATGCTCTGAAGAATCAGGCACCACAGTCCCGTGGTAAATTGTTAATCTATTTTTTATTTTTCAGATTTGAACTTTCTACACAGAATCCTTAATGTTCAATTTATGGCACTTCTAGGGCTTGCCCTGGTGGCATGCAATCAAATGAAACTGTACTAAGCAAGGTTTAATGCAGGTCAACTTTCCAAATCCACTTCTTTCAACAACTCAAAGGTTCCGAAAGTGAAACAGCTAGTGAATGAAGTTCCTCAGAAGCCAAAAAATTTAAAGGAATCTTGGTCTTCTATTATCAGTAAAAAGGAAGGGCCAATCAGCATGACTACTAAGTCAGCGACCTTCAAAAAGCCTAAGCCTTGTGAGCCAGCAAACAAGGCAAAGTCTTCCATCTTGTCACCCACCGAGGAGCCAAGGGCAACAAATCAGTCGGTGAGCCAAAATGTAACAAATGGTCAGTGTTCTTCTATATTGGGGCCTCCCTCTGCCACAGCATCAATGGTTGCTCCTGTTCTAAAAACTGATACCACAGCTCATCTCCTCTCTCCAAGAAATAACATGGCTGACTCAAATAATTTAGGTGCTGTTCATGTACAGGGTGGTAAAAATTCTCTTGGTAAATTACCTTTCCCCCCTTCCCCTTGCATGTCATTTTCCTTATGACACAGTTCATATATTTTCCTGATTGAGTAACTCTAATTTGTTTGTTCAGGAAACAGTGAGCTAAAGAAGCCTCCTTTAGCAAAAGTGCCGGGAAATATGATGCTATCTAATGCTGAAAGATCCTCAGGTGGGATTCTTGGTTCTGGTGCTCAGAGAAAAGTGATTCAAAATTCAGATCCTTCACATAGGGATACTAAAATAAAGGATCAAACTGGCTTCAGACAGGGTGCTGCTACCAGCAATCGGACAATCCGTTGCCAAAGATGCAATGAAGTGGGCCATTCTACACAATTTTGCGAATTTGAAAAACTACGCTTGTCTTCAGTAAAACCTTTGAGTGAGCGAAACTTGAAAGATGTATCTGTGAAAAGAAATAAGACATCCGAAACTAGTACACTGGCATCTAGTGAAAAAGCTCCTTCAAGAGAAGAGAATCAATCAGAGCAGAATCTGATAAATGGGCCTAAGGATGTTTTATCTGCCCCATTCAGCCATCTGAAAAAGCCCTCATTATCACCTCGAGCTAATGTGCAGGATATGGGACATATTTTGTCCATCCCTGGCAGTGGAGTAGATTATAGCAAGCTGAAGTTCAAAGATAATCATGCATCTCTATTTGCCACAGTAGGAACCTCTGCTGATAATGGTTGCATTGGGCGAAATGATCATAGGGATGAACCTGCTCAAGGTTTTTCAGCTGGTGATGAACCAATGACTTCAACTGTCCCTGAGCTGGACTGGATATGGCAGTATGAGCATTCTTTCCTTTCCATCGCATAGTGAATTATTAATTTACTTTACATTTTAAATGACTTAACAAGTTAATAGACATTCCATTGCCAGTCTACCATCAATTATGAAGCTACTTTATTGATAATGCTTTTGCATGTTTTGTGTTTTGTGATGTTATGTGTGCTGTGGTTCATCCCAGTTTTTTAGACCTGATCAATCAGCCTGTATTATTTGGTAGCAATTATGATATTTCCTTGATGTGTTTATTATATGCATTTTAAACTTTTATTTTATTTCAACAGAGGCGGTTTTGAGCTGCAGAGGACTGGAAGATCACCGGAGCTGTGTGATGGTTTCCAAGCCCACTTATCATGTTCTGCTTCACAGTTAGTGCTGGACGTAGTTAAGAAATTCCCTTCTAAAGTCCAGCTTGAGGAAGTTCCTCGGCAGAATTCATGGCCGACACAATTTCGGGAAAATGGTCCAACTTATGACAACATAGGTCTTTTTTTCTTTGCTAGAGATGTTCAGAGGTGTGTTGTTTGCAGTTTTTCCCCTGATTCTTATTTGCTTCATTCATATGTTGTTTTTAATTTGAAATTCTAACACTTCTATCTTTTACAGCTATGAAAATCACTACAGTAAATTAGTTGAAAATATGCTGAAGAATGATTTAGTTCTCAGAGGAAGTGTTGGTACTGTTGAGTTGCTTATATTCCCTTCCAATATCCTGTCAAAGAACTTCCAAAGTAAGAACCCTTCAGCGAGTTGAAGTGTCATATTATCTCATGCTAGGTTTTAATTTGATTGATCGTATTCTTATTCTGTCTCAGGGTGGAATAGGTTCTACTTTCTATGGGGTCTATTCAGAGTTAGCGAAAAAGTTTCCTCTAACCTCCCATCTTATGTATCCACAAGTAGATTAGAACGAAATTCTAATGATGATCCCCAGGCCATGGATTGGAGTACATCTGCTTTGACATCTACTCATTCATTCTCACAAAACAGGAGTGGTTTTGCTGAACTGGGCCCCAATTTGGTAAAGTCAACTAATTTTGCACCAAGTTTGGAAACCAGTCATGAGGTGTGTTTGGATGGAGAGAAATCTTTGAATCAACCTCTATGCAGAAGAGCTCTAGATGATCACCTAGTATCAGAAACAGAAGCAAGCTCAACAATTAGCAATGGTGCTATGGGTCCCTCTGCCATGTCTATGCAAAGAAAACATGAGGTGAGTATTTATTCGTCATTCTGTGTGGTAATGCTTGCTTTGTAAACATTTTCTGTACATCACTTGTGTTTAAAGTTACCATTTCTTTCCTCACATAGTATGTAGGAGTGCTTTGTATCAGTGCATTAAGAGAAAAGCATAGAATAACACATGCCACACTACCTTACACCTTTAGTAAGTTATACATACATGGTACTCAAACATTAAGTTGACCACAGATAAAATTTACGTTACTATGAGCTTTCTAGAAATTTCCCTAGTCACTGATTGAGCCTTTGGGTGACCTGCCAATATGTGAAATTTCTCTACACAACCTGAAAGTTTCTGATGCCAGCTTGACAACTGGTATTCTGTCACCTTGTTTTACCGCATCATTTAGATGATACAGCATATCAGTATCTGAATGTAACGTTTTGTTGTGGATGTGCAGAAACCTGATTATCCAGGACACCAAGATAAAATGAGGGACACTTTTGGTGGTAATGTTAGTGAAAGAGATTTTGATGTGAACACGATCCCAGTTACTTGTTCTGTCTCCTTAACCCACCTTCAGGAAGGTAATTAACACTGTTCCCAATCATATTAGTAAGCAGGAATTAACTCATTTATCACCCATGTTTTCTCTAATTTTTTTACTTGTTTGGTTAAAGAACCTGGCAAGGTGAGCACAACCATCAACCTTAATGACGCAGACAACCTTATGGATATAGACCATGTAAATACCTGTGAGGTTGCACTGGATCGTTCACATGCATCAGGTGGTGCAGATAAAAGAAGTTTTGAGATGGCTAAAGTAGCTGATGAAGTCGGTGAAGAACTCGAGCATAAGAAAATTAAATTGGATAATGTAGTGCCAGTGAACTCTGGTTCATGCGAGAATGCCTACAATGGGAGGTTATCATCTAAGGTGCATCCCTTTTCAGCTCCGTCTGTGAATGATGGCACTAGCAATAAACTGATGGCTGGAAGCTCAGGAGGCAGTGATGGAAAGTGTGTGTTTCCACTTGATCTAAATGCAGTGGATGATGAGAACATTGTAAATATTCTGTCTTCAGATGATGAAGAGTTACCAGAAGCAGTTCCATTACAGGTTGGAAAGCAGACCAAGGGAGATTTATCCCTCTCGCTTGCATTTCCATCAGGGATGGAACTAGGTAGCAAACCGCAATTCGACCCACAGAGACACTTGCCTGAGAGGAGCAATAGGAATAATACATCATCCATTTGGGGCCAACAGTGATGGCGAGTTGCCCTTGCATTCCTGATGTCTTTTGCTCGGAGACAAATCGTTGAGGCCCCTGTCCCCCACAAAATGAACCTTGTCCCGAAACAGACGCACTTGCAATGATGCTTGTCTGCAGTGTTAACCTCAAATGGTTGGTGTCACATCCATCTGGATTCAAGGCTGCAATGAGCTCCAATGCTCAGACCGTGGGGATTTGGCTCAGAATGAGCGAGTTGGTCTTCCAGAATTTAGAGGCTGATATTAGCGCATCAGATGAAATGTCATGTTTTTTGTTGTTAAATACATAAAAAAAAATCGGCATTGTAAATATCATGTTCATTTTTGCCGTTTGCTTAGGTCCTACAAATTAGATGGTACTAAGCTCGAGAGAATTGATGTTGTTCGATCGCTATTGATAGACTGTTGATGGTTTTTGTTCATTTGTTCCTTTATAATCTGTGATTTCCCCCCCTAACCCATTTAGCACTACATTGGATTAGTCAAATACCCTAAGAGCATTTGTAAAATATACTCACTAAATCATTAGTTAAAGAGTCATTTAAGTAAAAATTGTTTTTTATATTTTTATACTCTGCAACAACTTTTCTATATCTCACTTGTAGTTTGGAGAGTTATTCTCGTCTTCTATATTTGACTAGTGAAAAACCTGGAATAGAAGATAGGACTAACTATATTTGCATAACTATTTAGAAAAGTAACATGTTTTTTCAACAAAAGCAATATGTTTTTTCAACAAAATCTCTATTTCTA
The DNA here is from genome assembly GCA_022036555.1 of Microstegium vimineum. Lineage (NCBI taxonomy): Eukaryota > Viridiplantae > Streptophyta > Magnoliopsida > Poales > Poaceae > Microstegium > Microstegium vimineum. Next base: position 1,246,165 of record CM039126.1, on the reverse strand, counting down.
GTATTTGGAAAGAATATGGTCTCATGAAGATGCTCTAACTCCGCAAATCACCATCCATGGCTGTTTATCAACAATTTAAGGAACATGTAATAATGCAATGATATAGTATCTCTGAAGGAGCTCTGCTTAGCAATGTCGTGGTAGGGTGATTTCGGGTCTGTCTCTGCTGCAGCGAAGCGTTACTCAATTCCTCCACCCGTTAGGTCGAACCGATGGCTTGTACTCCGTATTATATATATTAAAAAAAATCTCAATGTTAACGGTGTGCCTCGTGAAGCCTTGCTTCTTATGCTTCACGAATGATATTAATAGTATGATATATACTCTCTTCATTCCAAATTATAAAACACTATGCTTGTTTGGTTCGGTTCTAAGGACGAACCATGGGTGCCTCACCCAGGGATTTATTCCCTGCTAATTAATTCAGTTGCCTTGCACAAATAAACCACCATTGTCATATCTCTCATCCGTGTACTGTTATCCCTAGATATAGGTTATAGCCTACTTATAGGTTTAGCTTACCACTAGTGCATATCCCAGGCTCACAGGCATGATTTGCCATGGTCATGATGTACGGTGTCTTTTCCTCCACGGTTGAAGAACACCATGTGGATCACATCAAAGATGTTGAGGGTTTTGCATGACTCGAAGTGCATGATGGATGCTCAGTCTGTACTGTTGGAGATGAGGTGATGAATTCAGGATTTGTAATATCAATTTGGGAATCAAGTTACTAGCGCAAAAAAGGGAATCAGTCTCACACTAGTTGTAAGTGTCAAATAGAAATAACATGAGGGTCCATGGTTTTCATTTCAAATGCATAATAGTATATATACTTATTCGTTTTACCGGTGTTCGACAGACACAAGGTTTGAAACCGATGCATAGATTTAACAAATATATCCTAAATTTCAAAGGCACAAGGTCTGAAACCGAAGCATAGATATAGTGCATTGAGAAATCGGACTTTTATTTGTGGTGTTGAGGTATTGGTGGCCAACAAAATCACACTTAGTTAGCTTTTCACCTATGGCTACAATGGAGTCGGTAATAATTGTTTGGATAAATATTGTGTGATCTATATGTATCCTCTTTGAATCACTAAGGACAATTTCCACCTAATAATTAGGGTAAGCAAACAAGACACCGCTGACAATTCATAAGTTTGAGTCGTAAGATTAAAGTAGCTAGGGTAGATAAGTGGAGCTAGCGGAGCTGCTTGAGCTGCCAAGGGTGCAAAGACTAGGAAAAAATATGAAAATCAAGCATGGATATGGCTACAACATGATTGATTGATCATATATATACAATATATGCTAGCTAGTAGCTCATTTGCTGATCTGATTTGCTTTCTGGGATGTATTAATATTCCATTTTATAAGTTGCTATAGCTCTCTTGCTTTCTATTTCTAGATAGATTAGATTAGGGTATTGTGAGACCCCGGCCCAGAGCTTAATAGGATTAATAGAATACTCATACCAATAAGTTGCAACTTCTTTTTTGGAAGCCCATCTGATGAAAATTCCAGGGTTAAGCGTGCTTGACCTGGAGCGATGGGTGACCGACCGGGAAGTTCTTCCTGGGGGCGCATGAGTGTTGGTCTGTGAGGGCAGTCTATATCATAGGAAAGCTCGGGACGTTACAAATGGTATCAGAGCCTACCCTCGCTGTTTCACGGACGTATGGCTCGGGAGCTCGGACAGGTTGCGCATGGCTCCAGAGAGGGCATGGCGACGTTCCTGGCCTAGGGTTGACCGATGAGGACATCGGTATCCTAAGGGGTGAGGATGTGAGACCCTGGCCCAGAGCTTAATAGGATTAATAAAATACTCATACCAACAAGTTGCAACTTCTTTTTCGGAAGCCCATCTGATGAGAACTCCAGGGTTAAGCGTGCTTGACCTGGAGCGATGGGTGACCGACCGGGAAGTTCTTCCCGGAGGCGCATGAGTGAGGACAAAGTGCGCCAAAAAGACGATGGGTGACCGACCGGGAAGTTCTTCCCGGGGACGCATGAGTGAGCACAAAGTGCAGGTGTTGGTCTGTGAGGGCAATCTATATCCTAGGAAAGCTCGGGGCGTTACAGGTATATAATGTCAAAAGTTAGTACATGTTAATAAAAGTTAAAAAAAGCAGTGTCAACACAACCAATGCAACCGATTGACAGCTCAAACAGGAAACAAAATACTTATACTTCTAATTGTGAGCAAACAGACCATATACAACTAGCTAAGTATTTTACCCAGGAAGCAGGGATGAGAGCGAGCCTCAACACAGGATAGATGTGCGCGCATGCCTAGGCTAATTAAACTACAAATAAACCTGCACGCAAACAAAACTGAGCAAACGTTTCAACAACTCTACTCTCTTTGCATACAAATGTTTCCAACTTAGCAGGAAGTAGAGGGCGAGGTTAGAAAGTATGGAAGGAGAAGAGACTAAAGATGCACATGTAGAGCTGGGAGGACGTAGGTGGACGCGGTGGAGCTAGGAGGTGGCTGTAGCACGCTTGCTTTGCCGTTGGCCCCGTTTGCCGAAAGAATAGAACCCGATGAAGAAGAGTCACCTGCAGTGTGACTTTGCCCCAGTACTCCTTCAGTCTGCTCCCTTCCACTCTTCTCCCACCGCACTCTCCTCAAGAGCTCTGCCCCACAGTACTCCATCTTCTGAAACATACAATTTGGGAATCGGAGTACGAGTGTATCCCACCCCACATGGTCATCCATAGGCAAGCAAGCTCCCCGGCCACCACTATGGGAAACGACAGCATTGTCGAGTGCGACATGCTTTGCCGAGTGTCAAATATCGGGCACTCTTGCCGAGTGCTGGTCAACGCGGCACTCGGCATAAAAAACCACTCGGCATATCTTGCTTTGCCGAGTGCCAATCGGCACAGAGCAGCACTCGGTAAATCATTCGCTTTGCCGAGTGTCTAGCACTCGGAAAAAAAACACTCGGCAAAAAATCCCGGACCTAACATCATCCATGACCGTTAGCTTTGCCGAGTGCCAGCCGTTTGGCACTCGGCAACGAAACTCCTTTTGCCGTGTGTCAGGGCTGGCACTCGGCAACGAAACTCCCTTTGCCGAGTGCCAGGTCTGGCACTCGGCAAAGCATTTTTTTTTTATTTTTGCCACCAAATTTATTTTGTACCTTCCACACATCAGCATGATCAACATGTTCAAGTTTGACACTTTTTCAAAACTTTTTACTATATTTTTTGACCATGCTGATGTGCCAAAGGTAAAAAAAAATTTGGTGGCAAAAATAAAAAAAATTTAAAATGCTTTGCCGAGTGCCAGAACGGGAAACCCTAATTCCTTTGCTGAGTGCCGCCTATCTGGCACTCGGCAAAGCATAATTTTTTTTTAAAAAAATACAAAACCCCAGCCCACCCAACCGGCCCACCCCACACCCCACACGCACACACGCACGCATGCACGCACCCGCCGCCGCCGCCCCCGCCCCGCCCGCCGCCGACGCCCCGGCCCCGCCCGCGCCGTGCCCGACCGCCGCCCCCCAGTGCCGCCACCGGCCCCCCGGCGCCGCCAGGCCCCCGCGCCGCGCGCCGCCCCAACCTCCCCCCGCCCTCGCCCCCCTTCCCGGCCGCCGCCGCCGTCCCTGCCCGGCCGGCCCTGCCCGATGGGAGAAAGGAGGAGGAAGAAAGGAGAAGAGGAGGAGGAAAGGAGGAAGAAGAAGAAGAGAAAGAAGAAGAAGGAAGAAGAAGAGGAAAAAGAAGAGAAAGGAGAAGAGGTGGTCCCTGCCCCACGTTGTCAATTAGCGTAAGTACTAGTTATTTAATTAGTAGTAGTAGTGTAATTAGTAGTAGTAGTAGTAGTAGTAGTAGTAGTAGTAGTAGTAGTAGTAGTAGTAGTAGTAGTAGTAGTAGAAGAGTAGAGTAGATTAGTAGTAGTAGTAGTGTAATAGTAGTAGAGTAGAGTAGATTAGTAGTAGTGTATTAGTAGTAGTACTAGAGTAGATTAGTAGTACTAGTAGTAGTAGTACTACTACTACTAGTAGTAGTTTAGGGTTTACCTTTGAAAAATCAAATTAATTACCTATATATGTTGTGAGTTGTGACTTGGTCATGCAATGCAGGTAGTTGTGGATAACGGCCTCGTATCGACGACCTTGCCTTCACGTCCCCGTCCCTTGGCCGAGTAGAAGGTAAAACTCAGGGTTCTCGGCCATCGTGTCATTTTGGATGTGGATGGTCTTCGTGCCTCCCATTGTTGATGTGTCGGCCTTCGTGCCGCAAATGTGGGTGTCGGCCATCGAGCCGATTGTTTTCTTGCAGGTTTTGGGAACCTCCCCGTACAGGGGAGGTTCTACCGAAATTTATATCGACATACTATAAGGACAACCTTCCTAGCGTGCACAATCCACCGTCTCGATACAACATTGACAAGAGTTCATCGAACCTCAGCCTTTTCAAAGGAGAACTTGGAAGAGCGAGCACATCGAAGATCAAGATGTTGCAGCTTGAGGAGTGGCGCACTATCACACTCTATGTGTTGTTGAACCTTGATGAAGTGGCTCCTTATGTGCAGTAAGTTCTCAATGAGCTTGTTACATACACCGTTGTAGAATCATGGACCCTTGTGTTTAGGCGATTAACGACAATACTAGGTTACTATGACTAACGTGTGTTTTGCAGAGGCAAAGTTGTTTGTGTTAGGTCATTAGTGATGCAATTTGAATGGGCTTAATGGATATTCATGCCCCCAAGATGGAAATCGTTTCGGTTGCAAAGGATGAAGATACATGTCGAAGACTAGACTAGTTCTTAGTGCCATAAGGTTGAGAAGGGCACTAAGTTTAGCTAGGGATTTATTTTTCCTTTGACCATACTATAAAGGGGGGGGGTATGAGGTTAGTAGCTTGACCTAGGAGAGTTTAGGAGAGTGGGTATATGCACACTTGTCACAACTTGTCCTAGAGACCTTGCTTTCAGCCCTTGATAAACCCTAGAAATGGTAGGAGCAAAATCCCTTGAGAAACCTCAGCGAAAACAGTTGATATAAAGGGAGAAAGAGGCTCCGGACCACTCTGCTAAGTGGGCGTCGGACCAAGGAGAGTGGTCCGACGGTCCCTGACTTAGGCAGAATTCCAGCTCAAGGAGCTCCGGACCACCTGTCTGGAAAGCGTCGGGCCATAGGAGAGTGGTCCGATGGCTTGGTTCAGAGAGAAAGAAGGCTCCGGACTAGTCCGACGGTTAGTCCGACGGCTAGTCCGACGCTTCAAGAAAGGAGGTTGAGTTCATGCAGAGAGCCCCCTGGCTCAGGACCAGAGCGTCGGACCAGGGCACCGGACCAAGGAGAGTGGTCTGGTGGTTCGAAAAAGAGAAGAAGGTTTTCACTCAAAGAGCACCGTGGCTTTGGACCAGTGCGTCGGACCAGAGCGTCGGACCAAGCAGAGTTGTCTGACGGTGCCTGAGTTTGAATCCAGAGTGAGCTCCGGACAAGTGTGCATGGTCCGGTGGTATGAGCTCTGGACTAGTCCGGTGGCTTCATAGAGAGAAGAAAAATTAAAAAACGGCTAGTTTTGGAGGTGGGGACTATTTATAGTTGCCCCCTTCGTCCTTAGAGTAACTCTTGGCCATTGTTTCAGCTGGTGACACCTTGAGAAATCCTTTTGAGAGCCAAGAGGCTAGTGAGGGAGAGATTAGAGAGAGTTCATCTTGTTCTTCCCTCCTAGATTGATTAGGAGTGACTTGTGTGCATCCATCCACCTTCCTAGCCTTGAGTTGATCAAGTGAAGGTCTTGTGCTTATTACTCTTGGTGTTCGACAGCACCTAGACGGTTTGGTGGTGTTCGGAGGAATTGATCGCCGGGAGATTGTTGGCGGCTCTTCTCCAAGCTTCTATGATCGGTTGTGGGCGATTCACCGAGCCAGAGTGGCGAAGAATCAGCCCGTAGAGAGCACTCTACCCTTGCGCGGGTAGAGGGGGAGCGATACCTTGCGAGGTGCTCCAACCAGGACTAGGGGGGTGTCGACACCTTGATACCTCAGGAAAAAATCGCTGCGTCACTGAGAATTTCTTGTTCCCTAGCTCTTTACATTTCCGCTTACTTTCCGTCTTGTTTCTATATTACCTACTAGAATTGCTTAGGTTGCTTTTAATTTCCATGAACTGCTACCGCTTTCTAGCTAGGACACACAAATCGTAGGCACTAGGGGGTGATTGACATTTGATAGGTTTTCATATTTGCTTTAGAAATTTAAAACAAGCCCAATTCACCCCCCCTCTTGGGCATCTTGATCCTTTCAATTGGTATCAGAGCCTGGTTGCTCTAAATTAGGCTTCACCACCTAGAGCAAGATGTCCCATGGGGATGGACCGCCACCCATGTTTGATGGGGATGACTTTCCGTATTGGAAAGTGCGGATGGAGGCCTACCTTGAGGCCGTGGACGTCGGCGTTCACAAAGCCGCCACCCAAGGTGGATTAGTGTTCGCCGAGGATCCATACTTTGAGAAGAACAATGCTAAGGCAAAGAACATTCTTTTCCGTGGCATTTGCAAGGATGTGTTCAACCGTGTGCGGAATTGCAAAACCACGCATGAGATTTGGACAAACATTTGTGCTCTACACGAGGGCACTAAATGTGAAAGAGAAGAGCGTTATCACCTCATCATTGCTAAGTTAAATTCTTTCACCATGCTATCTCATGAAAGTGCTAATGAAATGTACTCTCGTTTGAATGTGCTTGTAGAGGAGTTGAATGGCCTTGGGCTCTCTCAAATGACACCGGCCGATGTGGTGCGCAAGATACTTTGTGTCCTACCAATAGACAAGTATAGCCACATCGTCACGGTTCTTCATCAAGGCGATTTCTCCGCAACTACACCAACGCAAGTGTTGGGCAAGATCAATGCTCATGAGATGTACATGAAGATCAATGATGGAACTTCATCCTCCTCCAAGAAGAAAGAGAAGGAGGAGAAGAAGGACTTGGCTCTCAAGGCATCTTCTAAGGAGAAGTGCAAGATTCAATATGTCATTGAGAGTACAAGTGATGATGATGATGAAGACAACATCGCTCTCATGGTGAAGAAGACCGCCAAGATGTTGAAGAGGCTAAACAAGAACGGAGTCAAGTTTGACTCAAAGAAGAAGAAATTCTTCACAAGCTCTTCAAGGAAGCCAATCTCCCAAATGAAGTGCTACAATTGCGGCACTCTTGGTCATCTAGCCCATGCGTGTCCCGAAGAGAAGAAAGACAAGTTCAAGAACTTCAAGAAGAACAAAGGCGGCAATGATGACTCAAGTGATGATGACAAGAAGCAAGACAAGTCATACAACAAGAAGAAGAACTTCAACTTCCACAAGAAGAAGAAGGATGGCAAGGCTTACATTGTGGGTGATTGGCTCACCGACATTGATGATTCAAGTGACTCCTCCGATGATGAGAGTGAAGAAGAGAAGGTGGCCGCATTGGTGATTGGTTCTTCTACTCCACCGCCACCTCCTCCTTCATCGCCGGGCTCATCCTCTACACACCTATGCCTTATGGCTAAAGGTGACAAGAAGGTACAAAAAGAGGATGATGGTGATGACCTCTCTAGTGATGATAGTGATGATGAAGAAGCACCTTCCTATGATGAGCTAATTAAAATTTGCAACAAGTACGCTAGCATCATAAGGAAGTAGAAGAGTAAAAATGACAAACTTCTTGAAATCAAAGAAAACTTGCATGATAAGCTTGACAACTTGTCTAGTGCTAATGATGATTTGAAGTTTGAGATTAACTCTCTCACATCTAGCACTAGGGAGCTCAAAGCCTCTCTTAAGCAAGCCAATGAGAAACATGATAAGCTTGAGAGGTCATCCCAAGAGCTCCTCACAAGGTTTAACTTGATAAAAGATGACTACAATCAAGTGAAAAATGATCATGGTACACTAGTGGTAGCAAATGAATTACTTACTCAAGATCTTACACATGTTGCTACTAACCCGTGTGCTAAGTGTGCAAGTGCTACCTCTTGTGATATCGAGCTTGATGATGTGGCTCTTGAGCAAAGTGCCAAGTGCAAGGGCAAGAGAGTTATAGAAGCCGACAAGTATGATGATTATATGAAGATGAGTGAAGAGAACTCAAAGCTCAAGGAAGAGCTAATCAACCTCAAGGCAAACAAGTCCTTCGCCATCAAGCCGGCTCAAGAAGAAGACAAAGATGCTATCACTTTGATCAACTCTCTTCGAGAAGAAATTGCCAAGCTCAAGAATGACAAGACCAAGCTTACAAGTGGCCTTGAAAAGTTCACCAAGGGCCATAATCTCCAAAGTGAGCTTCTAATGAGCACCGTCATGAAGAATGACAAGACCGGTACTGGGTACAAGGAAAACCAAGTGATGAAGGCCAAGGTCAAGATTGAAGCCAAGAACTACTACAAGAACAAGTACAATGGCTACAATCAAGAGAAGCCAAAGCCCAAGACTAAGAGGTGTTTTGGATGTGGACAAGTTGGTCATCTCTCATTTCAATACAAGACTCCACTTCCCAAGATTTTTCCCAAGCACACTAGGCCATTTGCTCATGATGCTCACTATGTCATCAACAAAGATTCCAAGGGTAGACCACTTGTGGTGTTTCTTGGACCACCAATGAAGAACAAGCCTAGGGTTATTTGGGTTGCTAAGGAGTTGATTGACAAGGCAATGGGGCCCCGCACTAAGGGGGTTCCCAAACAACAAGCTTAACTCCAAGTTGCTTATGTGTAGGTGAACTACAAGACCGGTGGGAGCCATTGGGTAATTGATAGTGGTTGCACTCAACACATGACCGGCGATCCCCGGATGTTCACCACACTTGATGAGGATTGTGCAAATCAAGACAAGATCACTTTTGGGGATAATTCAAAGGGCAAAGTTCAAGGCTTAGGCAAAGTGGCTATCTCCCAAGATCAATCAATTTCAAATGTCTTGCTAGTACAATCATTGAGCTTCAACTTGCTATCAGTTGGTCAACTTTGTGATCTCGGGTTTCATTGTCTCTTCACTCCAAATGAGGTGATTGTGACTAAGATTGAAGATTCATCAATGATATTCAAAGGGTTCCGGCACAACAACCTCTACTTAGTGGACTTCACTTCAAATGAAGCAAACTTGCAAGCTTGTCTATTCTCCAAGAATTCTTTGGGTTGGCTATGGCATAGAAGATTAGCTCATGTGGGCATGTCAACCTTGAAGAAGCTTGTCAAGAAGGAAATGGTTAGAGGAATCAAGGATGTGGTGTTTGAGAAGGACAAATTTTGTAGTGCATGTCAAGCCGGCAAGCAAGTTGCAAACACTCATCCAACCAAAGCTTTCATGTCAACCTCAAGAGTCCTAGAGTTGCTAGACATGGATCTATTTGGCCCTACCACCTATGCTAGTCTTGGAGGAAATCTCTATTGCTTAGTGGTAGTGGATGACTACTCTCAGTACACTTGGATGTTCTTTCTTCAAGACAAGGGAGAGACACAAGGCATCTTCAAGAAGTTTTCTACAAGAGCTCAAAATGAATTTGATGTGAAGATCAAGAAGATTAGAAGTGACAATGGCACCGAATTTGTGAACACAAATATTGAAGATTATTGTGATGAAGTTGGGATCAAGCATGAGGTGTCCGCCACATATACTCCACAACAAAATGGTGTCGTAGAGAGGAAGAACCGGACGCTCATAACTCTAGAAAGATCTATGCTTGATGAGTACAACACTCCGGAGAAGTTTTGGGCGGAGGCAATCAACACCGCTTGCTATGCGGCAAATCGTCTCTTCGTCCAGAGGCTACTAAAGAAGACCCCCTATGAGCTTGTCAATGGGAAGAAGCCGGATATTTCATTCTTCCGGGTGTTTGGTTGCAAGGTGTACATCTACAAGAAGCGCCAACACTTGGGTAAATTCCAACGGAGGTGTGACATTGGTTTCCTTGTTGGATATTCACTTAAATCCAAGGCATACCATGTATTTAACAAAGCTACTGGCTTAGTTGAAGAAACGTATGACTTGGAGTTTGATGAAACTAATGGATCCCAAGGAGTGCTTGAGGATATTGATGTAGGTGATGAACCCTTGAGGGAGGCAATGAAGAACATGCCAATTGGTGCTATCAACCCGCAAGAGGTGGAAGAAGTTGAAGATGAAGCAAATCAAGATCCTTCTCCACCCCACACGCCCCAAGTTGATGAAGGAGATCAAGTGAGGGAAGCGCAAGAAGACACTCACATTCCTCAAGATCAAGCCGAGGCCAAAGCAAGCAATGTTGAAGCACCGCATCATCCTCCTCAAGAGACAAATAGAAGATCAACATCTATCCTTCAAGCTCATCCCACGATCAAATCATAGGGAGTCCATCAAAGGGAGTAATGACTCGCTCTAGACTTGCATCTTATGTTGAACATCACTCGTTTGTTTCCTTTGTTGAGCCCACTAGTGTAGAAGAAGCACTTGAGGATCCGGATTGGGTGAATGCCATGCATGAAGAACTCAACAACTTCACCCGGAATCAAGTGTGGACACTAGAAGAGAAGCCAAAGGATGCAAGAATCATTGGCACCAAGTGGGTGTTTAGGAACAAGCAAGATGATCAAGGCGTGGTTGTGAGGAACAAAGCAAGATTGGTGGCAAAGGGGTTCTCTCAAGTAGAAGGACTCGATTTTGGGGAGACCTTTGCTCCGGTTGCAAGACTTGAAGCCATTCGTATCCTTTTGGCGTATGCTTCACATCACAAAATGAAACTTTTTCAAATGGATGTGAAGAGCGCTTTCTTAAATGGTTTCATAAATGAACTTGTCTATGTCTCACAACCTCCTGGGTTTGAAGACCCAAACTTGCCTAATCATGTGTATAGGTTGTCCAAGGCACTCTACGGATTGAAGCAAGCTCCAAGAGCTTGGTATGAGAGGCTAAGGGACTTCCTAATCAAGAAGGGCTTCAAGATCGGGATCATCGACACTACACTATTCACCAAGAAGCTTAATGGAGAGATCTTTGTTTGCCAAGTATATGTCGATGACATTATATTTGGGTCAACAAACCAAGACCATTGCAAGGAGTTTGGTGACTTGATGTCCAAGGAGTTCGAGATGTCAATGATTGGCGAGCTAACCTTCTTCCTTGGCTTTCAAGTAAAGCAAATGAGAGAAGGGACCTTCATCTCTCAAGAAAAGTACACTTATGATCTACTCAAGAAGTTCAAGATGGAGGATTGCAAGCCAATCAAGACCCAATGCCAACTAATGGACATCTCGATCTCGAAGGGGGAGGTAAACCGATTGACCAAACTCTTTATCGCTCTATGATCGGTAGTTTACTTTACCTCACCGCATCTAGGCCGGATATCATGTTTAGTGTGTGCATGTGTGCTAGATTTCAAGCGAACCCTAAGGAGTCGCATCTTTGTGTGGTTAAAAGAATCCTTAGGTACATAAGGCACACCCCTAGCATGGGCCTTTGGTATCCCAAAGGAGCTCCCTTCCAACTAGTTGGCTATTCCGATTCGGATTACGCCGGGTGTAAGGTTGATAGGGAGAGTACCTCCGGCGGGTGTCACATGCTAGGAAGATCACTTGTTTCTTGGTCCTCAAAGAAGAAAAACAATGTGGCATTGTCAACCGCCGAAGCGGAATACATTGCCATGGGAGCAAGTTGTGCACAAATCTTATACATGACCCAAACACTCTTTGATTACGGCGTGTTTTTAAAAGAAGTTCCACTTTTGTGTGATAATGAAAGCGCCATAAAGCTTGCAAACAACCCGGTTCAACACTCTCGCACCAAGCACATTGATATTCGCCATCACTTTCTTAGAGATCATGTGGCTAGGAAATACATCACACTAGTTGGAGTTAAGAGCGAAGATCAATTGGCGGATATCTTCACTAAACCACTCGATGAAACAACCTTTTGTAGGTTGAGAAGCGAGTTGAATGTGCTTGATCACTCTAACTTCACTAAAAGATGAGTTTGTGTGAACCATGCATTCATATGTAATATAACATGTTTAATTTGGTAATGCACATAGGCTTGGCTAACGCGGTTAAGATAACCGCCCTCAAAGCGTGTGACAAAGCTTAACCGCGGTTTAAACTTGCAAGCAACCTAGATTCAATTTCCGTTTTGCATTGCATATGCATGAGTGTTGCTTCTTCGTTTCTTTTCGGTTAAGTTTTTTGGTCATCATTAGGTTCATCACTTAGGGGGAGAAATTCAACGCTCTAGCTTCAGCTAATACCCCTCTTGTGCCCCTATGGTGACCCTTGGAGCTTTATTGAACTATTTTCTTAAGAAAACTAATCCTAGCCTATGGCAAACTATTTCTAAAATTGAGGGTTTGAGAGATGGTTCTTATGTTAAGTCCAACAAGTGTTCCTCTTTGCTCTTTTGTGTTGGTACTTGGCTAAGAGAATAGATTGGAGAGAAAAATAGGAAAATTCAGAGCAAATTTAAGCACTAGACCACCCTCCGGACCACTTTGCAATGGTCCGACGCAGTGGTCCGACGCCTTGTCCCTCACTGCATAAAACTTTTCCAACCACAAAATCCGTCGGACCACAGTCCGACGCTCCTCCGGACCAATGGCAAGTTGTCTGGTGCCTCTGTCAATTTTATCTATGCACCGTCGGACCAGTCCGGTGAGTAGTCCGATGCACTGGTCCGGTGGTCGGGTGCTCAGTGTTTTTCCTTCTTTGGTACCGTCGGACCACCCGTCGGACCAGCCTACGGACCAAGCAAAGTGGTCCGACGCTTCAAAATTTTGCGGATAACCCCCTGCGGGCGGCTCTGTTTCGGCAGTAGCTTTTCTTCCAGCCGCGCCTGCTCCGCCGCCAAGCTCCCCTGCGCCCTTCGCCGCCGGTGAGCCCATCTCCTGAGCTCCGCCGCCACTCCACAGCTACACTGCCCCCTGCCTTACCTCTCCGCCGTGCAGTAGCGCCGCCATTCTCCCTCGCCGCCGCCTGCCAGCGCTGCCCTGCCCGCCGCTCACTGCTCCACCGCCGCCCTCTGTCCTCGCCGCCAAGGAACCCACCTCGCCGGCGGCCAAGCTCCACGACCAAGCAAGGACTTCTCCCTTCCCTGCCATTGCAATTGAAATTGCCAAGATAGCTGATCCCCTTAGGGTTAGCCCTAACCCTAGGGTTTGGATTCGACGTCTTCGTCCGCGACCGATTTCGATTCCGTCGTCGTCGACTTCAACTCTTCGTCACTAGGGTATGGATTCATCTTCGACGTCGCGTTTTGTCGAGTCGTAGATAGAGTCATGTCCTAGGATTATTCCTTGAAAATCCATATTCAATTCAATTCACTAATTCTAAATGTCAATTGCAATTCTTCAGTTGGCAATACATCTTTTGGAGCATGGTTTGGAACTTGAAATTGCTCTGATTAGATACGCTTTCTTACCTCAGGTATCATGTCAGTTTTCATTCCTTTACTTATCTAGATGCATGCTTCTATACGGATTCTTATCTCTAGATTTTATATATGCTTATATATACCCTGTCTATTCTGTCTAGCAGCAGTTAGTGGCAGTTTTAAACTCAGGGCAAAGCTCGCGAGTATGGATTGAGGCAAAGCCTCAGAAGGTTCAGTCCAGTGGCTTGCAGGCCCTCTCTTTCAGTTGATTCTAGCAGTTGGCAGCTGATTGTGACAGATTTCAGTGACTCTTGAGGCAATATACTTTGTGATCTGTCAGTGGTTTCTTATCAGTGGCAGTGGTTCTTTGGTTGATCAGTGATGACTCGCAGTTCTCGTGCTCGCGCAGCTGGGTCAGGTGATGACACGCCTCCTCCTCCACGTCCTTCCAGAGATAAGGGCAAGAAGCCAGTTGTTGAGAAGGCAAAGAAAAAGAAGCGCAAGCTCACAGAGGCTGAGAAAGCCGAAGCAGTAGCCGATGCAGCAGACCGCGCCAAGCGAGGCGGTCGCCGAGGTTCCGTGCAACTTGGCACCCCTCCGCGGGATCTACCTTCTACACCTCCTGCTGGGTCACATACAGAGGATACTCCAGAGGAGCCAGAGCTTGTCACTGAAGCTCTAGGTACACCGTTGGCACCACGCTCCTGGGGGCGTTCCACTCGCTCTCAGTCCACTCAGTCACCTCAGTCAGCAGCTCCTACAACAGCTTCAGCTTCAGTTCACCTCGATCTGAGGAATCTTACAGCGAAGCAAGTGAAGAAACTTTGATTCGTTGCTCTTGAGAAGTGGTGCCCGGATCAGCGTGACCCCAGAGCCTCACCCGGTTGGCACACACCTCTCATGGAGGATTTCTATAGAGCAGCTCAGCTTACCAGCATTTAGATTCGACCGCACAGGGTTTGCTCCTTAGAGAGCATAGTTGAGCTAGCTGGTGAGGAGATCAGACCGTTCCTTACTTACCTTCCGGGACTCGCCGATTTACTTGGGCATTCTGGAAACTACATTGAGAGATGGGTCAGAGAGTTCTATGCCTCAGTATGAGTGGATCCTGAGCACAAGTTTGTGCAGTATACTTTCAGAGGCGAGCGATACAGGCTATACTTGACTAGGCTCAGAGAGATCTTTCACCTCCGTCAGCAGGGTGGCGCGCTTGATCTACACTATGACTACTACCGAGGTGCCTCAGTGCCTCGCCGTGCTCGAGGTGGACGTACACTGTCAGTTCAGGAGGTGGGTTCTCTCTTCAAGCCACCTTTCTCAGAGGGCTCCCGACGTAGCTCAGCAGAGCTCCGACCCACCGTTCACAGGTTGAACGAGGTCCTCCGTCGTACTTTGCTACCTCGCACGGGTTACAAGGAATGATTGACCAACATGCAGCAGCTACTCCTTCAGGCCCTAGTATCTCAGACACCGTTCGACGTCGCAGACTTTCTTGTGTCAGAGATTGAGGACGTGATAGCAGATGGTATGAGGGCACGTCGTCAGTTTCCCTATGCTCATTGGATTTCATCGATTATAGCTATTGAGCTTGATGGAGCCAACCCTGGACTCCGTGCCCTGCTGGACCAGTCACCGACCTCTTTCCAGCTTACAGAGTCCTTGGGTCGTTTGACAGCCGGTTTGGGAATCGATGCTCCGTCTTGTCAGAGAGAGGACTACTCCAGCTGACAGAGCTGAGGTTGATGCTCAAGATGAGGCTATACGTAGTGTTGAGCAGCAGGAGCTCCATGGTTTGGACACTGGAGCTGATGTGACTCCTGAGGACACTACTTCAGATAGCTCTGATGCCGACTTCCAGCCAGTTCCACAGATGCCCCCACGGGCTCATGACACTGAGGCTGGCGGCTCTGCCTCTACCACCGAGACCATGATGCTGAAGATTCTTGACTGACTGAATGAGCAGCAGAGTTCCTTGGTCACTGCAGTTACACAGGTACAGCAGCGACAGGATGAGATGCAGCGACAGTCTGAGGAGCGTCACTTCGAGATGCAGCGACAGATGCTAACTATGCAGCTAGAGTCACAACGCCTACAGTTACAGTCTCAGCAGCTGCAACAGCAGAACATGGCCTTTATGGCTCATATGATGAAGTGGACAGGCGCTCCTCCTCTTGAGTTTCCAGCTGCTCCTCAGATACAGATGATGAGTACCTCATAGCCTTCACAGTCAGTTGGGCAGATAGGAGGCCCACAGTTTTCAGTTGGACCCTCAGTTGGCCCTTCAGTGGCCCCTACGAGCTCCGCCGGTCAGACAGTCACTCCCACCCCAGCCGTACAGTCCAGTGGACTTCAGGGTGCCGGATTGACTACCCCGTTCCAGTCACCGACGACTCAGATGACACAGTGGTTGGACACTTTCAGCCCCACTCAGCAGTTCACCCTCTCACTACTGGTTTCACGCCGCTTACCGTCACGATGGGTGCTACTGCTAGAGATCTATCTGCGTCGTTCAGCGACATTACTGGGCAGTCGTCCCCCACTGGTCCTCAGATAGCAGCAGAGGTTGAGGCCGAGCTAGTTGCACCGACAGCCGATCAGCACCGCTCCTCAGTAGCTTCCTCAGAGGCTACACACGACAGTCGGGCTCCAGCCGTGTCTACCCCACCTACAGCTGCAATTGCTACCGATGCCACAGTGGTCACTTCCACTCCAGTACAGCCTCCGCAGTCTCCGGTTCTTCAGACTCTAGTCGAGTCCGTGCATGCGGCACAACCGGACACCGCCATTCCTGAGGCTCCCGCAGAGACACTGGCACCGGTTACTGATCCTACTGCTACTCCAGCTACTGCTCCAGAGTCTTCGACCGCAGCAGGCCTGTCAGCTTCCGACCCCCAGACCGCTTCACTTCCAGCGACTGATACTCAGGGGGAGGACTCAGATGATGAGGCATATCTGGCAGCTTTCAGGGTGCTCGACCGCTCCATGGCTGCTTCCACTCCGCCTCCAGATGCCTAGTTTTGGTGCTTCGACGCCAAAGTGGGAGAGGGAGAGTCGAGTAGATGGGCTAGTTTCAGGGGGAGCTAGTAGGACTCGTTCTTTTGATGTGTATTAAACTCTATCGCATCATGCATCACGTTTACCGTCTTTATGCATTGTATGATATGTGTGATGGTTGAGACTTGATGGTTGTGTGACATGTGTGGATATTCATCTTTATATATCATGTCACTTGGTTATGCTATATTGCTTTCGCGCTAATCTCTGATCTTTTGGCTATAGCATATCCTTTATGAAATCAAGTACTATGCTCAATTCATATCTATTGTGCTTGTCATGGCTTGAATGGTTAGGCATGTTGTTGTCTTTCTTATCACTAACCATGCCTATCTCATGTCAAGTCATGTTTTCTCTTATCAAAATTCACTCATTATTCTCTACTCGAGCTTGTATTGTCGCCAATCACCTAAAAGGGGGAGATTGTAGAATCATGGACCCTTGTGTTTAGGCGATTAACGACAATACTAGGTTACTATGACTAATGTGTGTTTTGCAGAGGCAAAGTTGTTTGTGTTAGGTCATTAGTGATGCAATTTGAATGGGCTTAATGGATATTCATGCCCCAAGATGGAAATCGTTTTGGTTGCAAAGGATGAAGATACACGTCAAAGACTAGGCTAGTTCTTAGTGCCATAAGGTTGAGAAGGGCACTAAGTTTAGCTAGGGATTTGTTTTTCCTTTGACCGTACTATAAAGAGGGGTATGAGGTTAGTAGCTTGACCTAGGAGAGTTTAGGAGAGTGGGTATATGCACACTTGTCACAACTTGTCCTAGAGACCTTGCTTTCAGCCCTCGATAAACCCTAGAAATGGTAGGAGCAAAATCCCTTGTGAAACCTTAGCGAAAACAGTTGATATAAAGGGAGAAAGAGGCTCCGGACCACTATGCTAAGTGGGCGTCGGATCAAGGAGAGTGGTCCGACGGTCCCTGACTTAGGTAGAATTCTAGCTCAAGGAGCTCCGGACCACCTGTCTGGAAAGCGTCGGACCATAGGAGAGTGGTCCGATGGCTTGGTTCAGAGAGAAAGAAGGCTTCGGACTAGTCCGACGGTTAGTCCGACGGCTAGTCCGATGCTTCAAGACAGGAGGTTGAGTTCATGCAGAGAGCCCCCTGGCTCAGGACCAGAGCGTCGGACCAGGGCACCGGACCAAGGAGAGTGGTCCGGTGGTTCGAAAAAGAGAAGAAGGTTTTCACTCAGAGAGCACCATGGCTCCGGACCAGTGCGTCGGACCAGAGCGTCGGACCAAGCAGAGTTGTCCGATGGTGCCTGAGTTTGAATCCAGAGTGAGCTCCGGACCAGTGTGCATGGTCGGTGGTATGAGCTCTGGACTAGTCCGGTGGCTTCGCAGAGAGAAGAAAAAGTAAAAAACGGCTAGTTTTGGAGGTGGGGACTATTTATAGTTGCCCCCTTCGTCCTTAGAGTAACTCTTGGCCATTGTTTCAGCTGGTGACACCTTGAGAAATCCTTTTGAGAGCCAAGAGGCTAGTGAGGGAGAGATTAGAGAGAGTTCATCTTGTTCTTCCCTCCTAGAGTGATTAGGAGTGACTTGTGTGCATCCATCCACCTTCCTAGCCTTGAGTTGATCAAGTGAAGGTCTTGTGCTTGTTACTCTTGGTGTTCGACAGCACCTAGACGGTTTGGTGGTGTTCGGAGGAAGTGATCGCCGGGAGATTGTTGGCGGCTCTTCTCCAAGCTTAAATGATCGGTTGTGGGCGATTCACCGAGCCGGAGTGGCGAAGAATCAGCCCGTAGAGAGCACTCTACCCTTGCGCGGGTAGAGGGGGAGCGATACCTTGCGAGGTGCTCCAACGAGGACTAGGGGGGGTGTCGACACCTCGATACCTCGGGAAAAAATCGCTGCGTCACTGAGAATTTCTTGTTCCCTAGCTCTTTACATTTCCGCTTACTTTCCGTCTTGTCTTTATATTACCTACTAGAATTGCTTAGGTTGCTTTTAATTCCCATGAACTGCTACCGCTTTCTAGCTAGGACACACGGATCGTAGGCACTAGGGGGTGATTGGCATTTGATAGGTTTTCATATTTGCTTTAGAAATTTAAAACAAGCCCAATTCACCCCCCCCTTC
Organism: Microstegium vimineum; assembly: GCA_022036555.1. Lineage (NCBI taxonomy): Eukaryota > Viridiplantae > Streptophyta > Magnoliopsida > Poales > Poaceae > Microstegium > Microstegium vimineum. Next base: position 1,227,680 of record CM039126.1, on the reverse strand, counting down.
TTGGGCATCTTGATCCTTTCAGCCGTCACCATCCTTCAACTATCGATTCGACCAACTTGTCTTTTGTTTTTTCAGAAAATTTATTGCTGAACAATGGAGAAGCTCAAGGGATCCTTCCCTTGAAGAACAAGACCATCTTCTCAAAAAGGGTGACCCTGATTTCATTTCATGGTTTAGTACTAAGGTACAAGTCAACTTATCTCGTTTTTCATTTCATTTCAAGATTCTTTTCATGTAACGATATATCCGACCTAAACTTGTAGGCCCGCACGAATCCGGAAATGAGTGATGAGTTGAAACAGGTGGCCAAAGGCTTCGACCGCAGAGTGAAGTCATTCACCGTTTATGATGTGAATGGCTATCGCTTTCACATAAGAAGCTACGAGGAGAGCTGACCAAATCGAAAGACCACGAATAGTGGAGTTCGTACGCCTGACACCGATGAGCGCGACTATTACAGCATAGTCGAAGAAATATACGAGCTCCACTATCCGGGTAGCAAAGCTACCAAAGGTCTTAATCCAGTGGTATTCAAATGCCATTGGTTCGATCCTCATGTCACGAGAAAAGCCCCTGAGCTTGGCCTTGTAGAAATTCGAAAGGATTCCATCTATAAAGGAGATGATGTCTATATTGTGTCTCAACAAGCCTCACAAGTTTATTATCTCTCATGGGCATGCCAAGAAGTTGAGGATCTTGTGGGTTGGTACATCATTCAGGTGGTATCGCCGCATGGCAAAGCACCTCTTCCAAACGATGATGACTACAACTTTGACCCAAACATATATACGGAGAGTTCTTTCAACCTGAGGGCCTAGAAGGGAGGTTTGACATTGACATTACATCATTGATGGACATGGAAGAGGACAATGACTACGATGAGGACGAGGGTGTTGAGGTGCAGAATGTCAAAGACTTAATAATTCTTGAGCGAATGCAATTAGGATTGGAGGAGGAGGATGAGGATGAGGAGGAGGATGAAGACGAGGAGGAGGATGAAGATTAGGATTAGAGTTCGATAATATTGATAGTGATGACAACACACGAGTGCCACGAGGGCCACAAGACACTGTCGATCGTGGAGACAATTTCTAATTCATGTAATATTATATTATTTCGTACCGTTTATTTCTAATTCATGTCATAAGTACTTACTGTTTAGTTATGCTAATTTGTTTTATCTTTGTAATTACAGGCACTCGACAAAATGCCGAGCATAAGTAGGCGGTCGCAGCGTCAGGTGTCCTCCTTTTACCGGAGGAGTACTGAGGACCCCGCCTAGCCGGCGGCCGAGACGTCGACGAGGATCGGCTGCCCCCGCGGTCGTCCTAGGAGGGAGAGGTCGGAGCTGACTCCTCCACGAGACCCGATGCCCGAGTTGAACCCTCAGGAGGAGGACGAGGAGAGGGAGGAGGAGGAGGACAGGGAGGAGGAGGACGAGGCCGAGGCTGAGGCTGTAGTAGGAGGTTCCACTTCCTCTGCTACGACTAAGGTGTACCAGCGCGGGTCCACGCAGCTCCCGCGGCAGGTTCCCTTACCTCACCACCGTGTGGTCATTCGACCTAGCGGCAAAAAGTAAGTAATCATTGTTGTTATCACTACTTGTTCATATTACATTAAAAAATCGAACTTCAGACTAACATTTGTTCTTATTGACTCTTTGCAGGAACTGGGTAATTGTGAGTGGAGGGGGTGGCAGCCGCCATATCAATGGCACCATGACTCTCCTGATCAAGAAGCACTTCCCTGGCAACGTTGAGTACGCCGAGGTTGTCGGCCCGCCCTGGTTGTGGGACCACTTCGTCGTCGCGGAGTCCAGTACGCCCGGCATCACAGTTGCTAGGTAGATTAAAGACGAGTTCTGGGTAAGTCTAGATCGCACAACATTTGTCAATACTACGCATTCGTTTTACGTTCTTGAATTAATAAAAGGATACATGATGTCTGTATGCAGGAGTGGTACGCATGCGAGCAGGGGAGAGAGGCCGAGGCGGAGGTGGTGCAGGACAAGGTTGCTAGGTCCCGGCTCTGGGACCTGTACCACGAGGCGAGGATCCAATGCATCGTCACCGCCTTCGTCGAGCTATACGGTGAGAAGGTCAAGAAGAAGCAAGCGAGGGAGAAGATGCAATCCAGGGAGACCGACCTCACCAGAGACCAGTACCTCCAAGTAAGTAGGAAATATTAATACCGATTTGTTTTTTGAAGAATATGTAGGCTTCAATTGATCTTTTGACATATTAAATACTTGACTTGACTTGATCCCATGCAGTTCTGTCCTGGTTGGTGCCAGGCCCACTCGAACTATTGGGCGGCCATTGTGGACAGGTGGCTCTTTGACGAGTGGGCCGAGAGGAAAGAGATCGCCGAGAGTCGCGCCTGCAGATGCCTGGGATGTCACACCGACAAGGCAACCAAAGCCTTGAGCGATATGCTGAGAGATGGGTATGTTCTATTGATTTATGTTTTTGTTCTAACGCTCAATACTCATTAGTTGTAATCATCTTTGATTTTTTCTCGCAGTCCCAGTCGCATGGTGGTGCGCCATGTAACCCGTTCATGGCGTACACCTTGGCGAACAAGGGCAGGGCAACCAAGCCGGGGAACCAGTACAACCCAGACGACGGCCCCGAAGCTTTCAGCAACCCCAACGCCTACACCAAGATCACCGAGTACAGGACAGCGGCTCGTGCCTGTCATGGGGAGGACTTCGATCTGGCCACCCAGCCCCTGGACACGGACCTGCTGTTGAGGTTGGGAGGAGGGAGGCCGCACGATCGGTTGTATATGGCCGGCAGCTCGGTCTCCTCGGCCTCCCTTCCCAACCTCGCCGAGGTTCGGTCGAGGAGCACGAGCGGATCCATCCCCATCAGACCAAGGAAGCCGACCATGGCGCAGCTTCAGTTATGTACCGTTCAAGTAATCGATCAATTCTTACCTTGCATTTGCATTGTTTAAACCTTGCTGGATGAATATTGCAGACCTAGATGCAGGAGGAGATTCAGAGGATCAACGCCGACATGGAAGCAAGGGATCAGGCCCGAGAGGAGGCCCATAGGCGTGAGTTGGCACGGGTGGAGGACCAACGCCTACAGTTGGAGGCTCGGAACCGCGACTGGGACCAGAGGTCGGCGGATATGGCTACCTTCTTTGCGAGCCTGAACGTCCCTGGTATGGTCGTGCCTCCCTCGCTGCTCGCTCTGTTCGCTCCTCCACAAGTGTCGCATCTTGGTCATTCATGGACTCCGGTGAGTTTATATATATGGTTGTTTATTGTTTTAGCTTCTTCGACCGTCCTCCAGGTACTAACGAATTTGCTTCTCCTTCATGCAGCCATAGTCACAGGGTTTGGCGCCTTCGCCTCAGGGTCAGCCTTCGCCACCATACGGGTGCCCCCCTCGTGCCCCTCCTCCGTACTATGGGTGGCAAGTTGCACCTCCTCCGCAGTCCGGGTGGTCTCTTGGCCCTAATGCGCCGCCCCAGTGGTAAGGTGGTGCTCCACCGACCGGCGGGTGGCAAGACTGGCCGCAAGGTGGCCAAGGTGGGAGCCCTTCAGGCACTGGGGGCCAATCAGGTGAGCAGTGCTAGCTTTGTGAGCAGTGTGCCTCTGATGTGGATGTGATGTGGATTTTTGTGCTAAACTTGTGATGGTTGGATGATTATGAACACATGTTGCTGTGATGAATGGATTATGGATGGATTATGGACATATTTTGTGTATTCTGTGATTCGATGTGGATATCCATGTGATATATATTGTGTTTGTGTGATGGATGAATATATATGTGATGTATATGGTGTTTATCGGGATGAAAAGAAAAAAACAAAAAAAATTAGAAATTTCTCAGCTTTGCCGAGTGTCACACTAGGCAAAGGGGTCATGACACTCGGCAAAGGGGGCCTGACACTCGGCAAACCTGGGGAAAATACCCCAGCATCGGCCAAGTTGCTAGATTTGCCGAGTGCCGACCAGGTGGCACTCGGCAAATCAGCTCCCTTTGCCGAGTGCCGGCCAGGGGGCACTCGACAAAGAATTTCCAAAAAAAAAATCATTTTTTTTGCCGAGTGCTGAGGCACTTGGCAAAGAATTTTCAAAAAAAAAGTTTAAAACCCTTTACCGAGTGGCTGCCACGTCAACACTCGGCCAAAAATTTCGTCAGCCATCAGTCACCGTTTCCATTGCCGAGTACTGACCTGACACTCGGCAAAGCCTTTGCCGAGTGCCCTTTGCCGAGAGGCTGCCTTTGCCGAGTGGATCTGGGTCTTTGCCGAGTGGGTCAGGCACTCGGCAAAGCGCCTGTTTCCAGTAGTGCACCGGCGCACCGGCAACAATGCCTTATTTGGTCATAAACACACTAGCTGCTAGTTTGACTAATCGAGCTGGTATCTATATCATTATAGTATTCAAAATTTCAGATTCTAATTAAGTGCTAAAACAGGAGACCACGTACGGAGGGACTAATAATTTCAAGAACACGGAAAGTGGGAAGGCCCTATTAGGATTTACGAGTACTTTGCGTGGGCAACATCTGCTCCGCTTTGCTTCCTCGATCAGCACATTCGTGTTGAAGATGTTCAGAGGCAAAAACGGAATCGTCGGTGGTGGAAACCATCGGAGCAAACAGAAATACGGATGCCACCAGCAGTTTGTTGACCTCATTGAGCGATTTGCATGGTGGATGTGTAGTAATAGGTACAAATGAACGACAAAATAGGAACGCTAAGACAAAAGGAAACGATCATCGCTGGTGATCGGTTGGAAATGGAGAAAAAAGATAACATGGTTAAAATAATGAAAAAGCTGACAAGTTCCACACTCACACACTCACACCGGTTGGTACCGGCAAATGGAAATAGCATGCGAGACCATTCATAATTCGTTTCGTTTCAGATGCAAATCATGTAACATATATATGGGAAACAAATCCGGTAATATATACACATTCAATCATTCATCCATCATCGGTGAGACATAGTAGTAAAATTATAAAATTAGTCAGGTAAGATATGGGAAACATGCCTTTTTTTACCAGGTGAGATATTGTAGTCAATCAAATCCAATAGAGTTAGGAGATTCAATGTAGCGAAAAAAATTGTATCACGGCTCCTGTGCAACATCGACTATAGGCCATGCATGTATTCTACGGTACAAATCTCGATGCATACTCCTGCAAGCCTATACCAGTGAGCTGCACGTTTCTTCCTTGCAAAGCGACAAACTCCTTTCTTTTGGCTGGTGAGTGAATACCAGAGGCGAATCTAGGATACGGTGTCAACGGGTCAAGGAATAAGCAACGGGGTCAAAGACATGTTAATTTTCTATTTGAAAGAGTAATTTATAGGTGAATAAAGAATCTTTTAGTGACTTTTTAGCAAGTTATCAAGGTCAGCTGATCCCTATAACAACATTTAGATTTGCCCCGGGTGAAGACGATTACATGGCAAGCATGCCATCGGTGGGTAAAGTTAATTTTTCTCTTGAGAGCATGTGCCATCACATATGCAACCGTTAGATAAATGGTCTCGTGATCGGCGCCACTTTTATTCGTCAGCAATACGAATGAATAAAACTTGAAATACTCTGCACATACATACGTACATACTCACAAGCAAAGCGAAAAGACAGTCAGTTTGTGTCAGATCAGAATACGATGTAAAAAACGATAAAAGACAAATACGATATGTATACTTATTGGTGTGTAGAAGTTGGCAAGGATCTCAAAGCAACATCCAATTGGGCAAATTTTCCACGTCCGCCTTCGGTGCTGAACGGGAACCGCGGCACAACACGATTGCAGAGATTTTTTTTTTGCACATCCTGATAAACTCACATTGGACTTGTTTTACTTTATTTATTATTATTGAACAATAGATTTTTCCTAGGTTTAGAAAACTTCTCAAAGGAACCCATGAAAATTTTGATTTTAAAGTTGCTTAGTTAATATTGTCTGTTTACATCAATAATGTTAATTGTGGGTGTAATTTCCAAGAAAATGGAAGTGAAAAGACCCTATTACGGGTACTGTGCATGGATACACTACTAAAAAAAACTTTTACAAGGTGTTTTCAAAATAGGCTCTGAGGCTGTTGGGGCGGTTGGGCCGATTATTGGCTGCCTCGATTAATCGTAGAAGGGTAGCCGGCCCAGCAACCACCTTTGTTAATTCTTAACCGAGGTTGACAACGTAACCAAATCATATCAGTTAATAGGCATTAATTGAGGCGGTTGACTTAGACGGCCCGCATCGGTTAATTGATTAAAAGCATCTCTGAGAGTTTGCTATTTTAACTTAGCATTCATCTATATATTATTGGTAAAATAAGAAAAAATAGCCTCCAACAGTTTGACAAAATAACTTGATATCAATAGCAACTTGGTATATCTCCACTCCTCACTTGGCAAATATGCCAACAGGAGGCAGCTTGACATTGCCTCTTCTCCCGTCACCGCCTCCTCTCCCGGGAAAAAAAAATCTTGTGTGTCTTTTTTTTTTTTCATTTTGTCAAGTCTAAAATAACAAACTATTGGAGAGAAGCGATTCTTTTACTTGACATATTGTTTTGAGAGTTGACAAAACATAATATTTGCCAAGTTAAATAATATAACAAACTCTTGGAGGCGTTTGGTATAATGCAGATGTTTGCCTTATAGTGACCACCTCGATTAAGCCTAAAATAAATTAAGTATTAAAATTCAAAATTTTCAAATATTTTTGGACGGAGAAATGATAAAAATAAAAGTTATATATCTCAAAAAGTTAAAGAACTTTGTAGGTGACAACTTTTTCGTTTGAAATCATTTTATCAATAAAAACTACATTTAAATTTATCACATTAGAAATGTCAATTTTTTTAAAATGAGCTTAAATGGAGAAACAACCTAAACAAAAGCTGGAGATCTCAAAACGTTAAACAACCTTATAGTTGACATTTTTTTTCATTTGAAAGCATATAACTAAGAATAATTACGATGATTACTATCTCCAATTAAAAAACGATGTATTTCTGATTATTCAAAGAATTTAAAGGATTTATCTTTTTTTTCTATTATGTCTCCATAGAATTGACCCAGAAGCTCTTTTAGAGGCATCAAATTAATAATATTAGTATTTTCGTGCATGACGTCTGTAAAACCATAAAAAATAGTCATCATCTTGGAGGATCCAATGAAATTGACATACCAAATGTCAAAACAAAAACAGATACAGATAGCTGGAACTTTCTCTTAATTAATCAATATATATATATATATATATATATTGATTAATTAAGCACTGAATGCATTATTTGGATTAGTAAGGACAGTTTTAAGACCACCAGAAATGGCCTTGCGGATGCACGGATCATATGCAGTTGTTGAATGGATGGGCGGTCATTAATTCGTTGTGATTATATATTTTTTTAAATAGATCTAATGATTATTGTTGGAGCGTTGATGATGAGTCTCTACTAAATTAAAACTCATTATGTTTCTGATTATTCAATGAATTTACGCTTTTCCTATCATGTCTCTTGAGAATTAACCGGAGGTTATTTAGCGGGGTCAAATTAATAATATTAATAAGGTTAACCTATTGCACGTAAAAAAAATTAGATAATGGAATTAACATTCCGGCCTTTGCGGTAACGCACACAGCCTAAAGCCTCTGCATGACCACACACAGCCAAACTTATTACAAAAACTAAGAATAATAAAAAAAAACTTTAGTACATGAAGATGAAGATATATGTACTAAAAATCTACTACATCCAAAAAAGAATTGAGTTTACTATTCAAGACAATGCTAAAGATATCGATGTCGCTTCATGACGGTCTTCGAATCAACCACCATGCCTTGAACAATATGCACCAAAATGAACTTGAAAGAAACTCATTGGATGTAGACAACCCCCACTGCAGCTGGCAAATCAGCCCACGCTTGAAATCGTGTGCCCTCACCGTTGCCCCTCCACCTCGATGTTTCGGTGGCGTTCAAAATAGCCACCATCGATCTTTTGTGCGGGAGGAAGACCCCGAATTGTCTTCGATCCACCGACTCTGTGCGTTCCCGGGTCGCCGAGGTGCATCGCGACGTCAAAAACTGTCGCCAATGGAAAGCATCTGCCCCCGGCGAAAGAGAGGTCGTTGCTCAGTGTTAGGCTACTGAGGAACGGCTGCCATCGTCGTGGAGGCGAAGACGGGTAGTCGCCACTGGATCTGCGACCCTGTCCTCTCCTCCTCGACCTCCTCCTTGGGCACCCCCGCCTGCCGCTTATGCGCGAGCAGCGTGGGGTGCTGCAACAAGGGCATGGTATGCAATGCAAGAATACCTCCGCAACGCCTTCAGGAAGGGACATGACGCCTATAGGTGTCATCTTTGCAAGCTTTCGCCGATGATCTTGCTTGCTATGGCAGTGCCATCTGCGGCAGCCAAGGGAGGCAACGACATGCAGGGGAGCCCCGGATCTAGTATCCCGTCGGGGAGCTCCGCCATGTGGTCCTGCACCAAGAGATGGTCACCACCAGGGTAACGGGCGCTGCCTCCTCCGTAGATCTGGAGGAGTAGCATGTCGGCGTGGACCGGGAGTCAGCGCCGCGCATACAACGGGGCCCCACACCAACCATCTCCATGGGTGCCGTCCTCTCTGTAGAATGAAGGACGCGCGCCGCCGCTCCAGCCATGGGAAAGCCGGACCCAAACGTCTTGAGCTCGTGGCGGAGGCAGGTGAGGCAGCGATGTGGAATTGCTCGCTGGCCAGATCGATACTCAAGACGTCGGGATCGCGATGGGAGGGACGGCGAGTTCGTCGGGGCGCCGCACCGGGCGACGTCCGCGGCCAAGGCTGCGCGACCGGCGACTGGAGGCCATGGATCCGGCCTCTAAGCCGCCGGATCAGTGAGAGGCAGAGCAGGGTCGCCGGCCAAAGAGCGCACCGACGTCGGCGTTTGGGATCGCCGTCTCGCGAGAAACTCGGCGAGGAAGGCCCAGCTGTCGCCCTCACGGCCGTCCGCCGGGTTGTGCCGGCGTTGGGCTCCGGCGACGGCCGGGGAGGCGAGGGATGGGGGCGGCTGCGAGTTGCGGTGCTCGGTGGATGCCGCCCGAGTCGCCCTTGGGTTGCGGCGATGTCTTGGGTATACATGGATGTATATGAAACGGCAACACCTTCGGGGATCCAATTAATGAAACGTGGCATACCGAATATATATGAAAATAGAAAGTATATAACCTTTTCTTCTTATTATTATTATCAATCAAAGTGCAATACACAATTTAGATCAGTGTCGATAGTTTTTAGACCACTATGAACGGCCTTGTGTATTGCACACAGATCATGCAATCGCTGAACACGGATGGGCAGCCATCAGTTGCGATTTGCAGGACCCATGCAATTGGCCAGACATTTATCCCTATCATAACAACTCCAGACACAGCAGTAGACCTCTTTATTGTTCTGCTGAACCGGCTTACAATATATAGTTGTGTTCACGTCCGACGACAAAGCTCCTTGCAGTTCCAACAACAAGCTCCTCATCAGGACGACCTGATGGATTGGGATGTTTGCTCATGAGGACGTAGTATATATGCATATATATATATATATATATATATATATATATATATATATATATATATATATATATATATATATATATATATATATATATATATATATATATATATATATATATATATATATATATATATATGTAGAACCAATTAAATATAAAGCCTCGAGGACGATGAGACACTTACATTGGGCAATGAATACAAAGAAGAACAACATAAGCATCAGGGCTCCAAACCTATCCTTCATATCGGACTGTGAATGGTCTGACCGTCTCTTAACACAATAGTGCCACGAGCTGTTGAATGGTGCATTTATATATATATATATATATATATATATATATATATATATATATATATATATATATATATTACATACAGACACAAAGACCATATGGAAAGGCATCGTATTTGTTTTCTTGTCTATATCTGCATCTCTAGCTTGATCTATCTCTTTTCATTTATATATCTATCTCTATCCTTGTTCTAGTATTTTCTCTTTCATTATCTCTTTATATATCTCTATCTCTATCTTAAATTGGAGCTAGATTTTTTTATCTAATCAATCCCAAAATCTGCAATGAAGTTGTTGTAACGTATTTTCATAGAGGATATCTTTTTAGTAACTGTTGGATCAGAAGCCCACATCTGGAAATGGTTCCATATTCAGACCACCTTTAATTGGAAGTTAATTTTGAGAGGTGGTTGGTGTTTCCAATCAACCATAGAAATGTCCTCTATTGTCATCAGACGTGGTTGGCAACATCAATCATTTGTAGAAACGATAATTCTAGGATGATTGTTGTATCCAATCGGCCCTGAAAATGATGACATTTCTAGGGATGGATGGAAACACGCACGGACCACCACATGAAATTCATTTTTATAAGAGACCCTAAAAATACTCATCCTAAATAAAATCATAATTTTTTTGAATGAAGTTAAGTGAAGACCAGTTTTATATCATGTTATAGAGCTTGATGACACTACTACAGAACAGACAATCAGTGCCGGTTCAAAACCCCCCTTCAGTGTCGGTTTTTTGAACCGGCACTGGCACTTCGGCAGTGATGAGCCCATGCCATCACTGCCGGTTATGCCAAACCGGCAGTGATGGCTCAAGCATCACTGCCGGTTCATGTTACCAACCGGCAGTGATGCTTGAGTCATCACTGCCGGTTTGTTTCACCAACCGACAATGATGCTTGAACCATCACTGTCGGTTTTAATTGAACCGGCAGTGATATTATTTTTTAAAATTACATTTTATTAATTGTTTTATTTTTATTTGGGCTTTAGGGTTTAGGGTTTATGGTAGAGGTGGTGGGGTGGGAGGTCGTGGAGGTGTTTGCTATCGAACCATTTGATATCGATGTGAATTGAAGGTGGTTGTGGACCAGCGACAATACAAAACCCATCACACATTTATAATAATTATTACAAAACATCCAAACAAAACTTAAAGTATCGAATTAAATGTCGCATTACAATAGCCTTTCGAGGCGGTCTTTTCCGTAGTTCTTCTTGAAGTTCTGACTCTTCACAATGGCTAGAGATCCTTTTCTATACACTATCTCGTCCAGAATAATAGCTGCTACCTCCTCTTGAAATCCTCTTATCTCAAAATCTACCAACCTGTTGTGGCCCTGATCTTTGCGCTGTAAATTGTTACAAGATGATATTGAGATGCACATACGTAAGATAAAACAATAGAATTAAAATGAGACGCCTACGTACCATGCCATCTCCTATTCCTAGTTTTGCGTCAAAGTAGGCAAGCATTGCCCACATCACATAGAACCCGCATTCGTTGTTCCCCATTGGTTGATCTAGGGTCTTGACCTTCTTCATATACTCCACTTTGAATGGGGCACTCCATTTCTTTTGCATCTTAGGCACCACATTTTTCCAATCAGGTAACGTCTTCATTCTATGTGACAATGTAAATGAAGTGTGAAGGTTGAGGACATTAATTACAATATCATATGTGATTGAAAAGTGTGGTGATATTGGGTTCACTTACATATTTAACACTTTGACTAGGGGTTCGATAAGTTTAAGTGACTTCTTTTTTGAGTCCCACACCTCAATAGTTGAATTTTTAAGACTTATATCTACGAGGACGTAATGGTTGTTGCAATCACAAAGTTCATGTTATTGAATGTGCTACAAGTATATACAAGGATATTGGTATTAGCTCATAGGTACAAGCATAGGAAATCTCTATCTCTATCTCTCTATCTCTCTATAAGAAAATCCATATATACAAGCATAGGATGATGACATATATACAAGCATAAGTGTAGCATATCTCTATCTCTCTAATCTCTATATCTCTATCTCTCTAAAAAAGCATCTATCATGAATATAAACAAACATCTATCTCTCTAAAGCCATGTATATATATAAGCCTTTGAATCAAGCCTTTGACATATCATGAATTAATATGAATCGTGCTATCTCTCTCTAACTACCTATTGATTCCATCTATCTATCTCTCTATCTTTCCCTCTAAGTACCTATGCATGAAGAGAGATAGAGACAAGCTATCTCCCTCTCTCTATCTATTTCTATCTCCCTCTCTACCAAGACAAGCTCTCTATCTCCCTCTATCTATCTATCTATCTATCTATCAAGACAAGCTCTCTCTATCCATGTCCAGCAAGACACTCCCACCTAGGCATTATATCGAACACCTCTAGTGCATGCAAATGGAGCTCACCGCGTGGAGAGGAATTGGCCGGATTCCGCGCTCCTGTAGCGTCGTGGACATAGGTCCTGCCGGCGACGTGTGCTCCTATGGTGTGGAACTTGAAGATGTTGTGGCTGCCGGCGAAGTCGTGGCGGTCAGCGACGTCGTGGGCAGCGAGCGCCGAAGAAGCACTGTCGTGGCGTGGTGTGGTCCGGCGTCGGCAGTGTGGTCCGGCGTGGAGCGGCGTCGTCGGCGTCGAGGTGCTGCGAGGTCGGGGGAGGTCCTGCGCTGTCGTGGGGGAAGTCCTTGGGCGGTGGCATCCTTTTGCGGTGTCGAGCTGCGGCGGCGGTGGCGTCGGGCTGCAGCGGCGTCGGGCTGCAGCGGCGCCGAGCTCGAGCGGGGGCGGGAGTGGCGGCGGCGTCGGGCGTCGAGGAGTGGCGTCGGGCAAGGGCTCGGGCGGCTAAGTGTGGAAACTGGCGCGTGTCTGAAATTTTCGGACCGCGCCAGTGCTTATATAATCGAGCACATCACTACCGGTTTTGTAATAAGAACCGACAGTGATGCCCCTATCACTGTCAGTTCTTATTACAAATCGGCAGTGATGAAGGCACATCAGTGCCGGTTTTGCAAACCGGCACTGATAGAGGGGCCATCACTGTCGATTCGTTATTAGAACCGGCAGTGATATGGGACATCACTGCCGGTTTCTTCCAAACCGGCAGTGATATGCCAATTTTGACTTTGGTTTAGAGTTCAATTTACTCCTGATTTTTTACTAGAACTTGAAAAATTCCAAACATAGAAGTTGCATAATTTTTCATTGTCTACAACTTTTGCTGAAGGAGCATATTCAAATTCTTTATAGTTTTTGAATTCCATTTTAAATTTGAATAAGGGTTTAAAATTCAATTACCCCCTTTCTAATTACTCCAAAAATTTGAATAGAAGTTGAAAATCTTCCAAAATAGCTTTTGCTAGTTTTGAGGAACTCTACATTATTGCCTATACACTCAAGGTCTAATTCTTTATAGTTTTTAATTCCCTTTTGATATTTGAATAAGGGTTTAAAATTCAATTACCCCTTTTAATTACTCCAAAAATTTGAATAGAAGTTGAAAATCTTCCAAAATAGCTTTTGCTAGTTTCGAGGAGCTCTACATTATTGCTTATACACTCAAGGTATAATTCTTTATAGTTTTGAATTCCCTTTTGACATGGCATACATCAATCAACAACGTGGTACAACTCAACAATCTCTACAACTCCATATGATCTCAAATTACTAAAACAACATTTCATTAAGGATTACATAGTTTATGATACTCTAACTATTCACAGTGCAGGCACTATGATGGCATCATCGTGATCACTCCGGAGGTAAGCAGGTTCGTCACCCTCTTCAAGGACATGTAGGGTAACGTCCACCCCAAAAGGAGCCATTTCTTCATAACCTTTGTACTCTTCTTCGTCTGTCACTCCGTCGACACCGACAATCTTCCTTTTGCCTTGCAATACTACATGTCGTATTCAATTTGTATTGTTATCCCTTGCATAGAAGATTTGCAAAACATCCTTTGCAAGGACGAAGGGGACATCTCTGTATGCGGTCTTGGATAGATCAACGGTAGTGAACCCATCCTTGTCGGTGTTGATTTCATTCAGCCGGACCCACATACAATGGAAAAGAGCAACTTTCAACTAATGTCCATAGTCTAGCTCCCATATCTCATATATGAAACCATAGTATGTTGCCACCATCGTGTCGTACTCATCGTGGACGTCGAAACGAACACCACTATTTTGGTTGGTGCTCTTTCCGTCCTGTTTTTTTGTGTAAAATGTAAAACCATTTATTTAATATCCTTAGTACATCATTAGCGTAGTCGAAGGTCCGGGGGCTAAGAGATCTAGCTGACATCCCGTCACCATTCCTAGCCTTTGGCGTTGAAACCAGTCACCGAATTCCTCCTTATGTTTTTTTCAAGCTAAGTCTGTGACCTACCGATGTGCATATTTTGCAGTAACTGCTTGTGCTCATCAATGTATGCCATCACACCGTTGGTCTGCTGGAGAACAGCGAAGTATGCTTGTTTGAAGGAGACCACTTTGTCTATTTTGACAGCTTTCTCCCCTATTATTCCTTTGTCCCCTAGTCTTCCATCATGATGAGATACTGGAACTCCGACCCGCTTGATGTCCAGATAATATGTGGAGAACTCAATAGCCTCCTCTGTTGACCATCCTTCTACCATGCTCCCTTCTGGTCTGAACTTATTCCTAACATACCGCCTAAAAACTTTCATTAGCCTCTCGAAAGGAAACATCTGGTGTAGGTACATTGGGCCAAGGGCTTTTATTTGATCCACAAGATGAACAAGTAGATGCACTGAAATGTCGAAATAAGTCGGTGGGAAATGCATCTCAAGCCTGCATATAATCTCGGCTATCTCCTGCTTCATGTGGTCTAGCCTACCCACTTCAATGACCTTTTCAGAGATCGCGTTGAAGAACGAACACAACTTTATGATTGGAGCGCGGACCTTGTCAGGGAGGATACCTCGCAGGGCAACTGGGAGCAGCTAAGTCATTATGACATGACAGTTATGGGCCTTCATAGAACCATAGTTAAACTTAAGTTTTCTCATGTTAACTAGCCTCTTCGGGTTCCCACAGTAGCCACTCGGTACTTTGAGATCATTGAAGAAAGAAATAAGCATTTATTTTTCCTCCTTTTTCAGTGTCCATGATGCCACCGGAAGTTTCAAGTGGCCATTCTCAAGAGTTACTGGATACAACTCCTTCCTGAGGCCCAGGTGTTGCATGTCCAAGCGTATCGCGAGAGAATTCTTGCTTGTTCCCCCAGTGTTCATCAACGTGTTAAGTGTGTTACCGCACATGTTTTTAGTTATGTGCATTGGATCAAGACAGTGACGTACACTCAAAAGTGACCAATAAGGTAGTTTCCAGAAGATTGATTTTTTCTTCCAGATACTATCGGTTGGCGCTGCTACTGCCCTGTCCCCCTTCCCAAGGACAACATTTGTGAGTTTGCTTAATTGTTGAAGCATCTGTTTCCCGTCTCGATACTTTGGAGGTCCACGTTTCTCAGTAGTCCTATTAAAATCTTTTGTATTCCTATGGTAAGGGTGATCACGACGTAGGAACCTACGGTGTCCCATGTAGACCATCTTCCTGTTTTCTGGTAGATGTGTAGCATCAGTCTCGTCCAAGCACTCGACACACCCAGTGTATCCTTTTGTCTTCTCTCCAGACAAGGAACTTCGCCCTGGTAGGTTGGTGATTGTAACAATAAGTACAACCTTTACTGTGACATGTTCTTTTTTGTACTCATCCCAAACATCCTTCACACCCGTCTCCCACATTTGTAGTAGTTCATCGATCACTGGTTCTAGAAGCACATCAATATCATTACCAGGTTGTTTTGGTCCTTGGATTAGTAATGGCATCTGGACATATGACCGTTTCATACAAAGCCAGGGTGGAAGGTTGTATATACATAGCGTCACTGGCCAAGTGCTATGATTGGTTCTAACCTAGTCAAACGGGTTCATCCCATCCGTGCTCAAAGCTAACCACAGATGTCTTACCTCTCCACCGATGTTCTTATAGAACATAGTGTTGATAGTCCTCCAGTCCGACCCATCGGTGGGGTGTTTCATCATTGAATCTTTCTTTCGCTCTTCGCTGTGCCAACGCAACAGCTTGGCTGACTTTGCATTTGCAAACAACCTATGCCCTCGTGGAGCTATAGGAAAATACCACACGGACTTTACGGGTCCTCCTCTAGTCTTGCTTCCATCATTTGATGGCCCTTGCTTGTATCGGGGAATTTTACACTTGGGACATGCATCCAAGTCTTTGTATTTCTCTCCACGGTACAATATGCAGTCGCTGAAACACGCGTGGATTTTCTCAACCTTGAGGCCAATTGGGCAAATCATTTGTTTCGCAAGGTAAGTCTTTTTTGCCAACTCGGTACCCTTCGGGAACAGTTTATGTAGTATACCTAACAAGTAATCGAAGCCTTTATCACTCAACCCATTCGTTGATTTGAACTCCAATAGCATGATGTTGGCTTCCAGTTTGCTTATTGGGCAGCCCGGATACAATGGTATTTTTGCATCCTTTCTCATCATCTTTAGTTTTTTCAACTATGAAGCACTAAGGAATACCCCATGCACATCATGTAGAAGCTGTGAAATGTCATCATCTTCCTCAGTGTCGTCAGCTAATGTATTCATAAACACATCATCATTGGTAGGCACATGTTCTGTGTAATAATGAACAGACAATAATGCATTCAGGGATACACTAGGCATGGGCACATCATCATTAACATTTTGACCAACCTCCCCATGCAAAGTCCAAATCGTATAGTTTCTCATGAACCCCCTTGTGATCAAGTGCAAATGTATATGCTCCACGTCGCCCCATTTTCTCATATTTTTGCAGTCTTTGCATGGACAGAATACAAGATGTGAGTCCCCAGCATTGGCTCTAGCTCGCTTGATGAAATCGTCGATGCCCGTCAAGTACCGTGGGTCTGTACGTGACAGATCGTACATCTACCCTCGAGCCATGTCTGCACTGATAAAATGGGCAGAGCAGAGGAAACATAAGAACATTAATAGGAGCATTTTTAAATAATATTCTTCGATATAATTTGAATTTGGTCGCGCTATAAAAAAGTGAGACAACAAATAGATAACAATGGAAGCATGGAGTATTAAATGTAAGTATTAAATGCATGCATGGAGTATTAAATATAAGTAATAAATACCGAATCTATTCCACATCCCATCAAATCTTTCATGCATGCATGGAGTATTAAATGTAAGTAATAAATATAACTAATTATAATTTTTATCCATAATTTTCGAGATGAATCTTTGGAACCTAGCTACTCAATGATTGGACAATAATTACCCAATAAAAACAAAGCGCTACAATTTTTCTAAATAATTTTGGATCTAAAAGCTACAAAAAATTGACACAAATTGCAACATCCCTCTTCTTGATCATGAAAACTAGCATAACTCTAAACTATGGATTTACACACAAAAACAATGTAAACCAACAATTCTAAAAAATTATGCTTGTTACTAACCAAGAGCAAGAAGATATGAGGATCCAAGAGTGAAGAGGAGCCAACAATGAAGATCAAGAAATTCACCAGCCGCAACAATGGAGAGATGGAGCTCCTCACACACTGTTCTGCACTGTTGGGGCTGAGGAGGGAGATGAGCTCGTGTGCTTTATACTGTACACAACATCACTGCCGGTTAAAGACACGAACCGGCAGTGAAACACCACATCACTGCCGGTTGGTGGCTTGAACCGACAGTGATAGAGAGTGATAGGACTTAGATGCATCACTGCCGGTTCAAGCCATCACTGCCGGTTCAAGCCACGAACCGGCAGTGATGTGGTGTTTCACTGTCAGTTCAGCCCCTGCCCCTAATAATTGGGGGTCTGTCAGAGGATGAACCGGCAATGAAGAGGCATCAGTGCCGTCCCAAACAAAACCGGCAGTGATTGCCGTTTCTGTAGTAGTGTGAGTCCTAAAACTTTAAGGCTTTGTGGATGTTTTGTCGCCGAGGTTGTCTTGGTCCTTCCTCTAGCTGTTACCTTGCAGCCACCACTAGCTGTTGGAAATTCGCCTTGTTGCCACCACGGTTTCACTATACTATAGGAAGGACGTAATTGATGCCGGCCACAGAAGTACACCTCTCTATTATTTTAATGAACTGCCTTACAATATTTTAATGGACCTCTCTATTATGAATCTCTATTATTGTGTCTTGTGCTATAGCCTCTTTAATTTTAGCGACATCAGATTAATAATATTATGATTTTCTCGTACATGACATTTGTAAAACAAAAAAAAATTGGAACCACTTTCAATTCGAGGATCCAGTGAACCGCCAAATGTAAAAACAAAAACAAGTACACTGCTAGATGGAACAAGTATCGGACTTTTTTTCTTCTTATTATTATAATCAATCAAAGCGCAGTACATTATGTAGAGATGAGTGAGGATAACAGTTTTTAGACCATCACCATGAATGTCCTTGAGAATGGTACAGACCATGCAATCGTTGATGGGTGATCATCAGTTGCAGTTGGGGAGAGGATCACTGTGGTACTTGGCCTTACATTTATCCCTAGTGTCATAACATGCAAGGCAGCGCACCAAGTCACGATGCAAGGTACAGCAGTACACCTCTCTATTGTCTGCATGACCCACCATACAAAGATCAGGGGAATGAACAGGTTGGTCCATTGGAGTTCCAACAACGAGCTCTTCATGAGGATGGCCTGATTGATTCACAATCAAAATTTATAAGCTCCTCTAGTGAGGTAGAGTTCTTTTAGTGTTTTGGTATTCAAAATTTAATATAAACTTTCCCTATTAATTTTTGTTAATGGGGATTCTCATGTGTCATGACTAGTGACAGTGTTTTACTACTTAAAAACACTAGGAGAAATATAACATTTTAGAATATTGTTTGCTCATGAGGTCAAGAGGACATAGTATATTAGAACCATTTAAAACCTAGCTAGCTGATGATGAGACACTTACATTGGGCAATGAATACAGAGAGGAACAATATAAGCATCAGGGCTCCAAACCTATCACTCATATTCATATCAGACTGTGAATGATCTAACAGTCTCCAAACACAATAATTGTGCCATGAGCTGTTGAATGCTGCATCTATATATAATGTTCGAATTCAAATACAGACAAAATATGACACAAAAAGACAACATATTTGTTTTGTCGTCTATATCTCTCTCCTGCTAGATCTATCTCTTTGCTTATATTTATATATATAATACGACACAAAAAGACAACATATTTGTTTGTCCTCTATATCTCTCTCTCTCTCCAGCTAGATCTATCTCTTTTCTTATATATATTCCAGTATTTTTTCATTTACTATCACTATATCTACCGTTGTCATTATATCTTTATATCTCTCTATCTCTATCTCTATCTCTATCCTAAATTGAAGCAAGATTTTTTTCCCAATCAATCTACAAATTTTCAATCCATTCATTGTAATGTATTTTAATAGAGAACATATTTTAGCAACTAGTGGATCACAAACCCACATCTATCAATTGTTCAATATACGGACCACCTTTAATTAAAAGTTGATTTCTCGAGATGGTTGTTGTTTCTAACCACCCATAGAAATGTGCTCATTGGTCAGTAATAACATCAACCACCTCTACAAATGTCAATTCTAGGGATGGTGTTTGTTTACATTGGCCCTGAAAATGAAAACATTTCTAGGGGCGGATGGAAACACCGGTAACCATTTGAAATAAATCCATGTCTCTTTCGAACGGAGTTAGGTGAAGACCAACTTTATATCATGTTGTATATATCAATGAGACCTAAAACTTCATGTTGAAACTTTTTTCATTAAAATCGTTTAGAAACACACAATTATGTTTGGTTCTTCCAGATTCTAAATTTCCATACGATACCTAATATGGAGACACATTGTACACCAAAATGTAGTGCTCGATGAGATATCTAAAACATTATACCTTAATTTTTTTATTTAAAACCATTTAGGAGCCCAAATATCATTCTCTTGGTTGAGAAAATTCAACAAAAGTTCAGTGCCATAATGCAAGCCAAAGCAATTATTCTAAGATATTATAGAAACTAAGAGTGTGGTACGGGATCTATATAATCTATTTTATATTAGAGTTAATTACACTTGTAGCCTTGTGCTACTTAGATCCACAAACTCTCAAAATCAAAATATGGCATTGCAAACATGTTAAGTCATGTACTGCAGGTTCATAGCTCCTCGTGGGGTGCTGACTAGGATAAACAAGACATATATACTAAACTACTGCAACCATCCTTACCCAGCTGCTATTTTCAACGCCACCGCCCGCCCATGGTGTTCTATGCCGCACACCACCACCCGATGCTCTTCTCACCATCATCACACTACTACTGGAGAGGCTATGGAGAGACAATCGTCTGAGCTACCGTCGTGGGGGCTGGCCTGGGCACCTCCATATATAGCTTCAGTAGAACATCGCGAAGAACTTGTATTCCACGTACTGGCATTTATCCACCCTGAACTCCCAGTGACGACGATGCTGGGGCGATGATGATGATGATGATGCTGTTGCTGCTCTTGCTCTCGAAAGGCTCGTGCAGGCCTTTGGCTCATGCCTGCATGCACTATTGCGTTCTGCACCACAAGCAGCGCAATCAGACGCACGCGCGCCCTGCAGGTGCTTGGACATGAAGGATTCCAGCATGAAGTCCTTGCAATCGCCTGTGTCATAACACGAAGGACGTGTTGATGCCAGCCACAACAGTAGACCTCTCTATTATTTTGATGAACCGCCTTACAATATATATTCTTGTCTGATAAAGCCCCTTTGCAGTTCCAACATCGAGCTCCTCATGAGGCTAGAGGTATTACGAATGTCTATTGTGTCTTGTAAGAATTAACCTAGAGGCAGAGGCTCTTTAATTTTAGAGGCATATCAGATTAAGAATATTATGAGTCTCGTACATGACATCGTTAAAATTAAAAAAAAAAACAGCACCACTTCCGCGCGAGAATCCAGTGAAAGGCCAATGCAAATGTAAAAACAAATACATCTACTTATAGATGGAACAAGTATCAAACTTTTTCTTCTTATTATAACCAATCAAAGCGCAGTACACGATTTAGAGATAAGTAAGGATAACAGTTTTTAGACCACCTTGAACTGACTTGAGGATTGCACAGACCATGCAATCGTTGATGGGTGTCATCAGTTGCACTTGGGATGAAGAGAACTCAGGCAATTGGCCTTACATTTATCCCTAGTGTCAAAACATAAACGACAGCGCACCAAGCCACAGCAGTACACCATTGTATTGTCTTCATGAACCTCCCTACAATTATCAGGTCGGTCCACTGCAGTTCCAGCAACGAGCTCTTCATGAGGACGACCTGATTGCATTGGATTGTTTGCTCATGAGGACGTAGTACTAGAACCAATTAAAAGATAAAAGCCTAGCTGATGATGAGACACTTACATTGGGCAATGAATACAGAGAGGAACAATATAAGCGTCAGGGCTCCAAACCTATCACTCATTTTCATATCGGATTGTGAATGATCTAACCGTCTCCAAACACAATAATCGTGCCATGAGCTGTTGAATGGTGCATCTATATATAATGTTCAAATTCAAATACAGACAAAATACGACACGGAAAGACATCATATTTGTTTTGTCGTCTATATCTCTATCTCCAGCTAGATCTATCTCTTTGCTTCTATACATATGTCTCTATCTCTATTACTATCACTTATCCGTCTTTGTCATTATATCTCTATATCTATATCTATATCTATATCTATATCTATATCTATATCTATCTCTTCTCTTTGTCTATGTCTATCTCTATCCTAAATTGGAGCAAGATTTTTTTCCAATCAATCTACAAATTTGCAATTCATTCATTGTAATGTAGAGAACATTTTAGCAACTGTTGGATCACAAACCCACATCTATCAATTGTTCCATATACGAACCGCCTTTAATTAGAAGTTAATTTCTCTAGAAGGTTGTTGTTTCTGACCACCCATAGAAATGTGCTCATTGGTCAGTAATAACATCAAACACCTCTAGAAATGCCAATTCTAGGGATGGTGGTTGTTTACATTGGCCCTGAAAATGAAGACATTTCTAGGGGCGGATGGAAACACCAATAACCACATGAAATAAATCCATGTCTCTTTCGAATGAAGTTAGGTGAAGACATGCTTTATACCATGTTGTATACATTGATGAGACCTAAAACTTCGTGTTGAAACTTTTTTCATTAAAATCGTTTAGAAAACACAAATATGTTTTGTTCTTTTAGATTCTAAATTGCTAAACCATACCTAATGGAGGCACATAGTACACCAAAACGTAGTGATCGATGAGATATCTAAAACATTATGCCTTATTTTTTTATTTAAAACCATTTCGGAGCCCAAATATCATTCCCTTGGTAGTGAAAATTCAACAAGTTCAGTGTCATAATGCAGGCCAAAACAATTATTCTAAGGTATTATAGAAACTAAGAGTGTAGTATGAGATCTATATAATCTATTTTATTTAGAGTTAATTACAATTGTAGCCTTGTGCTACTTAGATCCACAAACTCTCAAAATAAAAAATATGGCATTGTAAACATGTTAAGTCATGTACTGCAGGTCCATACCCCTTTGTGGGGTGGTGCTGACTAGCTAGGATAAACAAGACATATATACTAAACTACTGGAACCATCCTTATTACCTAGCTGCTATTTTCAATGTTTGGTC
This sequence comes from Microstegium vimineum, assembly GCA_022036555.1. Taxonomy (NCBI): domain Eukaryota; kingdom Viridiplantae; phylum Streptophyta; class Magnoliopsida; order Poales; family Poaceae; genus Microstegium; species Microstegium vimineum. The sequence continues at coordinate 1,205,069 of CM039126.1, read as the reverse complement.
TCTCTCTCAGGATTTGAACTATTCAGCTGCTTCCGCCTATGGGACGATGTTCTTCGGCTCGACCATTCCGCTGGGGGCGAAGCAGATTTGGAAAACCAGGGCGCCACCGAGAGTTCGCTTCTTCTTTTGGCTTGTTTTGCATGGGAGATGTTGGACAACGGAGAGGCGGTTTCGCCACGGCCTACAGACTTCGAGCACCTGTGTCTTGTGCGATCAAGGCTGCGAAACCATGGACCACATCCTTGTTGGTTGTGTGTTTAGCAGGGAGGTCTGGCATTTCTGGTTCAGAAAGTTGCACCTCTAGGGGCTCGTCTTCCAGGACGGTGAGTCAGCGATTGGGTGGTGGCTCAGGTGCAGGAAGTGGCTGCCACGGCTGTTGCGCAAAGGCTTCGATTCACTTTTCTTCCTTGTTGGCTGGCGAGTCTGGAAGGAGCGCAACGCGCGGACGTTCGACGGGATCGCTTCGCAGGCTGGATCGCTAGCGTTGGGGATACTTGATGAGGTTGTGCTGTGGAGTTTGGCAGGCAATAGGCAGTTAGGCGCGCTTCTTGCTTCTTGCTAGTTGTCCTTGCTGGCTGTTCCTAGCCTGTTTTGGGTCGTGTTGGTGTGCTTTTGGGTGTGGTGCTTGTTGTGCTGTGGTAACCTTGGTTACCAGTGTTTGTACTTTTGGGTGTGGATTCTTCTCTGCTTAATGAAATACGCGCATAGGGTTGGGCGTGATCGCGAAAAAAAAACGCCGCCACCCGCCCATGGTGTTCTATGCCGCACACCACCACCTGATGCTCTTCTCACCATCATCACACTGCTACTGATGAGAGGCCATGGAGAGAGAATCGTCTGAGCTACCGTCGTGGGGGCTGGCCGGGTGCCTCCATAGCTTCGGTAGAACATCGCGAAGAACTTGTAGTCCACTGGCATTTAGGCCTCCATAACTACGATGCTGGGGCGATGATGAGGATGCTGCTGCTGCTGCCCTTGCTCTCCAAAGGCTCGTGTCCACTGTCCAGGCCTTTGGTTCATGCCTGCACTATTGCGTTCTGTACCACACAAGCAGCGCAATCACAGGTGCTTGGACACGAAGGATGACAGCCATTGCCTGGGTCTCGGAGTTGGAGTTTAGAGAATTGTTCTTCCCATGGCGGCATGGCCTAGCGTCAGCTGCAGCACCTTCTAGTTGATGTGCCATGCATCCACGCACCCACGCTGTGCCTTAGCTTGTAGAGGGGAATGAAGCCGCATCAGCGCCGCCATCACCTTTGTCCTCCGCGTGTAGAGAGGCACATGTCACTCTGTGTATGTGCAGAAATGACTAACGACAGGGTGGTGTGCTGCAGAGTGTGCGGATGGTGGTACTGAGAAGAGCAGCTGTGGAAGGAGAGCTAGCTAGAGGTAGGAGACACTTGTTTTTTTTTTTTTGTAAAATGTTATTCTAGTTGGTGCCTTCGAAGGGATATGGACTTGTAGTGCATGACTTATTATCAAGTTTATTTAGGGGACAATATTTCGATTCTGAGAGTTCGTTGACCTAAGCGGCAACAAATTAATAATAATATTAAGATTAACGTATATGACATCTGTAAAACAATGAAACAGATAGCACCACTTTCAAGGATCCAATAAAATGTGACATACTGAATGTGAAAACACAGAACAAGTATATAACTTTTTCTTCTTCTTCATCATCTTCTTATTATCATCCATCAAAGGAACATCCAACTAGCGACTAGTCCAGACGAAAAGGGTGCCTGAGAGCCGACTCCACACGGTCCGTTAGGGTTGCGCACCCTGGTGCTCCCCACGGCGCCGCCGCCGCCGGCTGCCGCTCCGGCGCTGGCAGCCCCCACCCCGACCCCCTCCCCTTCTCCCTCCTCCCCATCTCCCTCCCGTTCCCCATCTCACAGCCCCTGCCCTCGTTGTCGGGCAGCAGCGTGCGGCCATGGCGGTCCGGCTGCTCGAGCCTCGTCCACCCCCGTCGTGTTGTCGAGCTACTCGCCATCAGCAGTGCCCGGCCCCGCTGCCGTCGCCATAGCCGTAGGATCTGGCGCAGGGGTGCCTCTGCTGCCGTCCCCGCCGCCGCGGCCCCGATGTCGGCCGCCACGCCGGCGCCAACGCCCGCAGTCCCGGCCTCGCCATGCTCCTCCCCTCCCTCAACCACGATGCTCCGGCGGGATCTGACGTCAGGAGCCCGCCTGCGCCGCCGGAAGCTCTGGGCGCCGCCGCCGCCACCACCTGCAGCTCCGAGGCCGTCGTCGTTGGTTTCGCGACGTCCACGCCGGCCTCCCCGTCCACGCCGGCAGCCACCCCCTGCTCCTTGCTCTCCCCGACCGCAGCTCCTTTCTACCCTGGAGGCGCTGCCGGTGGGCGCTCCAAACGCCGTCGGTGGGCGGCTGACATCGGTGATGAGTCCGACGGCGACCATCGCAGAACCTACCTCGACCCTGTTCGTTGCCCGGCGGAGACGGTAGCTGCGTCCCCGCTGCGCGCCCTGACTCGTCCAGCAGTGGGTCGGGGCCGTGGCGGAGCGGATGCAGGACGACACAGTCCTAGGCGAAGGCAGAGGAGACGCAGCCGGCCGTGCCCCCACCTGGTGCACGGCTTACCTGCTCAGCCATTGGATGGTCGTTTCCCTAACTGTCGACGCCTTGGACGTCGCGGACGGGTCTCCTCCCCCAACGCAGATGGGTGGCGGGAGATCCTCGCGGCCGCCTTGGTTGAGCATCGCCAAATGCAGCTCCCACAGGCCCGGAGGATCCCCGCAGAGCTCCACACCAGATGCTTCAACTGCCTCTCCTACTCACATCGTGTTGCGACTTGCCGGCTGCCACGACGTTGCCTGCGCTGCCGTGGCTTCGGCCACCTCGCCAGGGAGTGCAAGCGGACTAGGTCTACCGTGGCCGCGACGACGAAGGATGGCTTGCCACGACGCTCTGTCCACCGCGACAACCCTCCGGCCTCACTGCCAACGCTCCATGGCAGCTCGTCGATCTCGGTTGGGGCAGTGCGGGGTGCCGCTGGGGGCACCGGTGGGATCCGAGGACGACGCTGGCGGCGTCGAAGTGCGCCAGCGATGGACATCAGCGTGGACAACGCCACTGCTGCACATCGCTCCTTCATGTTAGATCCACTGGTGTTGGAGCTGTGGACGGGCGATGGGCCTCCGGTGTGGGTCGACCCCATGTTGGAGGAGCTTGTCGCTTTGCTCGTCTTGACCGCACGAGCTCTGGCGACTGGCCACCCGCCTCCTCTGTCGGTTGCCTCTAAGGACGTGGATGCATCACTGGTGGACACCCCTCCTCCGGCGAAGGGTGTTCAGTGGACGACGGATTCGCCTCCGTTGTCGCCTTTGCAGAGGCAGCCCAATGCCGTGGAGGCCGAAGCGCGCTCCTGCGACACCTTCCCAGGCGCTGAGCCGGCCATTCCACCCCGACCCTTGCATCCTGCGCCGGTCAACGCCGAGCCAGCCACCCCGAGAGACGCGACGATCGAGGCTGCGACAAACGCCAACCGCACTCCATCAACTGCATTGGTCGAGAGACGACTCAAGCGCTTCACCGAGCGAATCACGAAGCCAAGACAGGCGCCTCTTTTGGAGCTGCCCATAGTGGATTTGGCCTACTGCAGGTATGCTCCGCCCTCGCTCCCCACACGAAGCAAGCGGATAGCGGCACAGAGCATATCTCGTATTCCGGTGTCCAAGTGAGGTGAGTACCTTGCCTCAAAGCGCTTGGGGCTCTCCAGTGGTATGTCACCCCCATCGACGTCGACCATGGAGGCGTACGAAGAAATGTTTAGAGGTGATTCCAATTTGCAGGCATTGCGTGAGTTGTTCCCACCAGTCGACGACGTGGGCCCGCGCAAGCAGCATCGCCGCCGTTTGAGAGCCCGACCATAGGCCCCTTAGTCGGCGTAGTTTGGGTTGATCTAGGTCCAATGTAATAGCATAGTTTGTTGTACGTTAGGGAGGGTCTGGGCATTCATGTATAACTTTTGACCCCTCTAGGGCGCTGTCAAAGTGTGTTGTATTGAACATCTTCTTTATCTTAATATAAAAACGCGCAAATCTTTTGCGTGATCGAGAAAAATCATCCATCTAAGCACGATACACAATTTAGATGAGTATCGGTATGTAGTTTTTAGACCACCGCCATGAACGGCCTTGTGGATTGCTGAACGGATGTGCAGTCATCAGTTGCGACATGGACCCCAGCACTTGACACGACATTCATCCATAGTGTCATAACAAGAAGGTTGAGACGACTTTTTCTTTCCATTACAGCAGTAGACCTCTCTATCGTTCTGCTGAACTGCCTTACAATATACGAATGCGACTCTGTTAACAGGTCGGTCCATTGCAGTTCCAACAACGAGCTCCTCATCAGGACGACCTGATTGATTATTATTTGCTCATGAGCAAGGACGACGTATAGTATAGTATATATATATATATATATATATATATATATATATATATATATATATATATATATATAGAACCAGTTAGAATATAAAGCCTAGATGATGACGATGAGACACTTACATTGGGCAATGAATACAGAGAGGAATAACATAAGCATCAGGGCTCTAAGCCTTTCACTCATATCGGACTGTGAAGGGTCTGACCGTGTCCTCACACAATCGTGCCATGAGCTGTTGAATGGTGCATCTATATATAATGTTCAGATTCAAATACAGACAAAATACGACACAGAAAGACAGCATATTTGTTTTGTTGTCTATATCTCTATCTCCAGCTATATCAATCTCTTTGCTTCTATATATCTGTCTCTATCACTATTCCATTATTTTTCTCTTTTACTATCACTATATCTACCTTTGTCATTATATCTTTATATATCTCTATCTCTATCTCTATCTCTTCTATCTATCGATGCATGTCTATCTCTATCTCTATATATCCTAAATTGGAGCAAGATTTTTTTTTCCAATCAATCTACAAATCTGCAGTTCATTCATTGTAATGTATTTTAATAGAGAACATATTTTAGCAATTGTTGGATCACAAACCAACATCTATCAATTGTTCCATGTACGGACCACCTTTAATTAGAAGTAGATTTCTCGAGATGGTTGATGTTTCTAACCACCCATAGAAATGTGCTCATTGGTCAGTAATAACATCAACCACTCTAGAATTAATTACCAATTCAAGGGATGGTAGTTGTTTACATTGGCCCTGAAAATGAAGACATTTCTAGGATTGGATGGAAACACCTATAACCACTTGAAGACCAGTTTTTATATCATTTTGCAGAGCTTGATGAGTCCTAAAACTTTGAGGTGAAATATTTTTCATTTAAAATCATTTAGAGACCCAAAAATATGTATTATTTTTTCAGATTTGAAATTTTCAATCAATATCTGATGTAGACACGCACTACATCAAAGTTGTACTCTTCGACGAGATCTAAAACCTTTTAGCTAAATTTTTTTATTTAATATTATTTAGGAGCCCAATTATATGAATTTCGGAGGTTGGCATTTTTTAGCCACACTGACCATGCATTAATGGAGGGGGAACCCTATTGTGCCATCCTCTGTTAATGGGTGGGTAGTGTCATGCAAAATCATTTGTGTAGTAGTGATCATTTTTTTCTTAGGGATACTTTGTGGCCACTGTTGTTGGAAGGTCGTCTTGTTGCCACCGCAGTTTCATTGCGTTGTAGGCTACTACTGTGTTGTTGTTTTTCTGTCATAGGTTCAGTCTGTTAGGGTTTTTTCCTTCTGCTTTCTCTAGCTGCTCATTGTGTCTTCGGAACTGCTGTGGTAATCCAAGGATTATTTGCAAGTCTTGTGTAGTTTTTTAAACTCTTATCCGCTCTTAATAAAAACGTCCTCATGATACAATTGAGAAAAAAGGTATAATATTTGAATTAGTAACGGCAGTTTAATTTTAACGCCACCATAAATGGACTCGAGGATTGCAAACAACATGCAGTCGTTGAATGGTTGGGCGGTCATCCGTTGTGATTATACTACATGTTCAGACTGGTTTCAAGTTCAGATTTTTTTCAGAGGTACCGCATGTTCAGACTAGTTTCAGAGATACTGCAAGTTCAGACTATTTTCAGAAATATGAGTAGGGTCTTCAAATTTATTTTGGGAGATGCACATGCACAACACTTCTCGGCGGCAGAGGAAGGGAGATTGGCGGGAGTGGGCGTAGCCGGAAGAAGCGCGTGTTCCTATAAACAAAATTGGGGGCAGTGACGGCATGGAGTCGCGATGCAGAGCACGTGCAGGGAGATCTGGAGCGCGCAAGCGGGAGAAGGAATTGAGGTCCGACGATCTCTATATTTATCTTTATCATATCTCTTCTCTTTGTCTATGTCTATCTCTATCCTAAATTGGAGCAAGTTTTTTTTTCAATCAATGTACAAATCTGTAATTAATTCATTGTAATGTATTAGACATCATCTTTTAGCAACTATTGGATCACAAACCTACATCTGTAAATTGTTCCATATACGGACCACCTTTAATTATTAGAAGTTGATTTCTCGAGATGGTTGGTGTTTCCGGTCACCCATAAAAATGTGCTGTTTGGTCAGAGTTGGTCAGTAACATCAACCACATCTAGAAATGTTAATTTTAGGGATGGTTGTTGTTTACACTGGCTCTGAAATGAAGACATTTATTTCTAGGGGTGGATAGAAACCAATAGCCACCTCTTTCGAACGAAGTTAGGTGAATGCCAGCTTTATATCATGTTGCAGAGAACGTGAGGCCTAAAACTTTGTGTTGAAACTTTTTTTCATTAAAATTGTTTGGAGACACAAAAATATGTTTTGTTCTTTCATATTCAAGATCCCTAAAACACATGTCTCCTATATTTCTTTTTCCTCTACTCCCTCTCCGATCCATTTTATCTGACGTACACGCATATCAAGATTCAAACTTTAAAAACTTTGACCTATAATTAGGCTAATAATTTTTAAATATTATAACGCGAACTTTATATACCATTAGATTTGTAAGAAATTATACTATCTAATGATTATATATTTATAAACATAAATAATATAATATAAAGTAAATGAACGGTCAAAGTATAATCTAGGAGACCACGTCATCCTAAATTGCGCCAGATAAAATGGACCGGAGGGAGTATTTCCTTGCCTCTTAATATCTCCTCCCTTTAAGCCCCAACGCCCGAAATCTAAGCAGATCTTCAATCTGCGAAAGTTTCTTCTATTTTTCTTTAAAGTCATTTTCTCCAGATCGTTGTGGGTGGCCTTGCTGGCATCGGAGACGGTGGTATTTGGCATGTAGCAGCCATCACATTTTGAGATTTGGATATTGGAGTTCAGGAACGGGCTGCCCGTCAGCTTTTTGTTGGATCTCAGCGACTTCCACATTCTGATTGTGAGGAGAGCCTGGAACGTGCCATGCATCCCGGAAATCTTCGGCGCCGAGCCAGTCGGATGGGATCCGTCCGCCGACCCCCTCCGCATTTCCCCTCCTCCGCTTTTATTTTAGCGCCACACGGCCCATGGGCGGGAGACGGCCCAGAAATCGCGAGATGATTGGTATACGTGGTCAAACGTCGCAGGCAAGGTTCCAGCGGTCATTCGTCTACGCGGTCATACGTCACGGCCCAGAAATCGCTACGTCGCAGGTTCTAGCAGGTGAGATTTCCTTTTTTTTTCTTTTCCATTTTCTTTTCTATATATGGTTTTTTATTTTCCTTTTCTGTTTGTTTTTTAATTTTTTTTTCTTTCCAGTGTTACGTGATCCTTTTCCCCTTTCTGTTGTTTGCTGTTTCTTTTCCCTTTTCCTATTTATTTTCCCTTTCAATATTTTTTAAGATTCTATTCTTTTTTATTTTCTAATCAGATTATTTCTTTTTTTCTTGGTGTTGTTTTCTTTTTCTTTTCATTTACTTTGTTTGTTTTTTTCTTTTCCTTTCTATCATTTATTTTCCTTTTCTTATTTTATTATGTCACCTTTCATTCTTATTGGTTTTTTGTTTTTTGTACACAGTGATGTTCAAGGATATATTTTTGGTGTTCAGTATTTTGTCTTCTTCTTTTTTTTGAATAATTAATTACTTCATTAGTTTTATTATTTTATTTTATATTTTCATGATATTCGTGATGTTCAGTAGTATACGTATGATGTTCTGTAGTGTTTATGTGATATTCTACGATGTATTTTGTGATGTTTGATAGTTTTTTTTTTCTTTTTCTTATTGAATCTAGTTAATTACTTCACTCAATTTTTCATTTTGTTTTATATTTTATAATATTTGTGATGTTCATGTATTATACATTTGATGTCATATGCTATATTTACTAATGTTCGTGTAGCGTTAGTTTGATGTTCTATGCTATATTTAGTGATGTTCGTATGGCGTTAATTTGATGTTCTACTAATTTTTTTATCAAAATATATATCTATGTGGGGTCTTGTTTGAAAGAGTTTATTGTAAGAAACACGACGGTGCAATCGGATTTTAATTATGATACTTAGTTTAAAGTTATAATTTTTTTACTTTATAAAAACATGGGATGTGCTCATGTTGTCTATTTTGGATCTACTGTTCCATCACGTATTTATGATGTTCACATAATGTACGTATAAATGTTTGAGTATATATGTAGCTCTCGTGGGATGTTCTATGGTACTCATGTTTCATGTGCTTATTTATTATATGTTCGCTCTTTATGTTGTTCCCTATTAGGGTCTGTTTGGTACAGCTCACAACAACGAGTTTTTTTTTTGTCAAACACCTCTTTTAAAAACAGCTTCACCCATGAAGCTTTTTTGTTTTTGCCAAACACCTCTTTTAAAAACAACTTCACAAATATATGAAGTGGGGTGAAGCTGAAAATAGTAGCTTATCACAGCTCTCTCTCCCCTTTCTCTCTTATATCCATGCATAAAGTTGTTGGTGAAACTGTTTTGCCAAACAACTTTTCCAAAATAGCTCAACTTCACCTAGAGAGTTGCTCATGAAACTATTTTCTAAAAAAACAAACAATTTCACTAGTGAAGCAGGGTTGTACCAAACAAGTCCTTATATTTTAATTTTGGTTCTATTTATAATAATTTTATTAATATTCTATTTTTATTTAATGCTTTATTTTGTATTTCCATTGTATTTCTGTTGTTATATTATTTTTCCTTTGTCTTATCTTTTATCGTTTTTTATATTACGTAATTTTTATCATAAATATTTTATATGGTGCAGTGGCATATGAATGCCGTATTAGACCACTGATGACATCTTATAGCAATTGTCTAGTGTTCTATCTCTTGTACTTTTACTATTTTCTTTGTTTTGTTTCTTGACTAAGATAGAGAAGACAGCAGGGTACGCGAGCCTATACAGTTCTTGTTTTCAATTCAAGTCCTCTCTTGCACTATTTTTATCTTTTTATTTCTCTTTTATTTATATCAAACTGGTCAGGTCGTAGGAAGTAAAGCTGGGCCTTCCGGTGGAACAGCATGCTTTTCATATGCGAACGGGTGGGAAGCTAATATGGGCATGATCTAGCCTGGAACTGTGCTGGCGGTGGAATGTGAGCTGGGCCGAAAGCGGCCCACTGCGGAGCGCGCGCGGCGGGTGGTCGGCGCTCGCCTGGCGGCCACCCTGGTCGGACACTAGCCTCACCCCATGCATCCTCCATGGCCGATGAAAACAGGGCCGGTGCACGGTGTCCGTGACGGCCGAGCTCCACACACGATGGATGAGTACGTACGTTGCATTATTATTCATACATCGTGTCCTCATGCATTATTGTTTAATAATGCCAGGGGTAGACAGTTTTGGTTCAAATTTAGGTGTTGTTAAATTATCTTTCATAGTGTCTGGGGTGGGTAGTTTAGATTCTGATATGAGGATTTGATAGTTAAAGATTTGGATTTAAGGATTTGTTTTAAAGTATCTTTTATGTGGTAATTTAAAATTAATTTTTGGGATTACTTTATGTATTTTTAAATGCTAGATATGCAAGTTTTTTTCTGCTGCTGATGATTAGTATATACCAAATGATAGACATGGTTAATTAAGATGTAAATTTAGGGGTTACTTTATGTATGTTTACAATGGTAGAGACAAGTTTTTCGGATGATTATAATGATAATGATTAGTCTGCCAAATTATTTTTTCTACTCAGAAATTTCTAATATAATTATTGTAATATTTTCGAGAATTTTTTCCTAGCGCATTTGCATGAGAATTAGCGAGGAACCTTTGTTGAAGATCTCCAAATAGTATCATCAAGATTTTTCTGCGTGACAACCATAGAAAAGGAAAAGCGGACAGTATAATGTAGATAGTTGGAACAAGCACCATATTATTATCAATCATTGTGGAGTACATTATTGAACTTAACAATGACGTTTTAAGACCATGCAACATATCGACCTGGAGGATTTCATAGATAATGCATCATTGACTGGATGGGCAATCAGTTGCGATTATGAACGTAGCAATTAGCCTGACACTGAGGAAAAGTGTCATAACAATGTTTTGGCTTCTGATGCGAGCAACAGTAGACCACTTTATTATTTTGGTGCTCCGTGTCACAAAATCCAGTTCCCGTGAGGCTAATAGCAGCTCGGCCCCTTGCAGTTCCAACATTGATATCCCCATGAGGATGACCTGATGATAGATTATGTGTTCATGAGGAGGTAGCGTGTGTGTGTATATCAAGAATCAATTCAAAGATAAAGAGTAGCTGATAATGAGACACTTACATTGCGCAAGGAATACAAAGAGAAGCAATATAAGTACCAAGGCTCTGCACCTATCACTCATATTCATATTGGCCTTGAATGATCTGAATGTGTCGTCCTAAAACTATCTTGCCTTTGGGTTGTTAAGTGGCATATGTGTGTATATAGATATATATATGGATGCTGAGACCAATACCTCATCAAAATACACTAATTTAATTTATTTTGCTATTTATCTCTATATCTTTTCTTCTCTATATGTATTTCTACCTTTCCTCTTAATTTGTCTATCTATCACAATCTCTGTAATTTCTATTTCTTCTCTATATATCTCTATCTTTTCTTCTGCGTGTCCATCCTATCTCTATCTTTTCTCTTTCTCTATCACTATCTTTGTCTCTATTTCTTCTCGTCTTTCTCTTTCACTATCTCTATCCCTATTTCTATCTCTATCTCTACCTTAAATTGGAGCTAGATTTTGATCTAGTGAATCCCAAAATCTATAATGATTTTTTTGTAATGTATTTCACAAATTTGATCAAATAATTAAGTTTTGGCTTCCACTATAGCTTGGACCCACAAGCATGTATTCAGTGGCGGAGCTGGTCAGTTTTCATGCCTAGGGACACCCACTAAGTATGTAAGATGACTATATGAGGTCAAATATCGACATTGTTACTCTCTCCGTCCCCAAAATAAATTAATTCATAGAATCCATGTTAAATATATTCTATGGTAAATCTAGAGGGAGTATAAAACTAATGCATAAATGCATGACTTAGATGATATTTCATTCATACACTCGAATTCACAACATATAATTAATAAAACCCCTTTGCAGATCTTGTGTAATGGGTGAAATGCCCAAATTTTTAATAATAACAGTACCGGTTTATTGTTAAAAAACATCTCATTCATTCATATATGGGAACCGGCATGAGAATTTCTGAACTGCAAAATTCAACATTAAAATACAACTCGGGATTTAGGAATGGGAAATTGAGAATTTACCTCATCTAGTTGCCCTATCTAATGCACACAACATTAAAATTAGCCTGCCTCTAGATGTCATTTGAGGTGTGCCAGTGCCAGGTTGTCAGCCACGCACCACTGTCCGCTGCAGTGTGCCCATCGCAGCTCCGAGTCGGCTAGCCCATCGCAGAGCAGGCCAATGACTGAGACAAGGCATGCGATAGAGGTATTGGCCTTTTGCCTTTGCTGCTGGGCTGTCGATAACCATACAAATTTCCGAGGGGTACACACAGTACATGGAGTTTTGGGCCACACCTAGGGCCATGGCCCTAGTGGCCCTAGGCCCATATCCACCCCTACATGTACTATTGTTCCTAAAAGATGTGGAGAGGTGGTCGAAAAGGTGTTCCATCAAATTTATTAAAAACACAACATAGTCCATCTGCCTTACGTCTGAGCCGATGCTGACGGCATTCAACCCATTCCGACTCCAGTTACATATGGGTCAATCCTGTGCACGACGCAGACTTCAGGTGTATCCAAATTCCGAGTTCTCATGTGTGCCATTTCGAAATCGGTGTAAACATGTTTATAATATGGGGTGTCTGCCTGTCATGAAGTCTCCGTGACTAGCTTAGAATAATTATGACAACTCACAATTGTTCCTCGCAACAGATTAACCGGAAAGAGAACATTGGAGCGGGATTGAGGATAAGCTGGATGATTAGGTAGAGAGATGTAGAGCGTATGAGGGTGATTTTGTAATTTGGAACTTGGAAAGAGATATCTAGCAGTGGATTAGTGTTACACTAATTATCAGCTAGGTAGGTGATAAGGTGGTTAGGTCCTAGGGTTAAGGTTTAACATGTAAAAGGTAAATATGTTAACATAAACTAATATTTTTGTAAGAGTAAAATACACTAGTGTACCTTAAACTTGTCTTGTGGTGTCACCTAGGTCCCTGAACAATCTAAATTCATTTTTAGGTACATGGACTTCTCTTGGGGTGCCATCTCGGTCATGAACTCTCAAAATTTTATTTTTAGACTCCCAAACTTGTCACATTGTGTCATGTAGATCCAAATGAGCTCCAACTAGTCCATATGTTGGTCTCTAAAACTCCATATCTACATACTCTCCCTCTCTATTCTAGCTCCATTTACATGCTCTCCTCTTTTCTTCGCTTTTCAATCTAGTGTGCATCGCATCACGGTCGCCAACTCGTCGCCACCATCCCATGCCTTCATCATCCTCCACATAAAATGCCATTACATCATCATTATTAGTGGTCTAGTGGTCGTGGCAATGACAAATCTTGTGCTCCTTAGGCGGAAGAGGTAGATGTTAAGTTCCATCCTCAGTCAAGGATGAGGTGTGGATCCAACCGCGGTAGCATGTGAAGTCATTTGCAGAGTAGATCCGGTCTATTTTAACCTAATTTAGTGACACACTATATGGTAAGTTGATGAATCTAGATGATACATTGCTACATGTCCTAGGACCTCAAAATAACATTTTAAAAGTTTAGGACCTAGATAAAACATAAAGACTTGATCGAGGACTTAAAATGGATTTTAAGAGTTTGGGGACCTAAATGATACCCACAGACAAGTTTATAGAGGTTGTTGTGTATTTAATTCTTTTAATAATAATAAGTGTGTGAAACTAAGATTTCATAAACTAGTCATTTTCAACATGTCACTCAAGATGGCACCGACCACTTTGTGTCCATTTTACATGTGGTAATAATGTGGTATGGAGTTTCAAGCTCTGCTACTTGTAGGATTATTAGTGCAAATTACACTAACTAGCCAAATAACCAAAATCATGTAATATTCCACTACAAAATTGGCTAATAATAAACTTAGTAACCATGGTCTATTTGTGCAAATGAAGAAGAATAAGGAATAAAAAAGCTGAAGATCCAGCGGCCCATGGAGAGAATATCTTAATAAACTTAAAAACAACACTTATTTGTTTACCTGGCTGAGAATCTCCATGGCAATGTCAATGGCATAAATACAAGCATTTGATGAGGATCCAGAACTAATGCACCATAATCTCTAGCATTGGCATGTCGCTGTAATCACATGACATGCTCACACTAGTGCTATGCTAGAAGTGGGTGGCATTCGTTTTGGTACGCAGTACATGACTGGTAGCCGCACTAGCACCACTTATGAGGAGGGATAGGATGGATATGGAGGAGACATGGCAACACCCTCCCTATCTACAATGACAAGAAAAAGAGGTCTAGGAAGGAGGAGGCAAATGAGGTAGATGGAGGCTCTAGTGTAGGATTTGCATGCCTCGAGCTGCGGTGTGGTGGAAGGCCAAAAAGGAGGAGTGGCAATGTCAAATCTAGGAGGGGTAGCAATGGCTAGCCTAAAAGGGGTAGGTGCTGCAGACGAGAAGGAGTTGAGGTGTTGGTCAAGAAGGTGAGGGCATGTTTGGGTGTAGTGATAGAGAATGACTGGTGAGGGTGTAGAGAGAGAAGTGCAACAAAGGGTGAGGGTGAGAGAAGTTAGGGCTTGGTTTATGTGGGCTTGTTAGGGCTCGACCTTGTTTGCAAAAATATGCTTCTTAAGTCCTTTGAAAATATACTCTATTTTCAGAGGCCAACCTCTTTAGAGAATCCCCACTATGAATTAAATTACAGAGTTGCCTCTCTAAAATCCCTAGCCATTGTTAGAGGCACTAATATCTTTTGTCTACCTTTGTAAAATAAAAGAGATTTGTCTCTGAAATGATTTTTTAAGTAGTGGCAATAATTGGATTATATTTCTAAGCAAATTAGCTAGGATCCTATGGGAATGATTTATCTACTATAACTGAAACGACAATCCACATGTTGCTACAAAATATTCCTAGAGATAGAGTTATATGCATGTGTTGAACCTACATGTTCTTGCATCGATTTTTGTTTAAATTTGGCAAGCTAGCGAAATAATTTGGTAAATAAACTTATTCAAATTTGACGAAATTACAATATGGTAGTACCACAAAACAAATATAGCATAATATAGATGCCTTGTATTAGATTGAAAATATTTATTGCATTTAGTGGGGGTGGTGTGAATACATTTCATAAAGAGATTGAGGGATGATGTGGTATTTTGTATAGAAGATAGCTTGCATGTTGAGATTGAAATATGGTGGGGTTTATTTTAATATATATATATATATATATATATATATATATATATATATATATATATATATATATATATATATATATATATATATATAGATAGATAGATATAGATATAGAGACCAAGTGTCTGGTAATATCATATATATATATATATATATATATATATATATACTCAAGTGGTGGAGCCAGAAAAATTAGGAAGAAGGTGTTAGACAAGAGATTGAAGAGGTTCTACGCCTTGATTTAACAAGGTTAGTCCTCTTTTTTATCTTACAAATACCTGGGTTCTATTCTATAGTAGGCAAGACAGGTGTTGGAGCCATTCTATAGTAGGCAAGACATGTGTTGGAGCTAGGTAGCACTAGTTAGTTGGATCGTTCACTGGTCTACCAAGGCACTTATGTTGGTCACTGGGTTACCAAGCTAGACTGGCCTTTGTATCAGTTAGTTGCTGAAATCAAGCATATCAAGTGCACATTATTGCTCCTAATATATAGGAATAGACGGAGGAAGTGTGTGCTAAAAGAAGCCCATGGTTACACGTGATAAGTCATAACTCTCGTAAATCTCTACACAAATTATGTGCTTACATATTTTCTAGATTCAAACCCAGGACATACTTCTACCTCTATGCATAGCGCCTATACCATGTCTAGTTAGGAGAGAGAGAGAGAGAGATGTTATTATTTTTAATTTATATCTCCAAACTTTGTATAGAGCAAGTGTATTTGGCACTTAAGAGATTAATTATATTGTAAATAAAATTTGTCGAGTAAAAAGTTATAGATCTCACCGATAACTATATAACTTTAATACCGAGAATATGTTTAGAAACAATAAAATATGATAGATTCTAGAAATATATTTTTTAGAACAACCGGGATGACCCATGCATATTGTATTCTAATTTTATTTATAAAAGAAACATGGAGTGTTTACATGCATGTGTACAGAAGCATAACCCCCCCCCCCCCCCCCCCCCCGCCTCCAAAAAACAGAAGTACATAATTTTAAACAAATATTTGGGCCCCTAAAATCAGATCACAAATGAAAAACAAATCAAGTACCATGATTTTATTGAGTTCTACAATTTTAATATTTTTCTTCTTTGGACTTCGTATGGAAATCATAATAGTTTGGATGGTAGGGTGGTGGGCTTTTCCTATATGAGCTTGTGTCATTTTTTGGATGGGGATGAACCTGTGTGAATGCGCGCAGATCGTTCAAAGGCTGAGCAGTGGGCCAAGTACCCATGAAATGCTTATATGTCCCTACTACGGTAGAATCGTCTAACATTTTATTTGTTGAGTGGTTAGGTGGATAATTCAATCTGAGCTATTAGCTGTATCGTTTAGATCTACTGGAGTTCTTTTAGCAAGTTTCTATTAGCTCTACCCCGATTTAAACATCGCATTATATATGTAATACAAAATAAAAGGAAAAGCTTATAAATGGGTTGGATTTACGGCAGCCTGTTTAACCACACACAGCTAACAGTGAGCTAGCTGCCAAAATTTACTTAGCTAATGGACCAGATACCAGTGTCTTACCAACTATACCTATCAAAGCTGGCTACTAGCTAATTCTTAACTCTTTCAAACTTCCATTCGTTTTTTTGGCTCTTAGCTCACCATGCATAACGTCCAGAAAATTTATTTTTGGCTGATTGTGCTGCTTTAAGAAAACCACCTTTACAAATGGTTCAACTGAGGAAGAACAATACATAAGATGCCCATCTATATTAATGGATTTAAAGATGCGATTAGCCACATTGCCTCTCTCGACAAGGTCTACTAAAAGTGGCCATTTATTTGACAGAGCCCCTACCCGTCTCTATAAATAAAAATTGTTCACCTCTGAAGAAAATACTTTTCATAGTAGGGGTTATCTATCACATGGCTCTATCCTAGCATGGATAGGATAAGTTTTATTATCTCCAGAAGTTCATGGGAATATCCAAAATACTTGCTATATGACTGGTAGGTTATTGATCCTAGTGGCGAACCCAGCGCGCGCTAAAACATGGAGCCCGGGCGAAGCTTAAAGCACTGATGATCGCGCGAGATCATTGTTTTTAAGCTTACAATGGAATGCAATGCCCGAGTATATTAAGATTGCGCCGGCCTCGAGCTCGAGCGGGCACACCCAGGTTCACCAGGCCCTGGGTACGTCACTGGTTGAGCCATAGACAACAAATTGTAACAAGCTATCTCTCAACATCTCTGATGGCTGAAAATGTATTTGATGAAGGTCTATGGGATGTGTATGTAAATTGCTCGGTTGTATTGTAGCACTAGCAACATAATTTGCACACACTATATATACTAGGTAGTTTTGTCAAATGAATAAATGGTAACAAGAACAAATATCACATTATTGACGCAATGTGGAAAAGCAAATAGGAGCATTCATGCATGAGTGCAGATGATTCAATGGTTTTGGGAGTTCCCATGATTAGTATGGCCGGATATATGATGTCGGGTTTGCGACATGAAATGGTTGAGGATGAATCAGGGGAAGTTATGTACACACTACGAACTAGATTATCTACAAATTAAAACTACATGTAACTGGTTTCTTTGTTTTCCATTACTAATCATATGGTCTCTCAGTCCAAACATCAGTAATATTAATTTAACCATTCATAAGTAACTAAATGGCATATAGAACAAATAAAGTCGTTGGTGAAATATATTACCTTTTCTTTTAGCCCGCCAAGAAACAAAGTATCTCACAACTAGCATGTGACATATGCGTGTGGTGTCATGCATGTATGTCCATATATACAGAAGACAGCTGTTTCCACAGTTTTTTACGGGTTGCTTGCAGACTATAGCTAGTCATTAAACGTTACTAAAAAATACACAAAAATCTTTGGCTGCTATAATAAATTATATTAACTTATAGATATATTTAAGGGAGTGCCCGTTAGCTGTATGGTTCCCTTCTTCTTCGAATTCATATTTTGCTCCTTCTCACTAGTCTTCTTCCTTCTCCATTTGAAGTCGTAGACTCTCCCTTACTTGAAATTTCCCTGCCAGTGGAGGTCATGTCTGACGATCTCATATCGGTGGCTGAACAGATCTCGATTTGGAGGCAAATACCGAAAGATGCAATTGTGAAGGTATGTGCGCGGTACGCCTATGATTTTTTATTTTTTGAACAGTTGGCCGGGTATAGACTAGTTATTTTTTCTAGATCTGTCAATGAATAATCACTAGATAGTCTTTTCTTTTCCATAGATCGAGTATTTGTTAAGGATTGTTGCTTGGGAGACTCAGTTTACCCCAGCACCACCCTCTCTCTGCCCTAACGAGACATATATACCTAGCTCAGACCACCTCCAATCCCTAAGTCACACAGATTCCTGTTCGAGAATTGTTGGCTGCTTCATATATAACGACTTCGAGAGCAAGCTCTCCTCACCGCCCAAACCTGGATCTGATTCGCTTGGTTTCAGCAACAATTTCTCTCTGGGCGATTGAAGCAGTGAGATGTCTCATGTGTAAACGCTGCTCCAAAGCATGTGTTCCCCTGACTAGCGTGAATCCGACCTTCGGATCCTCAAAAATGACCCTGATCTCAATGCCGCTTGCCGCCCTCTTCATTGAAAATGCTAGCTCTCCGTGAGGCTGCTGCTGTGAGTGGCTCCATGCGAGATAAACTAGCTAGCGTACAGGCGGCAAAGCATCAACATCCATAAGCGCGCCTCCTATCCTTTGATAGATACCTCGCCGGGTGGAAGTCCAGGCTTCTCAGCTATGGCTGGAGAGTGGGGGATAAACTGTCAACA
Source organism: Microstegium vimineum (assembly GCA_022036555.1). NCBI lineage: Eukaryota > Viridiplantae > Streptophyta > Magnoliopsida > Poales > Poaceae > Microstegium > Microstegium vimineum. The sequence goes on along the minus strand of CM039126.1, from coordinate 1,186,449 downwards.
CAATGCTAGGGAGTCTTATCTATTACATGCTTGCTATGCTACTCCCTAAGACTGCCAAAGATGCCATTATTGATAGTAGACATCGGGTGTTCCCCTGGACTGGGGACTGATAGAACTATGGGATCGTCTAGATGGAGGCTGCGCACGGGCAGCGACAGTGGGGAAAGAGGGCGGTGTAGATCGACAACGTCGTCGAGATCCAGAGGCGGCGTGTCTGGAGGCGTTTCCTGTCACTGGCTGCGCTCCTCTCAGATCGGTGTTATTAGGGTTTGTTGGTGGGTTATTGTCCTTGGCGTCAAACCTCGTATTGTGAGTCGTCAATCCCCACCTCTATTTATTGCGCAGTGTGACAGGGCCCTCCAGTCTTTAGATGCTCGGCGCCCCCGATCATGGCGCAGATCAAGGCCCAATAAGGGCTTATTGGTTGAGGGATCAATCTAACAGAGACGACACAAATGCCATGAATCAAATTGCCTCATCACTTGGGACCCAGTCTGCCAGCCCAACAAAGCTGGTGGATTTGGGATCCTGGTTCTGGAAGATCAAAATCGTTGTCTTCTGATGAAATTCGTTAACAAATTAACTCCTTGGCCCTGACATTATTCTCCCATGGAAGTTGTTGTGTGTTGCTTAGACAGCGTGACATTGATCTAGCTACTCCTAGTCGGGCAGCCATTGTCCGATTCTTTCCCCTCTTAATTAGATCATTTGTGCATGTGAGGAGCTGCCTCACTTCAAGGTGCTTAACCAAGGTTCACGCTAGCAATAATGGGTTAACCACCTATTTTTGGCTTGATAATTTTTTTGACCGAAAATTATATTACCAACAAACACAAGCAGGACAAGTAACAAAGGGGTTAGCTAGAAGCTAACTGGTGAGAGAGAAAGAAAGACTAGAGAGTTTAACCAATTCGTAATTACATGTTGAAGGACTGGTGAAATAATTTGTTAGAAGTGAAGCTTAACTTCACTTATGAAATTTTTTGGCTTGATAATTGGCTTGGATCTGGATTCATCGCTGACATATACCCCGCCTTGTTCTCAAACTCTCGCTAATATAATGGTGTCCACATCCCTCTCAGGCCCTACTTTACCGCTGCTATTGTCGCCGACTTGCAAGACCTGAATCTGGCCCTTGCCTCTGCGACCCTCAGAAATTCTACTGTCCTCAGGGTGGTGGATGCTCCGCCTTTTTTTCGAGAACACGCTTATGTACGTGTGTATTGCTTTAAGGGAAAATGGAGTTCAAAACACGGCTTGTCACGATCGTAGGCGAGGTACCAAGAGCGTGGAAAGCAGACACGTTACAATGATCACACCGGCTCGAACGGTGGAGCAAAAGGGACGTACTAACTAAGAAAACAAATGTGCGACATAGGAGGGCATGACGTCGGCTACGATGAGCCACGAACGGCGGGGCTAGCTTGCTAAACCCTGCTGCGATCTAGTCATCTCCCTCCTTCTGGATCAGGCGTAGAATCTTAGTCGTTGTTCGCGCATACAAAATCAAAAGTCATGCGGTCGCGCTCCTTCCAAATGACCCAGGAGACCAGCAGTACAAGAGAGTCGAAGCTGCGCAGAAAGATGGCCGGCACCACCCCCTCGTACACAGCCACCAATCGGCGATGGCCGCAGCATTGCCCGGAGCAAGCTGCTAGAGGCCAGCAAGGCTGAGCAGGCGGAACGAGACCTCTGTGGTAAAGACGCAGGAGGCGAGCAGGTGGTCGTAGGTCTCGTCTCCCTGGCCACATAGCGTGCAGTCCGCATCCGGTTGAAGACCATGTCTTCTACGACGGTCAGTCGTCTAGAGTCTCCCATGGAGCGCGAGCCAGAAGAAGAACTTCACCTTCGGCGGGGTGGACGCCCTCCATAGATCGTCCGTGCTAGGCAGCGGGACAACGCCAACAAAGAAGCTGCGATAGGCCGAGGAAGTGGAGTAGTCGATTTCCAAGTGAACCAGTCCTAGGCGTCGGGCAAGAGCTGGACGCCTTCCAGCGTGTCCCAGGGCGCAGTGTACTCAGTCAACACCACAACAGTGTGAGCCCCGGTGATATCCCTCGCCTAGCGTCATCCGTCTAACGCGTCCTTCACTGAACGCCTCCGCCGGCGAATGCCCACCGCCTTGAAAAGAGCCGGAGCGAAGAAGCATATCGGTCCATTCGACAACCACACATCCGTCCAGAAGTGTGTACAGGTGCCATCGCCTACCAGCACGCGCATCGAGGCCTGGAACATGGTTTCGACCTCGCGTTCCAGCTTGCATGGTAGGTCTTCCCAAGTCGTGTCCGTGTCCGTTCGCCTGAGCCACTCATAGAATAGGCGTAGTGCGAATCCAAGGGTTTTGATGTTCGGGAGGCCAAGGCCCCAAAGATCCGTAGGTGAGCATGCCACCATTCATGCCTCTCGGCACTTTCCGGCTGCCACCATCTTGGCGCCCACCCAAAGGAACGCACGTATCCGCCTATCGATCTCCTTGATGGCCCATGGCGAGAGTGCGTAATAGATGGAGACGTGCACCGGGATTGCAGACAGCGTAGTCTTCGCAAGTGTCATCGTACCCATGGCTGTGAGCAACCCGCCCTTCCAGGTTGGAATCCTTGCCGCCACCTTGTCGACGAGCTGCTCCTCCTATGCATGGAAAATCCTAGTGACGGATAGCGGCGCCCCAAGGTACGTGACCGGGAACGACTGCACCACCCTGCAGGGCCGGGAACACCTGCAGCACCCCCGCGACCTCCTCCTTCGAGCAACAGATAGGCATTATCGTGCATTTGTCAAGGTTGGTGGAGAGTCGCGAGGCGCCCGTGAAGAGTTCCAGCACCTGCCGGATGCAGGAGAAGTCAAGCGCGTGGGGGGCGAGGAAGATGACCAAGTCGTCCATGTAGATGGATGCCCGAAACTTGATCGCGTTCCTGGGAAGCGACGTAAGTTGCGACTGCCTATCGGCCTCGCGGATGAGGGCATTCAGGACCTCCATGACAAAGACGAATAGAAGCGGTGAGAGCGGGTCCCCTTGGCACAACCCCCGCGCGTGGTAGATGCGGCGGCCGGGATGACTATTGATGAGCACCTTGGTCGTGGCAGTGGCCAGCAACGAGGAGGTCCAGTCACGCCAGCGGGGTGGGAAGCCCATGTGCTCAATGACCTCCGGCAAAAAAGGCCAGGACATAGTGTCGAAGGCCTTCGCAAGGTCCACCGACCTTGAGTAGGATCATCTAGTACCGCCTGGCATGCAGCCAGCGGCAGGCAAGCTGCACCGTCGAGAAGTTCTCGTGTATTCTCCTACCACGGATGAACGTTGTCTGGTTTCCCATGATGAGCTCCGAGATCTTGGACGCCAGCCGGAGCACGAGGCCCTTGGCGAAGAACTTGTCGATGGAGTGGATGAGGCTGATCAGCCTATAGTCTTGAGTCTTGATGGCGATTGCGACTTATGAAAGAGAACCATAACCGCGTCATTGAGTTTATTAAAGTTCCTGAATCTATGCCCCACAGAGCATGGAACACTCGCACGACATCTGGACCGACGATGGCCCAAGCGGCCTTTTAGAAGCCTCCACTAAAGTCGTCCAGGCCCGGTGCCCTGTCCGAAGGAGTCTCCCTGACAATGGCGGCGACCTCCTCGACAGAGAACGACAGTGCGATCGAGGAGAGGTCCAATACCGGCAGCCCAAGGGTGGCGAGGTTGATGCGGTGTGATCTTATGAAGGGCATGCCGAGGATATCGTTGTAGTAGGAGTAGACCACACCATGCCTTCGCCTCCTCATCAATGAACGTCTGGCCGTTGTGGTCGATCGCGAGTAGGTAATTTTTGCGCCTTCGATAGCACGCCTGGAGATGGAAGTATTTGGTGCACGCGTCACCCTCCCTCAAGTGCCGCGTCTTTGCACGCTCTGCCTCGCCATGGTGCAGGCAAGGGAGGGCGAGCCCAAGTACACGGCCCTTGAGCTCCCGGTGCAGCGCAAGCTCACCAACAGAAAGGTTGCGGGTTTTTCTTGCGCCACGTCGAACTCATGGATGATCAGCCTCTGGCAGCAGCAAGCTGGAAGGGGATGTCACCCACCGAAGCTATGCGCCAACACCATAGGGCCTTAGCCATGGCGCGAAGCTTGATGTCTTGGCATTTGCACGCATCTTCCATACTTTCTCTAGTCAATGTGCCTACCAACTAAGGGCCTGTTTGGAACGGAGGAATACAAAACAGAGGAATTATATGAAACATGGGAAGGAATAGGAATGTAGTGTTAAAACAGAGGAATGAAAAATACAGGAATTTTTGGAACATTGGTGTTTGGAACGCAGGAACGAAACATGTACTCAAACGTGATACTAACATATATTATTAAACTTTCGTACATGATTTCGGCCGGTTTGCAGACCAACAGACACACTGCTACTGTGATTCATTGCCTTGGACTTTGTGAAGGAAAGAAACCAAGAGCTATAAGTGGATGTTAGATTTCCTCCAAAACGTACAGGTATAGGAAAGTTTCCTTTGGAATGAAAGTGATCAATCCTCCGTTCCAAACGCCACTACAGGAGCAAGAACATAGGAACGGTGATTCCTTTAGAATTCCTTTGGAGTTCCTTTAGGGCTGCAAGCTCATAGGCAAATCTCTACTTATAAGAATACTAGGATCCATATTGCTTGAACTTCTTTAGAACCCTTGAAGCCAGTGATCATATCTTTATTTCCTGCCCGCTCACACATTCAGAGTTTGGGTTATCTTGGGGTTATTACTCCAGCCAAGGGATCGAGACCAGTCCTGCCCTTTGTTGCTTAGTTCGTCCCTAAACCTTCCCCAAGAGGTGGGACTGGACATGATGCCGCTTACAAGGACATGAAAGCCCTACTATCATCCTTCGTTTTTGGAAACATAAAATCAGGTGGTGGCTTACAAGGACCTCTAATCAAATATTTTTGTCTTATGTCATCTTGCAGCTTTTTACATATGTAATTTGATATAAAACCCAGGTGGTGACTAACCAGGAAGCTCATCAAAACTTACCTGATCTCATTAGATCTGCAGCGTGCACTGAATAGTGCAATTAGTGCTCCATCTCTTCTTGTTCATGAAGTGCCGCCATTATTATTCGTATTATCACCGGCTGCTGTAATTTCCTTTTATAGAATCCTTCCAATGTGCTTTATTTGATTGCTAATGAAACTATTCGTACTATAAAAATTATATAATATAATATACTATAATGTGCAAGCATGCACGATTAGTGGAGTTAAATGTCACTACTTACCCAAGCCATACTAAATTAAAGTTAAGTAGCATCGATACCTGGCATATCTTGGTCTAAATGAATGAGCATGTTTGCTGGAAAAAATCATAGGTATAGCGGAGACTGGAAAATCATTGTTGTCAGCCAATCCCGTCAAGTAAATGTAGCTTCGTCCCAGGTTGTATTTTGTACTTCGCTTTGCTGCACTCTCGGCCATGAAAAAGTACAAAGTAAGTGAATTTCAGAGACAGGCATTTCATTTAAGGACACAGACAACAAATGACTGCCCAAAAAATTCACAACTGCTCCCAACAATGCCACTTAATTACTAGATGGGGTATCATCCTCCGAGCACCAAAGTTACATAAATAGCCAAACATCTTTGGCACATGCAAGCTGCAACACCATAAATGCAACATTTGGAACTTTTCTAGAAATTACCATGCACTTCAGGATCTTGTTTATCTAGACACAACAGAACTCTAACTGTAATGATGGAATACTTGTGAACAATGCACGTAGTTGCCAATAATACTATTTGAGGCACGAGAGATTTTAAGTTGTCTAAAAAAACCTCTCATGTGGTGTAGTAGAAAATATCACACTTGTTCAACTTTTTTTATTCTGATCTATTGTTCTCATTTGTCTTGTGTTGTACAGAACTTGAATGCTGTAACTGAAAATGATCCACCACTCCATCTTGAGCCACTGAATACAGCGAAGCTGGACGAACCAGTGGTTAGCACACCAATAAAAATTCTGTTGCATCCAGGATACAAGGGTGGATGGAAGGTTCTTCGCCACACGAGACCTGATGGAAGAATCGATTTAGTAATGACTCATGCCTTCCTTAGTTTTTTCATGATATTATTGATTTCCATTTTATATGAATTCCATGTTAATCACAACCTGCACTTATTATCCCAAAAAACTGAGACCTCTAAGGAACTCCACCCATGCATATCACCTACTACACATATATCCCTTTGCAAATAACTCTGCATGTCATTGGTGCACCTTCGAATTTTCCCTCATCATCACCTTTCACATGCCACTATATATATATATGACAGCGCACAGGCACCCTAGCCTCAATGTCCTCAACTTTATCTAAAAAAAATACCTCCACAAAACTAGGATCATCCCTGATCTAGTTGCTTATGTAGGTATTTAATTTTATGAGAGCTAAGAGATAATTGTGTTCATGTTTATAATGAGTTTATATGCAACCACCGATGCTAAAATGTCACCATCTCATCTAGCCTATGATTAGTAGTTACCATCCTGTTCCAATCGGCCATGAAATGATTTTGGGCATATACGGTGTTGGAATTTATCAGGCTATAAGCTTTTTTTATATTCTACAAAAATGCAGTTTGTTGGTTGATCTATATATATTCAGATTGGTGTGCACAACCTGAATATATTTTTAGAAAACGGATGAAATTTTGGTTTCTCCTCTTCCTAGGATACATTAGATGAAACTTGTTACAATTACCCGTGCATATATCCCAAGTTACATGTTAATGACTAAAACATTACAATCACTAGAACAAAAAAAAAGAAAGATTATCCCTATGATTTATAGCTGGAGTAGTCATCCTTTGTGGCTTCTTGTTCTGCAAAGTCAACTCCTGGCAATCCATATTTGCACCAAATAAGGAAACAATAGAATCAAACCTGAAGCCAACCTATGAAAACAATAACTCCACCAGACTGTACAGTTGATTGAAACTATGACCACAAAACCAACATACACAACCACTTGATAGGCAAAAAAAAAAGCATTGCCCACAGCTATAACAGAACTGAGATAGCCTGTGAATTTCTAAGGTGCGCCTAATCAAGGACTAGGTGTTTACCAAGAACCGAAGGCACAAGATGGAAGCCATGATATGTGCCTCCAAGGAAGAAGTTGGTGCCTAAGGACAAAACGAATATGACTATAAATCCTTGCTTTTAGGATCCATTTATTTTGTAACCTCTATTTGGAACAGAGATGCCACCATATTGGTCTAACCAATTTTCACACTTTATTTGCATCTTCTTGTTCCTCAGCTACACATATCTATCTTGTTTTCATCCATTGTGTTTACTAATCACTGTGAAACCCTCTACTATATATGGTGCATTCATGAATAATCTTACATTTATTTGTTCCCTGTGATTGTGATGGGTCCTATTACTGAGATCTCCGGTATAAGTATTGATGTTATATTTTAGCCATGCTATATATTTTCCTAGCTAGTCTGATTATCACAAAGGCACCGACAAGTTTAACATTTGATGTTGTCATGCCAAGCTATTTTACTATTACCACGAACAGACTGCATTACATGCATGTGAATATTTTGTTCATCTTTCTATTCAGCTAGTTTTATATATAAATTTGATAAAACATATGACTACAAAAAATGAGAGTACAATAAATAAGTTGCTCCTTTAAAGGAGGTTCAATAATGGAATATTATTAATCTTATGTGGAGGGATTAAAACATAATGTGATAACATTGCCCACTATTCCATGGTCATATTAGCCAAAGTGTCGTCATACTATTTTTAGATAATTCCATGTTCTTAACTATTGTGTACATCTATGTTTCTGTTTTGTAGACATACAAACATAAGACTCATGGCAGATTTCGCTCCAAAAAACAAGTTCTTAATTGTCTCGATGGTCTATTGAAGATGGAAAAAGAAAAGGTAATAAAAGTTCTCCAAACAAACTAAACCATAAGAAGGGTTACAAGTGAACTTTTAACTATATAGTTTACTCCTTTCAACTATATATGTTGGTATTACCATGTGTCTATTTTTAGGGCCTTTCCTTTTGCTAAATTAGTTGATACTACTAAATATGTTCAAATTTATTTGTCTTTGCAGGAGTCAGCTGATCTGGATAAGACGGGTTCTGGTATGCAATTAAATTATGTTGAAATTCCATTCGTTCTTCACTCCATATATATAGAAAAATATTGTTTACAATATCTTACCCGTAAATAATATAATGTCGTCTCTCAGACAAAATATGATGGACTTTCATAAGTTATTTCTATTCTGATTATATGTGTGTATATGTGAAAGAACTTTTTTAATTAACTACCAGATAACCCAACAGGATTAACTAAGACCAACATAGAATGCATGTGGACATGTGATTCCCTGTGGTCATAAATTCTAAATAATGCATAGTGCATGAATTATAGAATTTTAAATTTTATTTAGATTCCAGTACATATTTTTTGAAAGAAACTAGGGGGTTCAGAAATGGGTGATGGAATACAGCTCTTAGGTAGAATCCCCATTGGCCGATGCCATTACCCAGGTTTTTGGACACAAAATGTTTTTCACGAATTACAAGATCATTGCTAACAATGGTGAGGGCACAACACACAGAAGAGTTTTCATTGCGGAACACACTGGACCATTTCTTGCATCCCCAAGATGCTAGGGTAACCAGAATCAAAGGCTAAAGGGTGGTGTCAAGAGTCCGTGGAGGATTGATGTTCTGAACATCTCATCTGTGGCAGCCTCAATCAATATGCCAATCATAGACCCCCAGGGGATGTGCTCTTTCATCGACGTGGGCTGAGGCAAGGTGACCCCTTATCACCTATGCTCTTTATACGGGCTTCTCATGTGACCAACAACATATGTACATCTAGCTTCTGACCGCTCCGCGTCGCCCCTACTCAGGCGGCTCGGGCGGCCAACCCTAGCCGCCGCGCCCTCTCCCTCCCCTCCACTCTCCAGTCGCGCCACCGCCGCCGGAGCGGGCCGCCGGCAAGGCCGCGCTGCTGGCCGGGATGGCGACGGCGGGGCCCTCTCAGCCGGTGGTGTGGCGGCGCAGGACGACGCGACCAGGGGGCTCCCGTGCCGCGTGGGGCTCGGCGAGGTCGCCGACCACGACCGCGGCGGCGCCGGCCCGTGGCCCGGGCAGGCGTGGGGCGGTGCGGCGGTGGCGGGCTTCTCCGTCATCGACGTGCAGTCGCTATGGCGGCGGACGAACGGATTTGGACCCTACGGGCCTGGATCCGGCATCCTCGGTCTGGGCTGGTGCTATTCTTCTGTCGGCGGTACCCTGCTCTGTGTGGTGGTGGCTCGCGGGTGGCGGCCGGCGTGCCGTTCGTCTGGCGGCGGGTCAAGTTTGGGCCCCCTGGGTCCGGATCTTGTCCACGGTCAGCGCCAGGCCTACCCGCCTTCTGAGCGTCCCTGATGGTGACCTTCCGGTGAAGGCGGTCTTCCATGTTGGCCAGGCATAGAGTCGACGATGGTGGCGACGACTTGGGTGAAAACCTTGTCTGGCGTGTTACGCCGGGCTAGCGGCGGTGGAACTGTTTGTGCCACGTACCTTGTTGAAGGCGTCGCTGAAGTCGTTGGTCAGTCTGACCCCTGCTGCGTCCGCGGACGTTCAATAACTAGGTGAAAACCTAGCCTGGTTTCTCGGGCCGGCAGCGATGGCGTAGTCGCGTCATCGAAGTTCTTGATCGCCAAGGCCAGGTAGTTCTCCCGTGTGGTTACCCTGTTCGGTGTTCAGCTCAAGGCGGAGGTGGCATTCGATGGTGTAACAGCTCGGCGTTTGGAGGGCATCTACACCAAGTGCTTCGTGTTGTTGCCAAGGAAGAAGCATCCAGTCTTCAATGGTGGTCGGTGTTCAACGTTTTCAGTACCTTCATTAGATCTGACAAACGTGTTTGGCAACTTGGTCTTGACATTGGTGATCTTATTCTGTGGAATTGACATCATGGTAAAGCTAGAGGTCGCATAGAACAACTCGAGCTTCTTGTTGGGGATGTATTTCCTTCAGTCAAATTCTTTCTTTACTTTTTTATGCTGTAATAGTTTGGCCTGATTCTACTCACGGGTAGAGGAAGCCGGATAGTTTCTATCCTTTATCTAAAAATACCTATGCTCTTTATACTGGTCATGGACGTTCTGAACAGCATGGTAGAAAAGGCAAGCAATGAAGGTCTGTTAGAGCCGCTAGCTACCCGGAATATCCATCACCGTGTACCTCTGTATGCGGATGATGTCTTGTTGTTCCTTCACCCGGTTGCTTCAGATCTGCATATGGTTGAAGACATACTGCATCTCTTGGCATCAGCTACAGGCCTCAAGACCAACATTCAGAAAAGTAGTGCCTTGCCAATTCAGTGCTCCGAAGATGATGTTGCTGTAGTAGAGGCACACCTCTCTTGTGTGATTCAGCAATTTCCTTGCAAATATCTCGGGCTACCTCTCTCCATCAAGAAACTAACCCAAAACCAAATCCAGCCTCTCATTGACAAAATTGCAAACCAGCTCCCAGGGTGGAAGGCTGATTTATTAAACCGAGCAGGGAGGACCATCCTAGTTCAACATGTCATCACTGCTATGATGATCTATATTTCTACAGCCCTAGATCTTCCCCCTTGGTGTTTGAAGGCCATTGACAAGATTCGTCAAAATTTTCTTTGGCGGGGAAGGAGGCTAATGGGGGGCACTGTCTACTAGCATGGCCCAAGGTCAGTAGGCCAAAGGAGCTCGGAGGACTGGGTATCCTAGATCTACAGCGCTTTGGATGGGCTCTCAGAACACCTTGGTTGTGGCTAGGCAAAACAGAACCAGATAGGCCATGGAGCGCTCTCCCAGTTCCTGTTCATATCTGTACACAGGCTCTTTTTTCCATTTCTGTGTAGTCAGAAGTGGGTAATGGGGCAAACACAAAGTTTTGGACAGACAGGTGGTTAAATGGTTGTTCCATTCAGATCCTAGCACCTCACCTATTTGACTATGTCCCCAAAAGGAGAGTGAATAGGCGCACTGTCCAAGATGCATTGATGGATAACAGATGGTTGGAGGACATCCAGGGCCCGTTCGGTCACAGTCCTCTCTGAATTTCTAGATATATGGGACCTAGTTCAAGAGGTAGTTCTGCAACCGGATGTTGATGACATTCATAAATGGTGCTTTGACATCTCAGGTCAGTTCTCTACCAAATCTGCTTACGAAGCCTTCTTCAGTGGGTCCACCTACTTTGAGCACAGCAATTTGATATGGGGAACTTGGGCTCCGGGAAAATGCAAATTTTTTCTATGGCTGGTTGCGCATAACCGCTGCTGGACAGCGGACAGACTCGCACGTCGGGGCCTATCTCATCCAGAGCATTGTCCTCTTTGTGAACAAGAGAAAGAAACAATCAGTCACCTCCTAACAGCAAGTGTGTTTGCCCGGTAGTTTTGGCATCGGTTATTACGAAAGATGGCTCTTTAGGAACTCACTCCTACACTAGACAATGTTGATTTTTTCTCTTGGTGGCAGCGGGGCTATGAGAGAATTAGCACAGTCACAAAACGTAGTTTTAATACCTTGGTTGTGATGGGAGCATGGACCATTTGGAAGGCAAGGAACGATGTCGTGTTCAATAGGGTCACCCCAAGGTTTGACAAAATTATCCTACTTGCCTATTAGGAAGTTGACCTCTAGATGCTTGCAAGTGCAAAGGACCTAGGTGCATTGGTCGCTTCTGGACTCCCTAGATAGGCTGGTCCTAGTGTGTGGACATTTTCAAGAATGCTTTGGCGCGTGGGTGCACGCATCTTGAGTATCCGTGTGTGTGCGTGAGTTGTACGACCATTTTGGCATTTCCTTACTTCTATTAATGCAATGATATGCAGCTCTCCTGCATATTCGAGAAAAAAAGGAGCTTCCATTTGCACCCGAAAAAAGTGTATAGTGCATGTCTTTATTTTCACGTTTGCACCTTTGGCACATGTTTCGAGGACATGTTTGGAATGCAAATTTACTCGGGTACTTAGTCTGTTTTTGGAATACAGATATGCGAAGACCTTCACTTTTGATACAACAGTGTTCCTTCCATATACACCTACCATGTGACTATGCTATAGTAGGAGGCGGGCTACAGAGCAACATAAGCATCACTTGTTTGGTAGTTTTTGCCGGTAAGCTTAAGCAGCCAGGTATTAGGGTCATCATCAGGAAACAGTTGCTGCTAGGAAAGACGACGGTCATCATCAGGATCTCTAGGTCTAGGATCTAGCGGGTAGAACATTTAGCATATGGAAATAATATGTAGCTCTAGAGAGAGAGAGGTAGGGAGGAGGCGAGAAGCATACCCTCGGGCTTGGAGGAGGAGTATCCATCCATGGAGATGGTGAGGAAGTAGGAGTGCGGTAAAGGTGGTAGCACAGTGGGATCCCTGACGGTGTGTGGCGCAGGTCCGGTGGTGGCGCTGTCCAAGGCAGCGACAAGGCGGTGGTGTTTCCCGTCACTGGCAACGCAACCGTAGATCAGATAGGCGGATGGGCGTGTAGGTGGGGTGACTAGCAACGCAGACAAACCTCATACCGCGAGATTGTGGCCCCCACCTCTTCTTATAGCATTGTGCGACGAGGGCCCACCAACCATGGATTGGTTGGGCGCCCACGATCAAGGCATGGATCAAGGCCCAAGTAAGGTTGTTGGGCCCTGCTTGTGGAGATCAACCTAACACCTATTAGTCAGGGATAAGACATAAGTCAAACTCTCTTTGAAAAACCTATATCAAAGAAACATTAGGCCACTGAGTCAGAGACGAGATCAGGGTGGGTGTCGGGTATGGGACCTTTCAGAATCAATGATCGGTTAAGGAGGTGGAGGCGCCTATATAGACATCTATATGAGGGATAGACTTGTAGGTGTGTCAAGTTCATCTCCTTTGATCCTCCAGGGATAGGAATTAGCATTGCTGGGAAGGCATAAAAAATAGAGAACTCATGGAAAATCCAATCCTTCTAGGGAGATGGAGCACTAGAGAAGAGCCCACCCTCATGTTTGTCAGCACAAACAGACTACCATGTGACAAGGTATTTGGAGCCTTGGCACTTGTCTTTGCCATTCCGAAAAAAAGCTATGGCAGCAATGATTGATAGTGCTTTGATGACAGTCTTATGGAAACCTATGGCACACATATGGTGTAAGTGCAGGGAGCTCAGAACAGAAACTAGATAGTGAGACACCCAGTGGCTTTAAGGAGGGAGGCCTTCCACCCAACAAGATATCTGTCACAAGCAGAGATGGCTAGTTGGCAGTCAGCAACAGATAGCTTATGATGGGAGAGAGAGAGAGGGAGAGACCAAGGTAGGGCTAACAAAAGGAGGAGATAGTTGTAATATTTTATGGTAATTATTGGACAGCCCAGTTTCAAGCTCAAAATCTTCTAGAGTTTTCTTGGTTGTAAGCACAGCTTCATGAGTTGTACGAAGAAAGATAAGTGTATCATCGACATACTAAAGAATGGGGGCGGGAGAATCACTAGCAATCAGGTGAGCGAGATACAGGAATAGGGAGTGTTTTCATAGAAGACAGTGATGGACATCTGCTATGATGATGAAGAGGTAGGATGAAATATAGGATCCCCTTGGCGAACCTCATTCCCCTACACATGATCCAATTTCCAGGAACACCATTGAGCAAGATTGTCGATTTATCACAGATGGGAATATTGAGCACCCAAGAACTAGGAACCAAATAAACCATGGTTGATTTGCCATGAACAAAGGTAGTTTGGTCCCCACTTACAAGAAAGAGGATGAGTGACTATATATAAGCAGTTGATTAGGACCTTGGAGAAGGCTTTCATGAGGTAGTTTTGAAGGGAGACGGGACTAAAATCATAAGGGTACACTATGGACAAAGCCTTTCTTTGGAATGAGAATAATGAATGAGATATTGATATATAGGAGCTCAATGCTATAGGAGTGGAAAGCTTGTTGGAAGAGAGAAAAACATGGTCAGAGAGACCACGTGCCAAACATACTTGTAGAATGATGAAAGCCCAAAATCATTGTGTCCCGAGCTGACAATCGTTCGTGAAATCAAAGGGACGGGCCATGCTGGTGCAAATATGGAATTAAATATTAAGTGACAAATGGGTGTGCGTGCTGTGCCAAGGGGGTATGTGAAGAAGTTGAGAAGATTTTGCATTTTCTGTACATGCGTAGTGACCAGACATCTATCATGCTCAAGGTCCAAAATATTATTCTTGCATAGGCATTGAGTGGCACAAGCATGGGAATATTTGGTGTTTTAATCGCCCTCAAGTGTCACGCACACCTTTCTCCTTTGTTTCCAATGGAGGAGCTTAGTTTAACAGTACGAGCAAGGACTTGCACCACAACAATTCGAAGAGTGAGTTGATGTAAATGAGGAGGCAGATTTCTTCCATGGCATCAAGTAAGCAGAGGTCAAGTTTGCATCATTCTCCCACTGGGAGCAAGAATCATAGTGTTTTCGCCAACAACCATTGGCGGCCGCCATTGTGCGCTTAAGCCAACAAACAATAGTCATGTGGGATGGGTAGGAGGGTGAGGAAAGTGCCAAGCATTGGCAATGGCCTCGAGGAAGAAAGTGTGTTGCATCCATGAATTTCCAAAACGGTAAACAATGGATTTTAGGACAGTAGTAGAGATTTCCATTTTGAGAAGGACATGATCAGACATCGTACAAGTGCATGAAGAGAGATTTGTGTTGGGAAGGAGGTCATCCTAGGCCATAGGCTATAGTCACCATATGATCTAGGAGTAGACAGTGGTGGAGGACGGATGAAAAGTAAGGTATGGCGCAAGTGACAAAAGAAAAGATGAGCTAGAGTCTATGATATAAGCCTAAGGAAAATAAAATACTCGACTACAGCACCAGGCATACCCAAGGTGTGGCAGTGGCCAGACCTTGCCATGCTCTGCTGGGAATAGATGCTCAAGGGTTGGGGTATCCCACTTGTTTGACTAGGTGTATTGCGAATTGTCTAGCAAGGATCAGGGGCAGTCAAATGAGTCAAAGGTCACAAATAAGCCAAGGGATGTCCATCAATGGAGCAATGTCTTTTAATTCAGCAAGGAAAGAGTGACGGAGGTCAGGAGTAACTGGAGCAGAACCTCCGTTATATGACTAAGGATTTATTTATGTAAGAGCAACTCATGGTAAGTGATAGAGTAAAAGCAAATAGACAGTATTAGTTGTAAAATGCTGATATGGAGCTGCCATGAGCATCAAGAGCCTTTATATCAAGCTGTTAACGCAGTGAGGTATATGTCCATCCGCTTGTTTAACATTCATTTTTTAATGTAGTAAGGATTCCTACCGATCGAGCTGCCATGAGAGCGTCAAGAACCTGGTGAGAAATGAGGCAACGAGGGAGAAAGGTCAGAACATGGGCAGCACTTGGGAAGATAGCTTGTGGGTGTCTGAAGGAGGACCATACTTGTTTGGGCAAGCAAGAACAAATTCGGCAAGAACATTATCACATTTTGCAGTCGCCCAGACGATCGATGGACATTCTTGAAATTGAGATTGAAGGATCTACCCATAGGAAACTATAGCATGCCATTGCCATCATCAGAGCTTGGTTATTACAGATTCTAACATCAGGGGGCGGGAAACTGGTCATATATATATATATATATATATATATATATATATATATATATATATATATATATATATATATATATATATATATATATATATACAAGCGACATAGTTTACAAAAAATTTAGGGAGACTCCAGTCTTATACCAAATACGGATGGGGTAGCTAGATGGTGGCGATGGAGGCCTACCTGCTGTGGTTGTGGACAACAAGCTTCCTAGGGATCAAATGATCGATGCAACAGACATTAAATCGATCTTGAGCAAATAGTTGGCCGGGGATTGATGCAGCAGACATTACCGACTTCCTCGAGGACTGATCTGTGGCAAGGGACTCTTCCAAATGCTTGAAGGGGGAGTATATAGATAGCGATAACACATAGCGATGAAACGGTTATCTGCTTCCTTGTGCCACTCGACGACGAAGTCCTCTTCAAAGGCGGTCGGCAACATGGTGACGACAATGCATTCGCGGATGGCTAACATGCCGAAGATCATCACGCCGCCGCCAACACGGTGGCGGCAAAGCGAAAGGATAGGGATCTGCACATCCATTCCATCATAGAGCAAATGAGGAGGAAAAGGTTGTGGACAGCTTCAGCCAACGATGCCCAGGCTCCGAGATTTTTGCATGTCTTGATAAAATGATCAGAGGAAGACAACAATAATAGCACCGTCGTTTGGAGGCCAAGATGCATTTATAGGGCGCCGTGGAGTCATGCATGTCAGCAGGTTTCCTATGAGATCTCGCCGGGTGACCAGCAGAAAGCTCAGACTGAAGGGGGGGGAGGGGGGGTAGCAGCTTGGTTTATGTGACGTACGTGGAGGGGAGGCCACGGTGGGGTGGTCATATTTTTAAGAAGAGGGTCAAAGTCTTTCCTAATAGGATCACCAAAAAAATTCAAAATATGTATTTGTGTGTAAGCAATATTGATTGGAATATGATATATATATATACTTACTTCATGAAAATATAAATGTTTGCAGGTCCTAATCAGCTAACTCAAGGGATGGGTGTTTCATCAACTGCTGGTCCATTGGCTGAAGGAAAACCTTCTTCAGGTATGTACCAGCTTTAAGTAAACCATATTATTTTCCAGGGGCATAATACTCGCTACCTAAAAAAAATTGCAGTTACCAATCAAACAGCTGAAGGAAACGGTGCTGCATCTGCTAGTAATTCAGTCGATGGAATGATCACCGAATGATGCTGATGGAAGTTGTGCTGCATCTTCTAGTTATTCCATCAATAATTCACTATTCAAAATGTTATGTTCGGTTGACAGATCAACTGAAAGAAAGACTGCTGCCCAGCTGAACTATCAAATTAAATTAAGCTGTGGAAATTTATTTACAATAAGTCCCAAAACAATGTTACCTGAAAAGGAGGGGATCATCAATAACTAGTTAAACTTTTGTGTTATATGTGAGTCATGCGCACTGAGCTCGTTTTAAGGGCCAGTAAGATTTATTATGCTATCTGTATGAAGATATATTCCCTCTATTACTGTTGCTCCTAAATCCTAATGCTGTTGATGCTTTGAATGCTAATAATAATGCAAAAAAAAATTAGTGTTAAAAACTTAACCTTTGGGTTATCTAATACTTATTAAGTCATGAGCACTGGTGAGATTGTTTTTAGGATCAGTATGTTTTGTTACGCCATGTGTACGATATATCATGACTAGTGTTGTAGATGTTGTGTTCTGTTGTGCTATATATATATATATATATATATATATATATATAGGTTACATTGAAATTTTCATTTTGAATACCTAGGAGAGTTAAATATAGTTATATTGAAAAGAATGAAGAAAGGGTTTTTGCATACACCCACAAACACTCACAGCATTGGTTTTAGGTTACAATGGTGACAATACATGATCTCATGAAAGTGACGGGACAACCTAATCTCTAGTGCTACAGCAGTGAGCAGGGAAGGTCCTCAAGCCCCCCCATCGTATCGTCTTAGTCGTTTTATGGAGGGCTGCCATAATAGTGTTAGCAATACTAAAAAAACCATTTTTACAGATAGCTATATGTCCCACCTCATCTCAAAGGCCTATGCACAACCAGTTTTCACATGTGAGAATAAAAATCCCGCCGTACGAGGCTATGAAATAGATTTTCAGAGGCGATGGTCACATAAAAGATCCACCTAAGATCTCCAGTGAGCCAGTGAACCTTACCGTCATGCGTGATAAGTCACAAGTCACGCAAATATGTGCATGTATATTTTGTAGATTCAAAGCCAAGACTTTTGTCTCTATGCATAGCTTAAAATGTCCTACAATGGATTGGCAGACGGACTACCAGTGATGACACCAGATTAGTTTTCCCAATCCCCGTGTTGTGCTGGTGGCTGGCAACCAGCGTTGGCTCCTTCATACGGCCGGACAGGTAAAGCAGGCAAAGCTAGGCTTGGTACCTAGTCCATCCCATCCCCAGAGTCTTTATTTTCCCAAATCTCCATTGAAGGCAAGGTGATTGCTCCACTCATCATTGGAAGATGCTCCCTTTTTTAATTAATGTTCCTATTTCTATTCATCGATCTATATGTCTATGCCCACCCCTGTTTAAGATGGTACTAAAATAAGGTGTAAAGAGGGTATATATTATGTTTGCAATTTGCTTAAATTTGATCCGGCATGATGGGCTTTGTGCCTGAATGTGAATTTGCTTGATCCGACATTATATTGATGAAAGTGGAAGGATCAGATCTTATAGCATACTAATTCAGAATTAGAGATTTCGAGGGTTCTTGAACAAGAATTATATATTTTATCCATTGTGTATGTAAACAGTAGGGTCCATAATAAATTGCTTAGGGACTAAGAACAAGATGACCATTGAGGAAAAAAATCTAAAGGTCCTACTGAGGTTATATCTTTGCTGGCTTGTCTTTGGTGCAGAAGTGTTCAGTGATGCTCAGCTCAAGGAGAAGGGATCAAAGAACACCGGCGGCGCTAAGGGTATTCCCCTATATTCCATGGAATACCCAAAATTTTGTAAACAAACACAAATACATATATGTATATATGTATATGTATAATTTGTAAAGTTGCTAGTTATTACAAATCTGGCCTAAAACCCAATAAAAACCAGTTATTGTCAGTCCACCAAAGTAAAAAAAAAAAGCTCTGCATTTACAGGCGGTTGCTTAAGAACAGTCGGTGGAAATCGATTTCTACAAAAAATTAAATTGTAGGAGAGGCTGACTAGTGAGCCGCCCGTAAGTCGCATATTTTTTCGCGTAAAATCGCGTGCTACGTGTCCTCTGGGTTTCAAACCTACAACCTCACCCTCGCGTGTACCCTCTTCTAACATCCCACTCATAAGTTAGGTATGTCTAAATTTCATTTTCGTTCCCCACATATTATACTAAACCTATCTTCTGAAAATATTCCACTCATAAGTCACTTATGTCTAGATTCCGTTTTAGTTCCCACATACTATACTAAACCGAGTGTAAATTGATTGTTTGAGCCACTAAACAAATTCAAATGAAAAAGTTGTAAACTACAAAGTTCCATAACTTTTCAAGATCTACAACTTTTATTTAGTAAGTTTTTCTATCCGAGGTTGTTTAAAAAAATGAATTTCAAATTTGATAAATTCGAACGTAGTTTTCGATGACAAGATGATTTCAAATGAAAAAGTTATCAACTACAAAGTTTCATAACTTTTTGAGGTCTACAATTTTCTGTTGGGTCGTTTTCCCATCCGAGGTTGTTTGAAAAACTCAAAAAATTAGGATCAAGTATTTCTACATGTAGATTTCTTAACAAACCGCCTATAGAAATCTTATTTTTACAGACGGTTTCTTAAAAAAAATAGAATTTATACAACCGCCTATAAAAAGCAAGTATTTCTAAAGGCGGATTTCTTAAGAAAATCGTCTGTAGAAATCGATTTCTAGTGGTGGTTTGGAACCGTTTATTTCTACTCACGCACGACAAGCGAAATCGCCTGTACAAATTATTACACACCACCAACGTAGAGATTTTTTTATACTAGTGTTTATATTGAATTTTTTTAATGAACGCAGAATACCCAGCCGTGAAATTCTGGCTCCGCCACTGTCAAAGAACAGTCTCTAAGATTGTGGACAAGATCAACTGATCAAGACTTGGACGTTGAATTTCAAGCCTGATATAAAGTATCACGATGTCTGATGTACTTGAACTGTGATTTCTAGTTTCTTTTTCCTCAGCCGTGTAACCTGAGTTCCAGGCATTGTACCGAACAATTTGCTTTCTTAAAAGCAGAGAGTATATATTCTCCTTTAAAGAAAAAAAAGACATCACAAATTTCAGGTCTCCCCCTCCAGCACACTGCATCGGGTGAGGTTGCCGTGGAGGAAGATGCTCCAGAGTCCAGGAAGAGCAAGCAGGGCATCGAAATTCAAGTGCGCATGGTAACTTCTAAGCAAGCTCATGCGACAGAGGAGTACAGGTCTTGCTCGCAGCATGGCAGGGCATCATGGATGGCCTTTTTGCAACTTTAACTTCCCTGTCAAAAACAAGGAATTCAATACATATTGATCAGGACAAAGAAAGCAGAGAGCACTGTGATAAACTGTTCGAAATGTAGCAAGATCTTTCGATATACACTAAGGGACACAATGATTTCCTTCTATTTGTGGAACTAGAATTGTTACCAGCATAGCATAGGACACATATCAACACACTAAACTTCAATTGGAGTAAATCACACCAGGACCACATACAGGTTGATGATATGTGCAACAAGATATATTTCTGAATAGCATGAAGCAACAGAACATAAAAGGCTTTCATAACACACCAAGTCCAGGAATTAGAACATAGCCCAATCACTATATAGTGCAGAAATTAATCCATCTTCTCCCGCTATTCCTTAGATCCGAAAATACCATAACAAAAAACTACACACGCAATCTGCAGTGCAAAAATTAACCCAACATGTGCTATATATGTGCAATCATATCAGATGTTTAACACCTACAGTACTCTATTACTAGACTGAGAGCACAATGGCAGGCTCGACTTTTTTTGTCTAGCTCATCATAATCTTGTAATTGGCGATGACCATGTCCTAACTAATAATAGCATATCACTACTCGCGTGACCAGCAAGGATCACTCCAGGTGCTATTTGATCAAGGAGTAGCTACAGCTGAAATGCTCAGCACCCTTCTGAATTTTGAGAAACCCAGGGGGTTTGCTTGAGCAGTAGAAGGGTGGTTTATTAGTGCCCTTCTTGCCTTCAGCACATTTGTGGCCTACATTTGTGTTTGAGGCTTTCTGGCTTTGAACCAAGGGTGGCCGTTTCTGAACTGAACTGTAGAACAATACTGAATAATCTTTATTTGAAACTGAATGACATGATGGATTGGGGATGCCCCTCAAAAAACCAACTTGTAACAGCGGATCACAGCAACAGGAGGCCATGGCTGACACACGTGACATTCATGGGTTCTCACAAATATTGCATTGAGGGTTTGGGAAACCGAGGGTCTTCAACACTGAAATTTGAATTTGAAACGACGGCGTGTCGATCCCGTCGAGGAGATGGGCCTTTAAAGCCATCAATAGTCCCGGACGAGTTTTTTTTTTTTACAACAGTCCCGGTCGAGTTGAAATGCTAGGCTGGTGATTGGGTGCATGGGTATGGGCCTTAGAGCTCGTGTAGGGAGGGCAGGCTCAAATCCTCAGTTAGTGGAGTCTATCTGCACGAAGTTAAAGGCCCACAAAGGAACGTGAATTGCGATGAGTCAATGTCTCCATCAGCTTCGACTAATCCTAATCTCTTTTTATTAATTAAATAAAACATGAAATAAGAATTTATTTAAACATAGGGATTAATCCTAATCCTCTTTTCTTAATTAAATATGAAATAAGAATTTATTTAAACATTTCAAATTCATCCTAAAATTTTTGTACAGATTGATATCATCATAAAACAGCTACAAATCAATTTTCATAATTTTTGAATATTTATTTTGGCCAACAAAAAATCATAGAAGTTGCATTTATTAATTAAAAGAGGTAATTTTAAAACATGCAAAAACTATTCATTTTCTAGGTTTCATATTTTTCCTAGGTAGAGAACATCATAAAGAGGCTACACAAAAATTTTCATGAATTTAACATGCACCAATAATTAGTTATGAAATAAACAAATATCAGTACTATGGAAAAATGTCAAAAGTTATTGTTCACGAGCCGAAACAGACTGCAAAACCGTCCAAGGTTGAAAAGTGAACTTTTTTAAGAGTTAGAGGGCCAATGTTATCCGGTTTTGAAGTTTAAGGTTGAAATCTGGACTTTTGTGATAGTTAGAGGTCCTAAAGTGGACTTAACCCTTTCAAAAACCGAAAAGCTTTTGGAAAAAGCATCTGTTGGCACACGTGAGTTCTAGCATTGTTAAAGTCACATTATCTTAGTCGTATCACAGAAAGGTAGTAGAGTTTGTGAACATGCAATGTCTTCGTGGCTGTGTTAATTTAATAGACTTTCCCTTTTGAATTAAATGTTATTTTACTATTGGTATTTAATTGTATATTATTATTACACTACTACATAAATGAACTTCCGTAGCGAAGTTCAGGAGGTCTCTGAGGTGGGCACCTATTTTTACCCGCCATGGTTAATCCCTCGATTTACCGTGACGGGCACGTTAAAATGTCAGCCACTGAAAATAGTCTATTAACCGTGACGGGCATGCTATATTGTCTGCCGTGGTAAACAAGTGGCACAAACACCCCAAATATCGGACTATTATCACGCTCTAGTATATATAGAGTGAGTTAGGTTTTGGGGTACCTCATCCCCCACTTCCTTCTCTCCTTCTCGTGTCGTCGTCTCTCTCGCTGTCTCCCTCTCTCACACATATTCTCTCTCCCTCACCCTCACATCCCGACGGGAGGCCCCGGCGGCGTGGGACCACACCAGGCACCACGTCTGTGGCGGCGGGGACGCCGCGTCCATGCTGGCGGCGGCGGGGAGGCCGCGTAGGCGCACGTGGCAGCGTGGATCTGGCACGATGCAGGTAGGGGCTTGGCGACGCGGATCTTGCTCCTCATCTCCCTCTCTTCCATTCTTCGTCTACCTCACTCTCTCCCCTACGCAGGTTAATGCACATTCCCGCACGCGAGGATTTGGCCAGGCGGCTCTAGATCCGCCCACGACTGGTGGATCCGGCCACAGTGGGTCTAGATCCAGCCACAACGGCGTCCGGGCGGCCTCCTCCTTGCGGATCCGGCGGCGGCGACGGATCCCTGCGGTCGGCAGGGTGGCGGCAGCGCGAGGTCCCCCTTCTCTCCTCTCTCACTGGCGATGGGATCTGATGTGGTGGAGCACCCGACGGTGGCTGCCCTGGATGGGCTCAGCGGGCCTATCTATGGTTTTTTTCTTTTTTTCAAATGATTAACCACGGTGGGCAAAGCGGCCAGCCACGGGAATGAAGACGCGATTTACTGTGATGTTTAGGCGGCGGCGGACCGGTTTGTCCGCCATGGGAACCAAAAACGGCCACCGTGAAAAAAACATTTTGTAGTAGTGATATCTTAGTAAAAAAAATAAATTTAGCTACCTCGTAATCAGGCATGTGCAATACCTAAGGAATATTAAAAGACTCACCTGAAAAGATATCTTTAAAGACCCGTCATGGACGTTGTTGGCATGCTGGTTCAGTGCAGTAGTACTGCACCGCAGATGGCTTTGGTTCAGACGTTCATGGCACATTGCGCACTGCTCCCATTGCGTGTGTGCAGTGGGTTGTTGGCTCCTTGAATTCGAGCAGTAATGCTGCACAGACGCCCGTAGTCCCCACCACATGGACGACCTTGACTAGAGCTCACAGCCTCCCACTGTCCAGTCCTTGAGCTCACACACTCTCTCTGCCTGGAAAATCGATAAGGAAGCAAGTGCTTGCATTATTGCATCTTCCTCCACACTAGCTGTTCAGATCCACATCCCACTTCCTTCACCACCCACCAGCAGCTGTGCTGCTTCCTTGCGTCCAGCAGCTGTGCTCTGATCGAGTTCCGGGCGTTCCGATGGCGGAGGTACTGGCCACCATGGTGGTCGGGCCACTGGTGTCCATGGTGAAGGAGAAGGCCTCCAGCTACCTCCTGGACCAGTACAAGGTCATGGAGGTCATGGAGGAGGAGCACAAGCTCCTCAAACGCAAGCTGCCTGCCGTCCTAGACGTCATCACAGACGCCGAGGAGCAGGCGGCAAAAAATCGTGAAGGGGCAAAAGCTTGGCTCGAGGAGCTCCGGAACGTGACCTACAAGGCGAATGATGTCCTCGACGAGTTCAAGTACGAGGCACTCCGCCGCAAGGCCAAGGCCGAGGGGCACTACAAGGAGTTTGGTATGAATGTCATAAAGCTCTTCCCTTCTCACAACCGGATTATGTTCCGTTATAGGATGGCAAACAAGCTCCGCATGATTTTACAAGAAATTGATGTCCTCATAGCAGAGATGAATGCCTTTAGGTTCAAATTCAAACCACAACCGCCAATGTCCTTGAAATGGAGGCAAACGGATCCTGACATCCCAGACAATTGTGTGAACATTGCCGTTGAATCAAGAGCAGAAGAGAAGGATAAGATTGTTAAAACATTGCTTGGCCAGGAACACAATGTGGGCCTCACAGTCCTTCCCATTGTAGGAATGGGGGGATGGGCAAGACCACATTGGCACAGCTTGTTTACAATGACTCCGCCATTCAGAAGCACTTCCAAGTTCGGATCTGGGTGTGTGTGTCTGAAAACTTTGATGTGGATTCCCTGTTTGAAATAATAGTGAAAGATTCCCTGTTTGAAATAATAGTGAAAGAAGCTGAAAGAATGGTAGTAAAACGACTGGTGATTCAACCTTGGAAAAGTTTAAAGCTGCAGGTTCAACCTTGGAAAAGTTTAAAGCTGCAGTGAGTGGGAAGAAGTACCTCCTTGTACTAGATGATGTATGGAACCGTGAGGCCAACAAGTGGGATAAGCTGAGGTCCTACCTTCATCATGGTGCCCCTGGTAGCTCAGTGTTGACAACAACTCGTGATGAAAATATTGCTCGGTTCATGAGGACAATCGAAACTCATAAGATCAAGCACTTGGAAGAAAGCTACATAGAAAAAATTATCAAGAAAGAAGCATTTAGTGTGCAAGCACAGAAGCATGATGATCAGCTACTCAATATGGTTGGTGATGTTGCAAAGAGATGTTCCGGTTCTCCTTTAGCTGCTACAGCATTGGGCTCTGTACTTCGTACCAAGAATACAGTGCAAGAATGGGAAGCGGTATTAAATAGAAACACAATTTGTGATGATGAAAATGGAATCTTACCAATACTGAAGCTCAGTTACAACTACTTGCCACCACATATGCGGCAGTGCTTTGCCTTTTGTGCAATGTTCCCTAAAGATCACGAGATTGATGTGGAAAAGTTGATCCAACTATGGATGGCTAATAGTTTTATCCCGGAGCAACAAGGAGTGTGTCCTGAAGTGACTGGTAAACAAATTTTCAATGAGCTGGATCAAAGGTCATTTTTTCAGGAGGTGAAGCAAGTCAGATCTGTAGCCGCGATGTATTCACAAGCGTATGGGTACTGTGCTAGATAAAAAAAAGGGCGTACCCAGTGCTGTAGGCTCCCGCACTGCGGGGTCTGGGGAAGGGAAATAGCTCCCGGCCTTTCCCGCACAAATGTGCAGAGGCTGGGGCTCGAACCCTGGACCTCTTGATCACAGGTGGTAAAGCTCTACCGTTTGCACCAGGGCCGATCCACATGTAAAATCCATGACCTTATGCATGATGTTGCACAGGATTCGATGGGAAAAGAATGTGCTGCTGTAGATACAAAGCTGAGCCAAAGTGAGGATTTTCCATACTCCGCTCGCCACTTATTTCTGTCTGTTCATATTTCAGAAAAAGTTCTGAATGCTTCTCCAGAGAAAGGATCTCTAGGTATCCAGACACTGATATGTGAGAGGTCCGCAAAAGATGATCTGCAGAATTTAGCAAAATTCAGGTCTATCCGAGCCTTCAAGACACAACTAAGTACAAGCCTAGGGCGGCAGGTACCAAACAGACCTTCATTCCTAGAGCCAAAGTATCTTCGTCACCTGAGGTACCTTGATCTCTCTGGAAGTGATATGGAAGAACTTCCTAAAGAAATTACCATCCTATATCATTTGGAAACATTGAACCTATCTGGTTGTCGCCATCTTAAACAACTTCCAATGGCAATGAAGTATATGACTGCCCTCCGTCACCTCTACACTCATGAATGTGATAAGTTAAAGAGCATGCCTCCAAATCTCAGATGTCTCACTTCCCTGCAGACGCTTACATGCTTTGTAGCAGGTATCGGCTTGAATTGCAGTAACATAGGAGAGCTGGAGAAGTTGGACCTTGGTGGTCACCTAGAGCTAAGCCATCTTGAAAATGTGACGGGTGCAGATGCAAAAGCAGCAAATCTCGGGGATAAGAGAAAACTAGAAGAACTGGAATTATCATGGGATTTGGATATAGATGACAATGAGAAGGCACATAAAGTGGCACAACATGAGGAGGTGCTGGAAGGTCTCAAACCACATGATGGGATAAAGGCTTTGAGGATGGTTGGTTACGGGGGCAGGGCTTTTCCAAAATGGATGCTTGAGTTGAAAGGCTTGGTGGAGCTTAGGTTATGGAAGTGCCAAAATCTCGAGAAGCTTCCTGAACTCTGGGAGTTACCGGCGCTACAATTTCTCTACTTAGACACGTTGCACAATTTACATTGTTTGTTCAGCGGCCGTGCTCCCTCCAAGTTCTCCAAGTTTCAGAAACTAGAGACTATAGTCTTGGAAGATATGGAGAAATTTGTGAAGTGGTGGGACACAAATGAGGTGCAAGTAGAAGAGCCGATATTCCCCAAAGTTGAGTATTTGAGGATTATTAATTGTGGAAGTCTGGAAGCATTACCAAAAGCATCAGTGATTGAACAACCCTCTAGCAGAGATGACACGGAGGAGTACTGCCGCTCCGCGTTTCCAGCATTGAGGGAAATGGATTTAAGAGGGTGCCACGTTTTCTTCTCTCACTCGAGTGCACCAGCGCTATGGAAATGTTTTGGAAAGCTAGCATGTTTGGCAATTTATAACTGCAATGATTTTGTCTCCTGGCCAGAAAATTTGTTCCGGGGCATGGTATCTTTGCGGACGTTAAGAATTCAGTATTGCAGAAAGCTGACAGGAGTCACGAAGGAAGAAGCTTCTAATGAGCAATGTGCACCAGAACGGAGTGATGGACCCATCCTACCACGTCTGGAGTCGCTGAACATAAATAGATGTGAATCTTTGGTACATGTCCCAAACCTATGGGCGTGTCCTCTCAAAACGTTGTGTATTCAAGAATGTGACCGACTCAGTTCCATGGTATTCAGTGAGCAGGAGGAGGACTGCACGAGGCCCGCGGATACGTCCTCATCATTAATTGTGCCAGTGTCAACATCAGTCGATAACCATTATTATTGCTTCTTTCCATGCCTAGAATCTCTAGATATACATGGCTGCAGTGGTTTGATAGAGGTTGCCAACCTTCCTCCGTCCATCAAGACCTTGGGGATTAAAGTCTGCGCCAGTCTTGTTTCCATATCAGGAGAGGTCCCATCGCTGGAAGAACTCAACATTGGATTTTGCAAAAGCCTGCAATCTTTGCCGAATGGGCCATACTCATCTCTTAGAGTTCTTGACATCGATGACTGTAAGAGTATAAAGCTGCTTCCAGGGAACCTACAGGAATGTTTGGATCACCTCGACGAGAAAGAACTAGATAGCCGACATCTTCAAGGTAATCTCTAGTTTATTTCTTGGTTTCTTTTTAAATTTGATATAAAAATGCATGAACAGGAGCTCGCGTGTTAGCTGCTTCCTAAAACGCTAGTCTTGGTTCAATCATTCTCTCAGTGCTCAAGACACCCCGGAGCAAGACACTCTTGTGTTGCATCTCATTCATCATTGTTATTCATTTATTCATGGCATACTATGTATTAATTATATATCATTTGCACTGGTGCAGTGATCAACGACAAGAAACCGGAGCAAGGGGAGATTGATTCCGAACCGGAGTCCATGTCCATGTCGGACAGAAAGCACCAAGGCAGGCACCTAAACATCCTTGACTCGTATTTTGCCACACCTACATTCTTTAACTTTTATTTGCCACCAAATTCTTTAATTTTTTGGGATTGCTGCATCCACTTGTGCAGTCCGACGCCGGAATCATGTACTTTTTTCCCCTTATTTACAGTTATCTCGCTGGGCCATTTTACTTGCAAATATAATTAACCGTTCTAATACCATGAAAACATTGGTTTACACTTGTGTTGTATCTCATCCATCCAGAGCAAGTGGAGATTGATTCCAAACCAGAGTCCATGTCCGATGGAGCATCTGCAGCTGTAGTACTGAAGCGGTCATCATCAACCAGCAGTGACCATTCTGTCGTCTTTCCATGCCTTGAATCTTTGTTCATATTTGGGTGTCGTGCCTTGTCAGAAGTTGCCAACCTTCCTCCGTCCATCAAGACCTTGAAGATTGGGAGATGCAGAAATCTTGTATCCCTGTCAGGAATAACTCAAAATTTTCCGTTGCTGGAAGAACTCGAAATTTCCCGCTGCCAAAGCCTGGAATCCTTACCGAATGGGCCCCATCAATTATACTCATCTCTTAGAGTTCTTAGGATTAAAGGATGTCCTGGTATAAAGCAGCTTCCACCGAGCCTACAGCAACGTCTGGATCACCTCCAGGAGAAAAGGCTAGACCCCCATCTTCTTCAAGGTAATCTCTACTTAATTTCTTTGTTTCATTTTAATCAATTTAATATAAATGACCAGGAGCTCGATTGATATTATACTTGCCTAAAGGGTAAAACGCCTTCTGTCTTAATCATTCTAGTAGTTATCACAATACGTGGTGCTATTTACTGATAAATAAAAGAACCTTGAAATAATGAAGTGTACAGAAGATCTACTAGTCAACCATGTACGGAAGATCTAGTCAACCATGAAGCGCACACATTCTTACACAGTTGGGTAAATACGTGCATACATGCAAAGTTTGAGAATCAACACACTGGCCACATTAATATTTATTTTTTTGAAACAAAGCCACATTAATATTTACACAGACATCTTTGTATATATGTCACTTTTTGGTCACTACATACGAATTTAGGAGAATTTTGGACGGTGGACTATGGCACTTTACTAATGTCTCTAATTTCACCTTAATTTACATGCATATATAGTAAATTCTAACATCATCTATGATCAGGGCCTGCAGAGCCAGTACTACCTACCGGGAGAATCGCAGCATTAATAAATAAGCTGGCGTGCTTCAGATCGAGAGGAGTGAGGAGACTAGATGAAAGTTGTAGCCAAGGTTCGTACGTAATTCAGCATGCTTGATGACTTCCCTCTTTTTTTCTTCTGGGAATTTCCAATGATGCTGACTTCCTCGTACGATCGTTTGTAGAGTCTTCAAGTGATTGCTCGTCTGATTGAAGCCGATTAATCTCCAGTAAAGTCGTCTGATTGAAAAACGTATTGCATAAGCTTTCTTGGTGATCAGTCAAGTCGTCCTTGAAGAATGTTATCTCCAGTAAAGCTAATGTTCCAATAAGTGCCCAAAGGTGAGAGGGCTACTGCAAGGAAGGAGCTGATCACAGGCGGCTGAGTTGGAAGAGGGGCGCTGCTGTAGATGGCGTAGCCTGTTGAGGGTGACCAGAGCAGCAGCAGCAACTTGTAGTTCTACTCCCTTCCAGAAATAGATGTTCATGATTGGGTTAACTGTGACCAGTTTCATGGCAAATTTATGAATGGCTCATCATTTCATTGTGATTCTGAGCATATGTACAGATCTAGCTAGGTCACCGTATGTCCCGCAGAGAGCAGAATGCTTCAAAGCATTGCCAGCAGAAGCTCAGCTGCATACAAGTGAAATGATGCGTACAACTAAACTTCAGGCACATGGTGTGCGGCACAAGGTTCAGCTAGCAGTAGGCCGGGTTAATAAATGGGGCTACATGAACCACCTCTGTTTCCATTCATTGAGATTTTGCATACATTGTAACTAATCTTCTGTCTGCTGTATTGGCACATTTGTCAGTTTGCCGTGAGATGATGAGTATTTTAACAAAAGCAAATCTAGCTAAGCGTAACTGGCAGGGCTTTAAGAAATACGTGTTGCATCAGATCTTATTCCACCGTGGAGTATAACGCATTTCTTTGGTTCTAGAAAATGGCTTTGGCATAATGGAATATAGCACATTTGTCAGTTTGCCGTGATTGAAGAAATGTATTTTCCAATATATAGCACATTTGTCAGTTTGCCGTGGTCAAAGTTGAGATAATTTGACTCTCCAAGATTCTTGGACCGTCTTATAATTTGGGACGGAGGGAGTATATAGCAGTGCTCAAAGGTGAGAGGGCTACTGCGAGGAAGGACCTGATGCTGATCGCAGTCCGTGATCCAGTTTCAGCAGAGAGCAAGTCCTAGACTGCAAGCTGAAAATTTTATTTAGCAGACAGAGCTCCAGGCTAGCTCTCCACCATTTCTTGGTCCCATTGTTTCCTTTTTCAAGTGTAATGTGTTTGAAAATTTGGCATTATTCCCTAGCACAGAAGAGAGAGAAAAACAATTCATGTATCAGTTCCATGATGTACTACGTAGTATTTTTCCTACATGACTTCAGAGCTGGGATTACCGTTATCGATAGATCCAGCAGCATATATAATATCTTTGTTCTTGTTCAGGACAGCAACACGAAATCCAACTATGTATTTGTGATGCAGCGGATTCAGTTAGTCAGTAGTACGTCCACCACTATGTATTTATATATATCCAGAAAGACCCGCAAGCCAAATGACAACAGAGTTTAACATCACTGCTCAAATATTCAAAACTGAAAGAACTAGGACTATGTCTAGGTCTATCCTTTGCATTGGATGACAGTACAATCAACTTATTTGAACACGAGAACATGGATCAATGCCAACTCAAGAAATTATTACAGCCACTGTCTTTAGCTAAGAGATCACGTAAAGGCAGTAATTGAAATTTCCAAGGGTTTGCAAAAACCAAAGATGGTCACAGACTCACAGCCCAACACCATAAACCAAACTAGGAAACACCCAAAGGTTATCTGGTCGACCAGGAATCCCGGGATAACCATCAGGATACACAACGGACCTCCAATTTGTACTAGACACTGCCTGACCAAGCTCGACCACAGTCCAAGGTTTATCATTCTTCTTAGACTCGGTGGCAACATAGATACAGTAACTCTTTCCTCCCCATCTTTCAGGGTCTGTGCAGAAAATTGCCGGGTTCCTCTGATCAAAGCTTACAAAGATGGCATGGTTTCCCAAATTCTCCACCTTCACCCACTTATTTGGTACGATGGAGAATTCAAGCCTGAAAACTCTAAATAAGACAGTAGGCCTATCAGTGCTCGTTGAGAGGTCAACCATGAGAAACATGTCACCACATACCA
The DNA here is from genome assembly GCA_022036555.1 of Microstegium vimineum. Classification (NCBI taxonomy): domain Eukaryota; kingdom Viridiplantae; phylum Streptophyta; class Magnoliopsida; order Poales; family Poaceae; genus Microstegium; species Microstegium vimineum. The sequence goes on along the minus strand of CM039126.1, from coordinate 1,155,286 downwards.
CCAGACAATACATCACATTGTGGACAATGTCTTCTCTCCAGTACTCTGTCCAGTCAATATCTACTTCATGTATGTTGAGCTGAGGTGCCAAGCCAATGCTGTGGAGCCCATCCCAGTGATCCCAGGCAAACATCTCACCTTTAAAAAACACGATTTGAAAGATGCCTAGGATATCATGAGGGTGCTCCAACCAAGAGTTAGACCCAACTTGCCACTGGAAAATGGATGATCTTGAGCAAAGGAAGAGATGCGAGTTGGGTGACTTGAGGGGACCATCAAGGATTCCATAGTAGATCTCATGCTTGCCTGTGGATTTCAATTTGGGAGGCCTCACGGTAGTAAAACCAAAAACATCAACAAGGAGGCACTGATGCGAGTTAGAGAATATAAGATTACCATATGAGCAACCCAAATAGTGCATGCTGTTTGGATGGTTGTGGGGTGGAGGCAAGCGACGGGAGGAGGATCGCTTCACAGGATCAGTGAGCTGCCACTCACAATTGTGTAGAAGACTGTACTTAAAGCGGCTGTGGCCGCGATGAGGATAATGGATGTGAGATTGCAGGCAGAGAGGTGGGACATTGCAGCTCAATGTAGATGGGAAGGATGTGAATGCAGCGCGCCAAGAGCGGCAGGTTGCAGCAAAAGCAATGATATCATTGGATGAGCTAAGGAGAGCAATAATTTGATGAAGCAGACAGTCCAGGAGATCTGCCCAAACATTGGGGCTGGATACGACAGAGGATGTACAGCTCTTGCTCGTGGCATGGCAAGGTTTCTTAGATGGCCTTTTTGCAACATCAATTTCCCTATAAACACAAGGAATTCAATACATGTTGATCAGAAGAAAGAAAGCAGAGAGCACTGTGATAAGCTGTTAGAAATGTAACAAGATCTTTCTATACACTAAGGAACACAATGATTTCCTTCCATTTTGTTGAACTACCAGCATAGGACGCATATCAATTATCAACACATCAAACAAAAATTAGTGTAAAGCACAACAGAACCACATACAGGTTGATGATATCTGCAGCAGGATCAGAATGTACAAATATTTCTTCGTAGCAATGGTAAATCTAGTAATATTTTCAGAATCACAGTAAAGGGATTTTTAAATTTGCTTCATATGTAAGTTCTCAACATCAATAGCATGAAGCAACAGAACATAAAAGGTTTTCATAACACACCAAGTGCAGGATTCAGAGCATAGCCCAATCACTATGTAGTGCAGAAATTAATCAATCCCCCACTATTCTGTAGATCCCTAAATACCACAACAAACAACTACATAAGCAACCTGCATTGCCAAAACTAACCTATGGGCGATTGTATCAGAGGTTTAACATCTGCACTCTATTACTGGACCGAGAGCACAATGGCAGGCTCGACTTTTTTCTCTGACAGGTTATAATCTTGAGTTTAGTCATGACCATGTCCTAACTCACAGCAGATCACTACTAGTACTCGCGAGAACAGCAAAGATCACTCGAGGTGGTATTTGATCGAGGAGCAGCTACAACTGAAACGCTCTGCAATCCAGGTGGTATTTGACACACTCTAGAAGGGTGTTCTAGTGCCCTTCTTGCCTTCAGCACCTACATTTGTGTTTCTGAACTGAACTGGATAACGATACTGAATACCAAAAAAAAATGCCATGATGGATCGGGGATGACCCTTAAAACACCAACTAACAGGAGGCCATGAATGAGGCTCCATTTCCTGATACACGTGACATGCATGGGTTCTCCATTAGTTCCTATTCTACTCCATATCCAACCAACCAAACGACAGAGACAAACGATGCGTCGAGGGTTTGGAAAATTGAGGGTTGTACGGACCTGGGATCGGCGGGATCCAGCACTACGGGTTCGTCAGTCGATGGGTGCGGCGCCCGACGTGCTTCTCGGCTGCTACGGCGGCGGCGGCCGTCCATGGGCTCCGTCGCGTGGTTGCGCGAGCCGGCGACGAGGAGACGAGAGGGGCGGAACACTGAAGTCCGAAACGACGGCGCGTCGATCCCGTCGAGAAGAGAGGCCCTTAAAGCCCATCAATGGTCTTGGCCCAGTTGAGATGTACTTCATGATTTATCTATTCCACACTCATCTAGAACTTTATATGTTTCAAGTTCTCATGGTTTGAACTCTAACATTAAAATTAAAACATTGTATTGCCTCAAACCACTGGTGTTCACTGAAGCTTATTTTGGCCACGCCATAGGCTTAGGCGCAACCAAAAATCTTAGCTTTAAAAAATAAAGTTAGCCCAAAAAGTTTTAAAATAAAAATAAAAAAATTGTTTCCTATAAGTGATAGCTACTTATATTTTTTCATGTCATTTCAAACTACAGGCAAACTGTAAAATGTGATGGAAGCTAGTCGAAGTAAAATTTATGAATTCTAAAATATAATAAAAAGGAAACTAAATCCATTTTCAAAAGGTAGATTGAGAATTTGAGATTAGGGAAATAATAAAGCCTATAAAAATGCATCACTCCTAACGAAATGCAGAGTACGAAATTGAACCTTCCAAGGAGCTTTTTGTTGGGCTAGTTGGAAGCCCGATTGGGCAGCCCATTCGAAAGAGGGTTGATCGAGGCCCACAAAGCCGAAACGGGCCTACACACAGAACCGAGCGGAGGAAAAGAGGATAGGGGAGAATCGGAGGGTTTTTTACGTATCTATATTTACCATTATAACGAAATGTGCTCACCCGATTATCACTCTTCGGATCACGCCTATAAATTTATTATTTTTAGACAAAAATCTTATAAGTTTATCAGAAACGCATACGTGGCATGCCACAACACGGCGCCAGGATGGAGGCGCACTGCGAAAAGACAAGTATGCCCCTGCCCTCCTCATCTCTATCCCTCTCCGACAGCTGGGACCCATAGCTTGCTCTCACTGACACGTGGGAGACAGGCAAGGAGAGGGAGAGGCAGAGAGCTCGGCCCCGGCCCCGGCCCTGACGGCGCAGTTTCTCGGCGCGCGGGCGAGCTCGCCCCTGACCCTGGCGGCGCGGTTGCTCGGCACGTGGGCTTCCCTGGCCGCGGGCGCGCTCGGACCCGACGGCGCGGCAGCCCTGGCCACGGGCGAGCTCGGCCCCGGCGGCGCGGCGGCTCTACGCGCGGGCGAGATCAGCTCCGGCGGCGCGGCGGCCCAGCGCTGCCTCTCCCTCTCCCTGCCTCTCTCCCTGCTGCTAGAGGTAGAAGATGGAGCTAACAGCTGGGTCCCACGTGTCAGTGATAGGAAGTTGCGGACCCAGCTGTCGGAGAGGGATAAAGAGGAGGAGGGCAAGGGCATACTTGTTTTTTCACAGTGCACCTCCACCCTGGTCCCGTGATGTGGCGTGCCACGTATGCGTTTCTGGCAAATTGGCAAATTTATAAGAGTTTTTTCTTAAAAATGGTAAATTTGTACGTGATCCTAGAGTGATAATCGGGTGAAGGATCTTTCGTTATAACGGTAAATATGGAAAAAGCCCAGAATCGGAAGGGGAAAGGAAGCGAGCTCATCTCCTCGCCGACAGCGCCGACACCAGCCACCGCCCGGAATCCACGCCTCCGCCTCCGGCTTAGCCTGCAAGGTCGGCGCTCTCCGCCCCCTCTCTCTCTCACACACACATCCTACCACCCTGGCACCTAGACCTTATTCTCCTCTCGATCCATTTCTTGTGCTTTCTATAGTCCTTCGGTAATCAATCCGAGAAATCGTGTGGCCCATTTGTTCTTGTGGTCCGGGGGATCTCCCAACTCGAGCTATTGCAGTCTGGTTTCCTTAAGATTTCAGTGTACTTGTGTGGTTTATGGAAAGGAAGAACCCTAGACTCGATGCACCTAATTGGTCAGTGACCTAGCAGACGTAAACAGATTTATGCGTCGTCACTGATGTGGCTACAATACAAGACGCGACTTTGATGCTGCGTGGTAGTCTCCAACAGAAATTAATTTTGATGCTGTGTGTAAATGGGAACTGGTGGTACTTCTTTGTTTAATTTGATTGGGGATCTAATAATGCTTTTATTAGATACGAAGAAGTTCTGGTATTTTTCATGTAACATAAATGTTTTAGCTTCCTGAATCTGTCTTCAACTTTGAGTGTCATTTCTCTAGTCCACTTTAAGAAATGTTGTTAGGCTCTGATCTCTTTAGATTCAGAAACAAAAAAAAGAAGTTAGATAATGTATTTGTTTTGGCATATTACACACTGGGCTTTCATTCGCTCGTGCTGCTGATTGCCTGGTCCCTTTGGAACGAGCGTAATTGACCCGTGTTTTGGGGCGAATCCAAACAGCCGCATCAACTACTGCTGCTCCTCTTGGAGGATGGATACAGGCTGGATACAGGCCCCTAGCTGCTACTGCTCACGCTAGCTGTTGTCTAGGCTGCTTAGTGCTTAGCTGTTGTCTAGGCTGCTTAGTGTCTACTGCTTACACACCAATGTTGTGTCGTGTAACCACGTGTATGTAATGTCAGGGGTTTCAAGGAAAGCCAGAAAGGGGTGTTTTCGGGATGCATCTTGCATTGCCGTGGCACTACTTTGCCTGGGTTGTATGATCTTGCTATCCCCGTTCCTCTTAATGAAAAACTTGCGCTACGGCACATGTTCGTGAAAAATATTACACACTGGGCATTTATACCATTTGAACAACCCTGCTTGGTATCTTTTATGTGACGATTGGGTAGGATACCAGGAAATTTGGTAGTTGAATTGGAGACTGTTAAACAACCTTCTGCGCACACCATCAGAATTCTAATCTGTATCAGTGTATATTGTTGTTTCAGGATACCTGTGGGCATATGGCATAGCTAATATCAAGCAGTGAGTATAGGAACTCTCCCTGGCACCTAATCCCTACATTCTTTTTTACTCTGTTCATTTTGTACGACCACTCTCTTCTTGACTCAAATCAGGCCAACAGATTGTGTTATGCAGTTGTTTTCTGGTGGGATCTTGGCTCTAGTTTGTATGGTTAAGTTCCACTGCTATTGTAGGGTGTCTTTATCTCTTGGAAGTTGTCTGCCTATTTCTCTTTTTGTATTCAATTGATCAATTCATGCCTCTAATTTATTTATTGAATCTACTTTGTTGCAGTGAGTCTGCCATCATGCAAAGCCCTATCAGAATTGACAATATCTGGCACCTCTGCCTCCACAGAAACAGCCCCTGCTACATGTGGGATTCAAGGGTGGGCTGATCTCCCTGGAGGCCCGCTCCAGTCTATTGTTGCCCTCCTGGGCTCCTTCATTGACCTCCTTGCCTTCGCAAGCACTTGCCGTTCTTGGCGTGCTGCCTTCTTGGCATACCCATCCAAATCCAGGTTCTGTGCCTTGTTCCCACCTCTCCTCGTTAGGCCCAATATCCCTGTGCATGCACCTGATGGTCACGAGCGCAGATGGCAGGTCATCGATCTAGCCAATCCAAAAGCGGATCTTTGCTGCCAGATTCCTCAAGAAATATGCAAGGCTATCCATTTTGCTGGCTCCTCTTATGGTCAGCTGATATGCGGCCTTCGCAAAGATTGCCTCATTGTCGATGTGTTCACTGGGGCCAGAGTTTGGGCACCACCGCTCCCACTTAACGAGGACACTTTTTTCTACTCTAGCATGCTGACAGCTCCTCTTGCACTACAAGACTCCCGCACCTCCTTGTCTGTGTAGTATCCAGCCAGCACAACGTTCCGGCCTCCTCGACTGGTCAGTTGGAAGTGATTCTTGGTCAGAAATACAGCTCGATAATTCACTGATCGAGCAGATTGTGGACTTCAACGGTCAGTTCATCGCGATGGACAGTTACTATAGGCTCTACACTCTGTCCTTGGCCCCCCAGCTTGGTCTGCAGGAGATGACAACTGTGTGGTGGCATGACAACGAGATGACAACTGTGTGGTGGCATGACAACGACATGCATGAATGCCCATTTCAAAGGCCATGGCTGGTGGTATGTAGCGGCATGCTTCTAATTGTTGACTACTACTTGAGCGTCACGTCATCTGGAGCACCTGTCAACTACAAAGCATACCACCTGGACATGTCCACTGAACCTGCAACTTGGGTGGAGGTGGTGAAACTGGAGAATGATGCCCTCTTTATTGGGGGTGATGTGAGGAGCCCACCAGTCTCTTGCAAGAGCCCAGGACGATGGGGCGGGAGAAGCAACTGCCTGTACTATGCTCATTACAAACAACCCTGGGTCTTGCATGGGCTGGGTGATGATGTAGATGCCGTTTGGGATGGTTCCACTGAGCCTGGCCTTGGATTCAGAGGGACTGGTACATCCAGCTTCAGCCATTCTGGGTGTACCCAAGCATGTTCTACTCACATGGATAACAGTGATCCTTGCCCGTCCTTTGTTGCTGAAATTTCGCCTTCGAGTTCTTTGGGCAGCGAAGACACATGCATTGGAATAGATGATGTCACTATGGTATTGTAGTTAAAAGAAGTTGATTCGCTCTTGCAGGTCTGTCACTTTTCTCGTTGAGAACGGTGACCCCTGTTGGGTCGAGCCTTTTCACTATCTGAATGAGGTGTTTGTAACGTTCTAGTATATATGCATTTCAGATTTCATTTTTGTGTAATTGCTAAATAATGTGTGTATCTGAAGGAAAATGTTGATGTATGCTTTTGAAATATGAAGGAGAAAACCCCTGATGTAAGTATATTCAGAGATCAGTGTTCTGTTTTTTTTTTCCTGTTTTTGGAATCATGGTGGGATTCAGATATGTGGAAGGAATGTGTGACACTAATAACTACCCCCTTTCTTGCAAATTATAAGGTATTTCAAATATCTTGAAGAATCAAAGCATCTCAAGTTTGACCAAACGTTTAGGATAATATTTATGACGTCAACTAAGGCCATGTTCAGCGCCGAGACGCTTGTACAGACGCTTAAAGAAAAGAAGCTAATTTGTTTTTATACAAGCGCCCTAACCTACAATGGAATAAGTTAATTTTGATACTAATCTATGCTGTAACTGTTGCTTTTCGTAGATAATTGAGCAGAGGCGCCGGACGCTTAACTTGGCAGCGGACGCAAGCTGAAGCGCCCTATGAGGATCCACCGTGGCACCAAAAAGCAAAAACTGCATGCTAGCGCCGCCGTAAGCGCCTGCGATGTATGTGCTCTAAGTATCATTAGATTATTTATCAATTATATTTTTATAATATATATATTTGATATCATAAAATTTTATAATTTTTTCTATAATTTTGGTCAAACTTAAGATATTTTGATTGATTCTTCAAGATTTTTGAATGTGTTATAATTTAGGATGAAGGGAGTACAAAGAATAAAAATATAATTTCAAATTGTTGCGAAACAGAACAGTGTGGAACTGGTATTTTCTAGATTCTATCCACTTTGATATTTCAATCTGAAGCCGCGTTTTTTTTTTGCTAAAAAAATGTACGGTCCCTCAAAATAAATGAGCTCAAAATTCCAAATATGATCATATAGCTATTGGGCTTAGTTGTAAGCTTCGTTTGGGCCTGCCTACGTGAAATCGCTACGACCTTGGCCCACAAGGCGCAAATTTGGCGCATACTCCTGGGAGTGCAGAGAAAAAGACAACACAGGGGTCAGAGTCAGAGGGAGTGTGAAAAGTGTCCGAGCGAGCAAACCGGAGAAGCGGCAGCTCTGGCTGCCGTCGCCGGCGAAGGGAAAGCGATTTTGCTGCCGTAGCCGGTGAAGGTGCTAGCATCGATCGACGACTGCTTCAGGCAAGTTCTGCACTCTCACTCTCTTCCCCTCCCTGATTTTGTTTATTCTTTCTGTTGGTTTATCTGCGCGCCCCTGTCTCCTCCTTCGGTTTCTTGAACCAAGCCGAGAAATTGCGTCGCGCATTTGTTGCTGGGTAGATGCGATTTTGAATCGAGCTATTTAGATTAGGTTTGCATTGGATTTTGGTTTGGTTGTAAGATGTACGGCACGGGAAAACCCTAGTGCCGATAGAACTGAACGGAAAGGGAAAAATGTGGGTACAGACGTACAGTACACAGAAGACATGCCATTAGTGTTGGATGCATGTCTCCGGCAGAAGTTTGCAATCTTTGTATGGTCTATTTTTTATTCTGGATCTAATCATTGTCATCATTAATTATTGGTAGAAAAATCTGGGCTGCTACTTTTCCATGGAACATCTAGGTGTGTTGACTATCTCCAACAAGTCACCCATATGGACACCTAAACCCAAAATGGGTCATCAACAGCACTTTATCGCTCTCCAACAGATGCCCTGTTTGGTTCCCACCTCCTAAACTTTAGTGGACTAAAATATTTTAGTCACCTTTTAGGACCTCTTGAGTGACTAGTAGAACTAAAGTATTTTAGTCACCTTTTAGTCAGTTTGTTTGGCACTTTAGTCCCTAAAGTGACTAAAGTTTAGGAGGTGTGAACCAAGCCAGAGTATCCATACATGAGACCTATTTTGGGTATCAGGAGAGGCACAACCTAATTTTGAGTATCCTCTCTCCAGGAGACCTATTTGCTGAAAGAGTTCTCTTTTGAGTCTTGTTGTTGGAGAAGACTAAAAATGGGTATTGAATCTTTCACCTGTAGCGCTACCCAAACGTGAAATAGGTCTTGTATTTGGGGTGCCATCTTTGGAGATAGTCATGCCTGATGCTTAACTTTGGATAATCGTTGTTGTACTCCACTTTAGAAACTGAGACTAGGGCTCTCCTCTTTTTAGACTTAGACTATTGGAGATAGTCTTAGAATCACAAAATTCCTTATTGTACTCATTTTGGAGCGATGCTCTGTGTTTATGCCATTCGGACAACCCTGCCTTCTGTGGCCTTTGTGTAGACTTTAGCCTACCCAGGCAAGTAGGTAGTACAACTAGAAACCTAAAATCTAGAGAACAAATAATTTCTTCTGTGTGTTAACAGTGTTACATCAACATTCCAATTTTGCAATTTCAGATGCCTATAGGCTAATATCTAGTTGCCAGTACAAATTCGCTCTGTAGACCCTAGTTTATTTTTTTTTACTTGGTTCATTTGGCACATCTGTGCCTTTCCTTCAGTACTTTTTGGTTTCTTAATCCGAACAATTTCGGCAGCATCATCCTTTGAAGTTTTGCTGAACCCTATAACAGATGGATCTCACTGATCAAGTAGTCAAAATAGATTTAGTATTGAATGGGAAAATGTGGGTACAGTAGATAGAAGTTTCAATCTTTGTGTATGTCATGGTTGGTCGGCAATCGTTGTGTGGTCTATTTTTTATGAAGGCTCTACTCCTTATCATTATTAATTAATTATTGGTAAAAAAATCTGGTCTTGCAGTACGTTTTTCACGGAACAAACAACTAGGTGTTTTAGCAGCCTGCATTATGTTTACTTTGGATTGTTGTTGATGTAGTCCACTTCAAATACTGATGCTAGGGCTCTGCTCTCCTTAAACTCAGAAACACATGATTGCTTATTTTACTCATTTTGGCACTTTGCCGTGCCTTTATGCCATTCGAACAAATAAATTCTTCTGTGTTTTACACAGCATTCCAATTATGCGATTTCAGATGCCTATAGGCTAATATCTAGTTTTCTTTTTTACTTGGTTCATTTGGTACATGTGTGCCTGAGTGCTTTGGTTTCTTAATCCAAACTAAGCAAAGGAATTTCGTCAGCATCATCCTCTGAGTTTTGATGAACCCTATAACAAATGGACCTCATCGATCAAGTAGATCCAAAAAGATGTATGCCCACGACTAACATGGCTATGGTAAAAGAGTCCACTTTTATGTTAATATTGGAGGGTTCAACCCAGGATATTGAAATATTTCCTGTATGCCATGGTTGATCTGCGAACAGTACACAGAATTGTATTTCAGTGCATAACTGGACATTTTTTCCACTGTTTTCACCTTTGTTTCATGCTTTACTAATGTGTACTGCAGATCATCCTAAATATCATATTCTGAAATTAGAGATGGGTTTAGGCTGTTTTGAAGAAAGGATTGAATTTAAACAAGACTTGCATACAAAGTGTGTTTTCCATTGTCCAACTGTCTTAGCCAGAAAGTTAGGATTTACTCAGCGCTTAGAATTCCTTGTTTGTAACAGTGTATAGCAGCTTAACAAGTGGCTTCAGATCTGTACTGTGCAACACACATATACTAAATTGTTTGCAATCTATTCTCCTTTTTTGATTCAGTTCTAACTTGCTCATTACTTTCTTTCAGATAGTCTGGTATCATGCAAGCCCCAAGCAAAATCATGTGTGCCTCAGCCACCAGTATGCCCCCTGGTGTGTATGGACTCAAAGGGTGGGACGATCTTCCAGAAGGTCTGCTCCATTCGGTCATTCCTCTGTTGAGCTCCTTCCTTGAGCTCCACGCCTTTGCTAGCACCTGCCGTTCTTGGCGTGCTGCTTTCGCCTCATACCCATCTAAATCCACATTCTGCACCTTGCTCCCGCCTCTCCTCATCCTGCCCCATATCGAAGTATGTGCTCCTAATCTCCCTTCTAGAAGCGATGATGGTCAGGAGCTCCGCACGTGCCAGGTCCTTGATCCAGCAAACTTGAAAAGTACCCTTCGCTGCCTGATTCCTGAAGAGACATTTCAAAAGTTGCATTTTGCCGGCTCTTCCTATGGGCAGCTGATTTGTGGCCGCGGCAGAAATTGTCTTATCGTGGATGTGTTCACTGGTGCCAAAGTTTTACCTCCACAGCTCCCATTTGGCGACAACACTTATTTCTACTCTGGCATGCTGACAGCTCCCCTTGCATCACCAAACTCACACCTCGTACTTTGCGCATCATCGAAACAAGGAGGTCAGTGCTTCCTACTTGATTGGCTGATTGGAAGTGATTCTTGGTCAAAACTTCGGCTCGACGATTCACGGATTGAGCAGATTGTGGAGTTCAATGGCCAGCTCATCGCGATGGACTACTACTACAAGATCTACAATCTGTCCTTGGCCCCTCAGCTTGGTCTGCAGGAGATAGCAACTAAGTGGTGGGATGGCAAGGATGAATGCCCATATCTAAGGCCATGGATCGTGGTGTGTGGTGACATGCTCCTGATGGTCGACCATTACATAACCCTTTCATTAGCTGGAGCACCTGTCGAGTACAAACCCTTCCGCCTCGACATGTCAACTGTGCCTGCAGCTTGGGTGGAGGTGAAGAAGCTAGAGAATTACTCGCTTTTTATTGGATGCGATGTGAGGAGCCCTGCGTTTTCTTGTGCCAGCTTAGGACGATGGAACGGGAGGAGCAACTGCTTGTACTATGGGTATTACGTTCCACCCTTGGTGTTGCATGGGCTTGGAGATGATGCGGATGCTGTGTGGAATCCAGACAATAGTTCTTACCTTGAGTTCAAGAGGAACTGGTACACCCAACTTCAGGTCTTCTGGGTGTACCCAAGTATGCTCTATCGCTGATGGCAAGTGATGGATGAACTCCATCTGCTTCTGCTGAAACTTCACCTTGAATTTCCTTAGAGAATAGAGGCTTGCACTTACAATGGTTAATGTCCATTATGGTAGATGAGAGTTTGTAGACTTGGAGTTTCCATTCAGTTATCAGTTGTGTCCCGTTGCTACTTGTAATCTTTTGCACTAGTTATGACTTGTGACCTTGTAAGCTATTCTGGAAAGCCTGGAAGCCTGGATACTGTTATTTTAATGAGTAGTACTGTAGTAGAGAAACGTTTCTAATGTGTCTGAGTTTCCTCTGTCCTTGCAAAAATGTGAAGATGCAATTGCTTGTATGTATTCAGCCATGCAGGCATCTTGCTGCTGCTTTGTCCTTTGTTTGCTATGCTACGCATTCTGTTTGTCTGAAGGGAAAATAAAGGTTGTCTTAAGCACGCTGGACAGGAAGCAGAAATACAAATGTGTAGTATTGTTGGTCGCTGCTCATCCAACTCAGAACAGAAAAAATGAGTTATTTGCCTGAAGTTTATGTGTCATATTTTCTTCCTTGCTGTGCAAAATTAGGCCTCGTGTGATTTGAAGAGACGCCACATCGGATAAAGTCGTAGTCTAAACTGCCCATGATGTAAAAACAAACGCTTTTAAATGTCACAAAGGAGGACAAAAATCAACCTTTATGTACGAGGGAGGAAAAATCAGATTTTGGAAAATGTTGGGTAGGGGGCCAAAATAATTTTTTCCATTCGAGAATAAAGAGAGTCATAGGGCAAAGGAACCAAAGAGAAGTTTTCAACGGCTGAACCATATGATGGATGGATAGTAAGAATTCTATAGCTCACTACAAAAATCGACATAAATCACAAAATTATATACTCCCTCCGTTCTAAAAAGAATGCAATTCTAGCTTTGAATCTGGACCATTCTAACTTTGAATCTGAACATATGTACAGATTCAAAACTAGAATTACATTCTTTTTGGGACGGAGGGAGTAGCCGGTTGTTCTTTAGAAATTCCAAAACTTCAACTAGACAGGTAGCTGTTGGGCCAGTTGTAAGCTTCGTTTGGGCCTAGTACAGCCTGGTTCACAAAGCCCAAATTTGGCCCACAACGGAGAGCATACTACCACAGACGCTCTCCAGACAGAGCAGAGGGATCGAGGCAACAGGAGAAGCGGCGCTTCTGGAAGCGACACTGTCATCGCAGGCGAAGGCGCCGGCACCAGCCGCGGCGCCGTCGTCGCCGATCGACGCCTGCTTCTTAAGCAAGTCCTCAACCTCAACACGAGTTTGTTTCCTTCTCTCTCTCTTTTTCTCAGTTTATTTCGCTCACATGTGTGCCTGCTCCTTAGACATTGTGTTTCTTGAACCGATCCGAGGAATTGCCTCACGTGTTTGTTCTTTGTTGTTGCGGTTTCATCTTGAATCGAGATGTTACGTTTAGGCTTCGATTGGATTTTGGCTTGATTGTAAGATGTACGGGTCATGGAAGAACCCTAGATTGATAGACCGTACCTGATCGAGTAGATTTTTAATGGGATTATGCCCCACGGCTAATGTTGGCTACAATTAAACTATACAAGACACGGTTTCGATGTCTCTTTTTTTTTTTTTGTGTGTGTGTAGTATGTCACGTTTAATCTGAAAATGAGCAGTATCAGTGCACGGGTGTTTCTAGTTTTCTTTCGGATTCTAATTCTTATCATTGTTGTCAGTAAATCTGGTAGTTTTCCTTGTAGCAGCCTTCACGAGGCTTGACTTTGGATCATCATTAATGTAGTCCACTTTATATGCTGATGTTACCATGTATATATTATGCCATTTGAACAAAGGTTGCATCTTTTCTTTCACTCATGTGTCATTTGTGCAGACTAGGCAAGTAGGAAGTAGGGCGTATTTATTAATTATTATTATGCCATTTGAACAAACGTTGCATCTTTTCTTTCACTCATGTGGCATTTGTACAGACTAGGCAAGTAGGAAGTAGAACTGAGAGCCATTAATCTGGAGAACAAATAAATTCCTGAAATTTTGTGATTTCAGATGCCTGTAGGATAATATCTATAGTAGGTAGTAGAAAGGCCTGCTCTGGCACCTAGTTCCTAGTTTCTTTTTGTGTCTTTTCTTCAGTGCTCTGATTTCTTAATCTAAACCAAGCAAAGAAATTTCATTAGTATCTTGTTTCCACTGGATTCTGCTTCTGATGTACCCTGGAATAGATGGACTTCTTATTGATCTGGTAGATTCAAGAAGTGTATGCCCATGCCTCACATGGCTACGATAAAAGACACCAAATTTATGTTAGGTGTGGGGGGGGGGGGGGGGGGGGGGGGTCAGCTCTAGATATTGAAGTATTTTCTGTATGCCATGGTTGATCTGTGAATGGATGGCACCATAACATATAATTGGTCATTTTGCCATAGGTTTCACCTTTGTTTCATGCTTCACTAATGCCTAGATCATTATAAATATTATTGTCTGAAAATAGAGATGGGTTTAGGTAGTTTTGACGATAAGTTAGAGTTGAACAAGACTTAAAAAATGTATTTTTTCGATCTGTCTTAGCCTGAACATTAGGATTCACCCAGCGCATAGAATTCCTTGTCTGTAACAGTGTATAACAAGTTAACAACTTAACAAATTGCTTCAGATCTGTACTGTACAACATATAGATTAAAATGTTTGCATGTTACCTAAGTCTCTAGCAAGTTTACTGCCTATTTTCCATTTTTTATTCAGTTCTAACTTGTTCACTTTTTTTTCTTTGTTGCACAGTCTGACATCATGCAAAGCCCTAGCAAAATCTCGGGTGCCTCTGCCTCCACTACGGCCCCTGCTGTGTGTGGACTTCAAGGTTGGGAAGATATCCCAGAAGGTCTGCTCCATTCTATTGTTCCTCTGTTGAACTCCTTCCTTGAGCTCCTCGCCTTTGCTGGCACCTGCCGCTCTTGGCGTGCCGCTTTTGCCTCATACCCATCTAAATCCACATTCTGCACCCTGCTCCCGCCTCTCCTCGTCCGTCCCAATATCAGTGTCTGTGCTCCTAATCTACCTTCCAGAAGTGACGATGGTCACGAGCTCCACACGTGCCAGGTCCTTGATCCATCCAACATGAAAAGAACCCTTCGCTGCCAGATTCCTGAAAAGACATTTGATAAGTGGCACTTTGCTGGCTCTTACTATGGGCAGCTGATTTGTGGTCGTGGCAGAAATTGTCTTGTCGTGGATGTGTTCACTGGTGCCAAAATTTTACCTCCACAACTCCCATTTGGCAACAACACTTATTTCTACTCTGGCATGCTGACAGCTCCCCTTGCATCGCCAAACTCGCACCTCCTAGTTTGCGCAGCATCCAAACAGGGCGGTCAGTGCTTCCTGCTTGATTGGCTGATTGGAAGTGATTCTTGGTCAAAACTACAGCTCAATGATTCACGTATTGAACAGATTGTGCAGTTCAATGGTCAGTTCATCGCTCTGGACTACAGCTATAGGGTCTACAATCTGTCCTTGGCCCCCCAGCTTGGTCTGCAGGAGATAGCAACTAAGTGGTGGGATGGCCTGGATGAATGCCCATATCTAAGGCCATGGATCGTGGTGTGTGGTGACATGCTCTTGATGGTCGACCATTACACAAGCTTTTCGTTCGATGGAGCACCTGTCAATTACAAACCCTTCCGCCTCGACATGTCAACTGTGCCTGCAGCTTGGGTGGAGGTGAAGAAGATAGAGAATTACTCGCTGTTTATTGGGAGTGATGTGAGGAGCCCGGCGTTTTCCTGTGCCAGCTCAGGACGATGGAGCGGGAGGAGCAATTGCTTGTACTATGGGTATTACGATCCACCCTTGGTGTTGCATGGGCTTGGTGATGATGCTGATGCTGTGTGGGATCCAAACAATGACCCTGATGACCTTGTGTTCAAGAGGAACTGGTACATCCAACTGCAGGCCTTCTGGGTGTACCCAAGCATGCTCTATCGCTGATGGCAAGTGAACGATGTGCTCCATCTGCCTGTGCTGAAATTTCACCTTAAATTTCCTCCGAGGTCATATGGTAGATGAGAGTTCCCAGACTTGCAGTTTAGTTTCCAGCTTTGTTCAGCAGCTACTTTTAAGTTTTAACCTTTTGCACTAGTTATGAACTTGTTAACTATCCTGGAAAGCTTGGAAGGCTGGATACTGTTATTTGAATGAGTAGTAGAAAAACGTTTTAATTTGTTTGAGCTTCCTCTGTTCATGCAGAATGTGGAGATGCAGTTGCTTGTATGCGGACATCTGGTGGTTGATTTGTGCTCTATACAATACCAAAAAAAATAGACGCACTATCAAAACATATTTCATGGTAGGTTTAATGAAAACTGATTCAATGTTGTTGGTTAACTTTGATGTAACTTCTATAAATTAGTTAAATCCAAATAAATTTTACTTTGAATAAAATTAAAATCACATACTTAAAAGAGACTTGGTCAGTTCGCATGACATAGGATGCTAAACCTAGAAAGCCCATTCAGTTACCCATCATCCATTGAGTTGTTTTGTTTTTTTCTCTTTCTTGACAGAAGCTTCCATAGTGAAAACGCAGATGCATAGAGACGAGTCCTCCCTCGAAAGGCGGTAGCGCTGGACAGTCGTAGGAGGCCCTCGTCGGCGGCTCCGCCATTTTCAAGAAGAAATATCATAAATGAATGGCGTCTTAGCAACCCTTGACCTTACCATCTGGAGTTCTGGAAATTTGGCATCTGACAATCTAGACTGAGAGTTATCTGGTGCATGAGTGCATCAGAATAATCTAGTCCAATTATTACTAGAATTGGAATAGCTTGGGCTCATATATTATTTGGTGATTTATGGTGCTCAGACAAGAAGCCTAGCTGTGATTTTTGAAATATCACTGCCGATCCATATCTCAACCAGATATCCTTATGTCATTCACATAGGTTAACTCCATTTGTCTTGTTTATCTATCGTCAGCTCACATTTTCCTTATTGGCCATGTTTGGCTGGTAGAAAAAGCCAGTTGGTTGAATAGTGTTAAGAATAGTTCAAGCGAACATATTGCTTTCATGAGTAGCACCCTAATTGCATCAGCATATGAATTTCTTCATGCACACCTTACTTCTAGCTCACAAGTTAAAACTTTTTAGACACACATATCACGTTGTTGATCCAATCAACTTTGCTCACCCTAGTTGTTATAAATATTCACATACTTTATATATATTGCATACTCTTGTTGATCCAAGAAACTTGTTTAGATATGCCATGTTACTTGCCAAATGAATTAAGATATTAGAAGATACTGAAAAAAATTGGATCATTTTGAAGCAGTGCGTCGACATCATCCATCTTCAAAAACTCAATGACCGCCTCATGGAAAGTTAAAAAGTTGTCCAGTTTAAATTACAGATCGACTAATTTCTGAGATATACTATTCACACTGATTTGAGGATCAAAGACGACATAGACAACTTGACATTAAAACTTGTCAGAAACCATTTGACGGCACTAGCAATTCTCTTTACACCTTCATCCGCATCTCGAGATAAACATTGATTACTATCATATTCATTTCTTTGGGTCTTGACTAATGTCTGAGACAGAGAATTCAATATGCACATCATCAACTTCACTTGCAACAGATGAGAAGCACAAGCTCCAATTCTTCAACAACAATCTCGCAACAGCGAATCTAACTAGAATGGGTAGTATTAGAAAAACATATGTAATGTGTTTGAGCTTCATCTTTCCATGCATAATGTGGAGATGCAGTTGCTTGTATGCAGGCATCTGGTGGTTGATTTGTGCTCTATTTGCTGTGCTATACAATATGTTTGTTTGAAGGGAAAAAGTATCGTTTTATGCACGTTGGATATTTATGAATCAGAAATCCAAAGCTATACAATACTAAAAAATAAATTCATTGTCAAAACATATTTCATGGTAGGTTTAATGAAAATTGATTCGATTTTGTCGGTTAACGTTGATGTAACTTCTATAAAATTAGTTAAATCCAAATAAATTTTACTTTGAATAAAACTAAAATCACATACTTTTTGAAACAGAAACGTATTTTTCTCTTATAAAATCACATACTTTTTGGAACATAAATATACATATGGCTCTTATAATGTTGATGAACAATATTCTAATGGTCTGATTGGTTTTTTTATAACTCTTTCTCCAAACTAAGAAGATGTAAGTTAAGGCTATTTGATTGATTGCATATAGCCTTATGCGTAGGGTTGAAAACGGACGGAATTTTTCCCGCACCGAACCGCCCATTTTTCCATATTTCACCCGTTTGTTTCCGTATTGTCGGAAAAATCCGGAAACGGTACGGAATACGGAGGTTTCGGAAATCGGAATGGAATCGGGGATGGTGTTTTCCGTCCGTATTTTTGGAATTCCACATTTGGCCGGAATTTTACCGGATTTGTTCCAGTTTTTTTACCATATTTTTCATTTTTGTGTTTTCTATTTTTTGTGTGTGTTAAGTTTGTTTATTTTTCCATTTCTTTTTTATTTTTAATAGATAACGTATGTACACAAAGTAATAGTGCTATATATACGTATATATGTATATATAAGCATATACTTTGCATATACATATGGAACACACCTTATACACTGAAAATGTGTTCAAATGTTTTCGTATTCACCTCAATTCATGTGGATTGGAGTTGAATTTAGTTCAAGTTCCACTTCAATCCACCCCGCACATATAGATTGATATCAATCCGAGTACATTTAAATAATATCTAAGATGTGCAAGATTCCGGTTTAAGTTCCTAGCTTCCGACCGTTTTCGTTGAACTTTCGACCGTATTGGTTCGTCTCCGTACACCCGAATATTCCGATTCCATTTCTGACCCCGCATTTTCCGAACCCAGACCTGTTTCCGCCAAAAAATATAGAAACAAAAGTAGAAATAGGGTTTCCCCGTCTGTTTTCATCGCGACTTATGCGAGTTAGCACTATCCTCAAAACAGGTTGGATTTGCATCTCGAGAAGAAATATCATAAATGAATGGCGTCTTACCAATCCTTGGCCTTACCATCTGGAAATTTGACATCAGACAATCTAAGACTGAGTGTTATCTGGTGCATGAGTGCATCAGAATAGTCTAGTCTGATTATTACTAGAATTAGAATGGCATGTGCTCATATATTATTTGGTCATTTATGGTGTTGTGGCAAGAAGACTAGCTGTGATTTCTAAAATATCACTGGCGATCTATATCTCAACCAGATATCCTTCTGTGATTTAGATAGGTTAATTCCATTTGACTTGTTAATCTATCTTCAGCTCGCATTTGCCTTATTGCTTTCATGAGTAGCAGCCTAATTGCATCAACATATGAATTTCTCCATGCACACCTTACTTCTAGCTCACAAGTTAAAACTTTTTAGACTCACACATACCACGTTGGTTATCCAATTAACTCTACTCACTCTATTGTTATATATATTCCATACTCTTGTTGATTCATGCAACTCTACTTGCACGGGTTGTTATATATATTTTCATGCTCTTTTTACCTCTTTTACTTACTTTTCAAGATATGCTTGCCAAATGAATTGAGATATTAGAAGATACTGAAAAAAGCTCCAACCCATGTGCCTTGCAACTCAACTCATAAACCATGTTTGTCCCTGTTGGCTATTGAAACAGTAGAGGATGATAGCCTCATTTGCCTATGTTAGCCAACATTGGACTCCACAAATGCTACGCGGTCATCCAAACTCTTCTCTTTACTATGAGGTCAGCTATCCATGCTATATTTGTGCGCTTCTCTTTAGTCTCTGGTTTCATAGTCTATGGAAGGTTTGAGGCATCATCCTTGTCTTGATTTCTATATTTTCACTACCTCCTTAGTTCATGGTGCCAATGAAGGTGGTTCACCTCCCCACTACTATGGTGCCAACAACAAGAGTGGTTATGTGTGACAGACGTTAGCAACATTCTACTGTCTTGTTCTTGCTATGCAACGATGAGCATCAACATGTGATCAAAGGACTTGGTTGGAAGGTAAGTTAGTGGAAGGTTCGGTGTCTTTACCATGTGATAGGCTTAATAATCGCCACAATCCACCACACACCACATATCCCTTTTATATGCAACTCTACAAGACTGACATCCAACACAAATATAACACTAAGTACAATCTTAAAAAGTTTGTAGCAGTTGAGTCATGTCTTGTTAAAGAAAAATTTTCCCACTTTTAACAAATTAATAAAAAAACAAATAAAGAAAGAAATAAAAGAATGGATTTTAGCACAAGGTTTGCTAGACTGGCTTCTCTTTGTGTGAAATCGAACAAGAAGCTTGACCTAGAAGGTATTTAAACCAAAGATGAATAGCATTCTCGGCCAATAAGCTTTTGACGCATGTGTTCTACTAAATATCAATAGAATATTTTTGACGCAAATGAAAATTTTTTAAGTGTTAGTGTCCGGATGATGTTATTTTTATCCTTTTCTCGGTAAAAAATTGCCTAGGCATTTGTTAGTACTCCCTCCGTCCTAGTATATAAGGCCTAACCACCTCTGTTTCAAAGACCAAGAATGTATTTAATTCCCTCTCACAACACTGCATCAATGTATGTGCGTTTAGAGAGAGCACGCCTTATATTATGAGACGTAAATAAAAAATGATTACACCTTATATATTAGGACGGAGGGAGTATTATCAAATGTCTTAATCGTAATGGGAGTCGCACACTCGTTTGGATTTCAATGTATATACTCCCTCCGTACTCGTAAAAAATGTCGTATAGGACAAAGTTTGAGTCAAATGTTGGAAATATGAACCATAAATAACTTTTAAGTTGTTGAGTTTGAAAATGTGAAAATCATATGAACAAATTTATCTTGAAAAATATTTTCACATGTAATATATATATATATATATATATATTATATTTCAGTGAATATTTTTTAAAAAATAATCAGTCAAAGTCACGCCTTAGAGACTATGTCGCTGTCCAAAACAATATGTTTTACGAGTACGGAGGGAGTATGTGCTTATGGACGAGCATAATTGAATGAATATCATTTCTATATACAGGAGCTTAGGTTTCAGCCTTAATAACACACAAGGAGAAAAAAAGAAAAGGCTTAATTAGCTTAGGCTTCAATCCTAATGCACGAGAAGAAGAAAAAAAGTACATTCTATTTTTGCCCAAAAACAAAAGAAATATATATATATATATGACTTGTATGTCATGTTCGTTTAAACTTATCAATCATAGTACAATGACAACAAAACAATTTCAAATGACTTATGAGCCACAGAAATCATCAACCAAATCTGAGTTCAACAACGAAACAGTTTGGCTTCGAGCGATTGGGGAGTCGCGATTTCCAATTGGCTGATTGGCAACTGCAAGCTGACAGTGTCCCAGGCGACGAGCCCATTGGCGATTTGGCGATCTCGCATTCAAGCGGGGGCATCAACCCCGCTCCCGCCAGAAACATTTGGGTAATTTTTTAGTTGCATCATTTTTCCTAAATAAACATTTGGGTATTTTTTTAGTAACAAGATGCCACTCGCCACAATGGACAAAATAGACATCTAGACTGTCTAGGGTAAAAAAAAGAATGGATTTAACAGCTAAGGGGCTAAAATCCAATTTTATTTTATGTAAAGGGGGTGCACACCAGACTTTGTAGGTAGTAGTGATGAGGCTGCGAAGAACTTTTCCAATCTTAAAAATAAATTAAAAAATGTCCATTTTTTTAAAGAAACTGGAGGGGAGCCCCCACAGATAGCTTTATATTAAAACAAAAAAGGAGGTACAAGCAACAAATTAAGGTTTACAAATGGCTAACTAAGAAATTAGGGAACAAAAAAGTAACAAAGAAAAGGAATCTGCTTCTAAGCATCACATTAGTCTTTGAATCCATTGTTCAAAAAGCAGATTGTGACTTTCCTCTATGCATCAGCAAGGGCAACTCCTTCTGGAAGAGATGTTTAGCATTTGCTATCGATGGTTCAATTACTTTAAAGATCAGATCATTTCGTGCAATCCAAATAACCCAATAAATGAGAATCACAACTGTCAAGAAGAACTGAGACTTAAGCCTGTTCCTGAAAAAATTAGTGACTTCAGAGAACTCCTCATTTAGAGGTATGTCAATGTTAATCAACTCCCAGCAATGCAGAGCAAACAGGAACTGTAGGAACATGTATTGACATATCTCTTCCGTGTTTTGTAGGCAAAGAAAACACGGAAGAGTTTTGCAGACTTGTTCTTTGCCTAGACGGAAGAGTTTTGCAGACTTGTTCTTTGCCTACACGGAAGCGTTTTCTACCATTCAATTCAATTACAGAGGAATCTTCCGTGTTCAGAACTAGTTGGCTGTGTGCTGGAAAGTCTGCAAGGCTGAACCCATTAATGTTAATTGAATTGAATGGTAGAAAACGCTTTGTAATTTCTGTGCTTCCTCTGTCTCTACTAATAGCAAAATGTGGAGGTGCAATCGTTTAAGAGATTGCCATTGTGTGCTTTTGTTTATTGTGCTATGCAATGCAATCCGTAAGTTGTGTGCAAGAGAATATGAAGCGGAAACCCAAATATGTATATATACTGTCTTCATTTGGCCTATGATAATTTTGCTGCTTATGGATTACACAAACAAGTGAAACAAACGTCAGTAAAAAAATTTGAAAACAAAACTACTCTAAATTTTCGAGTCGTTTTTGTTGTTGAGAGACTTAGTCAAATCACACGGCCCAGTAGCCAGCCCAGAGGTCAAAGGTGCCCAGCCCAGCCCAGCCCAGGCAAGTAAAAACACGGAAGCTTCTAGTTCCGGTGGAGAGTGTACGCAGCACGCATCGTCGAAGTCGAAGGCAGCGACGGACTGCCGGAGGAGGCCCTCGCCGACGCCGCTCCACCTGCCTCCGCTCACGGTCCGCCGGTCACTCATACACGCCCATCGGCTCACATACCCTCTCCCTCTCTGCATCTGCCTCCTTTTTTTGGGATCCCTTAACCCTAACGCAAGAACGCTTGCGTTGGGGTTTTCCCTTTAAGCGTTGGTTGATTCTTCCAAGTATTGATTGAAATCTTGAATTGACTATTTAAGGCCTTGTTTAGATGTTATCAGATTCAGCGGGGTGGAATTTAGTTTAATTTCACTTCTATCCACCCCAATACATGTGGATTGATATCAATGACTATATCCAAACAAAGCCTAAATCTTGGTATTCAGTGTTTATTTCATCCCTTGTGGTTCTTAACGGCATCTTATTGTGATGATTGTGGTTAATATTTTGTGGATCAAAATATATTTGATATGGACTGAAAAGATGAATAAAGTCGTTTTTAGAGTATATCCATTAAATCGTTGGTGCCCAGCATATCATTTTCACTGGCTGACCGGATCCCCAATACTGTTATAGCTTAGATTTTTATCCTTTCAATTGTTGGAAAACGGTGTTTTAGTTATTTTTCTGTAATTGTAGAGTAATAGGATAACAATGATGAAAAACCATGTTACGTTATTATATTCTGGTTTGGCTCTTTGAAATTACTGATCGGAGGGATATTATCAAAAGACTTTGTACTGCAAGAAGGCTACCAGCATTATCCATGTAATCCAACCATGAACCATAACACACTTGCTTCGGTATTATTTTTGCATGTTCCACTTGCTTGTTTTGCAACTGGTATTGTTTTTGCATGTTCTGTTCAGCTGCATTCTCGTGCTTAGGATTGACATTTTAAGAAACCAAATGTGCTAGTCATTTTTCCTATAAAGTACCAGCTTTATTCTCTTCATTCTATCAAGTCCAATCTGCTAATGTGTTTGCTTTGGTTTACAATTTGACACAGAGAAGCTGATTTTCGCCTACAAGTTATGTCCAAGCTTCGAGATTGGGCAGGCCTCCCAGATGGCCTGCTGCACTCCATTCTTGAATTGTTGGGGTCCTTCCCTGACCTTCTTGCCTTTGCAGCCACCTGCCAGCTCTGGCGCGCTGCCTTCTCATCTTACCCATCCAAATCTACCTTATACACACTCTTTCCACCTCTTCTCCTCGACCCTAATATCCCTTTCTGCGCCCATCGCCCTTTTCCAAATGTTGCCAGATACACCTCTGTACCCAAACGCCCATGTTACGTCATTGATATAGGCAGCCAAGATACATTACTTTGCTCTCAGATTCCTCTGCTTTCTATCGGTTATAGAAGTAACCCCCCACCAAGTGCTCTACATAAGTTTGGTTTTAGGGGTTCTTCATTTGGCCATATGATCTTCTGCAGCAACGGAACGTGTTTCCTTTTTGATGTGTTCACTGGTATTGAGGTTTTATCTCCACCACTGCCAGTTGTTGAAAACACAGAGATCTACTTCTTTGGTGCTACCCTCACTAGTCCTCTAACATCTCCCGACTCGCACATCATTGTCTGTACTGGGTCCTCCAACTTGCTCTGGCGTGTTGGTAGTAACTCTTGGTCAGAATGCTCCCTCGCAACGGGTCACTCACCGAATTTGTAGTCTTCAAAGGCCAGGTCTTTGGCATGGGTTCTGCTCGTAGGCTGTTCATGGTTCACTTTACTCCTCAGATCCATTTACAGGAGATACCAGTTTCCTGGGGTGGGAAAAACAGCATGACCCAATGGCATCTTACCTACAGTTGGCTGGTGGTGTGCGGCGACATGCTTCTTATGGTTGGCTTCCAAAGGGGGTTCTCAGGAACTGGGACTACCTTTGAAGCTTATCATCTAGACACTTCGACTGACCCTGCAAAGTGGGTGAAGGTGGAGAAGTTGGAGAAGTGGGCGATATTCATCAGCAATGATGTTAGAGTTCAGCCACTGCCGTGTATGAACCCAGAGAGGTGGGGAGGGAGGAGCAACTGTGTATACTGTTATGATTCCCTTTCTGGCCATTTGGTTGCATTCCAGTTGGGCGAACCACGACTGCTTGGAGATGCTGCTGCCGGGTCTCATGTCCTCATTTCCACATGTCCTAACGGCAGGGTGGAACCAATATGGGTTGTTCCCAGTGTGTTCTCTTAGTGCTGTAATGGTCAATGATTTTTACTGTAAGAATTTCCTTAGAGATCTATCTGTAAGAAATCGCTGTATATGGGTTGTTCCCAGTATGTTCTCTTAGTGCTGTGATGGTCAATGGTTTCTACTGTAAGAATTTACCACTGGTTTCCTTAGAGATCTATCTGTAAGAAATCGCCGTATATGGGTTGTTCCCAGTATGTTCTCTTAGTGCTGTGATGGTCAATGATTTGTGCTGTAAGAATTTACTACTGGTTTACTTATATATATATATATATATATATATATATATATATATATATATATATATATATATATATATATATATATGTAAGAAATCGCCGTTGGAACCTGTGTGTGTCTGGTTATGTAATTGGAGCATGAAGACTTTATGCTTTGTGTTAGCATTCATCACATTTTTCATGTTCTGGGCCAGCTTTATGCTTGTGCGTTTTAGTGAACTATATAAGTACTGGAAGCACTGGTATTTCAGTGATTCAGCTGGGTGACTTATTAGCAGTTGTTTGTTCGGCTCTCATTTGAAGTCTTTGAACTCTGTTTTGAAAGTAAAAACATTGCATTGCACAAGCCGTGAAATTTACACCGACACTCTGCTCATCCTGCATCCTGGAGTCAGCTGCATCCTGCATTGCTGTAAGCGGACGACCAGGAGTACATCCGTAGGCGTTAAGATTTGAGCGGTTCACGCTTGTGCAAATGACGCTCTTTTTTTTTTGCGACGAATGCAAATGACACTCGAGAGTCGAAACTTTTGATCCTTGTATAGTCACGTTAAGATTAGATCATGTGGCGACAGAGTTTTTTTTTTTTAAGAAACCACACTGGGTGAGCCAGGTAGTTATCGGGCCGGTTCTAAGGTTCATTTAGGCCTACTACGGCCCTGCTTTTCACAAAAGCCCAATTTTGGCCCACGACACAGACCATAGTCCATAGCACAGAGACGGCAGCAGACAGAGGGGGGGCTTTTTGGAGATCGACCATCATGAGAAATGGGTTTTAGAGATTTGCCATCCTGCAACGGGGCTTCGCCGACTTGTCATTACGAAAGAAGACCCACCCGCTAGAATGTCATCGGATGATTTTGGCACCCTTTTCTTCCTCTTCTACCCTTTTTTTACTGAACTAGTGGCTGTCCCGCGCCATCGCGGGAATTCGGACACAAATTGCGAGTTGAATAAAATATTTTGATAGCGTGGAGACCAAGATAGCTGGTTGGATAATAAAGATATAGTACATCACGTGCATGTGCAGAGGATTATGCAGCAGATAATAAGTGGTCTATGAAAATCCATACGAAAAGAGATGTATAATTCAAAGGCAGAAAGAGGATACAGCCAACCTGTACAATATGCTGTTACAGATTTGGAGAAGAAACAACGTCATGCTTAGTTAGAGTAAAATGTAACAAACCAAGAAGCTCAAACAAATCATCACCCACCCCATAGCATCCTAAAATATTGTCTACCTAGATACACTCCGCCTCCATTGTTTTGTGCGGATCCCCTAAATCCCTAACCCTAATGCAAGAACTCTTGCGCTGGGTTTTTAAGCATTGCTTGGTTCTTTCCAGTATTTAGGTCTTGAATGAACTGGAGGCATTTAAATCTTGGTATATTCTTACTTTACTGCTGTACAAAGGGAAGGGGCTGGCCTCCATTTACCGAGCAGAGGAGTAACATTCCGTTTTTTATTTGATTCGTTCTGGTTCTAAACTACTAGAATATTGAGGGCATCTTGTGGTGATTGTAGTTGATATTTTGTGGGTCGAACTGCATTTGATCTGCACTGGAAATATTTTTTATTAGCTGGACAGATCTAAAACACATTGCTACTGTATCTCCAGTAGTGTTAGCTTACCTTTTATCCATTGTTAAAATTGTAGGAAAGTAATGCTTTTGCTATTTTTTCTGTAATCGAATAGGCTCATAGGATAACAGTGATGTCAAAATAATATAAATCATGTTAAGTTATTATACTGATCCGGAGTCTTTGAAATTACTGATCGAAGGGAAAGGGACAGTACTCAAAAGATTTTACACTACAAGAAGGCTGGACATATGCATTACTGCATCGTCTTAGCAAAACCAGCATTATCAATGTAATCCAACCATGGGTTTTACACATGTTTATTTTTTTCGACTAGTATTATTTTGTTTGTTCTGTTCAGCTGCATTCTTGTGCTTATAATTGACATTTTAAGAAACCATGTGCGCTAGCCATTTTTCCTACAAAGTACCAGGTTTATTCTCTTCATTCCATCCAGTTCAATCTACTAATGTGTTTGCTTTGGGTTTATGATTTGACACAGAGAAGCTGCTTTCATCTACAAGTTATGTCCAAGCTTGGAGATTGGGCAGGCCTCCCAGATGGCTTGCTGCACTCCATTGTTGAACTGTTGGGGTCCTTCCCTGACCTTCTTGCCTTTGCAGCCACCTGCCACCCCTGGCGCTCTGCCTTCTCCTCTTACCCATCCAAATCTACCTTGTACGCACTCTTTCCGCCTCTTCTCCTCAACCCTAATGTCTCTTTCTGCTCCCCTCGCCATTTTTCAAATGTTGCCGGAAACACCTCTGTACCCAAACGCCCATGTTACGTCATTGATCTAGCTAGCCAAGAAGATACATTACCTTGCTCTCAGATTCCTCTGCTTTCAAGCGATTATGGAAATAATTGCCCACCAATTGCTTTGCATAAGTTTGCATTTAAGGGTGATTCATTTGGCCATATGATCTTCTCCAGCAACAGAACATGTTTTCTTTTTGATGTGTTCACTGGTATTGAGGTTTCACCTCCTCCACTGCCAGTTGTTGGAAACACTGAGATCTACTGCAATGGTGCTACCCTCACAGGTCCTGTAGCATCTCCCAACTCACATCTCATTGTCTGCACTTTGTCCTTCATCTTCTTTTGGCGTGTTGGTAGTGACTCCTGGTCAAAATGCTCTCATCGCAATGGACCACTCACCCAATTTGTAGTCTTCAAAGGCCAGGTCTTTGGCATGGGTTCTGATCTTAGTTTGTTCATGGTTCACTTGACTCCTCAGATTCATTTTCAGGAAATACCAGTTTCCTGGGGTGGAAGAAATAGCATGACCAAATGGCATCTTTGCAACCCTTGGCTAGTGGTGTGCGGCGACATGCTTCTCATGGTTGGCTGCCAGAGTGAATTCCCAGGAATATCACGGGATGTATTTGAAGCTTACCGTCTTGACACTTCAACTGAACCTGCAAAGTGGGTGAAGGTGGAGAGGTTGGAGAACTGGGCGATATTCATCAGCTATGACCCAAGAGTTCAGCCACTAGCGTGTATGAACCCAGAGAGGTGGGGAGGGAGGAGCAACTGTGTATACTGCTATGATTCTGTTTCTGGCTATTTTGTTGCATTCGAGTTGGGCAAGCCACGACTTGGAGATGATGCCACCAGGTCTCAAATCTTGACTTCCTTAAGCATTTTGCAACCAATATGGGTTGTTCCTAGTATGTTCTCTTAGTGCTTGTGATGGTCAATGATCTCTACTGTAAGAATTTACCACTGTTTTTCTTAGAGATCGAACTGTAAGAATACGCTGTTGGAACCTGAGTATGTCTAGTTATGCAATTGAAGTATGACGACTTTATGCATGTCCGTTTTAGTGAACTATGGGTACTGGAAGCACTGCTATTTCAATGATGCAGCTGGGTGACTTATTACTTACTAGCAGTTGTTTGTTTGTTCGGCTCTCATGTGAACTCCTCTAAGCCAGCTTTAAGCTTGAAGTTCCCAAGGTTGTTTGAACTCTGTTTTGAATGTAAAAACATTGTATTGCTCAAGCCTTGAGATTTACACCGTCACTCAGTGTCTACTATATTCCCCAATCGCTCATGGTACGCCACGATCTCAATGACCCATTGTGCTCGTCATCTCGTCATCGTCTGGCAATGGTGTGGTACAACTTGGACGGCCGTTTCAGATGTCTGCTAAGGGACGGTGAGTCGGTGACGTTGTAGTGCTGGAGACGGACGAGCTGTTCGACAACGTAGGTAAATGGGCAAAGTTGGGGTTAGGCTGTTGGCCAAGAACATGGCGAGTTACGAGGGAGATTATTAAGACAAACTAGTTTCTTTATTTGTGCTAATTAGCATGCTCTAAAGTCATAAAGAGGGAGTAGTAATTTCTAAAATAGTCATGGGTCACAGCAATGATTCTTGGCTCCGTATCATTATTGTTTGTTGTTTTCAGTTTCGTGTCACTAGTTACTTAAATTATAGAAATACGTGCAACATTTATATTTTTAAATAAATTTATTAAAAAATTAAATTTAAAGATCTTTTCAATTATACTAATTATATATCATAAATGATAATATTTTGTAATATATATTTTATTAAAGTTGTTTTTTGGAAGCGAAAACAATATATATTTTGTAAATTTTTTTTGAGAAACCACACTCGTCAAGATTTGAGTGGGTTCACCGAGGATGGATATCCGTGAAGATGTCGATCAGGTGGTGGTGGTGGGCCTCGGTGACGTTCGTATAGCGAGCGTGCAAGCAGCTGAGAGAAGGAAGCCGAGGGAGCCAGGTAGTTATCGGGCCAGTTCTAAGCTTTCATTTAGGCCTACTACGGCCCAGCTTTTCACAAAGCCCAAGTTTGGCCCACGACACAGACCATATAGCACCACAGAGACGGACACAGGCCACACAGCAGAGGGGGAACGGGGCTATTCTGGATTCTGGAAGAAGAGAGTGTCTGAAGCGTGCCGCACGCACCGTCGTCGCCGTCGTCCATCAGCTCCCGCTTCTTAGGCAAGGTATTAATCCCTTTTTTTTAGATCCTAAATGAAATATACCTCTGAACCTCTCAAAAGTTCATTTCGCACATACGTGTCCCTTCGCTTTAGTCCTTCCGGTTGTTTCTTGAACCAATCCAAGGACTTGCCTCGCGCGTTTGTCGTTGCGGTTTCATCATCTGCAATCGAGATATTTATTACATTTATGTTTTCGATTGGATTTGGGTGCGACTGTAACATGTACGGGTCATGGAAGAACCCTAGAATGACCGAGTTTATTTTGAACGGGATTATGCCCCACGGCGGCATTGATGTTGGGTGCTGGTCTCGAACACTAGTTCCCATTTCTGTGTATGTCCGGTTAAGCTGAAAATGAGTAGTGGTATCAGTACACTGGTTTTTCTAATTTTGATTTTGGGGTCTAAATCTCATCATTATTGTTAGTAAATCCGCTATTTTTCCTTGTAATGGCTAGGTGTTTTAGCAGCCTGCGTGAGGCTTGATTTGGGATTATCATTGCTGTAACCCACT
This sequence comes from Microstegium vimineum, assembly GCA_022036555.1. Taxonomy (NCBI): domain Eukaryota; kingdom Viridiplantae; phylum Streptophyta; class Magnoliopsida; order Poales; family Poaceae; genus Microstegium; species Microstegium vimineum. The sequence goes on along the minus strand of CM039126.1, from coordinate 1,125,569 downwards.
TTATATATCCTGATGTTAGGGCTCTGCTCTGCTTAAATTCAGAAGCACAAAATTGCTTATTGTATGTATGTTTTAGATTATTATCGCTGCATTTATGCCATTTGAACAATCGTTGCATTGTATCTTTCATTCACATGTCATTTGTGCAGACTCCAGACTAGGCAAGTAGGAAGTAGAACTGGGAACCTTTAATCCGGAGATGATAAAAAAAATTCTTCTTTGTGTTACTGTTACATCAACATTCTAATTATTGAGATTTCAACTGTAAGAAACCATGTGCGCTAGCCATTTTTCCTACAAAGTACCAGATTTATTCTCTTCATTCTATCCAGTTCAATCTACTAATGTGTTTGCTTTGGGTTTATGATTTGTCACAGAGAAGCTGCTTTCATCTACAAGTTATGTCCAAGCTTCGAGATTGGGCAGGCCTCCCGGATGGCCTGCTGCACTCCATTGTTGAATTGTTGGGGTCCTTCCCTGACCTTCTTGCCTTTGCAGCCACCTGCCACCTCTGGCGCTCTGCCTTCTCATCTTACCCGTCCAAATCTACCTTATACGCACTCTTTCCGCCTCTTCTCCTCAACCCTAATGTCTCTTTCTGCTCCCCTCGCCCTTTTCCAAATGTTGCCAGAAACACTTCTGTACCCAAACGTCCATGTTACGTCATTGATATAGGCAGCCAAGATACATTACTTTGCTCTCAAATTCCTCTGCTTTCTATCGATTATAGAAATAACCCCCCACCAAGTGCTTTGGATAAGTTTGCATTTACGGGTGCTTCCTTTGGCCAGATGATCTTCTCCAGCAACAAAACATGTTTTCTTTTTGATGTGTTCACTGGTATTGAGGTTTCACCTCCACTACTGCCAGTTGATGAAAACACTGGGATCGAATATGGTGCTGCACTCACAGGTCCTCTAACATCTTCTAACTCACATCTCATGGTCTATACTGAGTCCTCCAACTTCTTTTGGCGTGTTGGTAGTAACTCTTGGTCGAAACTCTCTCCTCGCAAGGTGACACTCACCAGATTTGTAGTCTTTAAAGGCCAGGTCTTTGGCATGAGTTATAATCGTAGGTTGTTCATGGTTCACTTGACTCCTCAGATCCACTTACAGAAGATACCAATTTCCTGGGGTGGAAGAAATAGCATGACCAAATGGTATCTTGGCCACGCTTGGCTGGTGGTGTGTGGGGACATGCTTCTCATGGTTGGCAGCCCAAATGTATTCCTAAGGTCAGGGGCTGCCTTTGAAGCCTATCATCTAGACACTTCAACTGAACCTTCAAAGTGGGTGAAGGTGGAGAGGTTGGAGAAATGGGCGATATTCATCAGCAAAGACGTTAGAGTTGAGCCTCTATCGTGCATGAATCCAGAGAGGTCGGGAGGGAGAAGCAACTGTGTATACTTCTATGATTCTGTTTCTGGCCATTTGGTTGCATTCGAGTTGGGCAAGTCTGTGCTTGAAGATGATGCCACCAGCACCACGTCTCAAATCATTACTTTCTCAACTCACTTATGTCATGGCTGTAGGGTGCAACCTATATGGGTTGTACCCAGTATGCTCTCTTTGCGCAGCGATGGTCAGTGATGTCTGCTGTAAGAATTTGCCACTGGTTTTCTTAGAGATCTATCTGAAACTATTAGAACCTCAGTATGTCTAATTATGTAATTGGAGTGTGACGACTTTAAGCTTTGTTAACCCACTATGTTCTCTTTGTGATGTCTGCTGAGGATTTGCCACTGGTTTTCATAAGATGTCTATCTGTTGTTGTAACCTGGGTATGTCTAATTATGTAAATGGAGTCTGACAACTTTAAGCTTTGCATTGCATAACATTCATCGCATTTGTTTGTTGGGCACAACTCATGGTCCGCCACATTCTAATGAGCTATTGCGCTCATCATTAGTCAGCTTATCAGCCGCATAAACGATCAGGTCATGGTTATGTTCGTGGCCAAGAACTCAGCTATCATGGTTGTAGGTTACGCTCTTGGCCAAGAACATGGCGAGCTACGGGGGAGATATTTAGGACAAACTAATTGCTTTACTTGAACTAATTAGCATGCCCTAAAATCATAGAGTGAGTAGTAATTTCTAAAATAGTCATGGGTCACAACATTCATTCTTGGCTCCTGAATTCTGAAGCAGTTCCACTTGTGTTCTCCCCCCAAAGGGAATGAAAGGGGTAAAAAAAAACTGCATGTTTAAGTGCCCTAACTTAACTTCTTTCAGATTATGTACACATCATGGCTAGTCCTTCAGGTTCATCAAAGCTTCGATCCAATCTTCATATTCCTCAGGAAGGAGGTACCACTCACACTGATAGCATCCAGGACATCCTGGGCTTCAGACTCCTTGCCTGCATGTTCATACAGATGAAACGCAGCGCTCAAGATGAAGCTGTCGGGTTTCAGCGAGCCGCGCGTCGTCTCATAGAGAGAGATGCCTTCGTCCATGAGACCGTGCTCCATGTACACCCTCATCATGGTCCTACAGCAGGCCAGATCAGGCGCCACACTTGCCTCCTTCATTTGGTTGTAGACCCTCTGGGCTTCACCAATCTGGCCTTCCTTCAGAAAGGCGAAAATCAGGTGGCTGAAATGAGGGCAGGAAGGGGTTGTGTTGCTGTTCAGCATCATCTGGACGGCTTCTTCTGCCTCCATATATAGGTTAGCTTCCGTGTATGCTCTGATCAGCGCGAGGTAGGAGAACGAGTCGGGAGCGTGACCGCAGTCCTGCATCTCCTGGAACATACTCTTCGCCTCGCTATACAGTCCTGAAGTGGCATAGGCATTGATCATGGAATTGAAGCTGATCTGCACATTGCAAGTTTGATCCAGATTAGCCATGTTTGCTTTAGATGGTCAGGGTGGAACTACAACATTCCTTGTTTTCTGAAGGCGATTTCAGAGGTTCCTCTCAATGAAAGAATACCTTTCCAGGCCTGATGCCATCTTCCTTCATTCTTTTGAACATTAAAGACGCCTCCTGATGCCTACCTGAATATATGAAAAATCCATAGCCTTAGAACGGGATAGAAGGAAACTGAAGTAGTGGGTGAAACAAATCAATGAGAAGGGTTTTAATTGATTTGTTTACAGGGCAGAAGAACCTGACCGGCTTTTCCATATAAGCTAAGCATGTTTGTGTACATCTTTTCATCAATCGGCAGGCCTAGCTCCTCTGCAGCAGCAAACATTTCAACAGCCTTGTCCAGCTTCCCCCCTTTGCCATAAACACTGAATAGAAGATTGAAGCTGATTAGTGATGATTTGGGGCTACCAACAATATATTCAAAAAAAGAATGCAATTCCGTACTTCTGGCTCCCGTTTTCCAGGGGTTTCTGAACATTTATCTACCTTATCATTATATTGAATGTCTGCATGGATTTAGAAATGCCAGAGGATATCATGCGATCATATATGCTGACGGCTGAATGCAGTTTACCTGCTTGGAAACTAAAACTGCAGCGGTTAGCTATGACGCCCTGCAACCAGAAATTTTGCTTGCCTATCTGATGAATAAGAGAATATGTTAACCAGACCTGACTCAAGCATCGACTTGATAAAAGTATTGTACAAGACAGTGTCGAGCTGAACTTCATCTTGGAAACAGCCATGTATGATGTTTTCAACCTCTTGAAATTTCCCTGGCAGTGGCAATAACCATGGTCATTTAAAAAGAATTGGAGACATAGCAGGCACCAGGCAGCAGCTGAATAAAGCGATAGAACGGGTACATATATAAAAAACCTTTACCATGTTTAGTTAGGTGAGTGACAAGAATGCTAACTGTCACAGCATCTCTATTACTGCCTTGACCAGCCATTTCCATGAATAGATGATATGCGTCTTCAGTTTTGCCACATTTACAGAATGCATCAACCATGGCATTGTAAACATTTGCTCCTTCTGGAAAGAATGCTGATGCTGACTCGAATAGTTCTTGTGCTTGCTCTAACTGCTTGGCCTGGCCATATTGGACAATCAAAGTAGCAATTGCGGAATCATCAGGCTTGAATCCCAATTCAGTCAGCTGGTCATAAATGAATTTTGCCTCATCTGTCCTCCCTGCAGCAAATACATGTATAAACAGTAGTCAGAGATTGTTACAACTAGGTGTGAGTCCTAGCTTTCTCACTGTGGATCCTAGCTTTCTCACCTTCCCTAGCCAATTTGCTGATCGCTAGGGACACACTGGACAAGCCCCCAGGAATGTCCAACAAGGATTTCAACACCACACTAGCTGCTGAACTGTCAGTTTCATCGAGTGCCTTAGATGAGCTGTGTTCTTTCAGAATCACACTGGATCTGTTTCTAGCATACATCTCTATAAGCAAAAGCATTGTTGGAATCTTCACGGTTTTTCTGTTTCTCTGAATATCTTTGAATAATTTCTCTGCATCATTGATCATAATGCTTTTACAATAAAACTCCATCACTGTCATAGAGAGGTCCTCATCAAGCTGGAAGTCATCTTCCCTCATGTTTAAAACTAGTGCCCTGGCCTTCTCTAGATGTCCCAGCCTCATATACAATCTGAGCAGGTCATTACAGCAAAACACATCAGGCAGGCCATGTTGAGAGAGAGCTCTGAAGGCATCTTCTGCAGCAGCTATGTCTTCCTTTGCAACATAACATCTGAGAATAGCACTATAAGAAAAATGAGAAGGCTTCACATTCCTCATCATCATAGATTCTAACACCTCCAATGCTCTATCATGATCTCCAACATTCAAGTGAACTTGAGCCATTGCCACATAAGTCTGCTCGTCGCTCAGAAGACCCACCTTCTCAATTTCCTCAAACGTTTGCTGTGCCTCCTCATAAAGCCCAAGCTTACCATATATCCTAATAAGAATTCCATAGATAACCTCATCAGGAACGATCTTATTATTTTCCATCTCAGAGAAGAGCGAAAGAGCCTTTGAGTAGTCTTCATTCTTATAATACAGTGCCAAGAGAGATGCACAGGTGTAGTTACTGGGGGCAATTCTCTGATCCTTCATCTCTTCAAAAAGCCGCAACGCCTGTTCTCCTTTGCCATGTCTAGAGCTCACACTAATCAAAAGGCTATAAGTCGTCTCCTCCGGAACAAACCTACACTGCCTCATCTGACCAAACACATCCATGGCCTCCTCCAAGAGATCTTCCTTGACAAAGGAGCTGATGACAACTGTAAATGTGAACTGATTAGGCAGCGCGCCAGCTTCCAGCATCTGCTTCCACACATGGATGACCTTGCCATGCAGCTTCTGCTTCTGCAAAGATGAGATCATGTAGTTGTAGACCGAGATCGGGGGAACTAGGTCTCGCCTGCGCACCGCCGAGTAGAACAGCATCATGTCCTTGTGCCTCCCCCACCTAGCATATGCACACAAGAGGGTCCCGCATGCCACTGCATCTGGCTCACAGCCAACCTGGAGCATCTCAAGAAACGTCTCTTCAGCAAGCTTGATCTTCCCAACCTTGCCATACAACCGCAGAAGAATGGTGTAGGCTACAACGCTTGGTTCATAGCACATCTGCAAAGGTTCAGCAGAATCAATCCGTAATGGGCGCAGATCAGTTGAAAATTGGCACAAATTGCCCCAGAATTCAGATGAAGGGAAAAAAAAATGCAGTATTTTTACTACTAGTTTCTAATATTCAATTTTTTCTTTCTAGTATAACAGAAGCTAAGAAAGCAGCAAAGATTGATGAGTTTGATTTGCTCGCCTGAAGCTTCATCCAAGCGAAGAAGTCGCGCGCCTGGCGCCAGCCGCGCTGCTCGCGGAGCACGACGCACATCTCGCGGAAGGTAAGCCTGGTGACGAACGACGCCATGGCCAGGCGCATGTCCGCGGAGGGGCGCGACGCCGTGGCGCGCACCGCGCGGACGGCGGCGACCACGTGGCGGCCGTACACGTGCCCCGCGCGGTCGTCCTCGACGTACCGGGCCATCTGGTCCGCGGTGCGGCGCACCCACCGCGGCGTCTCGGCGCCCGGGCCCTGGCCCCGGCGCGCGCGCCGGAGCCGCTCCGCCTCGTCGCGGAGGAGACGCCTGTACGGGCGCCGCGGCGAGGACAGCGACCAGGAGGACGACGCGCCGCCGCCGCCGTCCTCATCTTCGTAACATGAAGAGGAGGATGAGGAGGAGCAGACAATGGATACGGCGGCGGGGGTGGCTGCTGCTGCCCCCACTGGAGCGTGACCGTGAGGAGGAGCGGCAGCCATTGCCATGGGCGACACGGCGCGGCAAGGAAAGACGAGATAAGGTTAGTTTTAGATTATCCTTTTCTGGGCTCCAGGTAACTCCAGTGGGGCCCACTTGACAGCCACTCATGCCAGCACAGGAGCAGTAAATCATCAGTAAGTGGGCCCACCTGTCATCCACTCAGATCAGAACAGGAGCTGCAAACGAAATCAGTAAGCATCAGCAACACTGACACCGGGACAGTCTCAAATAAAACCCGAGTTTTCTGAAGCTCTGTTCATCAGCACAAGATCCTTCCTTCGCTATCCTTTTTTGAACGCAATTCCTTCACTATATTTGATTTGATTTGTTTTGAAAACTAGCATACATACATACATTATACAAAAACAACAACAACAACAACAACACTGCAACAATGCTCTAACAAGACTGTACTGTAGTTGCTACTGTAGTGAAACGAAGCACGTGCGGTCCACGGGCTACACATGTCAGCCTCTGTCACTCTGCGGAGGCGGTGATGAGGCGGGAGGAGCTGAGGTCGGTGGTGCTGTAGAAGGACTCCTCAGGGCAGTACCCAGCGGCGTCGCGCTCGTCCTCCCAGCGGAGCACCTCCCGGATGTAGCGGAAGGCCTCGTCGACGGTGGGGCGGTCGCGGGCGCGGGCCTGCCACACGAACAGCTTCCGCCCCCCCGTGCTCGCCGCGTACAGGTCCTTGAACCTCATGGCCACGTAGTAGAACGCCTGCTGTGCCAGCGACTGGTTGTTGTGGTGCGTCCGCAGCGGGCAGAAGTCGCTGAACCACTCGCACGACGACAGCGCTGACCGCCCGATCTTCTCCTCGAATAGGTCGTACTTGTTCAGCACCAGCACGAACGGTGTGTCGCGGAAGCACGGCTGTCTGTGTGTGTATATATAGCAAGTAAATGTAAATATATATATATATATATATATGGTTCAGTAACTTAATTTGATACTACTGTACTGAAATCGAGCGCTAGTAAGTGATTCAGTAACTTAACATGACACGACTATAACTCTCCTGAAATTGAAATTATGGAACTGATGAACTTTACAGAAGTATCTACATCAGTGGAAAGATTCTTGTACCTGACTGTAGCCTCAAACAAGTCCCTGCTCTGAATCATCTTATTCGTGAGTGTCCTGCTACTGCCGCTCGCTGGGGCTCCAAGCTGGTCGTAGTCGCTGAGCGCTACTGAGAAGATCACCATGCTAACATCCTCGAACATTTCCACCCACTTGCAGCCCTCGTTCATGCCCTTGGCGCTTACTCGAATCAGCTGGTATCTGAGAGAAGATTGAAGCGGATGAGACAGGTAAGATTTTTAGAATTTGTTGTACAGGAGAAAGAATTTGACAGATGAAGGTAGGGAAAAAAAAATGCAAGCTGCATACTATGCTGTTGAATTAAGAAAAAAGTAGCAAGAGATATGATTCCACAATGCCAACACATCAAAACGGCTATAAGATATGAGAAAGAAGCCACCCAGTTTCAATATGCTTTAGACATGCGCATGACGATAGACTTTACCTGTTAACTGGCTGAGAGTATGCATCGTGATTGTCACCAAAGGATTCTGACATAGGGCTCCGGTCATCCAAAGTGAAATCAATAAAGGCCAATCCATTCCCTTGTGTTACTCCTTCAGCATATATCACATCTTTCTCTGACGGTTCGTATTCATTACTTGATACTTCAATAGCCTGCATGGATTTGTCATACAATGGACAAGTCAATTTAAGTAATCAAATGCCCTTACATTGGAGGCAAATAAATAAGCAGCAGCACATCCAGTTAGCATGGAGCCGAAGATCATCATTGTATGCAAATGAGGGAGGGCCAGCAAAGTCTGGAAACATAATAAAGTTTCTTAAATGATTAACAATTTTGCAGACCATCAATTCCATTTCCCTAAAATTCAAAGGAAAGATATACCCCAGGCTAATTAGCAACAATATTTCCCTATTACTAATGGGTAGAGGGCTTCACTAGTACATTAACAGTCATGATATGGAGTGTTGATCTAGCAAAATCTATGAAATGCACGTCGTCAAACAGGAGAAATCAAGGGTAACTCTGTATTTAATTGCATGTTATCAGCAATGAAATGGGATGTATTAATTTAAGTTAAACGCTTTGATTTATACCCTGCTCAAGAAATACTCAGCAGCGTCAGGGAGAAAATGCAATTCATCCTTTCTTTTATATGTTGCTTGAATGGCAGGATCTTTCCACAGCTCATCAACGACTGGAGCGTATTCACGGGTAGCTGCAGGAAAGAATGCATCTAAGTCTCCCGTTGCAATGATGTCCAGAAGCCAATCAGAAAACTTCTTCAGCTTTGCATTTATCGAGTAGATGGAAGAATTAGAACTTGAAGATTCACTTTCATCTGCATCAAAAAGAACAACTTAACATACAGCATAAGCTCCTGAAAAAATTAGCAGAACAAGTCCTGATACCTTGCTGAGGCTCATCTCCCTCTGAGCTTGGGTGATTTGATACAGCCAAAGCCTCTTCCTCAAAGCGCTCACGGCCCTCGAGCAGAATCCCCAGGTACTTGAACATGTTGCTTTGGATCATTAATTTGATATCCTCAAGTTCCTCCTCAGTAAATCTATTGCCGTATAACAACTTAGCCTGTTATGTAAACCAAATGTCATGCAAATGCATACAAGATAAACAAGAACTTAGTCTGTTATGTAAACCAAATGTCATGCAAATGTATGCGAGATAAATAATAAAGTTAACAGCATATGAACTCATATGGTGCCATTTTTCATTTAAAATATATATGCATATATAATTACTAAAGTAGACACGTAGATATATATGAGCACTATCTTACAGAAGATTTCAGTGTTTAACCACACCAATCAACACTCTGAAACAATAATAGTATTTCCACACTATCAAAACAAGGGACTCCTTTCTCTTTTTTTTTTTGACAGAGGTAAAACTGCCTTTTATAGAAAGCATATAGGAGTTTCCTGAAGAGAGTCCCTTTTTGTTGTTTTGTTGCTTAACTTTTAGTAATAAATAAATTTTAAGCCAAGATTCGAAGTGTTGATTTTGCCAAACATAAATGTAGTTTGCGTAAGGTTTTATAGAGTACTGCAGAAACCGACACTCCAAAATAGTCAAAGGGTTCTTACGTTACTAGAATTTGGGACTACTTGAACTGACAAACTTTATTAACAAACTTTCAGCTGAGTTTCATAGAAGAACTAATGACAAATTTGAAGTCCATCCAAGTTTATAAATAGCTAGCGATAAATACGCTACAGTTAGCAATATATGAGTGATGCAAGCTGCTATAACCTATAAGTGATGCGACATGACATCTTGCCACTACGCTGCAGAAACATATATGGAAACTGAAAGCGTTATGGATGTAAATTTTGGTGAGACCTGCTTAAAAATGGTGCTTGTTCCAGCTCCAGGTGATCCGAGAATAAGAAGCTTTTGTATTCTTTTATGATCTAAGTAGTCAGGTACAGTTCTTGATGAATAAGGAGCTTCATCTTTTCTCTCATCAAAGTTTGTAGGAGGCACCGGTAATGAAACCAAGGCGCACGCAAAACGTGTCAAAGGCTGTTAAAAGAAGAGAACAAACAAGTCATGCTAAAAATAACGAAACGACGATACATGTTAATTACAAAAACAAACAATGTTTACAAAATAAAAAAGGAATATTTGACCAAGATACATACTGACTCCCATATTTTCCCTTTAATATTGTTTTGTCCTTCTTCCTCATAGCCGCCATCATGGTAAACCCAAAAGTGAGTAGCACGGGGGCATTGTACTTTCGCAATCTACATGAAAGAGGGTGATTGTGACCGATTCGGTTACTTAGAGGAGTGACACAGCAGAAGTACAATGCACATTTAATAGCAACTCTCAATCATCATATTTGTAGAAAACCAATTGTAAGGAAAAAAAATGGCACCTTTAGAATTCTCAGTTCAAGCTTTGTAATTTCCCTTCCGTTAATGAAAACCTGAGCGGTGCCGTTACTAGCATTAGGCTGAAGCTTTCCGTTAAAGTTGAGGTTAGTGCTAATAATCCTGTCTGGCTTTTCACCTTCCTACAAATATATATCAGCAGAAATCAGAAGAAGCAGAGGTTTGCATGAAACGGTGCTGCGTTCGTCGCAAACCAACAAGAATGAATTACCTTTCCCCACAATCCTGACTCCTTATCATACCAATATCTTCCAGGCTTGAGATTCCCAGGAGGTCGTTGGCAGCTAACCAAATCCGCCATCTCCTCCTCATGAAGAGGGAAACCATTGACGACGAGCTGCTGAGGTCGGAGCTGGTTAGCCTGGCACTCCTTCTCGACCTTAAGGATCTGTCTAACCTCCAGGGGACTAAGCAGGCGCGCCAGTACTCTAGAGCCCTTGCCGAGCTTGGAGCGCTTGGCCTCGTCGATAGGCCGGCCAATGCAGGTGACGCACTTGCGTCCCTCAGGCATAGACCCCATGGCGCGGAGCAGGCAGTGGCAGCAGTAGCGCGCGTCGCACACGATGCACGACTCCTTGCTCTCCCACTTGCTCTTCCCACACCGGTCACAGCAGGTCCTCCTCCCCCCCTTCCTCTCCGCCGCCGGTGGAGGCCTCGTCACCGCGACGAACTGGTCCGCGGACACCTCGTCGAACTCCTTGCTCTCGTACCTGCTATCCTCCGGCTCCCCAAACCTCACCTGAGGCCGCCTTCCCTCCGGAACAGCAGGCCTGGAACTCCGCGGCGGGCGGGAGCGGGAGCGGGAGCCGTCCTCCTCCTCGTCGTCGTCGTCATCGGAGTAGCCGTCCTCATCATCATTCCGCGCCGCTGCCGCCGAACCGGCCGACGACGAGCTTCGCCTCCTCACATGCACGGCCGGCTTTGCCTGCGCCGCCGCGGCACGGTGAGCAGCAGCAGCACCGCCACCAGCCCGTGACGCCCCGGGCGCCGGCGGGTTGGCGACACGGGCAACAGCAGGGCCGCCGATGACGACGGGCGCGACGGGCACGATGCCGCCTCTGCCGAGCCCGAGACCCAGGGGCCCTGAGGCCGGCTCGGCGGTGGGTATGGTGGCGGGGAGACAGACGGGGTCGATCCGCGGGAGCTCGTACGAGACGTCGGGCCCGTCGTACTCCAGCGCGATGGAGTAGTCGAGGTTAGGCGGCGCTTCAGGGATGGTGGTCCCTGGCGGGAACATCCGGCGCACCAGGTCCTCCCAGTCGCCCCGGCCCGCCTCCGCCGCGCCCTCCATGCCTACCAGCAGCAATCCGTCGAGTACCTGGCGCGCGTGCGGGCGGGTGACGACTGACTAGTCGTAGCTAGTCTAGCTCCAGCATCGGCGGCGGCGGGCGAGGGGGGCTGCCTACTTTTCGCGGCAGATATTTTCGACACCACCTGCAGCGGCAGCAGCAGGTGTGGAAGTAAGTGAAGATAAGGCGGGGAATTCGCGACCTCCCTGCGCGCGGGCGGGCGGCGGACGGACGGAGTGGCCTCGACGACGGCCAATCGAACCGAACCAAAGGTAGACCGGGTCAAAGAGAAGAAAGGGCAAGGCAACCCCTCCACTAGCAGCGGTCGTGGCCAGGCAACGAACCAACAACCGTGACCGACCGGCGGTGCTGGTGCAGGCCCGGGCGGCACGCACGGGTCAGTTAGTCAGTCAGCAGCGAACAACAAATCTTTGAACGGGCGAGACGACGATGAGTAGACGAGCGCTGGGTAGCATGGGAACTGCCGTTCTCCGCCCACTCATCCGCCCGGATTATCTTATCAAACCGACGCTGGAACTTTCCTCTGGCTCTGGGTGGTTTGTTTGACTGGGGAATGGGGGTGGATGGATGGAGACGGAGTGGGAACGGACTGACTGGCTGACGGACGAGGAGGAAGGAATGGTGCGGGTGCGGGAAAGGACGCCAGAACGGGGAGAGGAGGAGGAGGAGGTGGAGGAGGAAGGAGACGAGTAGACGACGACGACGACGACGACGACTGCACTGGTGGCGTGGAGGGAGGGGTGGAGGTGGGCCCCGCCCAGCAACGGCAAATGCGGGTTGCTTCTTGTCCGGCCGTCACTAGCGGTTCGGTTCTGCGAACAAATAAAAACCCAAATCGAAAAGGTTGTGGCTTGTGGGGGTAATTTTCAATCAAAAAGAGGAGGAAGAAGAAATGAGCAGTAAATTTCTTTTTTTTTGGTGAATAAGTGAGCAGTGAAATTAAATTGCTATATGCAATAACTTTTTAAATCCACTAAGCACCGGTACTAAATTAGCTAGTTAGCTAATTATTACTAGTAGATGTTGGCTTGTCATCGATTAGCACCTATTAGCACGATTTAAACTCCTAGTGGAACTAACAGTTTGTAGCAGTCCTTCAGCTCATAGTTTGGTTTACTTATTAGTAAGTTTATTTAAATTTACTAATGTTCAATTTAGCTGCTAAGTGCTAACTATTAAATCAGAACAACCTCTTATATAGCAAAAAAATAGTCTTGCTGGTGTAGTATCCCCTCCATCCAAAAAGAAATTGGAAAGTTAAGGGTCATTCTATATTAATATTTCTATCTTCAAATGGACCTTTTATAATGAAACATATGTTGCAAGGTTCGTCTATTTTTTTTTAGGATAAAGGGTACCCCATATTAGTATAATTGTAGTATACTCTCTCTCTATTCTAAATTATAGGTCAGTTTAGTTTTTTAGAGAGTCAACATATTTTAATTTTGACCAAAATTTAAGAAAAAAATATAAATATTTATGATCATAAAAATGTAATTAAAAGAATCTAATGATATTTAGTTGATATTATTAATATTTTTATTTTATTATATAAATTTAGTTAAGTTATTTTAACTCTTTGAAAAAATTAAAATAAATTGTAATTTATAATTTAGGATGAAGGAACATGTTTCCCTCGGCACCGGGCTCTCTCCCTCGGTCCCTCCGAGAGCCAAGATCCATGAATTTGGTTGCTGACGAACGTGGCCGACACATCCTTGGTACGGTTATTACCGTACCGTACGAGAGGGCATGGCACAGCAGTAACACTGTTCCAGAGAAATGTCAGTAAATTTAAAGCAAACGGACGGCAGCAGGTGACTCCAAACCAAACCCCGAAACCCGGTTTGGCCATGCTTCCTCTTTTTTTCTCACGTGATCCTAGCTGGCTAGTCCATATTGTGATGTATGAGGGGAGCATGAAATGCATGCTACCTACAATGCCTCTTTTTTATTGCACTTTACGTTTCAAATTATAAAATATTTTTTCTAGATATATTACATTTATTACATACATATACAATACATACTTATATAAGTGTATAACAAAATCTATATATTAAACATCTCATGGAGTAAAGAGAGTAATTAATTCTATTACATAGGCTTTGGGAAAGATTTAATCACCGTTGCTATATATACACTCTCTTATCTAGAAATAATATAATTTCTTTTGAACAGTGTTATGTTTCATCAAAGTTACATAGTATAAAAGTATTGAGATTTATGATAATAAATAAGTATTACGAAATTAATCATGGAATATATTTGTAGTGAAACCATATTTGGTAACATAAATGTTATTTTCTATTAATTTAGCTAAATTAAAGATAAATTAACTTTTTATTCTAAATCTAGCTCTCTCTTTGGAACTTGAAGTTTATGTAGGATTCTTCTAAAATGTGTGCATTTCAAACGAACTACAAGTGTTTTTGGTCCCAAGGCAACGAGATATGGAATGATTTCATCCCAACGAGACCCTCCTTGTCTTGTGTTTGGTTGAAAGGGATGGAACCAAACTTATCCCGTGTTAGTTTTTACGATATCAAAATCTAGAATAAGTTATGTGACATGTGGGGCTCGATTATCATTTGTCCCCTTGTTTTTGATTGATGGGCACGTCCGCTATGTCGAGAAATATTCCGTAATATTCCTCGAAGGAGTTGGACTCTGTTCCGGTTACACCTAATAATAAACAAACACTATCAAAAAGAGGATCGCTCGGTCCCATTTCCCTTCATAAAAAAACAAAACACACAAGTTTGGTTCGGGCCTTTGGGACCCTGGGCCCAGGCCGTCAAGTTTTTGACCAAGTCAAGCCCGCACACGTTCAGAGTTTCAGACAGGCGACCCATGTGAAACAGCATAACGATAACCTTTCTTGCTTTCCCTCCATTTCATTAGCATTCAATCGTGATTATTTTAATGCAATTTCGACAGTGAGTAATAAGTACAGTAAAGTTCTTTTCCTTTCCGTATCTTTGTAGAATTGTAGGTACGAGTAGAAATTTTTTCTTTTCTTTGGTAACGCAACAATCTTTCTTGCTTTCTTTTTTGTTGCGAATTACAAACACAACAATCTTCACTGCTTGCTAATCTATCTATACCGGGCCGATCATCCCTGCACAACCAATAAACAATATTTTGACAGGGATTAGGCACAAATTACTTCTTCTTTTGCGCTGAAATTTTATAGCTAAAAAACCGCCCATAGTTGCTCCCTATCTATTCTCAATGTAGATTCATTTCACACTGCTCTCCTGGCAGAGCCACCTCGTCGACCCAATTTTTTTTTTTTTGAGAAGGTGGACCTCTTCAGGGTGCGTTTGGTTGGTTGAAACGTTTCCGTTTCTCAAGTGAATCTGAAGAATCAGCACCAAACGGCTTCGTTGGAGGGGGATTCGGAACCGAAACGTTTCGCTTTTCTTCGTCAAAGTTCGAAACGCCATTGGCCTGGTTTCGCGGGATCTGATCCGACTGCCCTGGGAAACCTTGCTAAAATTACTACTGGTGCAACGCCATTATATACATGCATTTGCGTTTTGGACGTAGGACCGAGCGACGAGTCAAGCAGACTTGCGACGCTGCCGCCGTGCGTGATCTGTACTCCATAACTACGTGAGAAAAGAGTGAATAGAAGTAGAGTTATAAAATCATTACAAAATCAAAATAAATTTAAAAATTGCAAAGTAAATTTTTTTAGCTACCTTTAGTATTTAGTAGATATGTATCTTCAGGACATGGAAAATCGTTACCTGCTTGAATTAGATTTTTCTCAAGAATTATTTATATGGAATATGCAATACATTTTTATAGAAAAATATTGACTTTATTTGCTCTGCAATTACTCAAGAAAACTCCATCAAATGTCAAGGGCATTTTGGTCTATTCAACCACATTTTCCTATCTTTAGGATCTGAATCCAGACAAACCGTCAAACGGTTTCAGTAACTGATTCTGTTCCTTAGAGAAATGTTTCTCCAAAGAATCTGAAACTGAAACGTTTCTCCAAGAATCTGGAGCCCTACCAAACGGACCCGAGTCTTGTCATAAGTCATGACCCACCATCCTCGATCAGTTGATTTAACCGATGTGTAATAATAATGTACTCTTTCTTCGTCTCAAATTATATTTTTTTACATCTAAAGTCAAGGCAACTTATAATTCGAAATAGTATCTACCAGTCAGAGAATAATTTAATTTTTATCATTCTTATAAAATGACGGATATATAAAATATTATATTAATGACTCATATATCAGTACCAATAACACTGTCATTCATATAAAAGTGATAAAAAGTTAAATACCCGGTGACCAAGGTGTGTCTGAATCACACATCCTAAATATTAGTGGACTAAAATATTTTAGTCACCTTTTAATACCTCTTGAATGATTAATGAAATTAAAATGTTTTAGTCACTTTTTAGTCAGCTTATTTGACACTTTAATCTCTAATAAAATGACTAAAGTTTAGTACCTAAAGTTTACGCACCCCAAGTTTACTTGAAAGATCCGATAAGATAATGACATGCACGTGACCTCACGCTGACGGCGTCCGAATGCTCCGAGACGAATCGAAGCCGCCTAACGTGGGCCCCGGGCACGAGTGGGAACCCGAAAGGTCAGGTGGTGGCCTGGGCCCACCGGTCAGCCTCACCAACTAACCAACCGAGCCACCCACCCATCTTCACGGGCTGCTGCTTCGGCGGCGGCGGCGGTCGACGGGCGAGGACGGGACTGGTATGAGCAGGCGACCACGCGGGGCGGGCCCTCCCGTCGGCGTGGCTGCCGCCTGCCCCTGCTCGTCAACAACCACCCCACGCCGCCAAGCGGCTGCTGCGCGAGGGGCGAAAGAGACCTTCCCTGGCTAGCCGGTTGGCGATAGATATTTAAGCGGGGGGCAGGGAAGGTGGCTGGGCGACTGAAAGGGAGGTAGGTGGACGGTGGTGGTGGCATCGCCTCAATTCAACTTCCCCCGCATCTGCATCGGCAGGCAACGCGATTCACACCGCCCAGCGACCGGCGACCAAGCAGAGGAGGCAGCACGCCAGCACCAGCACCAGCACCAGCACCAGAGTCCAGAGGTGAGGGCACTGCTCTGGATCCTTCGCCTCCCGATCTCTTAGTTTGCGGCCTGTCCGATCCCAGCTCCGTATTATCATCCATCGCGCTGCCCCGCTTACCGCTCCGTCATCCCCAGATTTCAGTTCCACCGCGCTGGCTGAGATTTTTGTCTTTTTTTTTTTCTGGTACGGTTCTCTTGTTCCCGAAAGATGGGGACTTGAAGGGGGTGGCCGGTTGTTGAATTCAAGTAGAGATCGATTGTTGCGACTTGCGATGGCGGTGGGTAGGCGCTGCTAGCTCCGATCGCCGATTCTTTTTAGTCTGCTGTCTGTTGGCGCAGATCCGTGGAACTGAGACGCATTAGGGCATCACTCCATTGCCTTGCCCTCTTGCTCTCTTCTCCTCCGAATTATGACTTTTTTCTTCTTCTTTTGGCCTAGCATAGCACTGCTGTGTAAGTATTCAGTTACATCAGAGAAATTCAGATGGTTTCATCAACTGGCCTGGTTGTTAATTAGGCGCTGTTCTGTAATCCTATAGACCTATATGTTAGCCTGCCTGTTGATCACTTGATCTTTGACCCTCCGCTTATGTGTATTCACCTCATCGATCGCGTATCTTTCGTATTTTAAAAAAAGATTTAGTTTTCAGGACCCTACCAGCCTCCTGTCATTTGCATATACTCCTACGTTGCTTGCTAAATGTTGAAATGTATGCTCCCCTTTACCTGTCGGGTTCCTTTTAAACTTTGTTGGTGGTGGCAGTAACTTTGCCAGTTTGCCACCACAATTTGTATACAGTCATTACTGTCATGCTGGTTATTTACCATCCTTTTTGTTTACCGTCTTATTAGTTTCTCAGTATTTTGTTTCTGACAGTTGAGTATTCGAGCTTCTTCCTCCTTGTTGCTTATATGTATGGTCAATGTCATCGGCTCTCTGAAGATTTAACATGTGTGATGTCTGACTTGTCGAGTTCCTTTTGAATTATGTTACCGGTGGCAGTAAATTTGGCACCACAATGTGTCCACATACTTTAAGATGAAACAAAAAATGCAGTTGTTTCTGTCATGCTGGCTATGTCTTAATTTCTCGGTAATTTGTTTCCAACAAATGAGTATTAAAGCTTCCTTCTTATCATTTATATATAGGCATCTGAAAATTTAATTTCATTAACATGCATGCAATTTTTTTCAGCCTTTCGAGGTCAGTGAGATCTCCATAGACTAACCTTTGCAATACCTGATGTGTCTGCTGCATTTTTTTTTTCAGTGTAGGAGATGGCGCTCACAAGAATTGGTCTTGCCGGCCTTGCGGTCATGGGGCAAAACCTTGCCCTCAACATTGCAGAGAAAGGCTTCCCCATCTCTGTCTACAACAGGACAACCTCCAAGGTTGACGAGACCGTGCAGCGTGCCAAGGCAGAAGGAAACCTTCCCGTGTACGGCTTTCATGACCCTGCGTCCTTTGTGAACTCCATTCAGAAGCCGCGTGTCGTCATTATGCTTGTCAAGGCCGGTGCACCAGTTGACCAGACCATTGCGACGCTCGCAGCTCACTTGGAGCAGGGCGACTGTATCATTGATGGAGGGAACGAGTGGTATGAGAACACTGAGAGGAGGGAGAAGGCCATGGAGGAGCGTGGCCTCCTCTATCTTGGAATGGGTGTCTCTGGAGGAGAGGAGGGTGCCCGCAACGGCCCGTCCTTGATGCCTGGAGGCTCATTTGAGGCTTACAAGTACGTTGAAGACATTGTTCTCAAGGTGGCTGCTCAGGTCCCTGACAGTGGCCCATGTGTCACATATATTGGCAAAGGAGGATCAGGCAACTTTGTCAAGATGGTTCACAATGGAATCGAGTATGGTGATATGCAGCTGATTTCTGAGGCATATGATGTTCTCAAGTCAGTCGGTAAGCTCACCAACAGTGAGCTGCACCAGGTGTTCTCCGAATGGAACAAGGGTGAGCTCCTCAGTTTCTTGATTGAGATCACGGCTGACATATTTGGCATCAAGGACGAGCAGGGTGAGGGTTACTTGGTCGACAAAGTCCTGGATAAGACCGGGATGAAAGGAACTGGGAAATGGACAGTGCAGCAGGCTGCTGAGCTATCCGTGGCTGCTCCTACAATTGAGGCATCCTTGGACTCCAGGTTCCTGAGCGGACTGAAGGACGAGCGGGTCGAGGCTTCCAAAATCTTCCAAGGGGATTACTCCACTGGCCTACCAGTAGACAAGGCACAACTGATCGAAGACGTGAGGCAGGCCCTCTATGCCTCCAAGATCTGCAGCTACGCGCAGGGCATGAACATCATCAAGGCCAAGAGCTCAGAGAAAGGGTGGGGCCTCAACCTCGGCGAGCTAGCCAGGATCTGGAAGGGCGGGTGCATCATCCGCGCCATTTTCCTCGACCGCATCAAGAAGGCCTATGATAGGAACGCCGACCTCGCCAACCTCCTCGTGGACCCTGAGTTTTGCACAGGAGATCATGGACAGGCAAGCCGCATGGCGTAGGGTGGTCTGCCTTGCCATCAACAATGGAGTCAGCACCCCAGGCATGTCTGCTAGCCTGGCCTACTTCGACTCCTACCGGAGGGACAGGCTGCCTGCCAACCTCGTGCAGGCCCAGAGGGACTACTTCGGAGCTCACACCTACGAGAGGGTTGACATGCCTGGATCTTTCCACACTGAGTGGTTCAAGATTGCGCGCAACATCTCCAAGAACTGAGCTGCTCCATGGATGGCATGCCATGGCACACATTGACATGGTTTTCCTATTTTCGTCATCTTTGATTGCTGCAGTAGTGTTGAGTAATCGGTAATGTACTACTTGTAGGGGGAGGTACCGTGGTTAAATTTGATTTTTCGTACTCAGTGCTTAATTTGGTTCAGGAAGTTAAATTCGTCTCAGTTCTTTTCGTGTAAGCGGTTGGAATGGAGAACAATGATGTTTCTTGGAACTTCTCTATTGATCTTTTTAAGCTCGTTATATGAATATGAATAAATAAAAGCATTTTGACATGCTTGTGTTTGTTGATCAATTCTTGCCTTATGAAAACTCTGTTCTTCTAGCACTCCTTCATGCTGTCGGTTCTGGAATCTGGATAGCATTCTTTGCAGGCATGTTAGTTTATTATACGGATAAATCATTTTGACATGAATATTATGTTGATATCCTTTACCCTGATAAAAGACGCTTCTTTTCTCAGTAATCCTTTACTTGCATCGGAATTCGGAACAACTCTATGTTCTGCGTAATCTGCTCTGCAAGCATCTCAATTCCATCTGTTTCTGTCTACAAATTGCATATGATAATTTACCACGCGCTGTTCTTCGTTGTATTCTCTCTGTTAATGAATGCATCATTACAGAATTCAGAGAAGTCTGAATGATTTACATGTTACAGAATCAGCTAGCTAAAGAGTTCAGCTAACAACATGCTCAAAATATTCAAGGAAATTGACAGATGCAAAGACAAGCCACCAATAGTTTTTAATCCTCTCTATAAACAAATAAACAATGATTAATGATCTGGACAGTTTGATGAACACTGATCAAGCCTGCAGCAGAGGAACCAAAGCTTCTTTAACTTTGGTAAATATACACCTGTCGTAGGCGTATTTCTCCAGGCATAGAAGCAGCCCAGGCGAATTCTAAAAAAAAAAACGAGGCGCGCGTAATTGCTCTTGCAGTCTATGCTCTGCTCGCGCAACTGCGCTGTTTCAAATCCGGCTCCACAATCCTTCGTCTGTGGAATGGCGGAGGCGGCGGCGGAGCCGTGCTGTATCTCGCACGCGTTCGAGCGCGCCGCTCGCCAGGAACCCGGCCGTCTTGCCGTCATCCACGCGGCAGCCTCGGGCGGCAACGGCGAGGACCGCCGCTTCACCTGCGGCGATCTCCTCGCCGCCGTTGGCTCCCTCTCCCGCCGCATCGCCGCGGCGCTCGGCGGTACCCCCACCGACGCCCGCCACGACCGCGAGAAGGGCCCAGGTGCGTCAATCGACCGCGGTGCCCACTCGGCTGTTCTCGCTTGCTTGCACCACTGTTGTAGTCGCGTGTCTGACTGACGGGGATGAATTCGGAACGAACCTAGGGTTTCGGGCCGCCGGCGCCGTGGTGCCGAGGATTGTCGGGGTGTACGCCTCGCCGTCGGTGGAGTACGTCGCCGCCGTCCTCGCGGTGCTCAGGTGCGGCGCCGCGTTCCTCCCGCTGGACCCGTCGTGGCCGGAGGAGAGGGTCTCGTCGGCCGTCTCGGCATCTAACGCGGCACTCGTCGTGTCATCAGTTGGGTCGCGAGGCGTCACTGTGTTTGAGAATAGCGCCTGCCCTGTTCTGCACTTGGACGGTAGCATCCGGCGGTGGTTTCAGGATGAAAACGGTGGGGATGGCGGCGAGGAGCTTGCCTGGCCGTGTGAGCACGAGTGGCGCCGGAATTTCTGCTACGTGATGTTCACTTCTGGTTCTACAGGAAAACCAAAGGGTGCTTGTGGCACCGAGAAAGGTAAGCTGTTGTTGGGGCCTTGTTACTTGAGATATGCAGAGTGTATTGTGTAGATGTTGAGATGCCTTACCCCTTTCTCATTGTTGTGACTTTGACATCGTGAATCAATAGGTCCCACTATGTTTCTAATTGTTATGTGTTAAACCTTGATAAAAATAAGTCTGATATTTGTTCAGTCATGATTGTCTTATGGTAATAATGTCTTCAGTAAATTCTACTAAAAGTTCTAGCATATTGTCTGGTTGGATGAGGTATAGATATGCATACCAGAAATTATAGTGTAGAATATTTGTGACCGGCAGTGAAGTTGTATGTCTCAGAGCATAGGGTTTATATGTTTGCTATGGCATGGCTAGGTTTAATTTGAGCAGCCACCTTATGAAGACTTGTTTCTTTTGATGCCATGCCTAGGTCTTCTGAACCGCTTTCTGTGGATGCAAAGAAGGAATCCTTTATGCTCAGATGATGTGTTGTTATTTAAGACATCTGTCAGCTTTGTTGACCATCTACAGGAGTTCCTTTCTGCGGTGTTGACTTGCACACCACTTGTCATTCCTCCTCCCAGTGAGTGGAGAGCTAATCCAGCATCCTTGGCCAACTTGATTAAGGTTACATGGATCTTTATCCCAACAAGACACCGATATGATTTACATATTAGGGAACAAAAAGAAAATACTGCTTTCTGCGCCAGTTAGGTTTATTACAAAATGTTTCACGCAATGCTAAGCATACCTGCTTGTCTTTGAGACTGACACGTATAGAAGAATAGTCTTTCACAGGAACTTTGCTAGTATAGCTGCCTTCGATATTTGGAATTTCCATTTAATACTCTAAACTAAGATGAAAGTGAGGATAGACATTCTTGTAGCATGTTTGTTGACTAGGTTGGTATAAAGAATAATGGTTGTTTATTATAATGTAACTAGATCCTTTATTCTTTTTGGCATCGTATTGACATTGTATTCACACCTTATTCGTTCATCTTAGGTTTACCGGATATCAAGGATGACTTTGGTTCCATCACTTATGGAGATAATACTACCTACCCTGGTAGAAAAACTTTCTGATGGCTGTAACCCACTTAAGATCCTTATATTTAGCGGGAAGTTCTATCTATATCGCTGTGGAGGAGAGTCTATGAAGTTCTGCCAGATGCTACTATCATAAATCTGTATGGAACAACAGAGGTGATTCTATTTAATATCACTATTAATGAAATAAATTTTTTCAGTATCTTCTTGTTAGGCTTATGACCAGGAGTGCTTTAGTTATTTGTTTGTTTTACTACATTCATTAACCATTTTATCCCCTACATTTACAAATCTGTGTGATTTTGGACAAGATACTTTCAATTTCCATGTAGACTTCTAATCTAATATAATAGTCTAATATGATAAAATGTCTAGATTGACCATGTCAATCAGTAAAAAGTATTTTCGTTAAAAACACTAGTATCTATATTTCATGAAATTTATTTTCATAGTTCGATTAGACTACATGTTCTACCATCTATTGCAAGAGCAATTTTAAGAGTTTGCAGATCCACTTCTATTTCAGGTTTCTGGTGACTGTGCATTCTTTGATTGCAAAGATTTGCCTACAATTTTGGAGCAAGAAGAACTAAACAGTGTCCCAATTGGATTTCCTATTTCAAATTGTGAGGTTTCTCTTGTCACCGATTATGGACAAGCAGATGAAGGTGAAATCTCTGTCAGTGGAGCATGCTTGTTTACTGGATATTTAGCTGATCCCATGACAAGTAACTGCCTTGAAGGCAATGAAGTTTTAGCATACTACAGAACAGGTGACTTTGCCCGACGCCTAAAGACAGGCGAACTTATTTTTCTTGGGAGAAAGGACCGTATTGTTAAAATTTATGGGCAGCGTTTCTCACTGGAGGAGGTAGAATCCACATTGAGAGAACATCCTGATGTCAGTGACACTGCTGTTACTTTTCAATGTAATGGATCTCTGGATTTTAAGGCATACTTGGTGCTGAAGAGTAATGATCAATTTCCAAGTGATAGTGGATTAGATTCTTCCCAAGATATTATTGCACCACTTCGAAATTGGCTCATCATGAAGCTTCCACTAGCTATGGTCCCAAGCTTTTTTATCCCCATGAAATCATTACCTTTGACTTCGTCAGGAAAGATTGATTATGTCAAGTTATCTAGCTTGGATTGTGCATTGGAGCCTTGTGAAATTGAGCCAGAAAGCAGTGCAATTGATCCTCATATGCAAGTTATCAAAAAGGTCTGTACGTATCCTTGATTACTGTTGCTATTCTTTTATTATTACCTTTTCTTCGGAGAAACTTATTTAATTCTGCTGTTTAGTTTCAGTTAATTGTTTTTGTGCATATTATTTGTTAAATGAGTTATTGATATAATTCTTATTCTGAAATAGGCATTTTCTGATGCCCTACTGGTTGATGAAGTTTCTGATTATGATGATTTCTTTGCCTTGGGTGGTAACTCAATTACTGCAGCTCATGTGACCCACAAATTGGAGATTGACATGAGATTACTTTATATTTATCCCACCCCTTCTAAACTTTTTCATGCTTTACTTGGGGAGCGCAGTCATGTAGTTTCTCAAACTCCTGAGTTTCACAACAGAAAGAGGTTGAGAAAATCTGCAAACATATCAGATTCCTTTGATCCAGTTTCTGCATATTTGGGCAATAACTTTCATGGCCAAGGGCAGATAAGTAAAGAGGGTGCATATGATCACTTTGCAGGGAATCATGTAAATGAAACAGATGACCAGCTTAGCAAAAGTATGACTGACGATACGTACCAAGCAAAAAACCTGTGCCCAGATACATGCTCAAATGATGAAATTTTCAGTGCCAGTCCATGGATACTAAATTTTCATTTACAAAAGGTGTGGTCTATTGGCCGTTGCAATAGATTTATGCATGGTTATGAAGGGATGCTACAACTTGAAGATGTTTGCTCATACGTTCCATACAACAAAAAGGGTTGCCTCATGAAACTTTGGAGCATTCTTCTGGATTCATGTGTTGATGCCTCACCTTTGCTTGTTATAAGCAATGGGATGATGACCATCTTTATTGGTTCTCATTCATACTTCTTTCTTTGCATTGATGGTTATAGGTGAGTATTGCCTGTTACATGGAATTCTATGCTTCTTTTGATTTTCTGATTTACTATGAATTGTGAAACCAGGACAGTGAAATGTACCTCATGCTATATTATTTCTTTATTTAAGCTTATTCTTTATCAGTAATTTGTTTAAGTTATATTTGATGAGAAAATTAGTACCACCTGGTGTGTGAATACTGACTTTTCGTAGAACTTGTTTCATATCGGTTTTTTAGTGGATCACTGAGGTGGAGTGTCAAATTGGAAGGCCGTATTGAGTGTTCTGCCGCCATTACTGGTGATTTCTCGGAGGTAACAGCAACTCTTGAATTTCACCCCAAAGAAAAGATTATAACTAATTTTTAAAACACTCTGGCCGCCTGTTCACACATATTCCATACAGGTTGTTGTTGGATGCTATAAAGGTAAAATTTACTTCCTTGATATGTCTACGGGAAAACTATCCTGGACCTTTCAAACTGAAGGGGAGGTAAATTGACCTGGGAAACCTGGCATTTTCAGATAATTTCCCTCATTTATGTTCATGTTGGATTGTTGAAATGGTTATAGTTCCCTGATTGCTGTTTAATGTGAGAGTGTGTTGATCACGCATTTGACCTGCTACAAAGGTTATGTATTGATTATTTTGATTAGATAAGATATGTATAATGGTACATTAAGATTACTACCTTAGGAAGAACACCTTAAAGATTTTCATGTTTACAGCGAACCATACTGTTACCATCTCATGTCTCAAATTAGGGTATCTCCTTTCAGGTAAAAATGCAACCAGTTGTGGACAAGATGAGGAACTTAATCTGGTACCTCCATAATATTTTCCCTCTTTACTTTCATCCGCTATACAAGAGCATTATTCATCATGTTTTCTACAGTATGTGTGTATATATATCATTTTTGGTGAAAACATATTTGTTCTCACGATATAAATTTTAGTTTTCAGTGGATACCAATGTTCTATCCAGTTTGACCTCTTCTATCAGAGATGTACCATAACATTTGCACAAAAGATGACTCTAATTTTCTGCATCAGAAATCTTTATATTAATAACAGTGTTGTGTGCATTTTGCAGGTGTGGTTCTTATGACCATTACTTGTATGCATTAAATTACAAAGATCACTGCTGCACCTACAAAATTTCTTGTGGTGGAAGCATTTATGGTTCTCCTGTTATTGACATGGTATCATCACCGGTTCACAAAAATCATTTTATTAGATATATATACAGATGGGCTCTATTATTTTTGTGTCATCTATATTACCTCTTTGCAGGCACAAAACATAATCTATGTCGCATCTACAAGTGGCCTTGTGACTGCAGTATTATTTAAGGTGATTTTAAGATCTACTTTGGAAAATTTAAATGTCTAAAGCTCACTTTTTTTTTTAATTTCCCAATTGTTTGTTCCATGGATGTCCTTAGTTTTGAGCAAAACTTGATAAATGAATGCACTAATAACTTTTCAATATTTGTTTAGAGTCTCACTGGTTTCTTTTGGTGAAGCAGGAACCACCCTTCACAGTACTTTGGCAATACGAAGCTGGTGCACCAATTTTTAGTTCTCTTGCTATAGATTATCAAAGTGGAAAAGGTATTTCTCCAGCCATTTGACGCTGTTATATTTCAGAAGTCATACTTTGGTTCAATATGCATGTTACATTGAATGCCATAGTGTAACTCTGTGGTAACCAATCATCATTTGTTGGCTATATGCCATCGTGTTTAAGGTGGCAGGGTCAATGATAGTAGGTACAGTTACCTTCAATCACCTCTTATTTGATCAGTCTCTATATAAAAGCATGGCATAATTACAAAATTTGAATATAGATGCCATCTTATTTTATACCTCTTGGCTCATGCCAATCTGGGCCAATGTAGAGTTTGGTACATACCTTTTCCTTTTATATGTGCTGTGCTGATTATCACACTTGCTACATGCAGTTATTTGTTGCTTAGTGAATGGCCTAGTTATGGCATTGAACTCACAGGGCTCTGTTGTTTGGAAGGTAATTTTTCTTCTGTACCTTGTTTTTGTAGCAAAGGAAATGCATATGCATAGTTGAGTAAGAAAGAAAGAGCAATTGATGCTTAGAATCTACACTAGTTTGGCCCTTTATGACATTGTTTCAATGAGAGCAAAAATGCACTTTTTCACTCTGATGTTATACAATTGATCCAGTTTTCTTGTGTAGTGCAGTCTCAACATATTTATTAGTGTCGAAATCCATAACTTGCTATTAAAAATCCAGGCAACTGTTGGTGGTCCTATTTTTGCTGGTGCATGTTTGTCGCCCACCCTCCCTCATCAGGTATTTGCTTGTGCTTGAGTACATCGATAACTTAATGTACATCAGGAAACTAAGAAAATCTTACGCATTATGTCACTGGCAGGCGCTTATACCGTCCCGTGATGGCAATTTATACTCTTTCGATACTGTAAGTTTGATTTCATTGTACCATTTAATTTAGTGACTAATCAATCATGCATGCTTAAGAGTTTGCTTTGTGTTGCCAGTCTATGTTTTTTAACAAGGTGCCTCCAAATTTTAATTTGTAGTAATTGTTTTTGTTAAAAGATATGTAGATGTTAACTTGACCCTTGCTGGTAATAGTTTTCAAAAACAGTCGTAAATCTTAGCCAATTAAGCTGTGCCTATGGGTGATTTTTTTCGTTTACAACTTAGTTGCATAAACTCTTAATAGCATTGCTGCAGGTTTCTGGTGCCCTTCTTTGGGTATACAAGACTGGGGATCCAATTACTGCATCCGCTTTTGTTGATGAGCTGTTAACATCAGAGTCATCTGGACCATCTGAGAGGTACCGAACTTACTGGTAACACAGTCGTTAGCTATTAGATGTAAAGGAAATGACATGGCTGCTTTTTCTCTTCAGATTTGCTTGTATCTGCACGAGTTCTGGGAAGGTCCATGTCATCAGGATTAGAGCTGATGCTAAGTACAATCAGGAGCAAGCTGGTGAAGGTGTTAAATCTGAGGAGTTGGTCCAAGGAGTAGCGTCCATTGATCTTCCAGGGGACATATTTTCTTCTCCCTTGATGGTCGGTGGACGCATATTTGTTGGATGCAGAGATGACCGGTTACATTGTCTCACCATCACCACATAGTTTCAAGCGATTTTATTGGAGGTGATATAACTTGCCCATGCCTGGCTTTGCCCTGCTGCCTGAGATCATGTCTTCCGTTCCGTGACAAGGGCCTTTCTTATTGGCAAGGTGCACGGCAGCACAACACAGGACATGAACGAGTTTGACAGAAGCTCCTGATATGTCAAGCCACTATGTGCTGGTGGCTGGGGTGCAGCAAGGCACCCAATTTAGAGCGCAGATACGTTGGCTGGATGGCGAGGAGGGGAAGCCATGCGGGCAGTTCAAGGTTGGGAGAGCAGAGACCGTGGATTCAGTAAACGTCTTCTCCCACCTTCTGGCCTGCGTGAGGGTGGCGAGGGAGGTGTACCGGGTTTACCCCAGGAAGGCCTCAGTTTGGGCACTCCATGGTGGCGAGGAGGGTGACGCGGGGAGGACAAAGTATGACATTGTGGTGATGCTCAGTGGTTACGTTGAGCGGTATGGTACCAGCTTCGGGTATCTGAAGAAGGTGGAAGGCTTCAGGAGCATCTTCACACACCAGGATGTCGGAAGCCATGCTGTCCACTTCCTTCAGAAGAACGATCTTGGGGTGCTTTCACATCAGATACTGGCCAGGAAGGTGCCCAAGGGCGAGGGATCAGCTCTGCCTCCCGGGGATTGCTGGGAGCTTGATCCTGCATCATTGCCTCCTGAGTTGCTGCGCATCAAAGCGTCGACCCACGGAAATGACCTGGCTGTGGTGTAAAAGGTTGCAGGTGTTTTAGTTGATAGGATCGGCTGTGCATATAGCACATAAATCGCAGAGGAAGGCTGTTGGTTTGTTCTGCCATGTTAAATGGTGTGAGGATGAGTCTGATTTGCCAACTCTAGCTGAGAATTGATAATGTTTATGATCCTTATTGGTGTAGTTTCCTAGGTAGCATAATGAAACTTGTAGGTATTTGAGTTTCAAGTTCTGCTGCCCATGATGTACCTTTTTGTCATTGTGCTCAGAAACAATTTTTACCGCTGAATTTATTAGACGGATTAAGTCCATTTTTGGACCCTCAACTATTGCCTTTGTCTAATCTTAACCCTAACTACAGAACTGTTTAATTTTGGCACCCCAACTATCAAACGTGTTTAATTTTTACCGCAGAGCCATCTGAAACCCACTCAAAACTGCCTCGTGGTTAAAATTAAACGGATCTGATAGTTCAGGTGTCAAAGTTAGACAAAGGTAAGAGTTGAGGGGCCATAAGTTTTTACCGCTGAATTTATTTGTATATAACTTTGTAAGCTTTGTATATATCTTTGTATAGTTTGAATGACGGATGGAGGAATGACCAAAACTAAACTTGTAAACTTTATGGTTGATGATTATTTCATTTGAAATCAGTTGTGGTTCTAAAATTCTGTTTGAAGTTCTCATATTGAGAAACTGGAGTTTTTTCAATTGTTCGAATGAACTCAGATAGAGAAAGAGCCCAAATCGAAGTTGTAGATCTTGATGAGATATATTATATTTTTAGAATTGTTACTGAAGTTTAATTTATGATATTTTTTTCAAAAATATAGGATAAAAATCAATAAATTTTAGATAAATATTTTAATACATAGATATACTTATCAATAAGTAAATTGAAATATATAAAAAAAAATTATTAACATCTAATTTTTGGCTCCTCAATTCTCACCTTGGCATGCCTTTGACACCTCGATAAAAAAACGTTCAATTTTGAGTTTTTGACCCAAGGTGGTCTTGAGATGGCTCAGGGTCAAAACTAAACGGTTTGGTAGTTGAGGTGCCATGGTTTTGTAGTTGGATGTTGAAATTACACAAAGACAGAAGTTGACAGCTAAAGATGAGCTTAATCCTTAATTCCTTATTAGAGTATGGTTAAAAACTTGGAGTCAGTGGTTGAAATTTGCATTTAATTACTACCACCCCACTCACTAGTCAAGCTCAGCTGCTTGATGGCCCACCTGCAGCCACACAGTCGTCGGAGGGAGCCAGTGTGGTTTGAGTCTCTAGTGTTGACGAGAGGCATAAATGAGTGGGATAAATAACAAAAAAAAAAACAAACAAATGGCTAGTCTAGTAGTGGGGGGGGCTTTGGTTAACGCTTTCCAAAACTAGCCGTTGCTCGCTCCACGCCAACACTCACAGCCGCTCCTCTCTCGAATCGAATCTCTTCATTTATCATTTTTCATTCACTCGCTCCCCCGGCCTCCTCTTCTCTCGCTGCTGCTCTCCGCTCTCTTTCATCTCCGCCGGAGAAATTCAAAAACCAGCCAGCAGGCGATTCCTCCCCCACCGCACACGCACAGGCGGCGGCGCTTGGTTTCCCCGACCGCCAGCCTCATAGGAAGGAGAGGCTCCCTGTTGCTCCGCCTCGGGTGCGCGCTCCCGGGGACGGCCGGATCGCCGCGCTCCTCCCCCTTCCCGGCGCGCGGGCGCGTTGGTGAGTAGCTGGCTTCTCCGCGGTACTGTACATCCTCCCTCTCTCCCTCCGTCTCCTCGTTTCCCTGCGCGGCGCGCGGCGGTTCCTGCTCGCCACCTCCCCACTCGGTCACTCACTCACTCCCACTCTCCGCGCGGCGGAGTTGTTGACGGCGTGTCGCGTCCGGGGGCTGGGTCTGCGCGGATGAGTCCTCACCGGCGCGGAGGCACGGGCACGAAGGTGCGCCTCCGGTTTCCCCAGTGGCGCGGGGGCGCGGTAGATTAGGAAATCGGTTTGCTCTGGTTTAGGTGGATTTGTTCTAGAAAGGAAGGTAGTTTGTTTATCCGCGGCTGCCCGCTTCTGGGATTCCTTATTTTTTTCGTGACGCGGCCTCTTTGGATCGGGTTTCCATATTATGTGTGCTGATAAATCCGATCCACTGGTGTCTCAGTGCCGACTACCGTTCTGTTTGCCCCCCCACACCCCCCCTCCCTTTTGACAAGGGTTTGGATCGGACATCATCTCGAATTTGAGATGCAGATTCCTTTGTGGGGATTTTGCGAGATTTTGGAATCAGCAATTCCTCGTCTACGCCCTGCAGAGTCTAGAATGAATGCAGCTCGTGACGTGACGTGACGTGACGTGAGTATTCAATCCAGTACGGGTTTTTGCTTACATGGAAATTGCTTTGTTTGTTCCTGCATGATTCAGCGGAAATCAGAGCTGGATTTTCGTTTCTATAATACGCTGGGTGTCAATTTTTGCAGCATTTTAACTCTCGAAAGTTGGTGCCTAGATCCCTGTACAATACGACTAACGTCTGTAGTTTATTTCTGCTGCTAGAAACTAAACATTTGTTTATTTGGATTTGAAGTTAAGGCATTTTAGAAAAAATGTGTTTGCCAACAATTGCGATTATGATCAATGATGCAATTTATTTTATATTCAAGTGATTGCATATAATAAATTACACTCGACCGTTGTTGCATTTTAGCACATCCAGTGTCTTCTTCGGCAAGAATCTTGTAACAACACTTGCTGCTCCTTTTTCAATTCCTAATTCCTAATATCTTTGTTTTATAGATTGTAAAGTGAGGAATAAATTAAAAGATGGGCGCGTCAAGACCGCCAAGCACCCCTGCATCAAAGGGTGGTGAGCACACACCGATGTCGACTCCTGGTGGCAGCTCAAGGGCCAAGGAGGAGAAGATTTTTGTTACAGTGAGGGTGAGGCCACTAAGCAAGAAGGAGCTGGCTGTGAAGGACGACGTAGCATGGGAGTGCGCTGATAACCAGACAATCTTGTACAAGGGCCCTGCGCAGGACCGAGCTGCACCGACATCTTACACTTTTGGTAGCGTAGCTTGATCAATTCATGAGTAATGCAAATCAAGAAAATCTGTTTGCAACTGATCAATGTCTTTGAATTCCTTTCCTTCCAGATAAAGTGTTTGGGCCAGCATGCCAAACAGACATCGTCTATGGAGAGGGAGCTAAGGATGTTGCAATGTCTGCATTAACAGGCATTAATGGTAGGTTAATCCTCAGTTTGTATATTCGTGGTAGTGGAGTGATCATGTGCAAGTGATCCCTTACCTTGTGTTTGTTTGCAGCCACCATTTTTGCATATGGGCAAACCAGCAGTGGTAAAACATTCACGATGAGAGGCGTTACAGAGAGTGCTGTTAGTGATATTTATAGACACATAGATAATGTGAGTTTCATAAATCTGAGGAAGTCATTGCTTTTTGCTTTGTAAGTGTTATAACTCATAATTGTTCTTGTTTAGACTCCTGAGAGGGAATTTGTGATCAAAATATCTGCTATGGAAATTTACAATGAGATTGTGAAGGATCTTCTACGACCTGAATCTGCTCCCCTTCGGTTGTTAGATGATCCCGAGGTTTGTTTACAACTTTGTCAGTTATTACAATGGCCCAAGAAAATTTTGATCTTATAGTGAACTAAATGAAAATGTTTTCTGTTTGACAGAAAGGAACCATTGTGGAGAAGTTGCAAGAAGAAATTGCTAAGGACAGCCAACATCTGAGGCATCTAATCAGCATTTGTGAAGGTAAATACTATGTTCTGTCAAAAGAAGAAGGAGAAATGAATAGTGCTAATCACTTTAACTACCTTTCGACTGATTGCAGAACAAAGACAGGTTGGGGAGACTGCACTAAATGACACTAGTTCACGTTCCCACACCAAATCATTAGGCTGGTACGTGTCCTGTTTGCATTGAGTCATTCCAGGAAAAACATGGTGAGGAAAGTATTAATCTTTTGTGGTGTATATCTTTATCCAGACTCTCGAGAGCAGGCTCCGTGAAGTTTCAGGATGCGTTAAATCTTTCGTTGCTAACCTGGTAAGCATCATTAACCTCAAAGGTCTTGTATATTGGTGATGCTGATATTCATAATTTCAATAATTGCTTCCTTTGCTTGCAGAACTTTGTTGACCTTGCTGGAAGTGAACGAGCTGCACAAACACATGCCATAGGTGCAAGGTTGAAAGAGGGTTGTCATATAAATCGCAGTTTGTTGACTTTGACTACTGTCATCAGAAAGCTAAGGTAGAATTTAAAACTCAAATTCTACTTGTGCGTAAGAAGCCTCAGTCAGATTTATTTAGTAGCTTTTCTCTGCATCCATCTAGAAATTGTAACATTGAAGATTTCTGCTAATGAAATGCATCAGATAAACTCTTCATTAACTGTATTAATTTACTGTAGCATTGGCTTTAGTTCTAGTTATTACCTGTTTGACTTATACAAGGTAATTTGGGTACTTTAGCTCATAGTAAATTCATAGATGAGTACACATGGACGATGTGCTAAAGAAAATGTATCAGACAAAATGCATTCTCCTGAGATGCCGTATCCTCATTGGCCATTTTCCATTTTGAGCAAGTCAGTCAGCATGTTTGAAACACGCTTGTGGTCTGTTTGCATCTCGTGGTAGTCAGATAGTGCAATCTTTTCCTTTTTTTTTTAAGAATGTCTACCTTAATTATCGTTTGGCATAAATCATAAGAGTCAAAACTGGAGGATAAATGCTTCTGGTCCATGAATTCATCTTGCTAAACAAAAGCTTCTAAGACGACTTCCATGAATTGACTGTTTTTCTGCTTTATTCAATTTTGTTCTAGTTTGACCTTTAACAGTCAATAACTTCAGGTTTGGTGTTAGATAATGGCAATTATAGATGGTTGCTATATTCAGTTTTCAAAATAGGATATCTCTCAAATTAAAGCATTTGTCACGTTAAAATAACTGTTCTACAAATATGTTGTTTAATTTGCTTATTTTGTATCAGTGGATTGTCAAAGAAGGGGAAATATGTTCCATTTAATAAATGAAATTTTAGTGCTTGGTATGGTCTCCACAAACCTAGATGACGTGTATTTGGCATCATTGCAAGTAACTGAGAGTTACTTTTTCAGTCCTTCATGAATTTCTCATGAAGAAAAAGTAGTTAGTAGTGAGGTATTCTGTGTGGTTTAAAGAACTCTCATTGTTCTTGAGTGTACACTCAAGAAGCTCGAGAGATGTGGGTATACAAGCTGTAAGCATTCAGATTGTATGAGCTAGAGAGACATGCATTGTTTCTAGTTTTTTATAGAAAATTCAAGCGACAAACATCCATCATTATTTGTAACTGAAACTTAACTGTAAACTTCAATTGCAGTTCAGGGAAAAGAAGTGGACATATACCCTACCGAGACTCGAAGCTGACTCGCATTTTACAGCTTTCTTTGGGTGGAAATGCAAGAACAGCAATCATCTGTACCATGAGCCCAGCCCTGACACATGTAGAACAATCTAGAAATACTCTATTCTTTGCAACCTGTGCAAAGGAGGTCACAAATAATGCAAAAGTTAATATGGTAAGGGCGTGAGTCATGACTCCAAGACAACTTCTCTTTGTGCTTGTGCCTTAAACAATTGTTGAAATACATCAATGTACAACTCAACAATACATGTTCCATGCAGGTTATATCAGATAAGCAATTGGTGAAGCACCTTCAGACAGAACTTGCTAGACTAGAATCAGAGCTGAGGACCCCTGACCGTGGCTCCTCTTCTGATATTCTCATAATGGAAAAGAACAGGAAGATTAGACAGGTAAAGTCTCTCCAAGGTTTCATATTCACTTTTAACTTTCAAGAGCTCACTAAATGCTTGAAATCATTACCATGTTTTACTTGATCTAATCAATGAATTGTGTAGATGGAAATCGAAATGGAGGAACTCAGGAAACAGCGAGACAATGCACAGTCAGAGCTCGAAGAACTGCGGAAGAAGAAGAATGATCACCAGCCAGTAAGAATCTGCCTTTTGTTTGTCCCGAACTTCTCTTTATTACCATTAGCCTAACCCTTTGGGGTTGCACTCTACTCTTGCAGGGGTGGAATCCCTTTGACTCGCCACAAAAAGCGCGAAAGTGCCTTACATTTTCAGGATCACTAGAGCCAAGTAACAAAATTAAGATGATGAGGAGCTCAATTAGGCAATCATCTACTGCTCCATTTATGTTGAAGCATGAAATCCGCAAGCTGGAGCAGCTACAACAACAGCTTGAGGTTGAAGCAAACCGCGCCATTGAAGTACTTCACAAAGAAGTTGAATGCCACAAGCATGGCAACCAGGATGCTGCAGAAACCATCGCTAAACTTCAGGCAGAAATCAGGGAGATGCAATCTGTTAGGTCTGAGAACAGAGACGTGGAGATGATTACAGATGAAGGAAATGGATCTGATTTGAAAGATGAGATTTCTAGACTTCATATGCAAGACAATGACATTGCCAAACTTGAGGCGAAGTTGGAAAATGTGCAACGGTCTATTGACAGATTGGTGATGTCACTTCCAAATGTTGCCATGCCGTGTAATGAAACTACCCCAAAGTCAAACAGATCAAAGAAGAAGAAGAGACTTCTTCTTCCTCTGGGTGTGAGCAACAACATCAACAGAGCAAATATTCTCAGAGCACCTTGCTCTCCCCATTCTTCTAGTAGGCCTTCAGAATCAGAAATTGAGAACAGGGCCCCAGAGGGTGACACTATGTCTGTTGAGGGCTCAGAAAAGGCTACTCCCACCAAGAGTGAAGATGGAGATATGTCATCTCGTGATGAAACACCACGCTACAGGCGCTCCAGTTCAGTCAATATGAAAAAGATGCAGAGGATGTTCCAAAATGCTGCAGAGGAAAATGTTAGGAGCATCAGAGCCTACGTGACTGAACTGAAGGAGCGAGTTGCAAAACTTCAGTACCAAAAGCAGCTGCTAGTCTGCCAGGTTCTGAACTCACTTGACCTTGAACTTATATACAATTGTTATCATTCCTCCCCTAAAAATTCTGCTTTACTGCTACTAACATATGTACCATCGCTGTATTTTACAGGTCTTGGAGTTGGAATCTAATGAAGGCAAGTCGAATGGAGAGGATAATTCTGGGCCTCTACAGGATGGTCCTGATTCATGGGACAGATTATTCAAGGAGCAGATGCAGTGCATTATTCATCTGTGGGATCAGTGCCATGTATCGATCATACACAGGACCCAGTTCTACCTGTTATTCAGGGGTGATAAGGCTGATCAGATATACATTGAAGTCGAAGTAAGAAGGCTGGTTTGGCTGCAACAACACTTCGCCGAGGTCGGTGATGCAAGCCCTGGCGCTGTTGATGACCCTGCAGTTTCACTTGTCTCCAGGTACTGAATAACTAGTGCAATAGCGTCTAAGTAACAAGCTGCTTGTTTTCTCTGAGTTTCACCTGTTGTGGTTCCAGCATTAAGAGGGGGGGGGGGGGGGCGGGGGGGGGGGGGGAGGGAACAGTGTTGAAGAGAATAACCAAAATAAAAGGAAAATAGTGTGTTTACACTACATACCTTTTAGCCATAGTTGTGTTCATTTCATTAGCCATAACAGTGTTTCGTATGTTGCAGTATGAAGGCATTGAGGAACGAACGAGAGTTCCTTGCTAGAAGGATGGGATCAAGGCTGACGGACGAAGAGCGGGAGCGCCTCTTCATCAAGTGGCAAGTGCCCCTGGACGCGAAGCAGCGGAAGCTGCAGCTGGTGAACAAGCTCTGGACGGACCCCAACGACCCGGCGCACATCGACGAGAGCGCGGACCTGGTGGCCCGGCTGGTGGGCTTCTGCGAGGGCGGCAACATCAGCAAGGAGATGTTCGAGCTCAACTTTGCAGTCCCCACGAGCAGGAAGCCGTGGATGGTGGGCTGGCAACCTATTTCAAACATGATCAGGGAGAAGACCCAGCAGCTCTGGTGAGAACTGAATCAAATGATGGTGCCGGCCGGCCTCGCCTGTGTTGTACAGATGGAATGAACAAGAGACAGTCAGTACATTTCGTGATGGTCGGTGGTTCAGCTCTGGAAATTGTTGATCAATTGGGGGAAGAATCTCAACTTCCTTCCCGGTTGGACGGTTGGTCAAGGCCACAAGCAGGTCGGTCGGACTGGTATCCTCTTCCTGTGTCCTGTGTAGATGGTGACAGAGAGAGAATCTGAATGTTCTCGCATTCTTTACATATTTCCTTTCCAATTTTATGCCAAGTTTTGTCTGTTCCTTTTGTTTTATGATGGATGTGATCTGGATCTGATGAGTCGATTCAAATTCTTTTGCCCCACCTTTTTCTGCTGTCTGTCTGTGCACCGGTATTGCTGGATCATGATTGTCAATCACATCACAAATACTCTCAATCTTGTTTCGGGCCTAAGGGACAATAAGCATTTACGGAGTATCTTACCCAATGACTCCACGTTAATCCTCACCAGAAGCACTAGAAAAAAAAATAAATACTAGAAATTACCATATTAATCAGAAACATCTAGCCATCAAATCAAAAGACTTAACCATCTATAACCATTGGATCTATTTTTCCCACGTTAACCCACCTAACATTATTATAGATCTATTTTTTCCTCACGTTAACCTACCATTTATTATAGGTAAAAAATATCCAAAATTTCCACGTTAACCCACCTAACATTATTATAGATCTATTTTTTTCTATCTTTCCCACGTTAACCCACCTAACATTATTATAGATCTATTTTTCCCTCACGTTAACCTACCATTTGTTATAGATAAAAAATATCCAAAATTCCCACGTTAACCAATCTAACACTATTATAGATCTATTTTTTCCCACGTTAACCTACCATTTATTGTAGGTAAAAAAATATCCAAAAATCTTATTATTCTAGAGACACGATAAAAGAAAACTCACGGTTCATAAAAAGGTAACTAATGAGGTGCTAAAGGTTGGCTAATATAATATCCAAAACATCACATCTTTCCTACCAATATCTTCAGCATCCATCACGTTCAAAATTAGTTAATCTATTAATTAATAAAAAATCATATTTGGCTGTCTTCTATTTTTCTTTTCTAGAAAACTAACCACCTATGCCACTTACACAAATTACTAATTAGAGGCTCCAATAGAGGCTCCACGTTAATCCTCATCAGAAGCGCTAGGAAAAAAGATAAATGCTAAAAATTACCACATTAATCAGAAATATCTAGCCATCAAATCAAAAGACTTAACCATCTATAACCATTGGATCTATTTTTCCCACGTTAACCCACCTAACATTATTATAGATCTATTTTTTTCCTCACGTTAACCTACCATTTATTATAGGTAAAAATATCCAAAATTCCCACGTTAACCCACCTAACATTATTATAGATCTATTTTTTCCTATCTTTCCCACGTTAACCCACCTAACATTATTATAGATCTATTTTTTCCTCACGCTAACCTACCATTTGTTATAGATAAAAAATATCCAAAATTCCCACGTTAACCAATCTAACACTATTATAGATCTATTTTTTCCCACGTTAACATTATTAGCCAAATCTGTTCTCAGGCTTGCCGCTATTGCTGGTGCCGAGTATTTGCCTGTGCGGTCATCTATATGAAGCGTCAAACAAGTTTGGTTTTGAGATTTAGAACTTTTCGCGGCGTGGGTATATTTTAGATGAAAATCAGTTTCTGGATATTTCTAGTGTAATCCAGAGTGCTTGTAATATGTTGATGTACCCAGCTATTATATAATATAGTTCTTCTTTCGTCGCAAAAAAAAGTTAATTAATCTATTAATAAAAATTGATATAAGGTTATCATGTCATAAAAAATAGAGGCAATTTATCCACACCAACAAACAAGATATGTGTATGTTGATAGACTTTTTTATTATATATAAATAAAAAGGTGGTAGTTTTTATAGCAATGAGAATGATAAAATTAGCTCTCTTAATTTACATCTAAATAATGAAAATCTAGCAGTTATGAACTTCAATTAAAAAATATCCCATAAATTTGTATTTAAATTACCTACATTTATCATTATGACAGATAATGCAAAGTACCTCCTCAGTTTGTATCCAAATCACAATAACAAAGATAATATAAAGTAAAAATTTTGATTATCCAAATTATCAATAGTGCTATTAAAAAATAAAAACATGTCTAAATCTACATGTAAATACTATATATAATTTATTACGATAAGCAAATTAATAATCATTGTTATTTAAAATAAGTTTATCATATATATGTCAACTAAAATATTCCAATAGTGGTAATATACTTTATAAATAAAAAATAACAATAAATTCACATGTAAAATCTAATATATGTTATTACGACAAAAAATTAATAACCATTGTTATTTAAACAAGTTTATTATACATTGCAAACATTACTCCACATCAATAGTAGCAATCTCATATGACCTCCACATAAATGCTCCATATTGTTAAATGTATTTTAAGTGCTCTATGTTTTCGTAAAACGATAGTACTACACCATAGTTATTTCAATCAATTAATAAATTGGATATCTTGATTTGCAGTCCAAGCAATAATGATTTTTTTGCATTGTTGTAGCAAAGTGTAATCTAGAATCTACATTTTTTTTAAAAAAATAAATATTATAATAAGGTGTTGCTAAATATTAATGTTTAGCCAACCAATCTTAAACCAACATATTCATCATGATGACATTCAATTAATAAACATGACCCAACATCACACCAAAATCTCTAAAACATATTGTAACCACCCAAATAAATGCGCCTAACCTATTGATTTTTTCAAAATAATGCACCACCGCCGAAATAATTAACTAATATTTCTTCCAAATTTTTCCAAAAGAATATGAAAACAAATCTATCCAATGTTGGTGGAATCCAATCCCACTATTGAATATAGACTACAAGCAAACGCCATCAAAGTTTCAATGGCTCATTAATGCCTAATGTCATCCCATGTGACCTTTGAAAGCAGAAACTACAATGATATATAATGGAAACAGTAATAAACCAATACTCTTGCTTTCTTCCACATGCAACTTTTTTGTTCAATAATTTGTTTTAATTAATATATCAATCCAATTATTATCACGTCTACTGATCATATATATAAGGAGAGTATAATTTGTAGCCAACTACATAATAAATTATTCTGTAGCCACTTTCATTTACAATAGTTTTATATAAACTAATTTGTGATAAAGTAACTATATATTTATGATAGTTGTGTTACTATAACACATGAAGATATTTATTGTAAATTATAGTAAATCACTTAGTAAGAAATTACTATAATCTCACAAATTAGCATAGTAACTACTATCTGCTGCTGACTATAGAATAACTTATTTTGTAGCCACTTTGAGTTACGATAATTACTATGCTAATTTACAATATTATAGTAACTCTTTACTATATGATTTACTATAATGTTATGAAGATTATAATAACCCCTTATTTTGTGATTTACTATAACATTACGGTAAATATCCCCAGTATATAAAATTATTGTAGATAGACGTGGCTATAGAATAACTTATTCTATAGCTGGCCGACTACAGAATATACTCTCCCATATATATGATAGAGAGAAAGTTACCATGGAGAACATCATGCCAACCTAAAAAGTCATATACACTAATGAGATGATTCTGAAAGGAGCAACACAACAAATATATACCAAATAATTTCAAAGATGCTATGACAATGTGTTAAGAACTTCAGAGCAATGAGTTAATTATGTTGGTGACACAATTCATGAAACAACAGATCAGAGTACAATAAAAGTCATGCCAAACATAAATATTATGGATTAGCATGTTATCCTAAAAAATACCATCAATAAAGAATATAATTTATGAAGTCAACCAAAGGCATACATCTAAATATCTAATACTCAATCATGAACTCCAACATGCCTATGTACTACACAAATTCTGCCATAATAGGATGCAAAAAAAATGAAGGAAAAGTAAACAACCAACCATGGAATCAAGCTAATGTGACATTATTAGCTGTGGGACGATGATCTCTCTCAATCATTTCAATGTGAATTCTATCCATATGTGCAATGTTGAATTTAATTCAAACTTAATTATATAAAGTAATTTTATTACTTAATATATATTAAATAATATTTTCTATTGCTTAACTATCTCAAGGTTAGCCCGTGCAGGAGCACGGGTTGATGGACTAGTGTACTATAAGAACGACGCTTCTGGTTACTCCCTCTGTACTCGTATTACTTACATTTATAACAGTGACATGGTTTTCAAAGCGTAATTTTGACTATTTTTTTTTAAAAAAAATTATTGAAACATAATATATGTATATGTTTATGAACGTATTTTCCAAGGCAAATCTATTGATATGATTTTCATTTTTTCAAACTCAATAACTTAAAAATTATTTGTAGCAATAGGAGTAATCTTAACAATATTATTTCTAGGCTAGTAGTAAGATTTTTCTTCTCTGCATATTTCATAGGAGTTAATGGCTAGTAGTTCTACTATAAAGCTAATGGAATTGGCTATTTAGCTGATAGCTTGTGCTTTTTATGATTTAATCACTCATTAGCTATTTAGCCATATATTAGAACTATACCACCTTAAACTATTTATTATTCTCTCATTGTCAGTTGCAGGATCAAATTGACTGACATGCCTACAAATCTAAAACTGACTTGTCTTACATTAGAGTTAAGCAGATCTCCCAGGCTTGTTGTTCGACGATGAGGGATCTCCATTGGCCAAGTCTCAGTCAGCTCGTGACTTGGGTAGGCTTGTTGTTCGACGATGAGGGATCTCCATTGGCCAAGTCTCAGTCAGCTCGTGACTTGGGTTTTTTGGCGTCAACAAAATCATTGATCCAATGAAAATTATATTTAAATTCTCACATTTGAAATTCAAATTTTCTAAATGATCACGGAGGGAGAAATGACCAAAACCAAAGTTATAGTACTTGACGGTGTCCTCAACTTTGCAGTTGAAAACCTTTTCATTTGAATTCGTTTGTGGTCTCAAATGGTTATATCAAAATCAAGTAAAGTGTTGAGGAGGAGAATGAATATGCTCTATGACATCAGGTAAATTTAGGGGCTCTTGGTGCATTTATATGAAAGGTGCCCCTTTAACATAATTATCTCAAATTTTAGATGAATAAAAGTATATATACCAATTTGTCAAATGTGTATCTAAGGTGCCAAGGCATTGAAAATAAATGAGTCGTATCTATTTTGTTGCCTATCTATTGCCACATTTATCAACATTACTTTTTGCTTCATTATTCACATCTTATTAATGCAGAATTGATGGTTTGTTCAAAGCTGTCTAGGCATGTATTGTTTTGCTAAATTAGTGTGATTTTTATGCTCTATTACCAACACGAGGATTCCTTGGCAAAAATTTGTGAGTAGCTCCTCGTATGCTATAAATAGAAGCGTGAGGGAAAGCGTAGTATGCATAACAATCAACATTATTCACAATTTGTAGGTTACTAGAGAGGAAGAACTTCGGACTTGCCAACTAGTCATGACGACGACTACAAAAGTAATCCTTCAACTCATGGTTTATGCTTTAGTTTTTACCATCCTTACGACACATCAAACAACCTATGGTGAGGATGATTGTTACGATGAGAAAAATAATGTTAAGCGTGATTACAAAGATACCCTTGCTATACATAAAGACTGGGAGGATCCAAGCCCCAAATGTCGTGAAACCGTGCAGAAATCTGACATTGCGTGCATTTGTCGTATCATTAGCATCTTAGAAGAGATTAAAATAAGTATGGGTAAATTTGTCCGGCTTGCACGCGAATTGGGCAAGACAATTCCTGGTGAAGGCAAATGCGGACGTAAGTACCTAGTACTATTATCCCTGTTTGAGATAAATTATCATGGTTTTGTTAAGTAGTTATAAGTAATGATGAGATTTTCATGAACGACAAGGGGATACTTTTTTTTTTGCAGATTGGACGGTTCCACCGCCACTATCCCCACAATCGTGGGCACATTCATAGAGAGAAATGAGGAGGCAAGGTCAAATTCACCCCGTAAATTATTTAATGGACTAAACGTGCTTTGTGAGTTATTTAATGGAGCAGTCGCCTCGACTGTTGGACTTCTTCTATAAGAACGCAGGAGCATCAGCGGGGGATCAATCAATCATCTTCCTTCTAGCTTCTCTGT
Source organism: Microstegium vimineum (assembly GCA_022036555.1). Taxonomy (NCBI): domain Eukaryota; kingdom Viridiplantae; phylum Streptophyta; class Magnoliopsida; order Poales; family Poaceae; genus Microstegium; species Microstegium vimineum. The sequence goes on along the minus strand of CM039126.1, from coordinate 1,083,309 downwards.
TCTCTCTACCAGGTACTTGAATCAAGTTATATTTGTGAGCAAAGCAATTTAGTTGGGTTAGTGACACACACGTCCTCGGTACAACTGAAGAGAACGCAGCTGGCAGCACGAGTCGCGGTTCGGTTCTGTCAATGAACGCTCGCGGTCTTCTTCTGCATGGCTGATAACGACCTACTCAGTGGCGGATCTAGGATGTGATCAAGTGGCAACTAATAAAGATGATGGTAATTGACAATAAAATTTAGTGGTGATTTAGGACTAATATTACAGTAATTTAAAAGAAAATTGAGGCTCATGAGCATTAGCATAGTCAGAATTTTAATTTAGGGTGGTATAATTCAATATAATTTCTTTTAATAATATAGTTTTTTTAACACATCAGCAAATATCTTCGATTTTTTTGCTACAATGCACATAGAAGCTAGAACCAATGATACAAAAATATAACGATTTTTTATGACTCCTGATTCATTTTAAGAGAAAAATAACTGCTTATTCTAGTATATGAATGAGCTGACACCAAAATCGAATAAAACTCAACCAAATAAGTTATAAATATACAATTGAATGAAATATAAGATAAATATATTTTAAAAGTATTACAAATATTTCTTAAAAATCTAAATATTTAAAATTCCTCTCTACCTATGCCACGGCTCACGAGGGGGCTACAGCCCCCATCCCCCACACCCCAAAGCCCCCCTCGTGCCGCCAATGGACCTACTACTGCAGGCAGACCTACGAGGCTAGTTCAACAAAATATATCCACATTGCATTGCAGGGTCAAACAATGGAATCCATCACTTTTCAGCAATCATCAGATTGAAAGAGTACTAGCTAGTAGTCTAGTACACTGTCCTTCTTCTCCAAACTCCCGCTCCCGCTCCCCTTCCGTCCTCATGTCCACCACCAACAACAACCCATCAACAACACATCCTGGACAACGGCGGACGTCTGGCCGGATGGGCAGACTGAAGCTATGCTAGAGGAAGTGGTGGAGTTAGGAAGATCCTAGCTAAGACGCCCAACAATCCAGTGTCGGTGTGGAGAGAAGTCGCGACGCGTCTACGCCTGCGCCTCCGTGTGTTCCAAAATGGCTCCTCCCGCTCCCCGTCTCCACAAGCGTGCCGCATCCGCTTCGAGGCGGCGGAGCTCCTCCTCCGACGGTAATGGAGGAGATCACTTCTCTCAGAGCGGCGAGGGCGAAGAGGCTAAGCTCTCAAGTGGATCAAGGGACGCTGCCGCCACGATGGAAGCGCCCGAGGCGAGAGGGTAGCGGCGGCGGCAGCAACGACGTATCATCATTGGGTCCGTTTCTCCGATAGCTGAGGAACATTGAGCTCCTGTGATAGGAGCGCGAAGAAGCGTGACGTGCAGAGGTACGCGCGGCAAGAGGCGGAGCCAAGGGGGGCTGGCAGGGGCCATGGCCCCCCTAACATTTAACACTAGAAAAATGTTATGGCATTGGGTCCGTTTCATATAATACCGCGTCGATCAACGCCGGCATTTAGAATCTCATCTAGGTTCTCGCTGGCGTCCCAGCTGCCGCCGCCGCCATCACCACCACCACCGCCCGCGTCGGCACAGGTGTCGTGGCCCGTATGGGGAATTTTTATTTTTTAGCAGCTGCATGATCAGCCGTATACAAGTATTTGCTGATATTTTTACATTTTTGTAATTTTTTTATTGAAAAAAAGTCCAGTACCTCCTGTACTTGTTGCGAAAAGTAACAGACTGGAATAGCTTTCAAACCCGGTAGAGTAGTTTTTCACCAACTTTATTGCTCCTATTTACTCTTGTGATGGCCTGTTACTATATGAAACTAATAGAGGCCGAAATGCAATGCCAATCGAGGTCTGAAGTGAATGAGCTAATCATACACTGAGCACACAAGAGTGAATGAGCTAATCATACACTGAGCACAGATTGAAAAGACAACCACGCCACGCATGTCTCATCTTCCACTTCCAGTGTGGTAAAAGATCGAGGAAGCAGAACCTGTTGTAGTCTTCCTCCCCGTGGGAGAGAGATCAGTCGAAGATGGTTGTGCAGGAGGACTGAACCAGCAGGTAGCATTAAGGCACATTATGTTTCATGGTTCACCAAACTACCTGCATCAACTCCCTTGATGATAAAGAGCAAGATTTAAGAATTCAGGCACGTTATGATGGTATTGGACTTGAGAAAAAACAAGGTTTCATATCAAAGAAAGAAAACAAAAATTTCATGATATAAGGCCTGTTTCACTTGATCAGCTTTAATTTCTCACATTGAAATTGCAGTCGCCCTTTGTCAATTTTGTTTTAACATTTAGGAGTAGATCGATTCCAGTGCAGGCTAATAAAACTGGATTTGCCTGGACTCAGGCGGACAAGTTTGCTCTTGTCAGTAGCAATCATATCGCCAAAAGATCCTCTCCTGCATGCAAAATTTAATTCGAGTCAACAGAATAAAATAGATTAGCATAAACCATGGCATATTAATTTCCATCAATCAAGTCTGTTGGTAGGTCATACAACATTACGATTGCAGCAAGTCTGTCTGAGCTGCTGCATGCTGGTGTACGTTCTGGGCGGCTGCATGATGCATGCATGCGAGAGCCTTATCACACACAGTCAGTCAAAATTCAAAAAGCTAGGCGAGATTGTCACATGCATGCATCCAGATTAGTAGATTATATAATGATGAATGTCCTAAATGAGGAACGAGGCGGGGAGAGGGCTTTCCTCATTAGGAGGCGATCGAGTACACTTGTTTACAGGCCGGCGGTTGATGGGTCGGATCGGGAAGCAGGCAGACGAGGCAGCTCGATCGATCGTCTCGGAGCGACATGCATGCAAAATCAAAGGCCGGCCGGCTCTTTAATTTTGACGGTACACTACACGGGCGCCGGCGGTGCAGGACTAGCTACTGGGCTTTGTCGATGCGGTGCCGCCCTCGCTAGTGTACGTACTCCGCTGCCTCGACGCCGCAAGGACGCGCCGCCTTCCCCAATCTCCTCCTACATCCTGTCCTCCCTTGCGCCCCCATGCACATTTTTTTTTCCTCGATCGGATGTTCAACCCGTTTTTCATTAAAAAGATAAATAAACCAGAGTTACACGGACGACAGTTAGCTGGTGAGAGGCCAGCACCGCCAGACCAAGAAACTAAACAAAGTATACCAAACTAGAGAAACGAAAGCAGGACAAGTTGTTTAAAACCACAAAAACATTACAAACCGAGAAAGCTCAACTTGGCGATGCCCACGCACTTCGCCCAGGCCCAGCGCCCGCCTTTGCCCAGCCACGTCCCTCGGCGCCGTTGTTCACTGCTCCGAGGATGGAGCACCAGAAAAAGAAGGAGCGCGGCCCACGACCCAGTACATTAACAGTTACCGTTTCCCCACTGTCTCTTTTTCCGTTGTTTTGTTGTTGCTCCATGGATCTTTGCACCACCGTCAGTTGCCCACTGTTGTGCCTCATCGCACCACGGCTGGCTGACACGGCTCCGTGGCCCAAACCCCTCGTGCCCGCTTCAGGTTACATATGTAATCTTCAACATATCCTATAAATATTCGATGATATGACAGTTCCAAACATTTAAACGCGACAATATGGGGCTACAAAATCTTAACCACATGGTACCGCAGTTGCTTACAACAGCCGAACAAATTGTCCATTTGACTAATAGTTCATCCAAAAATACTCAGATTACATATGTAATCTTCAACAGCTAGGTATATAGCACACAATCAGAGGCGGATCTATAGGCGATGTATCAATGTAAATATAGAGAAATTGGGAGAAAAAATAGGAAAAAAAGAAGAAAAAATAAAGAGATTAGAGGAAGAAAAAAAAGATTAGCCCCCTCCAATCTTGTTCTGAGGGGTTGAGGGAGAAGAAAATGAGAGAAAAGAAAAAAATAGAGAGATTAAAGAAAGAAGCAGAAATCAGCCCCCTACCCCTCTTCTGGATCCGCCACTGCCCACAATTGGCTTAGGTGTTACACTAAAAGAACATAATGGAGACCGTGGACAAATGAGTGACCGGACGTGGACGGGAGGCATGCGTGATCGCGTGACCAATGGAACATCAAAGGCTTAAGAGTAGGGCAATAGTTCAGCCTAAAGGAGCAACTTCCAACATTAGCGTAATCAAGTGATAAAGATGATTGAGAGTTTGGCCAACTGCTAATATTCGGAGTTTAAATTCTGTCTAGTTCATGTCCAGACAACTTAATTTTGAGTGATTTCTTCGTCCTTTCTCTGTCTTGAACTATTTCCTCAAAAGAGAAATTTAGAGTCTATCTCAGGCTATAATAGCTCTTCTGTTCCTTCCCCTACTCTGCAAAGCTCACCATTCTTCTCATGCTCCTTGAAGCACCTACATGAGTGTCCGAGTTACATCTTTTCACTAAATTTTATTTTTAACTCAGGCCTTAAAAATGAAAAGTGTCGCCCACATGGTATATGCTGACCTAACATACATATCTCGCCAATTTCCAGCAATTGCTTATTTGTAGAATATAAACCTCACCGAAAATGAAGTATATATCTATCTCTCTATATATTCATAAAAAAGAGGAAACATGGCCCTTTCACTCCCCCGTGGTGAAACCGTTGTAACTTAAACCTTTTATCTGTGTGCCATTATAAAAGATCGATATTATCGGTGTACCATTAAAATTTTAAAAAGTTCTTCAGTACCTTTGTCTATGTGCCATTTCCGTTAACATACTGCGAAAAAGACGAATTTGCCCTTAGTTATAGATAGGGATGAAAACGGATTGGATATGAAGAATATCACTGATATTACATTTGTTTTCATATATCTACATCTATACCTAATAATAAATTGGCAAAATTTCTAGTCCTTTTTTCGTCCAGCCCATTCAACCTATACTAACCCTCAAATTCAGTCGACACTTCACTGCAGGACACTTGTTCGGCGGCCCACTCGAGCCTCCAAATATCACATGCTCTTGTTCAGCCCATCCGCAGCACTCGCGGCCCAGTCCACAGCCGAAAACCTCGACCCACTCTAGCCGAACTAGCAGGAAGACCCAGACCCGAACCAGCAAGAAAAGGCCCAATCGAGCAGTGAAGACATCGGCCCACTCCAGCAGAAAAAAGCCAAAAATTCTTTGCTACGTCAAGGATTCGAAATGAGCTCTCTAAGCTTCAAATACCAAGAGCTACCACCACAACGCTGAAACTCAAGTGATTACAAATGAACTTTTCTTTTATTTAACATTTCTAACACCTGCAAACTTTACATGTGAAAACCCTTTAGGTTGGCGAATAAAAAAAAGGTGATTGCATATTCCCTCCGTCCAAAAAAAATGACATTTTGGGTGTTCGTACCACAAATTTGACTCGATTTGTTGAAAATATGTACAACATTTGGATCTCCAAATAAATTTATTAAAAAAACTAGATTCAAAGATCTTTTCGATGATAATAATTCGATGTTATTAATATTAATATAAATATATTTTAATATATATAGTTAATTTTAGATGTTTTTCGGGAAGCGAAAACATCCTTTTGGACGAAGGGAGTATATGAAAACAAACAAACAAATAAAAACTATGTTTCTTCTCCCGACCTCCGCCGTTGGCAGGCAGCCGACCCAGCGGCTTGCTTGCTGCTCGGCAAGGGGACACGCTACCCGGCCAGGGGACGCCAGTGGACTAGCGAGCCAGCTTGCCTGCCTAGCACAACCTGGTGACGAACCCTCAAATCTGGCATCATAGGAGCTTATGAGCCCAGTGTGGAAAGCTGCAAAGAATCACACGATGTCAATGTAAGGAAGGATGATCTATTTCTTCGCACACGATTCCAACTTGAGGAAGGATGATCTATTTTCTTGAGTCGTAGTTTTTGCTATGGAACAAATTTTTCCAAAAAACCGTTATTTTAGTGGATGCAATCACTACACATGTAAGCTTAATACTTAGTTGCATCTATATTTATTATATATATTAATATTTAATTTAAATAACATGTAAGCTTAATACTTAACTGCACCTCTATTTAATTTAAATAAATAAAGTTAGTCTAATTTAAATGAAACAAAAATAGATAGCTTTTAGATGACTACACAATAATAGGTACGTCATGTTATAGACATGCTTGCTATTGCCAAAAGTACTAAATGACAAATTGTAGTCCCGGTGCAACGTACTTGCTATTGCCAAAAGTACTAAATGACAAATTGTAGTCCCGGTGCAACGTACGGACATGTTTTGCTAGTATTCATAAAAAGAGGAAACATGACCCGTTCACTCCCCGTGGTGAAGCCGTTGTAAACCTTTTATCTGTGCGCCATTATAAAAAATCGATATTACCGGTGTACCATTAAAATTTTAAAAAGTTCTTCAGTACCCTTGTCTGAAGTTTTTTTTACCTATGTGCCATTTCCTATCCTATCCTACTCAGAAAAAGAGGAAACAAGACCATTCACCTCCCCGTGGTGAAGCCATTGTAACTTAAACCTTTTATCCGTGTGCCATTATAAAAGATTAATATTACTTGTAACTTAAACCTTTTATCTATGTGTCATTATAAAAGATTGATATTACCGGTGTACCATTAAAATTTTAAAAAGTTCTTCAGTATCCTTGTCTGAAGTTTTTTTTACCTATGTGCCATTTCCATCAAATTCACCTCTAACGAACAGCGGAAAAGACGAATTTGCCCTTAGTTATAGATAGGGATGAAAACAGATCGGATACGAACGAATATCATTGATATTACATTTGTTTTCACATTTCTGTGCGGATTCGGATTCAAATACAGATAGTGTGAACCATGCCAGATAGGATAGGATTCGTTATCGACATCAATGAGTATTCAGATATGAATACAGTATCAGATGTTGAATATCTGGACACGGATACGAACTGATTTAAATATCTCTAAATGGATTAAGTCTCGAATACGGTCGGAAAAGGCTCATGGTCACCAGGTGGAGCACATGGTGCGGCAGTTGCTTATCCGAGGAAGTTCATGATCACCAGGTGGAGCACCAGGTTGCACAGGACGAAGTCAGCAAAGGCTCTTTCTGGGGGAAGATCCTGCAGGAAAAGTATTGGCAGACGATGTCATGCCGGATTATCAAAGTAGAATGTATCCTAGCATATGACGATGGAACAACAAAGTGATACCTTAAATTCTTTGTTGTCTTTGTTCACTTGAATGCGGAGGCAAACTGAATGAAAAAGGGTAAAAAGAGAATGTGACAAGCTCATATCATGCAACCAAAATAAAAGGACAACAAAAGGTAAGAAGCTCCTACCAGCAAGAACTGCAGTTCCTATGCATGAAAGGACTCCTGAGAGGAAGGAGTTGAAGGGAAACGACCCAACCAATCCCATGTAAGCAACCTGTTTTATCAACATTAAATAGCATACCAGTAATAAATCTCTGAAGGCGTTTCGCTTGTATTAGCATGCCAAGGGCAATTACCAGCTATGTTGCAGAAACAACTCAAGAGAAGAGTTTTACCAACCAAATAACAATGTTCAGTTGACAATACAAAGTGTACACAAATTGTCTGTTGTTAAACCTAAGTATCATGCTTGTGGACAACAAATTCCATGGTTTTCCAGAAAATGACAACTAGCAAGTTGATATACCCAATCAACACCACTGAATGAAGAACATATAGTTTGCAAAAGTTACAAAGACAAGTAGAGTGCTACAACATCCGCGCAATCAGGTTGCCAACAGCTAGGTAGACTTGAGACTTGCAGGTTGACTGCTTTGTTGTAACCAGTAACTGAGAAGGGTTCCAAACTGAATAAAGTATGTAAAGTTCCTATAAATCATGCTTGAGGGCAATATGTTGCACGATTTCAGAAAATGACAGGTGACAAGTTCATCTATCCAATCAAACACTGAAGGGCATACAGAGTCTGCAAAAGTTCAAGGTACAGTGCTACACTACACCACCCACGCAATCAGGTTCCCAAATTTGCAAGTTTGACAGCTTGTAGTTATAATCAACAACTGAGAATTACATACACAGTCCCTATCAGTTGATAGCTTTAGCAGAGCAGCCTGTTCATAAGATTTCTTGTGAGCGTATCTGATGCCTACCTACCTAACCTACCAACAGTTATATCAAAACCAAATAACCAGGCAATGTGTTTCAGAATCTCCCACATCAGGTCTAGTGAAAATCGAAATCCACATAGAAACATCGCCACATCGGCTGCTGATGTGGGATGGTATACACTCCAGAAGGGTATTCAGACGAACTTTCCTAACCATATCTCGAGGCTTTCAAACCAATTTGAACAAGATGTTTGCACATAAGAAGACATAATTAAGTTTCTTATACCTGAACAAGGGCAGTGGCAACCGCAAAAACCACGTAGAGGTCAATAATCTGCAGCAGACATATCACCACACGGAGTAGTTAGAGGGAGGGGATTGCACACGACGGCAGTGGAAATGGGAGAAGAGGAGGTGGGATCGAATAAGGCTAGGCTAGGCTAGCTACCTTGAGATTTGTTGGTGTGGCAGCATACGCCTTGCCAAGGGACTGGATCAGAAGCTTCGCATCGCTGGTGGCCCTCGGCATCTTGAAATCCCTCTCCTTCTCCACTTGAGGTGAGGATATAAACAGGACATAATCAGATCAGATCGCTTGGATAGACGACTTTCGCGAGCGAATCGGAGTTGGTTGGTATAATTTTACATGTGTAGTGTTGCAATCAGATCAGATCCGTATACAGAGGAACAGGCGAGTAGCTCGAGTGAGGGTTTGGGTGGTCGATTTCGCACAGCAGGAAGGAGGGAGGGAAGGGGTGGGCATACCTCGTGAAGCGCGTGATGGGTGGGTGGGTGCTCGTCGCCGGCGACGGCGAAGACCTGGGCAGCTGCTGGCGTCGCGTCGGGATCGGGCGGCGGTCAGAGGCTGTTTTGGACGAGGGGGACGGGGTTTTTCTCCGTCTCTCGACTCTGGAGTCTGGACCGTGTCGTGTTTTCTGGGCCGGGCCGTGCCGTCGTTCCTTCTCCACGTTTTATTATTATTATTATTATTATTATTATTATTATTATTTTTGCAGTTTTTCTTGTCCTCTCTTCTTGTTTCACTCTCTTTTGTATTCATTGTTCCTGATTCCTTATTTGCTATTGCTTTTTTATTATTCCTGGTTTCATATTTTGTTATTTTTACACTTTTCATTAATGGGACAGTGTCAGTATTAGATATTCATGAAGTTAGGTTATTTCTTCCTGATTTGATTTTGATTTTTTTATTCTTCTTGATTTCTTTTTTTTTGTTATTATTACATTTCCGCCTAGGTTAGAGTACCTTTGGTGTTCCAGCATAGCAGGTCCCAAGCCCTGGTAAAGGAGGAGGGTGTGATAGGCTTGGCGAGCCAACATCAAAACTTAGCCACTTTCATGGAAATGAGACCCAAAAGATTCCCGTTGGGGCGTAACCCTCTTAGCGACGCGCCATGCCGGAACCCGGGTATGGTGTTAAATGAGCAAGGGTCGGGTCGTCACCCCCGTGGCGCGCCGTGTCTTGATCTGGGCACGGTGTCAAGTGAGCAAGGATCGGGTCGTCGCATCCTTAGTGGCGCGCCACATCGGCGCCCGGATGTGGTGCAAAATGAGCAAGGGTCTTCACACCTCCCTCGGCGGGTGCGAAGGGTAAGGAAGTTAGTCGAACCAACCAAGATCCGTTTAGGTAGCTGGAATGTTGGGTCCCTCACGGGTAGGTTAAGAGAGCTAGTTGACACTATGTTTAGGAGGCGTGTAAATATCTTGTGCGTTCAAGAGACCAAATGGAAGGGTCAAAAGGCGAAGGAGGTGGACAATACAGGCTTCAAGCTATGGTACACAGGGACAACTTCGAGTAGAAATGGAGTCGGAGTTTTGATCGATAAGAGCCTCCAAGGTGGTGTGGTGGAGGTGAAAAGGCAAGGAGATAGGATTATCTTAGTTAAACTTGTCATTAGTGATTTAGTCTTAAACGTTATTAGTGCGTATGCTCCCCAAGTAGGCCTTGATGAGTGTGCTAAGAGGCAATTTTGGGAGGATTTGGATGGCATAGTCAGGGCTGTACCAAGTAGCGAGAAGCTCTTCATTGGAGGGGACCTTAATGGCCATGTAGGAGCATCTAGTACAGGTTACGAGGCAGCACATGGAGGTTTTGGTTCCGGAAGAAGGAACCAGGAAGGAGAGGATATCCTAGACTTTGCTACAGCTTTTGATATGATTGGAGCAAACACTTTCTTCCAAAAGCGAGAGTCCCACTTAGTGACCTTTAGTAGTGGCTTGTCCTGCAGTCAGATTGACTTCGTCCTTGTAAGAAGGAGAGATAAACGTGCTTGCGTGGATTGTAAGGTGATACCTGGGGAATGTGTGGTGTCTCAGCACAAGCTAGTGGTGGCTAACTTCCGCTTTCTGATGCAAACTTGTAAGGCTAAACAAGCCAAGATTGCAAGAACAAAGTGGTGGAATTTAGAAGGGGAGACATCAAAGATATTCAAGGCAAGAGTTATTGAAGAGGGCTCGTGGAAGGACGAAGGTGACGCCAACAATATGTGGGAGAAGATGGCGACATACGTTCGAAAGGTTGCTGCAGAGGTGCTAGGTGTGACCAAAGGAAGTGGATGCGCTATGAAAGACACTTGGTGGTGGAATGAGGATGTTCAAAAGGAAATTAAGGAGAAGAAGGAAGGCTATAAGAGCTTGTTCCAGGACCGGAGTGCAGATAACATAGAGAAGTATAAGGTGGTAAAGAAGGCTGCAAAACGGGCAGTGGCGGAGGCAAAGGGACGGGCTTATGAAGATTTGTACAAGCGTCTTGATACGAAGGAAGGAGAAAAGGACATCTATAGGATGGCTAGGACTCGTGAAAGGAAGACGAGGGACTTTACTCAAGTCAAGTGCATTAAGGATGAGAGGGAGCAACTCCTGGTGAAAGAGGATGAGATCAGACAAAGATGGCAAGAATATTTTGACAAATTGTTCAATGGGGAGAACGAGAGCTCCCCTATTCAGTTGGACGACTCGTTTGATGACAACAATAGGCGCTTTGAGCGGAGGATTCAAGAATCGAAGGTCAGAGAAGCGTTGAAAAGGATGAAAGGGAGCAAAGCGATGGGCCCGGATGGTATCCCAATCAAGGTGTGGAGATGCCTTGAGGATATAGCTATAGTATGGCTAACCAAGATGTTCAATAATATCTTCCGATCGAACAAGATGCCTGAGGAGTGGAGAAGAAGCACTTTAGTACCAATCTACAAGAACAAGGGTGACATCCAGAGTTGTAATAACTACCGTGGGATTAAGTTGATGAGCCACACTATGAAGCTATGGGAGAGAGTCATCGAGCACCACCTGCGAAGAAGGACACGAGTATCTACCAACCAATTTGGTTTCATGCCTGGAAGGTCAACCACAGAAGCAATCTTCTTGTTAAGACAAGTTATGGAGCGATTTAGAGAGCAGAAGAAAGACCTACATATGATTTTCATTGACTTGGAGAAGGCTTATGACAAGATACCAAGAAATGTTATGTGGTGGGCTTTGGATAGACATAAAGTCCCAACAAAGTACGTGGCCCTCATCAAGGACATGTACAACAATGTTGTGATTAGCGTTCGAACCAACGATGGTAATACTGATTACTTCCCGATTAGAATTGTGCTTCATCAAGGGTCAGCCTTGAGCCCGTATCTCTTTGCCTTGGTAATGGACGAGATTACAAGGGACATTCAAGGGGACATCCCTTGGTGCATGCTCTTTGCCGATGATGTAGTGTTAGTTGATGAAAGCTTGGCGGGAGTAAATAGGAAACTTGAGCTGTGGCGGCAGACCCTTGAGTCTAAAGGTTTTAGACTAAGTCGGACTAAAACCGAGTATATGAAATGCGACTTTGGCACAACGGCTCAGGACGAGGGAGATGTGAGTTTGGAAGGTCAAGTCGTGCCTAAAAAGGACACCTTCCGATATCTGGGATCGATGTTACAAAGGGATGGAGATATTGATGCAGACGTTAGCCATAGAATCAAAGCAGGGTGGATCAAGTGGCGTCAAGCTTCTGGCATTCTATGTGACAAGAAGGTACCCCAAAAGCTAAAAGGCAAGTTCTATAGGACAACAATTAGACCTGCGATGTTGTATGGAGCCGAATGTTGGCCCACAAAGGCTCGACATGTTCAACAAATGAGTGTTGCAGAAATGCGCATGTTGCGTTGGATCTGTGGTCACACAAGAATGGACCGAGTTCGGAATGATGATATACGTGATCGCCTAGGGGTGGCACCAATTGAAGAAAAGCTTGTCCAACATCGGTTGAGATGGTTTGGCCATGTCCAGAGGAGACCGTCAGATGTACCAGTGCGCTGTGGAGTCCCAAGCCAAGCTAATAATATAAGGAGAGGCAGAGGAAGGCCGAAGTTGACATAGGCGGAGGCGGTGAATAGGGATTTAAAAGCTTGGGATATATCTAGAGATTTATGTTTGGATAGGATTGCCTGGAAAGCAGTTATTGAAGTGCCGGAACCATGACTTGAGTATCTTGTTGGGTTTCAACTCTAGCCTACCCCAACTTGCTTGGGACTACAGGCTTTGTTGATGTTGATGTTGTTGACATTTTTCATTAGGGGTAGGGCCGTTTGAGAGCGCTCTTGGCTTCAGGTTCTCCGTGAGAATCGATCCTAGACAGCTAAACAATCAAGACAGATTTGACAAAAAATCGCTTCTCTACTTGCACCGCGAGTTGTAAACTAAAAAAAACGGCCCTACATTCCGATGGTAATCTGACAAAAATCGCTTATCTACTTACACCACGAGTTATAATGAACTTTAAAAAAAATACGCTGCTCATTCAGTCCCTTCCAGAATCACTTAAACCAGCTCCCACACCCAAAATCACTCAACCAGACAAGCATAAAGCTGAAGCTAAGAATTTACAGAGTGAAACATTACCAAACATGCCGTTATCATGTTCGTGTATATTAACAGAGTAACTGCTCCGAGAAGTTGCTGATCGGGTACCACAGGGGCCAGCGATTTACTTTTACCGGCACACGAACGCCTTTAACCAGTAGGTCTTGACACTCCAGAATTCCCTCTCGCATTTGCCTTAACGAGAAGACGCTTATTGGACCACGAGTAACACAGATAATAATACAGTATTTTGCCTGTCGCATTTGCACCACCGCTCTTCACAACAGATAATAATACATGCATTCTATGGTTACAAATCCAATTAGTAAAAAAATTCACTACGAATTATGATGCCCTACTCCTAAATTTCACACTATTTGGTCCAGCCATCTTGGTGGCCTCAGTGACGGCTTTATCCCAAGCTTCGTCAGGAATACTGTATACATTATATGCAGAAGGAAGACGAAGAATGCGCAATTAAATAGAAGCTGCAATTGAAAAAAAGACAAAATTAGAGTTCGAAGCAGCACGTTTGACAAGACAAGCTTATCAGGGTCAGGAATTACCAGTGTCCCAAAGAGTACATATATTGCATCCATGGAAGGAATTATGTTCACCCCAGCTGCCGTCAGGATATATGTCAATGAAGCGTGAATGTTAACCGTTATCTGAAATTGGATACAAGTTACTGAATAAACCAATTCATTTTTTTTCTCCCATCTACTCTTGATGTTGAATAAGGGAGTACAGGGTACCAGTGCAAGAATATTTTCTCTTATCAGAAATGATGACACTAGCACATAACCACAAGCTCCCAGCGCACGGACCTACAAAGACAGATTGTAGTGTTAAGACTCAGTTTGTTCCATGCTGTACAATGACAACATAGATCGATGCAAATTCAGAGATCACTTGAATAAATTTCCTAAGAAATTCAGACTTCGATCTTATGAAATCGGTAAGGGGAACTGACTGGCAGTATCAGTTTATTTCTTATGCTCTAAAAAATAGTAGTTTATTTCTACTCAATGCTCAGCAATTTTGATATGATTTTGACCCTTCTCTTTTACTGACTCATGAACTTTTCTACCAACATCGATTATCAGTTCCCACCAGGCCACCATGGCTCTTATACGAATTTGAAATTTCACAGTTCATATTCTCATATGAGAAATGAATTTAGTACAAAGAAAGGTGGCGACGTGTTTGGCCCTGGATGAGATGATAATCGCAACCTTGCTTCAGAAAACTATATGGTTGGTTCTGTTTTATAGAGTTAAATCTATGCGGTTCTTAAACTTGTCCCAAAGTATCATTCAAATTCCTAAATCTTAAAATGCAGAATTGGGTCCCCTAAAGTTGTTAAGTGTGAGGTCCTAATGTCCACAATTAGCATTTGCATTCATATGTTTGTGATAATTTGGCAGTTCTTGAGCAATGATGTGTAGTTCATGGTAACGAGCAATAGACCTCATGTGGAAGAGGACCTTGATCACATCCAGTGACAAATTTAAGGACCTACTACACGTTTTAAAAAGGCCATGCAATGATACGACAAGAACCTAACACCAACAGTAATAAGATTTACAACTATAATAACAATGCTTTAAGCTAGACAATTTGTCTGATATATGTCGAACCATAAATTTATGCCTGCATGCCTGAATAAAACTCTATTGGAAAACTTGGTAGTGAAGCTACAGGTTTGTACCCAGAGGTCATGACGTTTAAAATGCCATGTACCGTATAATCTATATGGGTCAGCAAGAAAACTAAAACAAAGATAGAGAATTTACAATGGAGCAGAGGAGGATGGAAACAATCCAATTGGTCTCCAATCTGAAGATAGAGGAAAGAATGTCGTCATCACTTGCTGGAGACAGAAGCCAATGGAGAAAGCAGAAGCTTCAATATTTAACCTCTGTAGTTCTCACCTCCAAACGGTACCCATGATGAGACCAACTACTCCATGCATAAGCTGCAAAATAGTGCAAGGAGTGCAATTCAGCCTGAGTGTAGAATAATTAATTCTTTAAATCTCACATATAGGTAGTTAAAATGTAACATATGTTTAGGAGAAATTGACTACACAAAACATAACTGGAATAGTATAAGAGATACTGCCGCTAGGTGATATATAAACCCAATTGTTACTGCTTGAAACATGTAATCTAGGAGGATCTTTTACAGAGAACAATGTTTTCTTTTTGTAATAAGCGTTGCCTAATTGTTTTCCTTGAATGGAATGCTATTATTCATTTCATTGTTGGCTTTGGAAATAAAACACCCAAGTCAACAGCAGCACTGATGCGTAGCTTGGAAATATGACAATAGTTAGTCTTAGATGTTCTAACCACACGGTTGCCACTGAACCTACTAACTCATAAGGCAGAATTTTACGTACCAGATAAGTTGATGCTTTTACAGGGCCAGATAATGTGAATAGCAGTAAGACAGTAGCCACCTGGTGAGGCATTTCAAGAAACAGCTATATAAACCAGACAAAAGAAGCAAAAATTAAGTGAACAATTTAATTCAACTTACCAAAGTTTTCCTGCCGGCTTCTAGTCCCCATCTTAATGAGGAAATGACGATCGGCAATGGGAAAAAGCAACTGAAATAATTCTGCAACAGCATAAAACAAAAGAATAAATTTGTGTCATAGGTATATGGTTGCAGTCAGCCTATGCATTAAACACGTCATAAAGACCCAACTCTTGCAAATGCCACAAAAAATGGCAGAAACTCTGATGCCGTCCATCACCTACTGATGCTGCTGCTCCATATGCTACCTTCGATAGTGTACCAGCACAGCAGCATTGGCTGGATGAATCATGAAAGGTTCTCATAGCAAAGCTAAGCATGAGAACATTCTAACCACAGAACAAAGCAAACCGCTCCCCCACCACAATCTTCGTTCAATGTTTCCGATTGTCAGTTCAGTTCGATACTTCGATGGGCATTTGTACCGAACGCATGCCCGGCGAGGGGATTCATTTGCTAAGTATAGTAACAACGCAGACTAGGAAGACAGACAGACAGACACAGACTGACGGCAGGCAGAGCAACCTCAATGGCGAGGGAATTGCTGAGGAAGTAAGCGAGCCCAGCGACGGCCGCGAACATGGCGCACTCGACGAGCTCCCGCGTCTTGGAGAGCGCCTCCCCGAGGTCCGCCTCGCCACCTTCGTCATCATCCGCCGCGATCCCCCACCGCTCCTCGCGCGCCGCCGCCGCCGCCGCTAGCCGAGGAGGGCCTGGAGCGCGGGCCCCAGGGACGGAGAAGACGGCGAGCGGGCTCCTGAGGCCCCGCGAGGAGGCGGTGGCCGACTTGCGGCACGCGGCGGAGGGCCGCGGCCGTGGCGAGAGTAGGAGGAGCTGGGGGCCGCTGTGGAGGCGGGGCTGGAGCATAGTCCTGCGCCGCCACGGCCTCCACCGAGCTCCGTTTCCAAACGGATGAGACGAAGGTGGAAGAGAAAGAGACGAGGGGAGAGAGAGGAGGAGAAGGGTTGAGGCCTTCTCTTCCCACTGGCGTTGGGACCCACTGATTTGTTTGGGCCAGGTTGTCAGTGAGTAAGGAATGGGTGCGGTTGGTAGTCCGCGTCTCTACCTACAGACTAGGGAGACGTTGTGAAGAACTGGCACGTGGGACCCACAGTTTCGATCGTTGATATGGTTTTTTGCTTTTTTTTTCTTTTTTTTACCAAAATGAAGTTCCGAACCATGATTCTTGCCAAGGCATTATAATACTGTGCTGTCAATCAAGATGCCATCTCTGCTATAAGTCAGATCAGAAGTAGCACCACTTAGCACAAATAGCTGCCAAAATCAAATTGTTAGGAAGAAAGAAGCCCAGATCTACAAGATATAAAAGGTTTTTTATATATAGTTATGACCTTATTATGTTAAGGTTCTTGTGGCCAAAGGGTGCTTAGTCTGGTTGGCTAAGTCACTCGAGCGACACCCCACAGGTCCTGAGTTCGATTCTTCGTGGGAGCGAATTTCAGGAATGATATTGATGGAAAGGAATGCATTCGTGCTCTTCTTACGATAGACGACGTGTAAGAAAGCTAAAACGAGAGTGTAAGGAAGTCTTGACTGATTTGAACAGGAATTCTGGAACATTGGGTTGGGCGTAGCGTGCCACTCACAAGAGCACGGCTAAGCGCTTGAGAGTATAAGGAAGTCTTGACTGATTTGAACAGGAATTCTGGAACATTGGGTTGGGCGTAGCGTGCCACTCACAAGAGCACGGCTAAGCGCAAAAGCACCTGCTTACCTTACAGCGCTAAGACCGTCTAAGGTTCTACTCAAGCCGGCTTTGGTGCGGGGGAATACATCATGCATGAGAACATTGAGAAGTGAGATCTGGTTGGTGTGTATAGTAGCAATTAAAACAATGCACTTTCATCTCGAACGTATTTTGTGCTTAGCAGCATAATAGGTAACATCCAAATAATAAATAAGCTTTGTAGTAAGGGCCAATGCTAATATCAATGTCTAACCAGGGGGGAGTGGTTGATCTACCTATTCGGATTTGATACATTAATAATGAGTAGTTATTATTCTTTTTAGAAAACCATTGTTTAAACTTTCAAACCTTCATGAGGAACTCTGGACTTTTCGCTATATTTACCGAGGCTTCCACCCCTCCTAATCTTT
This sequence comes from Microstegium vimineum, assembly GCA_022036555.1. Lineage (NCBI taxonomy): Eukaryota > Viridiplantae > Streptophyta > Magnoliopsida > Poales > Poaceae > Microstegium > Microstegium vimineum. Next base: position 1,065,750 of record CM039126.1, on the reverse strand, counting down.
ACCTTTCGTGCATGGCTGTTATCTTGTACGTTGTATCAGCAAACGTTGTGCATTTGGGACAAGGTGTTCATAGGGATAGGGTTTGCGTACGTGTATTCATAGGGGTGAGTGTGCGTGCGTGTTTGAGTGTCTACGTTGTACTGTGTAATTCTAAAAAAAAAGGTTCTTGTGATAGTCAAGAAAATAATATAAACTCATCATACCTTTTGATTAATCTCGGCATTCACCTCACGTACTACCTTCTGAATAAAAAGAATATAGTTCTAATTCTATACTTCTATTTTTTTATTAATTATATACTTCTATATCTAGTTAAAATATTTAAGATACACTAACTCTAGACAAAATAATTTCCAATAATTTTCCTCTAAAGAAGGATGAAGCCTCATATTGTTTTAAAAAATGTACCAACATTTATTATGACAACTAAATAGATCTATTCTACTGTACAACTATAAAGGCTTAGAGGGTTTCGGCGACCACCTTGTTCGCTTGGCTTAACAGCCACCGAAACAACGTTTTTCAAAAACAGAATCAGTCGGCTTATCAGCCACCAAAACGATCTTATCAGCCACCGAAACTGTATTTTTCTCTCATAACAAAGCAGCCAAAAATAGAATCAGTCGCCTTATCAGCCACCAAAACAATCAGGTGTATCTGTCCTCACACACAACTGATATCCAATCTATCTTTTTTTGATAATTTTTTTTCTAAAAAACAGCATATCCATACCTTCCATATCCACATATGCACGCTCCCTTGGCACTCCCACGCTCGATTGCACACTACCCCGCGCTCCTGTCAGTTTTCTCCCATAAAAATTAGTTTAGTTAAATCACTCAAATAATACAAAAAGGAAAGCTATAATTATGTGCTAGAATATTGTAAACATCATGATCAAAATATAATTTTTTAGTAATGGTATTATGTATACATGTTCAGAATTGAATTCTTCTGATTTTTTTTTTTGCGTTGCAATACATAAGCATGATAAAAACACCTAAAGTTACATCAGTGTAAAAAGGAAAAAAGAAATTACAAAAAGCTTAAAAAGCACACATGTCGTGTGCTCAAATGACAGTTATTCCGATCAAGGAGTCCTGGACAAATGCTTAAGTTTTTTATAATTGCTTACCATGATTGTCTCATGATGATACAACTGTCCAGGTGACACATTTTGAGGCCGCGATCAGCACCTTTGACTGGCCGTATGGGACAAAAAAAAAAACACAAAGCATAGGGAATACTTTGGAGGCTAAAAGAACAATCGGATCAAAGGAGCTGGGCTCTCGGATATTCAACAAATGGGCCGAATACTGAGCCTTTTCGGGTGATGGTGCGGACTGATAGTGTTTTATTGTGTGAGAAAAATGCTATATCATAGTGATAAGCTGGATTGATAAGTTTAAACTAATATTTATATATTACATTCTATTCCATGATAAATTTAATATGAACATTCATTTTGCCTGAATGATTAGTCTACGGAATAACAAAGGGGGGAAATAAAATGAAAATGCGCTCCTCTCCAAAAGAAATTATAAAAAATCTAAATTAAAAGTTGCTGGCCACAAAGTCTTAGCAACTGGCATCTATCTACCTGCTACGCAAACGCGTCAAGACAGTAGCACCAACGTGGCACAAATCGTTGCCAAAATCAAGTTGTTAGGATCAAAGAGGCCCAGATCTACAAGGTACAAAAGGTATTTTTTATATATAGTTGTGACTTTATGTAAAGGTTTTTGTGATAGTCGAGGAAATAATTTGGACTCATCATCTTTTTTAATTAATTAATTAATCTCTTCATTCACCTCACACGTACTATCTTCTGAATGAAAAGAATACAATTCTAATTCTATACTTATATTTTCTTTATTAATTATATACTTCTATACCTAGTTAAAATATTTAAGGATACACTAACTCTAGACAAAATAATTACCAATAATTTCCCTCTAAAGAAGGATGAAGCCTGCTATTATTTAAAAAAAGTATCAACATTTATTATGATAACTAAATAGATATATTCTACGTATTATTATGATAACTATATATATATATATATATATATATTAGGCTTAGAGGGGTTGACAAAAGTATCAACATTTATTATGATAACTAAATAGATATATTCTACGTATTATTATGATAACTATATATATATATATATATATATATATATATATATATATATATATATATATATATATATTAGGCTTAGAGGGTTTCGCCAACCCTGTTGTTGGTGCTCATATCCGTCCTCACACACAACTGATGCTCAATCTATATTTTTTTGATAATTTTTTTCCTAAAACCCCCCGATATTTTACATATCCACACATATCAACATTTATTATGATAACTAAATAGATATATTCTACGTATTATTATGATAACTATATATATATATATATATATATATATATATATATATATATATATATATATTAGGCTTAGAGGGGTTGACAAAAGTATCAACATTTATTATGATAACTAAATAGATATATTCTACGTATTATTATGATAACTATATATATATATATATATATATATATATATATATATATATATTAGGCTTAGAGGGTTTCGCCAACCCTGTTGTTGGTGCTCATATCCGTCCTCACACACAATTGATGCTCAATCTATATTTTTTTGATAATTTTTTTCCTAAAACCCCCCGATATTTTACATATCCACACATCCGCGCTCCGGCCAGCTTCGTCCCACAAAAACCAATTCAGTTAAATCACTCAAATATTACAAAAAGGAAAGCTATAATTATGTGCTATAATGTTGTAAACATCATGCTCAAAATATCATTTTTTTAGTAATGGTATTATATATACATGTTCAAAATTGAATTCTATATTTTTTTGATAATTTTTTTCCTAAACACCCCCCCCCCCAAGTATATCGATATTTTACATATCCACACATCCGCGCTCCTGCCAGCTTCGTCCCACAAAAACCAGTTCAGTTAAATCACTCAAATATTACAAAAAGGAAAGCTATAATTATGTGCTATAATATTGTAAACATCATGCTCAAAATATTATTTTTTTTAGTAATGGTATTATATATACATGTTCAAAATTGAATTCTTCTTATATTATTTTCGCGTTGCAATACATGAGCATGATAAAAACACCTAAAGTTGTATCACTATAAAAAAGAAAGAAAAAATAAATTACAAAAAACTTAAAGCACACATGTCGTGTGCTCAAATTGCAGGTATTCTGATCAAGGAGTCCTGGACAACATCCTAGAGAGGAACACCGAAACCAATTGCAATGCTCAAATTTTTTATAATTGCTTACCATGATTGCCTCATGGTGACACAGCTGTCCAGGTGACACCTTTTGAGGCCGCGATCAGCACCTTTGACTGGCCGTATGGGACAAAAACAAAATAAAACAAAACAAAACACAAAGCATAGGGAATACTTTTGAGGCTAAAAGAACAATCAGATCAAAGGAGCTGGGCTCTCGGAGATTCGATAAATGGGCCGAATACTAGAGCCGTTCGGGTGATGTTGCTGACTTTTTTTTTGCGACATGCTGACTGTTTTATTGTGAGAAAAAAAACACTCTGCGGCGGTTCATGGCGATAAGCTAGATTAATAAGTTTATTATAAACTAACATGTATATATTTATATTTATAATAATATATTACACGATGAATTTAATATAATCATTCATTTTGCCTGAATGATTAGTCTACGGAATAACAAAGGGGGGGGGGGGGGGGGGAGGGGGGGAACAAAATGAAAATGCGTTCCTCTCCAAAAGAAACTATAAAAATACAAAATAAAAGTTGCTGGCCACAATATTCTTAGCAACTTGCATCTATCTACCTGCTACGCAAACGCGTCAAGAAAGCAGTCGCTGTTCGTAACAAATGTCAGGCACATATCGCCATCGAAACCTCCTCCATCCATGTCTCGGTACCAAAGGCAAACCCACAAGAAACCAACGAACGAATGGGTGCGTGCGTGCGTGAATGGGTCATCGACAGAAACAGCCCGAGCGAGCATTCTGAAGTCTGACATCTTCTTTCCTTTTCATGGCGGTGGCGGTGCACGAGACGAGACGACTCCATGTGGAGGCCGCCGGGTCAGGCTCTACCGCGCGTGGAACGCCAGTTGCCAGGTCTTTGCAGACCAGGCAAACGCCCAAATCCCACACGCTTTAGTTTCACTGTCTTCTTCAACCACTACCTTTTAATTTGTAAGAAAATGCATCCCAGCACATCAGACAACACCCATCATGAGAAATTTCAAACGCTAGCATGCAACATCCAAAGGACTGTAAATTTTGTGCTCGTTTAACGGTCCAACAGAACCAGTTCTCAGATCTGAACATATATATATATATATATTAATTAGTATATAGCAAAAATAAAAGAACAAAAGAACTACTATAACTCATCATAACAGTGTATCAGCTTCGACAAAAAAAGGCCCTAGCCACTTCGACAGTTAGAATCCTTCTTTCCCCAGCAGCGCAGCAGCTCTGAGTCTGAGGGTGAAACGCTGCTGCTGGAGCTGCTGGTACAAAGCAAGAATTCCATTCCATTCCATTCCATTCCATGCGACAACGAATCCAGCATTGTTGGTTGGCCAAAAGAGCTAGCTTCAGGGGAAGGTGAACGACCCACCAATCTGCTGGTTCGACGACGGCGGGTTGATGGCGACCCACAGCAGCGAGATGGTGATGGAGAGGAGTCCTGCCCAGACGAAGACGATGGTCGGCGTGCGGCCCCTCCGTCCCATCAGCCCCTTGGCGAACGGGTACAGGTGAGCCAGCACCCAGAAGCTGAAGAAGACGCCGCCCAGCAGCTTGCTCCACTGCGGGATCTCGCTGTAGATGGTGCGGCTGAACCCGACGGCGATGGCGATCAGGTTCACCATCATGATCACGATGGGCGGGATCATCAGAGACGTCCACTTGACGATGTACAGGTCCGCGTACTCGTCGTCCACGTCGTCGCCTCCGGACTTGGACGTCAGCGTGAAGGAGATCTCCACGCCCGCCACCACCTTCAGGAGGCCCTGCAGCACCGCTGCGAGGTGCGCGCTCGTGCCGCCGATCAGCCAGAACTGCTCGTTCCTCCACCACTCCTCCAGGCTGATCCCTGACCACTTGATCTCCAGCACCGCCAGCAGGCACAGCGTCAGCGTGATCACCAGCAGGTACGTCAGGAACGCCACGTTGAGGGTCTTCACGATGAACTGCCCTGAGAACAGGGACAGCGCCGGCAGGAAGCAGTAGACGATCAGGAAGATGGACGTGAATGGGTAGATGCCAACGTTCAGGTACGCGATCCTCTGAAGGAACTTCATCCTTCGGCTTGCGAGCAGAGCGTTGTTCCGGGAGAAGAAGATCTCCACTGAACCAGTAGCCCACCGGAGCACCTGGTGGAGACGGTCAGTCAGATTGATAGGTGCAGTGCCGCGGAAGGCGTCACGCTTGGTGACACAGTACACCGACTTCCAACCACGGTTGTGCATCCGGTACCCAGTGACCACATCCTCAGTGACTGAACCATAGATCCAACCAACACGGTGGCCCCACTCGGTCTTGTCTTCGTACCAGCATGAGATGACACTGATGGCCTCAGCGACTGTGGATGCATCAAGAAGGTCACGGGGAACAGTGAGAGCACCCGGAGGACGGCCATTCTTGACACCAGGGTGATCAGCAAGCGGGCGACCTTGGAATTCAGCAATTGGAATGGAGTTGATGAGGAAGTTCGAGTTACCAAACTTCTTGGGGAACGATGACATGTTCATTTCATCCTCATCAAAGTCTGCCATCCTTAGAGCCCGGGTCTCTTCTGGTGCAGCAGCTGAAGCTTTGATCTTGCGTCTCTGGGGGAAGCAACAGCTGCAGCAGCCACCATGTTCCTTGGAGCGGGGAGGGTCGAATCCATATAGGGCAACACGGCGGAAAAGACAGCCAGTGCCGACATAGACTGGTCCCATGATACCATCCAGTGCACGCATGTTGACATCAAAGAAGACAGTGTTGTGGTTAGCATATCGATCTGATGGATCGATGCCCTCAAACCGCTGTGGGAACTGAACATAACCAATACGGTCACCACCACGGTCCATCATGAAGCACATACCCTCACGGAAAGCTTGTGAGTTGTAAACATAGTGATCACAGTCGAGGTTGAGGATGAAGGGGCCATTTGACATGACAGCAGATGAACGGACTAGGGCATTCATCGCACCAGCTTTCTTGTTGTGATCATAACCAGGGCGCTTCTCTCGGGACACATAGACCAACATTGGCAAACGGATGTCGACCTCAGTGAAATCAAGAGGTCTTCCTTCATCACCAGTGCTGCCATACAAGGGATCATCACTGGGAGGTTTCAGCATCACCTGAAGAACAGAACAACGATGAATTAGGTGCTATTTTTCCTTGTCAACTACTGTACTAGAGTAACAGAATCAATATTATATTTCCTACTGCTTACATGCAGCTAATAACTTGTAAACCATACCAAGGTACCAATGTATGTTATGATACATTTTCGTTCTTTATGTACAAAAGAAGCGACAGAGTAGAATTAGAATATGTAAGTGAAGATGCATATATACCTGAATTATTCCAGCGTGATCACCACGGGTATGCTCAGCAGAAGGTTGAATCCAGGTACCAGGCCAATGAGTGCCATCAGCCATCCAGGTGGCTTTAGGGATCTTAACAGGCTCCACAGCATCATCAAGAGCAGCCTCTCGCTGCCTCTTCATAGCCTTAATTTCCTCCCTGGCATGGTACGCATCAGAGCGTCGGCGTATCGAGTCAGGCAGCGCATTGATCCGGACCTTGAACTCATCATACTCCCTCTTAACCCTCCTCCTGTCCTTGACAAAATCCTGGCGAACCTTGTTCTTGTATGGGTCCTTCTTAAGATTGAAGTAGCTTTCAGGATTGCGAGGCTCAATGTTGTGCTTGCGACAGAAAGGAACCCACATATTAGCAAAGCTCGCAGCTTCAGCCATGGCTTCAAAAGTCAGGAGAGCACCTCCGTCATCAGAAACATAGCAAGAAAGCTTCTCCACAGGGTAGTCGGCAGCAAGGATGGACAGGATGGTGTTTGCTGTGACCAGTGGAGGTTCTTTCTCTGGATCAGCAGTGGACACGAATATATCAAGCCCTGGTAAATCTGATCGTCCGGTAGGGTTGGACGGTGTTGGGGTCTCAAACTTGTCTTTCAGGACAGCAAGGTCGGTTGCTCGGTTCACAGGGCACAGCTTTGGCAGCTGGTCAAGTAGCCATGAGAAGCCAAACCAGAGTTCACAGACAACAGACATGCCCCAGAGCCAAATTGCATCCTCATTCTTGTGCTTAATTCTCCACATAAGGAACAGAGCAAGGACAGCCATGCGGATCAGAATGAGAAGCCTGTAGTAATAAGTAGCAGAGTTGCCAAGGTTAGTTAGTCTACAGGACATTGTCATTATGAAACAACTGCACATCTATTTTTGCTGGAATCAAAGGATGTCTGGACTATCTGATCTGATGAAGTTGTGGGATCTACCGTAATAAAAATGCACAAGTTGGGAAGGAAGCATTGTGCAATTTCAACAGGAAATACAAAAAAAAAAAGGTTTGAATATAGTAGTGGTAAAACTTATTAGGTTCATATGTTTGGAACATGGTACAGATTCATATGAAGTATAGGACAGATCCAAGAATCTAACAGCTCACCTAACCTACTAGTTTATTTTATTCAACAGATCACAAGTGGGAGGGAAGTAATCTACACATGCAGGTCTAACCAAACTTTGACTCAGAATCAGGGTAGAATATTTCTGATGAACACAAATTAAAACCACCAAGTGGCCGGATCACAGATACTAGAACAACAATGCATTTCAAATATGATGACGATCAATTCAAAGCAGGCAGCCTTGTGCAGTGCGCACATGAATGATCCATCCAAGGGTAGAATATGCTGATAATTCTGAAATTCGGTCAGGTAGGTAGGTACAGGAGATCATGCATTTACCTGTATGGGCTGAGTATGCCAGCAGGAATGGGAAGCTTCCGAGTGAGCGGTCTCCATGGCTTGGAGGTGAACTCAGCCGGCTGCCCATCAGCACCTCCACCACCACCACCAAGTCCACCTCCGGCGTCCACCTCATTCTCCTTGGGCCAAATAGCATTGCCATACCCATAAGTCCCCTTAGTCTCAAACAGCCATCGATTATGATCCCAATCTCCAGTCTGGCTCCTAGTCATAGCCTTCTGAGATCTCATAATAGACAGCCGTCTCTCCATCCTCGACGCCGCAGCCCCAGCACCAGGCGGCGGTGGGAGCGAAAGCGTAGCCCTCGCCGCCCCGCCAGCATCAGCGGCACCAACAACATCCTCGAGCTCCGTGTTCTTATACGCCTCCTTACACCCAGGACAAACAGCGCCGGCGTTCTTGACGGCGTCACCGAAGCACTCAGCGCAGATCTTGAAATCACACTCACAAGGGAGTATATCGTCACCACGCTCGTCACTCATGACCTTGCCGTCACACCCATTGACGGCGCAGGATGAGCCTTTAGCGCCGGCCATCTGCGGGTGGTTGGCTTCCGAGTCGATCACCTTGTCCATGAGGTGCGCCCGCGTCACGCTGTTGAACCCCCCGTGAAGAGCGAGTTCGAGACGTACTGCTCCTCCACTCGCGCTGAGATTGCTGGGTCCATTGGCTGGTTGTCTGGTGTGGCCGGGATGTGCACGTGGTAGCTCGCGAACTGGTTCTGGTCGTCGCGGTCTGGGGACATGTCTCCGCCGCCGCCGAGGTCGCTGTCGAGGTCGTCGCGGGAGTAGCTCACGTAGCGGCCCGAGTGCGTGCGCCGGGCGAAGGTTACCATGGGTCGGTCGGCGGCGACGCCCGCCTGCGCGCGGGCGTCGTTGTCGCCGCTGCCGGAGTAGGACATCCGTGAGAGGCGGTTGCTGTTGCTGTGGCGGAGCCCCCCGCCGCCGCCGTTGGAGGCCATGGCGGGCGGTCTGGGCCGGGTGCGGGATGCAGCTGCTGCGGATCGGTCCCGTCAGTGGCGGCTGATCTGCGGAGGAAAGGACGGAAGCGGAAGCGTCAGGGACATGAATCGACTCAACCTAGTACTAGTCAGTCAAGAACGGCAGATTTAGCTGGGGATGGAAAGGAAAGGGAAAAAAGATGGCAACTTTGTTGAGCGGAAAGCAAATCCGACAGGGACCGAGGAATCAGGGAGGAATCCCGGGTCCCGGATTCAAAGGAGGAAGACGCGGCGCGCACGCAGATTCAGAGGGCCGGAGAAGCAAGCAGAGGGCGGCGGCGGTGGTTCTTACCATCCGAGATGCGAGTGGAGTCGGAATCTGTGGAGCTCCTCGTTGGTCCTCCTCCTCCTCTTTGAACGACGAACGGATTTGAATGAGGTAACTAGTAGCGAAGGACAGAGAGAAGAAGCGAAGGGACGAGGAGGGGAGGGAGGGCGGCGGTGGCAAATGAATGAAGCGGGAGTGGAAGCGCCGGGTACTACTAGTAGTAGGCAGCCGTGGGTGTGGTTTGGTGAGCTGAGGACAGAGAGAGGGAGGAGGAGTGGGGAGCTGGAAGACGAAGTCCACAGGAAGCAGCAAGCGAGGGGAGCGACGCGGATTTGGGTTGGCTTGGCTTGGTTTGGTTCGGGGGATTTGCGAAACGGGGGCAGGGCAACGGACGCGGCATCGATCGCGCTCACATCACATGGGGGTTGTTCTTGCTGATTGCAGCAGCAGCAGCAGCAGCGGAGACGAGGACGGAGCTGCAGTGCAGGCGGTGCCAAAAAAATTCAAACAAAAGGGAGGGGAGGGGAGGCGACAGGCTGATGACGGTGATTGGTACGCGTGATACTGCCTGCCTGCTACGGAGTTGTACTAATTCAAAGGCTTCCCGTTAAAGCGTCTTTTGGCTTACCGTACAAAGGAAAGGTGTGCAAGCGAGAAGGAACGCGTCCAGCACTTCGATGCAACGGAACGTTGCAAAGTGAAAGAGACGCTGACGCTCACTCGCTGCTTGGTCAGCGCGTGCAGCTGGCCTGCCTCCCGGTGAACGCGCCCGGTCCAAGCTGTATTTTTTTTAAAAAAAAATCTTATTGAGTCTGTTCGCTTAACTTATGAGCCAAATTTATCGGTTATTATATAGTATTTTTTCTCTTATAATAAAAAAATCAAAATAAAAAAATATAAGCCAGCTTAGGAGCCAAAGAACTAATAAGCCGAACAGTTGCTATGGTCCGCCTGGATCGTTTCCTCCCTCATATGTTTCCTTCCTTGTTTATCGTTCCCTTACGCAGTGTACCGCCTACTCCCTAGTAGTAGAGGAACATACAATATTTACCGGTGCAGTGCAGTTCAGTTGCTATGGTCCGCCTAGAGCTCGTCATCATTCACGCGTACGTACATACAGTACTTACGGACTACAGTTGGGCTGCAGCTCATAAGGAGAAGAGAAAGCTATTATAAGCTAATAAGGTAGCTGTATGGATGGATAATGACCGTGCGTGTTTGTGTTACATCACGGTGCTGTATAATAAAGTAATTATATTATTAAAATCCATCCGGAGAGCAGCACAGCAACAACACAGCACACGGCTGCCGTACACGTCGTCGTGTATCGGCAATGATCATGAGCTGAGCCTGTGCCTGAGCTGGCTTCTACCTCCTCTCCTCAAGTAGTATACTCTCTCTAGCTTCTAAAAGAAGTTGTTTTGAACAACGACGTAGAGTCTACAAAGCATGATTTTTTTATAAAAATATATTTTAAAATAAATTTATTCGTATGATTTTTACATTTTTAAACTTAAAAATTAATTTTAATTTATATTTTTAATATTTGATCAAAACTTTATCAAAAACGACATCTCTTGTAATACAGTAGTAGGGAGTACTGCTGACTTGGCCATGCATGCCACGCGGTGTCATGTTTGACCGGCGGCTGCTGGCTGCTGGCTGCTGCCTCGATCTTATCTGGCGACTCGATATCTTGCAATGCCGGCATGGCGTTGGACGGCAGCAGCACCACCGTACCAACGCACGGCCTCCGGAGAGCATGCAAATGGCAGCCGGAGGGGCATCGAGCCGGCCATGCATGGCCCATCCCAGACAATACTACAACAACAAAACGTTTGCTCCCCATCGCCGGACACTAGAGAATAAAGAGGGAGGAGATCGAGGAAACACACAAGAAAAGTCATGGCCCATATATACTGTACTCCTATATTGTGACGCTGATGCATGCATGCAGCTGCCTGATGAGCTGAGCTGAGCTGAGCTGGGTGTGTGTGCTTGCCTGCCTGCCTGCCTGCCATCTGTGCGGCTGCGGCATGGATCCTGCATGGTGTGAACGAATGGATTGTGACTGACTGACTGACTGGTCCATTTGCAACAACTAGACAGACAGACAGACAGTACAAACGAAACAATCATGCATATGCAATGTCAACAGCTTGCATGTGATGTACTAGTATGGATCTTCTTTGTCGACTCGACCCTACACGCGGTGGAAGCCCACCAGCTGTGTAATGCAAGCATCGAGAAAATTAAAATGAACAAATTATGTTTTTATCAGTCTTCATGTTTTACTTGATGCTACAATTAATAATTTAAGATGCATGCGCTTAAACTGCATAACAATATACTCTGGCCAGTGTGCCATCGATGTTTCTTTTTTCGAGTACGTAATACAAGAGTATATAGTTAATCAAGAGACTGATTTACTAGTTACACAAGTACGTAGTATTTTCTTTTTTTTTTAAAAAAAAGGGCGGTGACCATGAATAAATAAATTAATTAAAAGAGATACATAGAAATTAAGTAATATATAGGGATGTAACTTGCACTTACACAGCGAATTAAACTAGGTTTAGACGTACTACTACTCTTGACAGCCACGGCAAATGATGGTCAGGTCAGCATCATATCATGCATGCATGTGGATGTGTGGTGCAGTCTGGACACGGCAAGCAACAAATTATTTGGCTAGCGTGTGAATGCATCAGATGCAAGCGAGTACTATAGTATATTCCATGCGTACTGACGTCTTAGAGATTCATAGATATAGATAGGTGTATATAAAAATTTATAATATCTAGAAATGTACTCCCGCCGACGCTGTTCCTCACTTTTCGAAAACTAACTTGACTAATTTTATATAAAAAATTATTAATATTTATAGTACATAATTAATATTGATTTTTTAATCTAGTTTTTTAATAAATTTATTTAGAGACATAAATGTTACACATATTTTATACACGCAGACAGCAATGGTCGGGACGGTCCCACAAGTCCTGCCGGTGCCCGCCGGTGGGATTGGAATTCCCATTCACATTCCCAGCCGCGTTTCACGCGTCAACGTATAATAACGTACTGTACTACGTATATATATATACGCGCCGGCAACGGTCGTGGCCGTGCATCGCACATGCGCATTTGCTGGGCCAGGCCCGGCCCCTCCTCGATCACTCACGCTTCCCTCCCACAAGCATACACACTTGGAAGTTGGAAGAGATCCAGCCCACATGCTGATTGAAAATTGGCCCTCATGTAGTTATTCTGAACAGACAGGTGACGAGCATTTCCATCGCTGACTTTACGACTTCTGCAGTCCCAGACCATGGCTCTCTCATATATAGCTCCCGTGTAGATGGACTAGTTGGATCTCTACTGCTGCTAGCGCAACTGACATTAACATCTGCAGAAGCTCTTCGACGTCGTCAACTGCTGCGAGTGGAAGATCCCAATAGACACACACTGAACCCCTTTTCTTCTTATGCAGTCCTCCCCTATTCAGAAGTGCAAATGGTATCCAAATTCTCTTTGTGGACTCATTTCTCCTCATCTTCAGGAGTGCAAATGTGATCCAGACATATCCGGGAGCATTTATATTTTTAGCTATTCTGTATTGATCACACAAAACCAGAGTAACATATAGCACAATTCACTACTGGTTACTACTAAAGTTTTGAAGGAGAATCTACAAGTGTAGGGCACTACTTAATGATATGTAACCACATATATGTCACTCGATCTCATATGGTCTCACCTACTGAGGAAAATCAATACTCAAATATATATATACAATGATTTTGGTAGTTATATATATATATATATATATATATATATATATATATATATATATATATATATATATATATATATAAACTAGCACCATCACTCACACTTGCCGTTAGCGTGCTTAGTTCTCCATTACCCTCTATAGCAACAAGCGGTGGAGAAGAAAGAAAGATTTCAAATGGTTCATTATCAATTTGATCCACCACAACGTGCACTAGCTTTTTCTTCTCTTCTTTTTCTTTAATTTGAGGTCTCTAGAAGCTTGAGCAGCATAAACTAAAATGGAGAAGAACAGAGAAGGGATTTCTATGAGAATGAAAGACCTAGCTTATCTGAAAAAAATGAGAATGAAAGACATCAGGAGAGAGGCTAGAACCAACGAGTGACACTTCCTCATCCTTAGGATGTGCTAGCAGACTAAGAGGGAACAAATAATGATGAGTCAGTCATGAAGATGGATATGCATCTCGTTTAGCAATTCTATATTAATCAACATTGCAGTGTAAAGTTATCAACAACTTGGCCAATGTAGATAGCTAGTGGTATAAATAAGATTCCTTTGGCCTCTTCAAAAATAGAGACAAAGAAGCTGATTATTTGCAGGTCTCTGCTAACTAATAAATCCTTTTTTTTTGTTGGAAATGAAGCTAACTAATAAATCCTAGAATTTGCATATAGGCACATTGATAAAAAAAAACCTATAGTAGCTGCTACGTGTAATGATAAAATTTACACACTGGTTATATATAAATATAGAAGAATCTGTCCTAGATAGAATTGAAGTTGTCTATAGCATCTACCATGGCGTACAGTTACATGTGTTCGTTCTATGTCGTCATCTTCCTTCTTATTATTATATATAGCCACCTTTTTAATATAGTGCGGGATCCTCATGCAACAGTTTCAAAAGTGATGGCTACTAGCCCTCTGAACATTTCTTTTAGAAGGGCTCTGGTGGATAATAAACTTACAGAATGACTTAGTCTAGTAACACAGATCTCAATTGTTGAATTGGTGGAAGATCCGGATTACTTCAGATGGAACCTAACCAAATTTGGTTTGTTCTCTGTACATTTTCTTGGGCCAAGCTGCAGCGTGATGAGACAGCCAAAGACGCGCTCTCTACGATATGCAAGAAATTGGAAGTTATTGCTTTAGAGATATCCAACAAAGGATGAAATTTTTTTTATTGTTTGATCTAGCGTCCTGTTTGATCTATAAAACTATGACTTTCTCCTTTTTCTTTCACCCAAACTTTGTAATAATGGGCTGTGTACATCCTTGGATGTAGAGGCTGGATTTTGTTATCCATTATCTAAAAAAATATAGCCACCTTTTTCACTTGTTATTCAGTAATCATTGGTACGCACTTTATTTTATAAAATGAGTCTGAATTACATGAGGAAGTGTGTAGTTCCATGCTTAATTTTGGCCAGGCTACACTAGAGCTTAATTAAAGCTAATGTAAGCTAAGGATGCTAAGAAATTAAGGAACAAAAGGGATAAGGCTTTCACCAAATCCAAAATTTCTAAGAAATTATGTAAAAACGCCAGGCCAATATTTTTGAACATCGCAAAATTATCAAGGTCGTGGGAAAATATGGTGTGTTATCTCTAGCTACCAATGCAAGCAATAGTATGCTGGGAGGTTTATGTGAATGTCGCTATATATCTATGTACTTGCCGCGTGGTTCTGCAGCACCATGTGCACCTGCCCTTCCTATACCCTATATATAGTTCACCTCAACCCAAACAACTAAACACTACGCAGACAACGGAGAAGAAAATAAGAAAAATAGAGGGACACATCATGTAGTCACTTGGAATGGAAGTCACCAGGAAATGGCCAGTCAGCAGCTCGTATTTCTGCTGAAGGAGATATACCCCGTTTCCATTTAATAACAACAAAAGGCTCTCCTCCTGGTAGTTCCGTGACGCAGGCGATCAGGATTGGTGGCCTAGAGTCACATGCGTGGGCTCAAGGCATCACCGGAGCCCTTTTAGTTCAGGTGATTGTTGATGGTGGGCCCAAAATTTTTAGGCTGGGTATTCAAAATATAAAGGAGTGTTAAAAAATTCTTCATAGGATTTATTTATCTTTAATCTATTCTTCTTTTCAATACATATATGTATATATATATATGCTATATCTATAAATTTTCTTGCAAAAAATTTGGGTATTCAACTGAATACCCTTGAATACCCTTGCACATACATGTGCCCGCCCCTGCTTGTTGAGTACTTCAAGGTGTGGAATTTAGTAGAACATGTAGCCCTGTAGCCAAGGACATCTGATAAGCTCATCTGGAAATGATCGTCCAATGGGGTTTACTTGGCATCGTCGGCATACATAGCCTTATTCCAAGGCTCTTGTGTGGTCAGGGGAGCTAAAGAGATATGGAAAACGCCCGTACCTTCTCCTGTGCGCTATTTCTTCTTGCTGGTACTCCGTAGTCGATGCTGGACGGCGGCGCGCAGGAAGTTCCATGACTGTGCCCTTTGTTCGCAATCTTCTGAGACCGACCATAGATCACCTGTTGGTGGCATGTGTGTTCAGTCGGGATGTTTGGTTCAGGATTCTTCAAGCTCTTCACCTGCAGCACTTGTCGCCAATCCAAACTGAATCCTTTTGTGACTGGTGGATGGCTGCAAGCGCGAAACCGAATTCCCAAATCTCTTTGGCGAGGATTTGACACGCTAGTGTATGCATCTTTTAGGATGGATATTATGGAAGGAGAGAAATGCTATGACGTTCAGAGGGGAGGCCTTGACGGTGCCTCAGTTGATCTTGGTAATTAATAAAGGAGGAAGAGCGATCTAGTGGGATGGTTGACATTTTTTTTAAAGTTATCACTAGAACTCTTGCTCAAGCCATGAGGATTATGAATTCCATAAAAAATACAGATATGTTTATCTATGTCTAACCCTAACACAGATATGTATCCTTCGACGCACTAATCATGCAGTAACTAGCACAAATTAAGAAACAATCCATGAGAACTATATGATTACTTTTGGTAAGTACTTTGGGACTCGAATTTGGGGCCTATTAATTGTTTCCTCTTAATAAAAAAACCTAGTCATTCATTCCACACTCTTGAGTAGTTCACAGATCGGAATAATGCAGATCTTAATTTGTATTCAGATCAGCCTGTTGGCAGATTTATACTAGCAACTTTTGATGATCTTGATATCAAAAGGCAAGAACTGTTCTCTGCCTTGGCCATCAAACTAAACTAGTCATCGCCACCAAAGGGAAAACACTACAATAGTCGAGAGAGCAGTCTGCAACTCTGCATCATATCGGTTGCCTGCCCTCAGCCTTAAAAGCCCATACATAACAAAAAGGAGAGATATACAACTTGAACGTCTTTGTGGGCACAACCAGCAATGATTGTGTGGTTCATCATCTCTCAAACATTAAAGCACTAACTAAAGTCTCAACTAACAAGCACAAAAAGTAAATGTCTCCGACAGGGCACACTATTACTGACTATGTAAACTTCTCGCTTCCTGGCTCTGTGCCCTCCTAATCTGTCTCCCTGCCTATTCTGTATATATATGCACAGGGTATGCATGTGTAGTGTAGAGCATGGATCATAGTGCCGCAAAAAAAAAAAACTGTAGAATAGGAGCACATTTCATACTTACATATTGCATTAGGAATAGGAGGTATCAGGAAGAAACCTGATGTGCCTCGCACCGATTATTTTACAGTGACGAGGGGATGAGCTTATATGTCCTTATGTAGAATAGACCTCAGCAAAATCGTTTGCGTTCACACATAAAAGATATGCTGAAAATAACGATGGAATTGAGGCTGAGATCAAGACTGTTCCATTGTTAAAGAAAGATATCACATCCACAACATGTTGGACACATAGTAGAAGGAGTGCCGTTAGAACAGGCAGCACAGCAGCACCCTCCATCGCGGGCACTTGTGGATAGCGGTGGTAAAGTTTCAGGTGCTAGGGAGACTCAAACTGCTATCCTACAGTCCCAAGTCAATTTCAACGAGGCCTTGTTTGGATCCCCTGAATCGAATCGAAACCAATTGTTTGGATCCTGTGAATTGAAACCAATAACTAGAAAGTGCCTCTCATTTATTATTAGAATACTTTCAAATTCATCTCAATTCTTGGTGAATTATATTATATATATATATATTTGAATTATATAGAAAAATGATATTATATCATTTCTTTGTGAGTCATAGTTTTCCTAGCGTTATAACACCGACAAGGAAAACAATTCTCCCGATGGTTCAAGTATGTCATCATTTTTGCTGTCAGTAGTCTACAATTCTTTTTGTTAGTTGTAGACTAGTAGATTTATATCACTGAAAGGTTTCTAATTTCCCTGTTGGTTCACCACCGACACGAAATCAAAATCATTTTCCTGATAGTTAATCATCAAACATTTGTTAATTTCCTTGTCGCTCTATCCCTGGAAAATTTGTTTTTAATTTTCTTGACAAATACTGTGTCGTCAGGGAAATGTTCAACTCCAGTAGTGTGTACAACATCCTAAGTCCACTGGATGCAAGGTGCATACCATGTGAAAGCATCATGCATGAATGTTCTACTTGATCAAAAGTCTCATGGAGATATTTTTTTAAATAATCAATACGACCATATAGAAAACTTTTAGAGATGTTCAAAATCGATTTTAATGGTGGTTTTTGAAACCACTACTATGGTATCAATTGCACAAAATGAGGCATTTAGGGTTAGTTTTGAATTTTCCTTCCGGAAATTGATTTTGATAGACATTTTTATTAAATTAATTGCCCCATGAAATTCAATTGAAATTCATGTGTCTAATAGTGGTCTACCACACGATCACACCTACCGCAAGATTTAATTTTCACACAAGTGTCAAATGTGTCTTTGGGGAATCAAACCCATATCATCTTACCTCACACATCCCTCTTTTACCACTATGCCTCATTGTCATTTGTGACCAGTGTACAAGATGCTATCCTTTTGTTAAATATTTTTTCTCCTAAACAATCTCAATAGAAAAGAAGTAAATCTTTTTTTACAAATGGCTCCCATTTCTAATAGAGACGGATAACATAAGAAACAACCTATAACTATGGTGAGGAGCACTGTAGCTTACGAACCATCCCTGCAAATAAGCTCACGAACCACCCTGGAAATTAATTTTCAATTCCATTAAAAAAATCTCAGTTAGAGACATAACCATACCGGTATTATTAAAGCCTTGTATTTGTTTAAATTCACCATTATTTATTGTATAGAATCAGAAGTCTGCCTTTAAATTAGTCACTTGTGAGATGTGGTTACTAAAGCTTTATTCCACCCATCTCCAAGCAAAATAGTTAGCAATAAAAATTAAATAATCATTATCTAAAAAAGAGATATTATAGCAGTCAGGGTCTGAGAAGGCATATAAATAAACACAGGGTGTCATCTATTGCATACATGTCCTTGTATATATGGAGCCACCTACCACACATGTTGGGAGTACATATAATGGACAGTTCTGTGATCAACAACATCAACTACACATCAGCCATAGAGCCTTTTCATTTGCACACTGAATCCTCTCATTCCCATCCATAGTAGCATCACAAAAAATCCTACACATATAGGAATAAAAGGCATCTGGAAGGAGGCGTGACAGAGAAAAGGAGGTTGGCACCAGAGATCAGCTCCTCCAGGTGGGGTAGCCCCCATCACACAAAAATCTGACTTATATGTTACATAAAGGATAAAAAAACTTCCGGTCAGCAATGAGAGAGTAAAGTTAATAGCCGGCCCCTGAACTTGTTCGAGTGCGTCGTCTTGATCGTCGAACTATAAAAGTGTGTCATTTCAACTCTGTTTTGGGTCTCATATGTATCAAATGGGTCTAGGCCCTGTCAGCTGTATCTCTCATCCCTCAGCTGGCCGAGGTGACGTACTACAGGTTGGAACTTGTGCTTGTGTATCAGCCTGCTGAGCGTGTACTGCAGAAAAAGTCCTCGGCCTGCTGCCTGAACGGCTCGATCGAGGCTCTTGTCTCCGTTCACCAGAGCCTGCCAGAACAAACTTGAGCGTGATTGGTTCGTGACAGTAGCACGAGCGCTCCGGCGAGCTTGTTGTCCAGCTGAACATGTCGATCGACACTGTCCTTGTCCCCCACGCAGCCGTCACGGGCCACACATGACGAGGAAGAAGATGACTATTTTCGAAACAGTCCCTCACGAAGGTTGTAAATATAAGTGTCTGGGTGGTTTTGTTTATAACCCCACTAATCCTTTATTTGAATCAATGTAGTCTTATCTCTGCACGTGGGTATGAATTCATACCTGTTTGGATGAATATTAGATTCAAATAGAGTTTAATGATCGGAATGCTATATTTTTCTAAGTTCGGGGACCAGAATAACACACCCCTTTGAGAACCGTCCATAAACTTTACTCGCAAGAAGATATGATGATATATGGCAGCGCTAGAAATTAAGTCAAGCTCCCAGTCAGCAATCTCATTAGACAAGAAATATATTTCCACAACAAAGGCGATTTCATATATATATATATATATATATGCTACTGAAAAGCTGACTAATGAAGCCATAAAGGAACACTGTGTTGTTTCTCCTAGGTCTAGTTTCTTCTCCCTATAGCCTGCTTGAATCTCGGGGATGAGATTTCTTCTAATAAGGTAAATAGGTAAATCTGTCGTGCTAAAATTTACTTTTTTTTTTTAAAAAAATACAACAAAATAAAACTTCGTTTGTTTCTTTGCCTGCAAAACCATTTTAAAAACTTGCATTAAAAATACACCATATGCAATTTGAATGTTCTGTGTGCTTTTCCTGGAATTTATTTATGGAACCAAAATATTTTCCTTGAATTATGAAATCCCATTTCCAACATAATTTCTCTCCTTTTAAAGCCATAATGGGCTGTACCCTCTCTCCATCCCCGGCCTTCTCAACAACATATCATTGAAGAGTCACATTGAAGAAGCAAAATTCGTCATGCGCAGGAGAATAAAAATCATATCACCACATGATAAATACATATATGAATGGCATACGTGTTGCAGATAAACTGTTAAATGCATGCACATATTGTTACACAACATTTCAGAGTGTTCACTGCGTTATATTGTCAGTGCTGCTCTTGGACCAAACCAAACTCCCAAGGTACTCGAGGCAGTGGTTTAATGGACGCCATGTGTCGATCAGTGGACCAGTTGTAGACTTATCCTTTACAGGCCACACAGAAACAGGACCAAAGAACTATCATTTCTGTACGTTTTTAACTTCATTCACCACACAATTCATTCAAGAAATATGTTTTTTTTTCTTTTAAAAAAACAGGCATGGCTTTAACAATGCAAGTAAAACGGATGCCTGACATTGGCCATCCTTTGTGACCTGCTGCAGCTGCAGTCGACAAGCAATATCATCGACACGCATTCACCATTAGCACCTGGTGCATGCAACCGTTTCATTCAGAGAGGAAGTCTAGAGCAGAACTACACTGATCGATCGATAACTGATCAATCGTTCAGCTGGAAAGTGAAGCAAACAAAGAGAAAGAGGAGTGAAACTGTGTATTTCGATCTGTGACGAGCAAAGCTCCTCGATCACTCACGCTTAGCTCCAGCCCACATGCCTCAAAAAATTGGCCCGGCCCAATTAAACACCCGACCGAAACACGTCTACGGGACCTGGGCTTCTTGCTCTTTTTTTTTTCCTTCCCCTTTTTCCACTACCGAAATTTGTTTGTTTCCATTCTACACAAAATTTTGTGCGCACACGATCGAGACACCTGTGCTTGTGCCGGCACTGGGCTAAGCTAGAGACACGCACAGTACCCTCTGCTGCCGCTGCTGCACAACACAAACATGTGCTGGCGCCTGGCGATGGCGTGCCATTAGACGACCATGCCAATGAGCCAAGGACAATATGCTTACTACTGTGTAAATTACAAGACGTTTTACTTTTTTTTTCATCTTAAATTTGATCACTCGTCTTATTTAAAATTTTATGTAAATTATCTTTTTTTTATAGTGGCTTGCTTTATTAATAAACATTCTTTATGAATGACTAAAATTTTGCATAAATTCTTTAAATAAGACGAGTGATCAAACTTGGAGTAAAAAAATCAAACGTATTATAATTTATAAGTTGAGATAAAGGAAGTAACTAGCTAGGTTGTAGCTAGCATCATGCAACTGAGGGCATCATTGCTTATTTTGACAACATCTCAAGCATATACATAATTGCAAAAATGTTAAGGAACCCACCAGCACCATATATATATAGTGTTTTACCCACCAAACAATAATATCACTGTTACTATAGTATATATCAACAAAAATGCATGTATGTTTTCCCAGAATGCTGTTATATATACACATATATAGGACCCAACATCCTCCAACAAGCAAAGTGAGAGCAAGCAGTCTGGTTCCAAATAAATAAAGCTTATGTGTGACCGTATTATTAAGTACTAGATGCCACCTACATATATATTTGCCACAACAAACAACAGGCAGCGCTGCATCCACTCTCTCTCTCTCTCTCTCTCTCTCTATATATATATATATATATATATATATATATATACACACTTGTTCCTTGTTTTTCTTTACTCTGTACTCCCCACAAAGAGCAACGTGAGTAGAAGAGAGAAAGAGCTAGTAGGAGGTATATGGAAGAGAGAAGAAATCCTATAATAAGAATGGAAGGCATTAGGAAAGAGTCTAGCGCCAATATTGATCCTGTGCCATGTTTCATTATCTGAACATGGTAGCGTCCAGTGAGGGGAGCACGATAGGCCACAGTAGGTGATCTTAGTACAACATTACTGAGAAGATGGAGATGCACCTGGTGTAGATGCTTCTAGTGTAGATGGGTGACGAGCATTTCCATCCCCGAGTTTAGTGCTTCTGCGGTCCCAGACCATGGCTCTCATAGCTCCAGTGTAGATGGAATAATTGGATCTCTGCTGCTGCTGCTAGCGCAAATGCCATTGACTCGGCTGGTGAAAAAGCCAGCTTATTGAATAGTATTATGTAAGAGAGAACAATCTAATTAAATAATGTTACGTGAGAAGGAACAAACTGAAATAAGCTAATAGTAATTGAAGCGAATAGGACCAATATCAGTGGAAGCTTCGATGTGAACTCCTCTTGCTACCGGTGGAAGATCCCAATCCACGGACAAGTGAGGGTACCAATGTGCCCAGTAGTACTTGTTGTAGTGCTTTGTGGATAAAGAGGATGGAGATTACAAAGGACGTGTGGTCTCTATATGAATATATGTAAACCAAGTATCTATACAATATAAATCTTACTCATATACAGTTTGGTCATTAAATAAAATTCATTTACTTAGCGCTCTGTTCGCTTGGCTTATCAGTCACTGAAATAGTGTTTTTTCTCACAACAAAACAAACAAAAACAACATCAGTCGACTTATATTTTAAAAAAAGAGTAACCCTTACCAAAGATAATCTAGCAAAAAGAAATTGTCACGGAAGTATCAAATGTTGTTTTTCTAACTCTATTCAAACAATTCAACATTAGTTTTTCGATTGTCATTTTGCGAGCTTTATTTGGAACAATGTGAATACCTCTTTTGGAATTGACCACCTACTAGCATTGGTAACATGTTTGGTTCTTGGCTTCATGGTTTGGATCCAAAGCTTCAGAAAGTTTTGTTAGGAGACACCGCACTCTGTTGGGCGATATGGTTGAATAGGAATGATATGGTGTTTAATAAAGCTAAATCTAATACTTTCATGCAGGTAATCTTCAGGGTAACGTATTGGATCCGTCAGTGGTCCATGCTGCATAAGGAGGAAGAACGTCTGCTCTTCAATGAAGGATGCAGAAGACGGGAGACTTTGATTACGTCAGTTTCCGCAAAATTTGGTTGGAAATTCTCAAACCATATGCGGTATGGGTGTTTAGTTTTGTCTTGGTGGCGCCAAGCTCACTAGTCCAGCCGAACTTTGTTTTCCTTCTATATTGTGCGTGTTTGCCTTATGCCTTTTTTTCTTGTAATGTGATGTTAAGCTGTGTACCATTTTCAAATGGTAGAGGCTGGAACTTTGTTCCTTTATCAAAAAAAAAAGAAAGAAAAATCAACGACCGGGACGATCACCCAAACAGGGCGCTAGATTTTCATCGGATAATTCAAGTTGTTTGACAAGACTTGGGTCAAACATTAGGAATATAAATCATAAATAACTTTTAAGTTATTACGTTTGGAAATGTAAAAAACATATGATGAATATATTTATATTGAAAAATAATAAGTCAAAATTATGCTTTGAAGACCGTGCCACTGTTAAAAATAATTAGAACTGTTAATATGGAGGGAACAATTAGTTTTTTATTTAAGATACAACTTGTTTTGCTGGTGGTTTCTGTGGCTGATAAGCCGGCTTGTACTGTTTTGTTGTGTATCGTAGCTGATAAGCTAGGCTAATAAATTCAAGCCAACAAGACCGTGTTACTGTTAAAAATGACTAGAATTATTAATATGGAGGGAACAATTAATTTTTTATTTAAGGATACAACTTGTTCGGCTGGTGGTTTTTGTGGCTGATAAACCGACTTGTGTTGTTTTGTTGTGTATAGCTGATAAGCTAGGCTAATAAATTCAAGCCAACAAGACAATGCCCTTCCAACCCTATATATAGTTCACCTCAACGCAATCAACTAAACACTAAACATACAACAAAGAAGAAATTAAGAAAAATAAAAGGGCACGTCAGGTAGTCACGGGGAATGGAAGTCACCAGGAAATGACCAGTCACCAGACTATTTTTTTCCGGAACGAGATATACTCTATTTTCATTTAGCAATAGAAATTGCTTAAAGAGGTTAGGCATGGTGAAACAAGTTCAATGAGAAGAATGAGTAGTATGCTAGGACCAAATGAGCATAAAATTAAAAGAGTTTAGAGTACGGACTAGCAACAAGCTTGGGACCTGGAAGAACGATCTAGGTGAAAAACTCAATTACAACCTTCCACCAAAAGCTCCCACTTCAAATTACTTCAAGACTGTCTGCATGCTACTAAAGTTCCTGTGGTTCGATAATCTGCTCTGCGTCTGCGGATGGATCCATCTTCTAGCACGTAGAGTTCCTTTACGAATTTCCTTTCTTGGGTAATCCGTGGAATCCTTTTGTATAGAGTTCAATGACTTGTTTTGAAGGAAGCTGGGGTGGTGAGCAGGATGGCATATGTTTAAGACACCCAAATTTTATTGTTTATGGACATCCAAATTGCCCAAGACATGAGGATTATGACTTCCATGAAAAATGCAGATTTGTTTCACTACTGGAAACTTGAAATTCCCTGACCAACATCAGGCAAAACTGAAATTTCCCTGTCGAGCCAATCCTGACGATATTTTTATTTTTCCTGACGGTAAGTGCACCGTAAAAAAATTCATGGCGATATTTTTATTTATTATGATGATACGTACATTTTCATGAAAATATTTTTATTTTCCCTGACGGTAGTGCACCGTGAGGGAATTTCAAGTTTCCAAGTTTCCAGTAGTGTTTATCTATGTCTAACTCTAACGCAGATATGTATCCTTGGACGACTCACTAATCATACAGTAACTAGCACATACAAATTAAGAAACAATCCATGGGAGAACTATATGATTACTTTTAGGTAAGTACTCTGTGACTTGAATTTGGCGGCCTATTATTTCCTCTTAATAAAAAATCTAGTCGTTCATTCCACACTCAGTATTTCACAGGTCGGAACAATGCAAATCTTAATTTGTATTCAGATCAGCTTGTGGGCAGATTTATACTAGCAACTTTTGACGATCTTGATATCCGAAGGCTAGAACTGTGTCCTTGGGCTGGGGCATTGAACCAAACTAGTCATAGCTACCAAAGGGAAGATGCTGAATAGTTGTGAGAGCAGTCTGCAACTCTCCATCGTTTGCCTATGCCTGCCCTCAGCCTTTAAAAGCCCATACATAACACAAATGAGAGATGTAATAATTAAATAAGAGTACTCATTAAACAACATGTACGTCTTGTGGGCACAACCGGCAATGGCTACATGGTTCATCATCTCTCACACATTAAAGCACTAAAAGTAACAACTAACAAGCACAAAATTAAATGTCTCCAGCAGGGGCAGACTATTACTGACTTTGTAAACTTTTTTATTCTTGGCTCTTGTGTCCTCCTATCCGTCTCCCTACCTATTCTGTATATATACAGAGGGTATGCATGTGTAGTGTAGAGCATGGATCATAGTGCTGCCAAAAAACTGAGGAACAGGAACACATGTCATACTTACATATAGCATTAGGAATAGTAGGTATCAGGAAACAACCTGATGTGCCTCACATCGATTATTTTACGTTGCTGAATGGATGGGCTTATATGTCCTTATAGAATAGGCGTCAGCAAAATTATTTGCGTTCATACATAAAAGATATGCTGGAGAAAATGATGGCATCGAGGCTGAAATCAAGACTGTTCCAATAATATTAAAGAAAGATATCACTTCCACAACACGTTGGACACATAGTAGGAGTGCCGTAGAACAGGCGGCAGCGCAGCAACACCCTCCATCACTGGCACTTGGTCCATATCGGTGGTAAAGTTTCAGGTGCCAGGGACACTCAAACTGCTACCTTACACTCTAAAGTCGATTTCCTTAAGGCCCTGTTTGATCTCGTGAATTCAAACCAATAACTAAAAAATGCTTCTTATTTTATTATTAGATTGCTTTCAAATTCGTCTCAATTCTTGGTAATAACCAAACATGGCCATGCAGATCATTTGACGGACTGCTTCGCGTCGCCCCCACGCGGGTGGCTCTGGCGGCCAACCCTACCGCCGCGCCCTCCACTCTCCAGTCGCGCCGCTGCCGGAGCAGGCCGCCGGCAAGGCCGCGCTGCCGGCCGGGATGGCGGCGGCGGGTCCCTCTCAGCTGGTGGTGTGGCGGTGTAGGACGACGCGGCCATGGGGCGACTCGCCTGTGCTGCGTGGGGCTCGGCGAGGTCGCCGACCACGACCGCGGCGTGGCCACGGGGCGACTCGCCCGTGCCGCGTGGGGCTCGGCGAGGTCGCCGACCACGACCGCGGCAGCTCCAGCTAGTGGCCCGGGCAAGCGCGGGGCGGTGCGGCGGTGGCGGGCTTCTCCGTGATCGGCGTGTAGTCACTGTGGCGGCGGACGGGCGGATTTGGACCCTGCTGGCCTGGATCTGGCGTCCTCGGTCTGGGCTGGTGCTATCCTTCTGCCGGCAGTACCTGCTCTGTGTGGTGGTGGCTCATGGGCGGCGGGCGGCGTGCCGTTCGTCTGGCGGCGGTGGCGGCGGGTCAGGTTTGGGCCCCTGGGTTCGGATCTGGTCCACGGTCAGCGCCAGACCTGCCTGCCTTCTGAGCGTCCCTGATGGTGACCTTCCGGTGAAGGCGGTCTTCCACGTTGGTCAGGCGCAGAGTCGACGATGGTGGCGGCGGCTTGGGTGAAAACCTTGTCTGGCGTGTTACGCCGAGCCGGCGGCAGTGGAACTGTCTGTGCCACGTACCTTTGTTGAAGGCGTCGCTGAAGTCGTTGGTCAGTCTGTTCCCTGCTGCGTCCGCGGACGTTCAATAATTGGGTGAAAACCTAGCCTGGTTTCTCCGGGCCGACGGCGATGGCGTAGGCGCGTCGTCGAAGTTCTTGATCGCCAAGGCCGGGTAGTTCTCCCGTGTGGTTACCCTGTTCAGTGTTCAGCTCAAGGCGGAGGTGGCATTCGATGGCGTAACAGCTCGGCGTTTGGTGGGCATCTACACCAAGTGCTTCGTGTTGTTGCCAAGGAAGAAGCATCCAGTCTTCAATGGTGGTCGGTGTTCAACATTTTCAGTACCTTCATTAGGGTCTGACAAACGTGTTTGGCGGCTTGGTCTTGACGTTGGTGATCTTATTCTGTGGAATTGACATCATGGTGGAAGCCAGAGGTCACATAGAACTACTCGAGCTCCTTGTTGGGGATGTATTTCCTTAAGTCAATTTTTTTCTTTACTTTTTGATGCTGTAATAGTTTCGTCTGTTTCTACTCACGGGTAGATGAAGCCGGATAGTTTCTATCCTTTATCTAAAAAATCAAACATGGCCTAAAAGCGAGAGTGATCAAAGAAGAGAGCGGCCATGCTGCAACATCCTAAGGCCACTGCATACATGATGCAGTGTGCATCAGGTTGTTGCCGAGCAGTTTGAGGCTACTAATAGCTCCAAGCAAAGTAGTACATGTGGATAGTGGTTTTACAGGCTAATTTGCTCTTCAAACTACAAAGTACTAGCATACGATTGTGAAAGCTTCACACAAGAGTGTAGTACTTGATAAAATGAGGCACATGCAGATATTTTGCTGAATAATCAATACTATCATATAGACGATTTTTAGAGACGGTTCAAGACCGTTTTTATGGTGGTTTTTTTAAACCAATACAATGCTATCAATAGTACAAATGAGGCATTTTAGGGTTAGTTTTCAAATTTCCTTCGGAAATCAATTTTGATAAACATTTTTATTAAGTCAATTGCCCCACGAAAGTCGATTGAAAATCATATGCCTAGGGGTCTGCCACACAACCACACATACTGCAAGGTTTAATTCACACGTGTGTCTATGGGGAATCAAACCCATGGCATCTTACCTCGCACATCCCTCTCCTACCACAATTTCACATTGTCATTTGCGACCAAAGTGCAAGATGCTATCCTTTTGTATTAACATTTACAAATCTTTTGTTAAATATTTTGCTCCTAAACAATCTCAATTGAAAAAAAAACTTTTTTTACAAATGGCTCCCATTTCTAACAACCTGTAACTATGGTGAGGAGCATTGTAGCTTATGAACCACCCTTGCAATTCAGCTCATGAACAACTAATAAATTTAGGTAAGAAACAAGATAAAATAAAAACCCTAGAAATCAATTTTCAAGAACGGTTCCATTAATTAAGAAAACCTCAGCTAGAGACATCCATTCTTAGGGCACTACCGGTATTGTTAAAGCCTTGTATTTCTTTTAATTCACCATTTATTGTATAGAATCAGAAGCAAGCCTTTAAATTAGTCACTTGTGAGATGTGGTTACTAAAGCTTTATTATTCCACCCATCTCCAAGCAAATAGTTAGCAATAAAAATAAACATTATCTACAAAAGCTATAGAATTAAACTCATCTACTAGCAGTCAGGGTCTGAGAAGGCATATAAATAAACACACGGCGGCATCTATTGAATGTGTCCTTGTATATATGGAGCCACCTACCACACATGTTGGTAGCACATATAATGGACATTGACTATCACGCAGGAGTACCAGCAAACACACAAGAGCGAGCAACGTGAAGAGTATAATGTACGCGTAGAGGAGAAAGAGAAAGGAGGTATTGAAGAGAAGAAAAGAACCCTATAATAAGAATGGAAGGCATTAGGAAATAGTCTAGCGCCATTGTTGGGGCTTAGACATGTTTCATTATTTGAACATGGTAGCGTACAGTGAGGGTGGCACGATAGGTCAGAGTAGGTGGTGTGAGCAGAGCATTACTGAGAAGATGGAGATGCACCTCGTGTAGATGATATAAGCAGATCGGTGATTAGCATTTCCATGGCCGAGTTTAGGGCTTGTGCAGTCCCAAACCATGGCTCTCATAGTTCCCGTGTAGACGCGGACTAGTTGAATCTCTGCTAGCTGCTGCTAGCGCAACTGCCATTAACATCTGCAGAAGTTTCGACGTCATCAACTGTATGCTGCGAGTGGAAGATCCCAATCGACACACAGTGAGAGTACCATCTCGTGAACCCCCCTTTCTTATGCAGTCCTCCCCTATTCAGAAGTGCAAATGGTATCCAAATTCTCTTTGTGGACTCATTTCTCCTCATCTTCAGGAGTGCAAATGTGATCCAGACATATCCGGGAGCATTTATATTTTTTTGCTATTCTATATTGATCGAACAAAACCAGTAACATATAGCACAATTCACTACTGGTTACTACTAAAGTACGTTTTGAAGGAATCTCCAAGCTAGTGTAGGCCAGTTCATGATACATAACCACATATATGTCACTCGATCTCATATGGTTTCACCTACTGAGGAGTAACAATACTCAAATATACAATGCTTTTGGTAGTTATATACATGAAACTAGCACCATCACTCACACTTGCCGTTAGCGTGCTTAGTTCACCATTACCCTCTAGCAACAAGTGGTGGAGAAGAAAGAAAGATTTCAAATGGTTCGTTATCAAGTTGATCCACCACAACGTGCACGGTGCACTAGCTTTTTCTTCTCTTCTCTTTCTTTAGTTTGAGGTCTCTAGAAGCTAGAGTAGCATAAACTAAAATGGGGAAGAACAGAGAAGGGATTTCTATGAGAATGAAAGACCTTATCTGAAAAAATGAGAATGAAAGACATCAGGAGAGGCTAGCACCAAAAAGAGTGGCACTTCCTCGTCCTTAGGATGTGCTAGCAGACTAAGAGGGAACAATAATGATGAGTCAGTCCTGAAGATGGATATGCATCTCGTTTAGCAATTCCATGTTAATCAAAGTTACAGTGTAAGGTTATCAACAACTTGGCCAATGTAGATAGCTAGTAGTGGTAGATAAGATTATTTTCGCCTCTTCAAAAATAGAGACAAACAAAGCTGAGTATTTGCAGGTACTCTGCTAGTTGTGAGAGCAGTCTGCTACTCTACATCGGTTGCCTATGCCTGCCCTCAGCCTTTAAAATCCCATACATAACACAAAGGAGAGATGTAATAATTAAACAAGAGTACTCATTAAACAACATGTACGTCTTGTGGGCACAACCAGCAATGGCTACATGGTTCATCATCTTTCACACATTAAAGCACTAACTAAAGTAACAACTAACAAGCACAAAAACTAAATGTCTCTGGCAGGGCACACTATTACTGACTGTGTAACTTCTTGCTTGCTGGTTCTGTGCCCTCCTAATCTGTCTCCCTACCTATTCTGTGTATATATATGCATAGGGTATGCATGTGAACTGTAGAGCATGGATCATAGTGCCGCCAAAAAAAAAACTATGGAACATGAGCACATTTCATACTTACATATTGCATTAGGAATAGGAGGTATCAGGAAGAAACCTGAAGTGCCTCGCATCAATTATTTTACGATGATGATAGGATGAGCTTATATGTCCTTATGTAGAATAGACCTCAGCAAAATCGTTTGCATTGACACATAAAAGATATACTGAAGAAAACAATAGAATTGAGGCTGAGATCAAGACTATTTCATTATTAAAGAAAGATATCACATCCACAACATGTTGGACACATAGTAGGAGTGCCGTAGAACAGGCAGCGCAGCAGCACCCTCCATTAGTGCCACTTGTCGATAGCGGTGGTAAAGTTTCAGGTGCTAGGGACACTCAAACTGCTATCCTACAGTCCCAAGTCTATTTCAGCGAGGTCTTGTTTGGATCCCCTGAATCGAATCGAAACCAAATGTTTGAATTGAAACCAATAAATAGAAAGTGCCTATGATTTATTATTAGAATACTTTCGAATTCGTCTCAATGCTTGGTAAATTATATTAAATATGAGTCGTCGTTTTCCTGGCATTATAACACCGACAAGGAAAACAATTTCCCGATGGTTCAAGTATGTTAGGGAAATTAGCACCAGGAAAAATATAAAACCGACTAGAAAAAACTAGTTTTGCTATCAGTAGTCTACAATTCTTTTTGGCGGTTGTATAGATAGTGGTAGATTTCTATCGTTGAAAGGTTTCTAATTTCCCTGTCGGTTCACCACCGTCACAAAATTAAAATCAGATGGTTAACCATCAAGCATTTGTTAATTTCCTTGTGGCTCTATCCCTGTCGGTTATTCCCTGAAGGTGCACCATCGGGGAAAATGGTTTTTAATTTTCTTGACGGTTACTGTGATGTCAGGGAAATGCTCGTCTCCAGTAATGTGTAGAACACCCTAAGTCCAATGGATGCATGATGCATACGATGTGAAAGCATCATGCATGAATGTCCTACTTGATCAAAAGTCTCATGGAGATATTTTTCTAAATAATCAATACGACCATATAGACAACTTTTAGAGATGTTCAAAATCAATTTTTATGGTGGTTTTTGAAACCGCTACTATAGTATCGATTGCACAAGTGAGACGTTTAGGGTTAGTTTTGAATTTTCCTTCAGAAATAGATTTTGATACAAGTTTTTATTAAATTAACTGCCCCATGAAAGTCGATTGAAAACCATGCCTACTAGTGGTCTCCCCACAAGATCATACCTACCGCAAGATTTAATTTGTACACAAGTGTCAAATGTGTCTTTAGGGAATCAAACCCGTTGCATCTTACCTCGCACATCCCTCTCCTACCACTGTGCCTCATTGCTATTTGTGACAAGAGTACAAGATGCTATCCTTTTGTTAAATATTTTCACTCCTAAATAATCTCGAATGGAAAAGATTTTTTTTTTTTACAAATGGTACCCATTTCTAATAGAGTCGGATAACATAAAAAATAACCTATAACTATGGCAAGGAGCACTGTAGCTTACAAACCATCACTGCAAATCAATTTTCATGAACAGTTCCATTAAAAACCCTCTAAGCTATAGACATATCCGTACCGATATTGTTAAAGCCTTGTATTTCTTTACATTCACCTTTATTTATTGCATAGAATCAGAAGCAAGATTTTAAATCAGTCACTTGTGAGATGTGGTTACTAAAGCTTTATTCCACCCATCTCCAAGCAAAATATAGTAGTTAGCAATAAAAATTAAATAAACATTATCTACAAAAGCAATAGAATTAAACTCATCTACTAGCCGTCAGGGTCAGAGAAGACATATAAATAAACACACGGTGGCATCTATATATCGAATACGTGTCCTAGTATATATATATTGGAGCCACTGCACCAGGCTACGACACATGTTGGGAGCACATATAATGGTCACTGACTATCACACAGGAGTAGTACAAGGCAGCTTTGTGATCAACAA
This sequence comes from Microstegium vimineum, assembly GCA_022036555.1. Taxonomy (NCBI): domain Eukaryota; kingdom Viridiplantae; phylum Streptophyta; class Magnoliopsida; order Poales; family Poaceae; genus Microstegium; species Microstegium vimineum. The sequence continues at coordinate 1,033,640 of CM039126.1, read as the reverse complement.
CATCGATCATATACACTACACATCAGCCATGGAGCCTTTTGCTTTGCACACTGAGTCGTCTCATTCCCATCCATATATAGCAACACAAAAAAAATCCTTGCTTTCACACATATATGAATGAGAAGCATCGGGAAGGAGGTGCCATACAGAAAAGGAGGCCGGCACCGGAGAACAGTCAATGCAGGTGGGGTAGCCCCCATCACACAAAAGTCTCACTTACACGTTACATAAAGGATCAAAAACTCCCTGTCAGCAACAAAAGAGTAAAGTTCATAGCCGATCCTCAAACTTGTGCTAGTGTGTCATCTTGGTAGTCGAACTAAGAAAAATGTGTCATTTTGGTCATAAACTCTGTTTTGGGCCTCATATGTATCCAAATGGGTCTAGGCCCACGTGTCAGCTGTATCTCTCGTCTCCCACCTCTCTCGTGGCAAGGCAGTGGCCAGCTCGTCGGCGCGCCGCTGTTTGGCACAGCTGCGGCAGTGGCTGCTCGCCAGCGCACCTATAAGATCGTCTGCTGCAGAAGAAGTCCTCGATCGGCCTGCTGCCTGAACGGCTCGAGGCTCTTGTCCCTGTTCACCGGAGCATGTACTTCAGGAGCTGTCCCTGTTAAATGGTGAATGTGCTGAACTGAACATGTCGATCGACGCTGTCCTTGTCCCGGGCCATCACGATTGTTCACTGCGTTATATTGTCAGTGCTGCTCTTAATTGGACCAAACCAAACTCCCAAGGTACTCGAGGCAGTGGTTTAAAGGACGCCATCAAGCTCCATGCCTAGCTCCATGTGTCAGTGGACCAGCTGTAGACTCATCCTTTACAGGCTACACAGAAACAGAACCAAAGAACCATCATTTCTGTGTGTACTTCATGAGCTTTTTAACTTCACTAGAACATCTGGCGCCCTTTGGGCGCCCTGCAATGACATCAAAAAAAAATAAAATTACAGACCACCATTGAGATGGTTTTATAGACTAAATTGTAACAGAAGACTAAATGGCTCAATTTATATACGGTCATTGTTATTGTCCCCACGTTGTCAAAACCTTAGGGTCAGACATGCGCCGCGTATCACACCAAAAGAATGAAAAACTACAAAGTTTGCAGCCTGCAACCATGAGATTTTTTAAAACACAGCTGATCATCACAATGGCAACTGGCATGGTCCCTTGATGTTGATTGTTGAACATTAGACGCTGGTGAGGTGAGTAGTACAAGTGCCCTGTAAATTGAAAAGGTCATCAGAGCTGCAGTTATCAAACATGACAGAGGTAGAGGGCAGAGTACAGAATTAGTCATCAAACATGACAGAAAGCATTTTATAGAATTATATGGAAACAGTGCAGCTCCCATTTTGTTAAACCATGTTAAGTCTAAGTGGATTCATCAGCTAAGGATGCACAACATCAATGCATGATATATCCAAGTATTAGACGTAGTAGTGAAATTTGATGTCCACCATAACATTGTTTTTTCCCCTATAGTATACTCATTCGCTTGTGTTGGACGGCTGAATGATATATTCCTTTATCTAAAAAAATAGTTGTTCACCTCAAAGGAGCCTTGTTGACTATTTAAATCATGTGCGTGCATTGGGTGGATATTAGCACTTGTAATGCAGTTAAGTACCTCACAGATGGAACATGTTATCATTAATATTAGCTCTTTCTAGAAACCCATTTCATCATAAATCCAATGTCCAAATGCATCCTTTTGGTTCAGTAGTATGAGTTTCAGAAGCACTTGTATGCAAGAAGAGATGTGGTTCATTACTTAAATCTAGTGGAACAGACAAAACTCCTAACATAAATTCATCCAATTAGAAATGTAAACAGTGGACTAAATTAATCCAATTAGAAATGACGGAAATTAATTCAATTAGAAATGTAAACAGTGGACAATGGCGCAGTTACTTCAGGGGAAAGGATGGAATCAAATATAAGTTGTTCACTTCCATACATTCTGATGCAGTTCACGGATAAAGCTTTTCGAAGGATGCATTTGGACAAGTTCAGTTGAAATACTCTCTTAAATTTACTAAAATCACATGCCCACTTTTTAACTCTATATCTATTGCTAAGAAAATGAGATGTTTTTTTTTAATAATGTTTGTTTTAGGAAGTAGGAGTAGAACAAGACAAAATATTTGGCCACAGGTGCATTATTTGCAATGAGAACTGAGCTCCCTTCTCCTTCATCCCCCCACCATTAACATCATCCACAGCACAGCAGGGGAGCAGGCAATAATGCAGCAGCGTGCACAGTGAATCAGTGACAGAGCACGAGCGGCTTTTCTCGGCAGTAAGTGAAGTTTACCTCCATTGAGCCAGAGCACGAGCGTCTTGGCCGGCGGATCCGCCTCCGCCTCCTGGCTCGGCGAAGTAGTAGAAGATAGCGTGCTTCCCCACGGAGTCCACCGGGATGTAACCGGAGTACCCCACCGGCGGCTGCCCCGGCAGGATGCTTGTCTATTGTCTTGTCCTCCGCCGCTGATGCCGAGAGGGCCCAGGCTAGCAGCACAGCTGAGCTGCGCACATCACCGCTGCCGCAACGGTGGTGGAAAGCAAAAGATCTAAGCAAGGGCATGAGATAAGTGAAATGTGAATCTCTCACCTCGAGCCTCTCTGGGGATGCAAGGACGGTGACGCGAACGAGTCTAGAACTTCCACCTCTTCCTCCACAATGGCCGGATTTGCACGATTCTAGATCTCGTGTGCCGTTGGATCCCGCACAGCCAGTGCACAGCTCCACATACTCCCACGCACTATGAAGGCAATACGTCTCCCCATGCTCTGGCTACAGAAGTACTCAATATGTGCATAGAGGAGAGGGCACGGAGGGGCTAGCGCTCCCCGTGCTGCAGAGGCCGCGCGACCTAATGCTCGAGTGCTGGTAGTGTGGAGGCTACGCGGGGAGGAGAGGGCAGAGAGGGGCGGAGGTCGGGGCGGCGACGAGAGGAGACAACAGAGAAAGAAAAGAAGGATGACGGCATGAAGCACGAGGCCTGCGCTCTACGGGTGAGAGCGGGGGGATTTGTGAAAGAACTGCGAGGGTCTTCTCGAAACATGGCTTATTTTCTGATTTTTCCCTTCTTCACGTCGAAATAAACTTGAACTCAGGGCTCGGCAGAGGAGTTGGACCGTGCCTTGATTCTAAGAACTTGGAGGGCTTTTTCGCAAATTCCCCGGTAATAACCGTGATTCACCACACAATTGATTCACGAAATATGTTTTTTTCTCTTTTCTTTTAAAAAACAGACATGGCTTTACCAAGTCAAACGGATGCCTTGACATTGGTCATCCTTTGTGACCTTCAGCTGCAGTCGACAAGCAATATCGACCCTCATCCACCATTTACCATCTGACGCAACCGTTTCATTCAGAGAGGAACTCTAGAGCAGAACTACACTGATAACTGATCAATCGATCAGGAAAGTGAAGCAAACAAAAAAGAAAGAGGAGTGAAGCTGTGTATAAGCAAAGCTTCACCAATACCGTGCGACACACAGCCATCGGCTTCCCAACCAGGAAGCAGTCAAAATATGACGACAATCATTTAGCAAGTTTCTGGTTATCATCTAATCAAAGAAGCCACATTTTTTTTTCGATAAGGGGAGATTCCCCATTTCCATTCATAGAACGGAAATACAGAGTTGTAAAAGAGTTTTTAAGGATAGAAGAGAAGGGATTACAGAACTGCGTTTGACCAACAACGCAAAAGGCACCTTAAGACTACGCTAAAACGCTAAAACTTGAGATCGTTCCTCGAACCGAAAACACAGAAGAGCTAGAAACAAAAGAGAAGGGGTCAACAACTAAAAAATTAATTCAGCCTAGTAACTAGTTGCAGCAATATAATTTCCTACTAAGAGAAAAGGTAGCACATAAGAGCATAATTTCTGTTTTTAAAGACATAAAATTCCATGTAACAGCAACATGCTTTAGTTGCCCAAAATTAAGGAGATTTTGAATCAATCTAAATGCATAGGTTCTGAATGGAACTACAGAACCGGATTCCCCCCACCCAAAAAAAGCCAATTACTACTTCAACTTTCTGTTCACTGCGTTTTCTTATATATATATATATATATATATATATATATATATATATATATATATATATATATATTACCAAGGTTGATCTGCTCTAGTGTCATCAAACGACTCACCACATGTCCACAACAATATATTTCAAACAGCCTAACAAATAACTAGAAAGAGAGCAACGGTTACAACCCAAATATTATATCAACAATTAAATCTACAGATTACAGTGCTATTGTTAGTATATCAAATAAACCATACATCTACCAAACTCATACAAATGCAGGTTTCTTCCCATAACTTCACTGACAGCTTAAATACTAACTCCAGTAAGAAAACGAGTTGTGTTTTACCTATGGACCATGTCTAACTAAATACAAACACATCTTTTTTTTTCATACAAACAGAATGCATCGATCTACCTTGAAAAATAGTTTCATAATGCTTTAATTTAATTTGGCTTTCGATATATACTTTAACAGAAGTTAATTGTCAAAAATGCCTTTTAGGGACCAAAACAAAATCTTTTGAGCTAGTACCAACTAAGTGCAGCACCAAACTTCTTATACCAGTACACAATCTGAGAACATGGAATGCGCTGGCCTCAAAGGCATGTCCATTTGCCATTACCATCAGGTGCAAAAATATGATGTCAGGGAGCACTACCATGTCTTCCATCAAGTATTGATAGTTCTCTATAGCCTGTATTTTCGGTAGGAAGTAAAACAAAAGGAGTCATATGTGACAGTTAGAAGGGGAATGAAAACCAAAGCTATTTCAATTCACAAGTCCGACTTATTTTATCCTAAATAAACAAAGACTCACAAGTAATATGCCTCAAGTACTTGATTTACTTGCTTTTACTATGTCTACTCAGTCTACTCAAGCCTTAGGAGCTAAAGTTCTTATTTACAAAAAAAAAGGGGAGTCAGGTCCGTAAACTTTTTCATGTTCCTTGTGACAAGATCTGGATTTGCATTACTCCAATAATTCTGGCTATTTTTTTTGAATTAAGCAAGCTAATATCCTAACAAACCCCATCAACCATGGGTGGGGACACGATATCATATATCGACACATCGATCTATGATCTTAGAGGTATTCTTATTGGGTGACAAATCTGATTGACACAAAGGACTTAAGGACATGATCATTAATTAAATTAACCTAGCTAATCGTGACAAACCCCATCAACCATGATTCTTACTGGGTGGGGACCACATCGACTCCATACGACTACACCGATTTATGATCTTAGATATATTTTTATTGGGTGCCAAACGACTGGCCGAGAAGCTGTGACGAGAAATGTTTTCAATGTATACATAGGTTCCATATGACGAGAAGCTATATATGATTGAGAGCGAAAGAAAAACACTCAAACGTTATCACATTATATACACACATCACCGGCCACCCACCCAAGTAAGCAATAATAAAAGTAATAACTTGGGTACACCAAGGCCGGGTGCCATGCATTCTTTATACATTGGTTACTCTAGCATGGATTACACAAGGCCATCCATTCTTGCCATCTATCCAGTCTAGCTGCATACAATAGGAATGAAAGGCGTCAGGATTATGTAGATTCTCCCAGGAAATTTCCAGCATCTATCATTCCACCACCATGGTTTTTTATGTGACTGCATGTAACAGTGGTGAGGGACAGGAGTGAGAGTGATTAGGCGAAATACATAGTCGTATCATACAACACTGGTCCGGGAGACTAGTGACACCACTGGCTGTCTGGTCGGAGCAAAGCACGCCTGCTGGTTATTACTCATAGTTTAGGGTTCTTGAATTGCTTGAATAATCGCTAGCTACCAGTTTTATATATGATTGAATGCATTAAAAATGCTTTCGGACGTCACATTGTTACCCACCAAACAATAATAGCACTGTTATAGCAACATAATAATTGTAAGTGCATGGATGTTTGCCCAGACTGCCGTTAAATATTTAGAGTAGAACCTATGTTCCAAACAATCAAAGCAAGAGCAAATCCGACTGAAACCAAAGCTTATATATTAGGAATTTGTTGTGGTACATACAAATGACTGTGAGCCGTTCATTTATTTCGATCTGACGGTCACGATCACATATTACCTCCTAGAAAGTAATAGATGAAATATATATTTAATTATTTTTTATTTTATAAAATAGGATAAATGAGGAAAGTTTTAAATATAAAAAATCTCTTTTCTAGATTTGATTGATGCATGCATGATCTCTAATTGATATGAATAATCTTTTTTTATTCTATAACTTTACACTTGATATATTATTATTACTATATAATTTTGTATGTGACTTTATACATTTCATTTTGCATGTGGTAGGATTTGCATGTATACATACATAATTAACGTGTGTGTACGTGGTCATGCATGTTATATAGTATACGTGGTCAGCGTGTGTCATGCATGTTATTAGTACGTATCATGCCTGTTGGTTATACATGTTAGTACATGGTCAGCGTGTATGTCAGTATGTGATTTTCATGTGTGCGTGTGTACATATGATTATCATGTATACACATGATCAGCGTGTGTGTACCGGATCTCCTCCCGTCTTTTATTTAGAAAATAGCAAATACAGTACAACGATATACCGGTTCTTTTATGGGATCCCTTCTTTTATTTATACAACACGTCAACACCAATACGATGTGGAGGGTCAGTGCGGTCATCACAGAGCGAAGATCCGACGCAGCTCTCCCCGTTTCCCATGATTACGGAAGTAATTCTGTTTTTCTAGATTTTTCAATTTATTAAATAATTTATAAAATATAAAAATCAACGGCTCAGATTGAATTCGGGATATTACCTCCTAGTAGGTAAAATTTGTACTAGACGTATTATTAAGTAGATGCCACATACAGATATATTTTTGTCCACGACACACAATAGGCCGGGTACTTTTTATATACTTGTCCCCTTTTTTCTTTAGTTCGCACCACCGGCCGCATGAGTAACGGAAAGTAATGTATAGATGAGAAAGATCAAGCTAAGAGCTAGCTAGGAGGCAGGGAAGTGAAGGAATTCCTATAAGAATGGAAGGCATTAGGAAACATGCTAGCACCGTCACTTTTCTATCGACGTGCTTCATCATCTGAACTTGGCAGCATACACTGAGGGGGATATGATGGATCAAGGCAGCTAGCTGGAGTGAAGCATTGCTGAGAAGCATAACATGCAGTTCATGCAACCCAACGGAGCAACGGAGCAAGGATGAGCAATTCTGCCATGCGGCGAAGATCTGATGGTCGAGCAGCCGTGCTTCTTGGCATACGTGGATTTGGGCCGTTGAGTCACCACGTAGGATTGGAGTTGCGGCCCCTTGATTTCTGTGCAGACGTGTGCGCGTGGGTGGCGTCATTGGAAAAAAAGTTAGTTAGGACCGTCCGTATGCATGTTCTGTGTGGTTCGTGCTACTAACTGTGGACCATAAATAGTAATCTCACCATCGTCGTGGTTAATCACCTTCCCTTGGGATCCCTACCTGATTTGTTTCCCGTCATTGGTCAGACGTTGCGTCTGTTGCAAAGCGTGGCCGGTGATAACACCCGCTTGTGTCATGTGCCCTCCAAGAACATGTTTGCAGCGCGGGTGCTTGGTGGTCCTAAATGTGGATGTACTTACACTCTCTTTCAAATGGTTTTTTATATCCCCACGCTTTGCAAATGTGGATATATATATATATATATATATATATATATATATACAATGTTATTTATAGGAACCATCAACCTAACAAGCAACAAACCCCAGTAGGCTCCGCTCTAGTTGGTGACTATATTTATCACATGTTGATCCAACACAACAGGAACCAGCTTATTCTTCCCATCTTTTTATTTAATTTTTAGGTCTCTAGCTGGAGCAATAGCAGCAGAAACTAAAATGGACAATAACAGAGAACTGAGAGAAGGAATTTCTGTGAGAATGAAAGGCATCAGGAGAGAGGCTAGCACGAGTGGTGAGGCATTGTGATTGCCAAGAGCGAGTGAACGAAGATGAATATATATGAACCTCGTTTAGCAGTTCCATGTTAATGAACATTGCAGCCTAAAGATAGCAACAGCTTCGTGAATGTATTATATGTAGGCTAGTGCAGGGTAGGCGATCAGACTTCTTCACCTCATCAAAAAGAGAGACAATGAAGCTGAGTATTGTGGGTATACTCTGCTAACTCGTAAAAAAGATCCTTATAGCCAGCGACGTGTAAGTGTAATGGTAACTTACACACTGATTTAACTGTATTGTTCAATCTGGTGGTTTCAATTATTGCATCAACATGCAGCCAGGCTTAAGTAGCTTCAGCACTAATCGGGTGCTTTCGATGTAGTACCTGTGTGTAGCAAATATCAGTTTCCTTGAATGCAACATAAATATAATACACTCATTCATTGTCGTAGTACATCCACCAAGTGGGGCTTCGAGTGCGACACTATATATCTGCTGGTATCAGATAGCTCCTAGGTGCTACCCACAATGACGTAACTCGCCTCTCCCTTGGCACCACTAGTAGTACATGTATGCCAGCATTTTTAGAAGACTGTGATGTACATTAGGAATGGAAGGTGCTGGGATATAGGGTTTGTTGGAACCGAGCAGTGAACTCAGACAGATACCGGTGCTTTGGCAACTCCTCCTAGAATTGTGAGCAGCGAGCCCGCTTGGCAGATTCTCGAACACACGCAGATGGACCTCACGGTAGAAGATATCTAGCTAGTGGAGACATGCACACATAGAGTTTCTGCGGCGACAAACGCCCCTTTTCTCTATTTTCTGCACACAAATACAACAACACCGAGTACAAGGCCAGCGTTGGTTGTCGAGCAACAACCTGCTGCTAACCATTTCTCGTGCGTGCACGAATGCAATGTCTCCACGAGCCACGAACTCGATCCACGGATCCAGTAGTGTGTGAGATGTCGCGACGACCTACAGCGCCACCACGCCAAGCATCCAAACAAGTTGCATTGATCGACTCGACTTGGGTAGGACTGTTGGGTCCAGCAGAAACCTACCGCTGTCGACACAAAAATTGATCCACACCTACTTTCTGTGTTGACAATCGAGAATCTGACACTGAAAGAAAAAATGTTAACTATCATATCACATATTTTTTATGTGTGTTTCAGTTCAATTGCAATAATAATCCTGTTGGTTTACCTGATCGCCATAAAAAAGTTTATCCGGATCCGCGAAATTCATTTCCAGTAGTTCTCGTTAGCACTCCATCAAACAGTGACCGATACGATGCTATAGTAGTATTCTAAATTGAATTCCTCTAGGTCTCAACTAAGAAAATACTACATGTAATGGTTTTACTAGCTACTTTGCTTTATAGACCACATTATATTAATTATCACATCAGTGCCATGGAAGAATATATATTAACATGCCAACAAAATTGATGTCATGCAACGAGGGAGATATATAGTCTCAAACATTAACTCATGTACATAATTGAGCAATCGAAGCAACTAAGCAAGGATATTTTATTTTGCTAGATACATATAATCAAACGGTTTGAATGTATCTGCAGGGTATCATGCTATATCATTGAATGCAATAGAAATGCGCTTGCTTACCCACATTGTCACATTACACCACCCACCAAGCTAGTAAGCTATATATATAACTAGTGAAGGGCCCGCGCCATCGCGGGCATTCAGACACAAAATTTTGAGCACGAAGAAAAATATGATGAGCAAGGTGACAGTGAATGTTTCGTTTCTGGATTTAATTCCAAGCAGATCATATGTGGAAAGAAAAGCAATTAAGGGAGTAGCAGACATGTCACAACACAAGCATAGGATTAATGAATAATTTTATCTGGTAATCTAAACAGAGGATCTAACCACACATCACCACAAAACTAAAGCACGGAAGGAAATGACAAGGCGAGTAAAACTCACTGCAAAAGCAGAGGGTACAATATTACATGCATTAAGAGTTTCAGAATAGTACAAATGTGTTTCACAAACTACGAAGTGTATATATAATAGTGTGTCTCAGGAGAGCAGGCAGCGTTTCAGCGCCAGGGAGGGTGGTGGAATATAGGATGAATTCTCCTCATACATCAAGTATAAAAATTGATCTACAAAATATTTTGAATCAATTTGCGGTATTTCACCATCTTTAATAGAATTAGCAAGCTCTTCAAAAGACCAAAAATGTGGGACATACTCCAAGAAATTCTCCATTATCTTAAAACATGAAGATCAGAAAATAGTGAGGCTTGATAGCAACTACAGCCAGAGATTGTCCATTCCTGCCTTTCCACTCAAGTTCTTCCCAGCGCATGCTACAATCTACAAATGCAAATAGAGAAAGTGCCTTAGCTCCTTTTTTATGTATGGATTCCCCAGTAAACAGCAAAGTGGCCAAACCACTGCATTATTCTCTTAGGATTTCCTGCATATATTAGAAGGGGCATGTAAACTGTAAGTAATGAAAGCTGCCCCAAATAGCATCTCAACCAATTCCTGCTACATGGCAACAGTTCAACTGGGAATATAAAATCATCACACCTAATTACTTAACTTGACTGAGGGCCTACAGAAGCGGTCAGGACAAAGGGGTAGCAGTACTGGGGAGGTGGACAAAAAAGATTTGTTGATTTTGCTCAGTAATCAGCATAACATTGGCACATGTAAATAATGGCAAGAAGTTTCATGACAAGCTCCAGCACTACACACGTACACCATATTCAGAGTTGTAGGTCATGGCTAAATACAGTTAAAAATAGGCTGAGACCAACATGATGTAGCTGACATTAAAACACCATTCCAGTTTCCTTCTTGTACACAGCAGTGTGGTACTAATTTTCCATAATACTATGTTAGCAAATTTACATGACCCAGACATTTAGGTAAACGGTATGCTATTTACAACATAGTAGTCCTTACAGGCAGCAACGTTCAAATTTAGAGTTCAGTTAGGGACCTGTATTATACAGTTTTTTGGCAAACATATTACAAATAAGCAATTTATTTGGACCTATAAATGCAATATATATTAGATTAAATAGAAGGAAACTGAAATGCAATGGCTAACTAAAGGAAAAACTGCGCAAAGAGGGATTGTCACTACAAAAGGTTATTTGGCAACAAAAGGTTAACTGTCATTACAAATAAGCTCCAGGAGGAAGTAACTATGGATGACAACCCTGTGCATCTTGAACGTGTGGCAAGATCAATGGTAAAGTTCAGGAAAAAAAACAAATGTTCAGAGCTAGCAACTATCGTAACTGGTGATAGAAATTGGCCCATTATTACTTGGAACCATTTATAGTATTATTCAACAACAGGAAGACTGAAAGTGATGCTACTTGTTTTATTATAAGTTGTAAATTTGAATCATATCAAAGCCATCCTTGTTTTTGTATGTAATTACACAGGGGTAGCAGTACAGGTAGATCACTATTTTTGTGATGAATCTATTCACAGGGATCCACTTTATGAAAGCATGATTTGGAGACCATAAATTTCAACTTACAACTTGTAACAACTCGGGCCACTCAGCCATAGGCAATTCTTAAAATTAACTTCTCCAGTTCTCCCTACACGATATCTAAAAGAACCGAAATTTTTCCTAGAGATTGAGCAATCATGCTAACTTGGCTTGCTGCCGAAACCCACCAACGGCTCAGACATGCTGAGCGACAGTGGTCGTAGGCGGATGCCAAAGCCTCTGACAACAGTGAGACCTTTATGGCTGCAGTAGTCGACCCAACTCAGCCTCTCACCCTGTGAAAAAAATGCAGCACATGAAACAGTGAGATCTTTGGACCTGATCGATAAAAAAAACTTACAATGATCAAACTTTAGTCAATATGAATTATTTCAGCACAGTGTGATCAAAGAATGACATAGATCTCTAGAACAAAGAGAATCTTTACAACTTCTGAATATATGGGGAAAATATATTCTTTAGCGAGAGAATATATTAGTTGGCAAGGTTACATATAAGTTTGCTTTAAAAAGGTTAAATAAAAGTTGATAAATAGGACGACGCACATAGTGAAGGCATAGTCAACAATTTAACAATCGAGGAACCTATACTTGCAATTGTTAATTATGCACTTTCGTTAATACGAAAACAGATAAAATATGTACCTCCCTTCAGTTGTGTGATGCACTGATGCTCCTTGATCATCATCTGCAATTCGTCAATGAATACTAAAGGTAGGCACCGGCAGCCAACACAATGACTGAACCACCACCACCCACACGACAAGGCATGCACACACCAAATCAAGGCCAACGAACATTTAGAAGCTGTCAGATTAAACATCATAGGACATGGCAGGTGATAACATCAGAAAAATTAGTCCATGTACTCATAACAGTTTCTAGAATCTATAGTATCTGATATAGATAGTAAATTTCAGATAACAGTTTTCACTGTCTATTATGCTCCACATCTGACCACTAAAAAAAATGGGGGAGGAGACATGGTAAAAATGCTATACCTTCTTAAAATCCAGAACCAATACTACTGGTCGAGAAACGTTGAAGATGAACAACTGCCATGGAAACTTTCAGCGTCACAAATATCAAATTAATATTTGGATCTGTTATAAAAAACACAATCCTAAAATGAGCAGCAGTAACACACGCGCAATCTGGAAATAATCAGTCAAGATCTAGGCTGACAACACTCGATTTTTATCATGAAACTAAGTACCATGAAAAAATCATCGCATTAGTAGAATCACACCTTTTGTGGTTAACCAAGGAAGAGCTAAATCCATCCAGAAGCAAGGCATATCATTGCTTTCAGCAGTGCACGCTCTGATCCCACTGGCACCCTGAAATCCTTAGGTACCTGAAGGGGAATACTCAAAATAAGCAAGCACTATAGCCCAACAGTCGAAACTAGAATCCAATCCACCGACCCAATCCAAAATAGCTAAACAAAAGAAAATAGGTGAAATTAGCAGTTACGTAATTTCTGCATAAGCAAAGGAAGGTTATTTGATGAGGCGCGAAACAGTAAATATTTAGACAAGATCTAGGAAACTTTAGACTCCTCACACCCAGCCCACAATTCAGTGAAAGGTGGAACCATTTTTTGTATAATTAGGTTGTAGATATTTTTTTTGAGACTGAATGCAAATACAATAGCCTCCATTACTTGGAAACTAAAGACAACATTTGATCAACTATTATCACTGAAACTGCAAAATCTCAACCGAGCAGAACTCCAGCCATACTTTTGAACTGAGTCTCATTCGGTACTGAAGAAAACGAAATATGAAGAGGAGTTTTGTGCCTCTGATAGTGTAAAAACCGAAAACCACACAGCCAATGCAACGCGAAGACTCTGTAAACAGCACATAAAGTATATGTCACTACTATGTTCCCGGTTTACCTTCTAAGTCTAAACAAACGAACCCACCTTCTGAATCTAAGTAACCCTAAACAAACGAAGCCACCTTCTGAATCTAATTAAGGAGACCTGGGATTCCATATATTTTTTAGCTAGACCGAAAAGAGATCAAAATAGTTCATATACCAAGGTAAATGGATCCGAAATAAAAATCAAAACCAACAACAGTGTGCTGACTAACGCAGCACAACAGCAACTTTTTCCTGGCCAATTAATAAAATTGTACATACAAACAACATTGTAGGTTAAACCTGTAGTAAAATAATGAACACTTTGACCATATATACTGGTAAATGTAGAACTGAGAACTAAAAAGTGATCGGGCTGACAAACATACCATGGTGGCCAAATTTTGCTTCGACGCTGCAAGCACAAACACTGAAAATTAGACAGATGTAGTTTCTGTGCTACCAATTTGGACTATCTAAATCACTAACGAACATAAAAAGTAAAGAAGAAAATACACCGATTTAGAACGTCTTAGATTATTATATATGGAATCTGCAATACTGTAACACCCTAAATTTTGCATTTTTCCAAATAGTTTAAAAGTAATTTGAATTTGCATTTTCTATGGTCATTATAACATAGGGGAATTAACTAAAGGTTTCATAAAATAAAAATGACCATCATGCTAGAAACTTTGTTGTATGCTGATGCACATTACTTTGTATTGTTTGGAGTTTGCAAATTTGAGTTCAAAATTTCATTTGGAAAATGGGTTTGAAAATGGGTTGGAAATTTTTGAAAAGAAAATCAGAAAACATTTCCCTCTTCTGTATGCTTCTGTATGATTGCATGTGATGTGGTGATCGAGTACAGGCGGTGAGCAGTACGTGGGAGATCAAGAGTTTCTCTTTGAGCAGGATCAACAGGAGCCCTTTGAGCAAGGCAAGTATTCAAGGGATCATCCTTGTTGTCCTAATCACTTAAATCATTAATTCATGATTGCATGTGTTTCCTTGATATCCTATTTAGTCTTCACCATAGTTTTGTACCTTATACCTTATTACCTTGGGAACTTATGCATTTGGGTAGATCAAGCTAGTGCTCTCGAGACATAACCATGATCATGTAAACCTGACTAATGACTTATGCAACAATGGTAAAATCTGCTTTTTAGCAACATGGATTAGGGTGAACTAGAGCACAGTTTTTGAGATGCTCTAGAACCTCCGTAAGCGATCACCCGGGATTTACAGTACAACCATGGGGGCTATATGGCTCTGGCTTTAGTTCAGTATTAGGGTCACTCTCTCGCATGCGGCAGTTCACGAAAGTTGCCATTGACGAGCGGTTGCGGAGCGGCTGGAGTGGGGACCGCTGCGTGTGTGTACCATCCCGGGGCTCCTATATACCCCTTGCCCGTGGATCCGTACTGTCTGTGGTATGTCAGCGAACCCCTTTGAAAGACTTCATAGTGTTCCCTGCCCGCTCACCTCGGTAGTGTTAAGGGAGTCATGATCCCGGGGCATTTGGGCAAACACGACTCATGGGTAAAGTGTACAAACTCTGCAGAGTGTTAACAACTGATATATTAGTTGTGCTCACGGATACGAGCGGCCTGGAATTCTTATGGAACAGAATGACTTTAATCTATCATTTACTGTTTCGCTATTCATTATTCATGTTTACTCGATCATATGGTTATTGGGCTGTTGTTTATATTGATGCTATCCTATGCTAAAAATTGTGATAACTTAAAAGCTAATGCAGTTTAACCAATGTCATACCTTTTTGAGCCTCATAAACCCCATGTTTACTTGTTGAGTACGAAAGTACTTACGTTTGTTTACTTTCTTTCATATTTGGATAAAAATCCCGGATGGGTACCAGATTATCAGAATTATGAGGAGTATCCAGAGGACTTCTAGGTTTGGGGTCAACCAGTTGACGTCTCTGTGCTATGGAGCTTCGCGAGAGTTATCTTATTTCCGCTGTTTTGTAATAGACATTATTTAGATACTCATTCGCTATGTAGTAAACACTTGTGATGATACAATTTTGATAATTTGTCGGCTTATGTGTGTGACTGATCTCTGGGCACACATAAGATTATTGCATCCCGTTTTGTCTTTAAAACTGGGTGTGACAGATTGGTATCAGAGCCGTGTTGACTGTAGGACGCAAACCTAGATAGAATTGGTTCTTAGGAATGCTCTTTTCATGCTTTTATACCTTGTTATTATTTGTAAAACTATTACTCATCTCAAAATTATATTATCTTGAATCTAACTTAGTTCTCAACTTTGCTTTTCTATAGATGGCCCGTAACAAGAAGACTGCTCGCAAGTCCACTTGTCCCCCGCCGAAGTTCGTGCCATTGGAGCCCCGTGAGGATGAAGAAGAACCCCAAGAAGAGAGCTCTGAGAACAGTCGTTCCAGGACTCCCTCTGATAAGAACAGCCGCTCCAAGACTCCGTCTGGTGGTTCCAAAGTTGGTGAAGAACGCTTGGGATGGACCAAGCACTTCCACTTCAAGGAGGGAGATGATGAGGACTTCTACCATGGCTTGCTGAAAGAGACCTTGGAGAACCACTACTCCGACTGGAAGACCGAGGTGAAGTACATGTGCTATGAGAACAAGAACTTCCAGGACCCTTCCTTCTGGAAGTGTACCCTCTACGTCTGCATCTGGAAGGACGCCACACAGTCGTGGCAAGTGGAGGCCGTCTATGAGCCTAAGGTCAGCCGTGCCAACATGATGGAGTGTATGGAGGATGCAGCTCGCATGGCCCTTTTCGATCTTCGTGCTCATCGTCGTAACCGCATGATGGAGGACAAGTACCGGCACCTTCCCTTCGAGACCCATGAGGGATGGTCCATGTTCGAGGCAAAGGATGGTTATGACGACGTCACCAAAGTGATGATCGACTTTTCTCATGAGCTGGTACAGCAGGTCGAGGTGCTGACTGATGAGCTTGGCGTTCAGCGCAAGCTACTCAAGAGAGCCCGTGCAGAGAATGATGAGCTCAGAGGACGCCTGAAGATGCCCAAGTTCCATCAGAAGCTTCCCCCAGTTTTCCTTCCATAGGATGAGTACCACTTCGATGTAATAAAACGCTAGCAGCGAGAGTTGAGTCGAGTCTTGTCGTGTCTTGTGAACTTGGTTTTATTATATGGTTGTTATTATGATTATGAGTGATTTGAAGTTTTGTAATTAGTGCTGGAACATTGTGGGCATGTCCACAAGTTCCTTAGTTAAAGACATATAGGTTTGATATAAATAAAAATGCTAGCGGGTGGGTTATCCTGTTTTCTATCTTGCTGTTTTTCTGGAGGAGTCAGTCATCTTTCGGTTGTATCTCAAAGATGGTTTGTCCAATGATCATGAAATTTATATGGAAATAACTAGACTTGAGTACCTTTCCAATGCATCTTGAATTACGCTCCTACCTGTCCTGGTTTGGGAGTTATGACAGTTACAAGGTGAGGTTTCTGCGCAGTCTGGAACTCAGAAACAGTTTTGATAACTTGCTGTTTTCACCTAATTTCGCATCAGAATCTGAAAAAGTGAGAATTATGAAAATTGTAGGCAATTTCATAAGCTTTCCAACCATGTAAGTTTCGCATTTGTTTGATTTTTGGAGCGTGAGATATGACTGTTTTACAGTACCACTTGTAAGGTTCAAATTTCAGAAAAGTTATGCTCAGTCATGTGTTTCAATGGACAAATAATCTAAAGGTCATACTATATGTTTTGGATGACAGATGGCCGCACGAGGTGGTAGAGGAAGAGGCCGTGGTAGGGGTGCACCACCAGCACCACCGGCACCACCAGTACCACCACCGCCACCACCACCAGTACCACCGACTATGGAGCAATTCATGCTAGTGCAAACCCAGCTGATGCAGACCATGATGCAACACCTTCAGAGTCAACCTGTACCACCACCACCTCCACCACCACCTGTCCAGTATCGGGACAAGCGTGGCGAATTCATGAACGGTCGTCCTCCGGTGTTCACTCATGCTTCCGAACCACTGGAGGCGGACGACTGGTTAAGAGCTGTGGAGAAGCAGCTGAACATCGCTCAATGCAATGAGCGTGAGAAAGTGTTGTACGCATCTGGCCAACTGCAGGGTGCTGCTCAAGATTGGTGGGACTCGTACATGTATGGACGTCCCAACAACGCACCAGAGGTATCTTGGCAGGAGTTCACGGATAGCTTCAGGTCTTATCATATCCCTGAAGGCATAGTGGAGCTCAAGCAGGAAGAGTTCAGAGCTCTGAGGCAAGGATTCATGACAGTGGCGGAGTACCGAGATAAGTTTGCTCAGTTGTCTCGATACGCTCCGCATGAGGTCGCCAACGACGCTGACAAGCAGCGCCGCTTTCTGAAGGGTCTCTATGATGGGTTGCAGTTGCAACTCATGTCCAATCTCTACCCCAACTTTCAAGCCCTCGTGAATCGCGCTATTGTTATTGATAACAAGCGCAAGGAGATGGAAGCCAAGAAGAGAAGGCTTCAGGGACCAGCTTCAGGAAGCAATACCCGCCAGCATCCCAACCCCTCACAGAACTTCCAGCAAAGGTACCAGGGTCCGAGTAATCAGTGGAACCGTGGTCAGAATCCGTAGCATGGTCAGTTTCCGCAACGAAATCAGTTCCCTCAGCGTGCTCAGAACCAGCAGCAGATTGTACCACAGGCACCGCGTCAGGGGAACGCCAACGCCACACCAATGAAGAACAGCGCTCCCAACACTCCCAACAGGTGTTTCCGTTGCAACAAGGAAGCAGAACCAGCAGACGCCTCAGAACCTGAGCAACCAGCAGAGGCCAAGGCACCAGCCACCACCCAACTCTGGAAGGGTGAACCACGTGTCGGCAAATACGGCATAGGAGACTCCTGAGGTCATGATGGGTACGTTCAGCATCAACTCTATCCCCGCTACTGTAGTTTTGATTCTGGAGCTTCGCATTCTTTCATTTCTGCCGCTTTTGTTAAAATGCATGATCTTTTGTTGCGCTTCATGAAAACCCCCATAACAGTAAGTTCACCGGGAGGTATTTTGACTGCAAATCAATATAGTCCTTCAGTTAGTGTTCTTCTAAGGGGGGTAGCCTTTGAGGTTGAACCTATCATGCTAAGGACAGCTGGTATTGATCTCATTTTGGGAATGGACTGGATGATGAAGTACAAGGCAGATATTCAGTGTCATGAGAAGGTTGTTGTCTTAACTTCACCCAAAGGGGATCAGATCAGTGTGGAAGTTGTTTTGAAAGCTCCGCCGACAGCGACTGTGAATCAACTGAATGATGATGGTTGTGAACATGAATTAGTTGTTGATGAGTCCCCGGATGTTTTCCCCGATGACTTGCCAGGTATGCCACCCGATCGCGACATTGAATTTTTTATTGAGCTTTTGCCTGGTACTGCACCTATTGCTAAGCGTCCATATAGGATGGGGATTAATGAGTTAGAAGAACTTAAGAAACAGTTGCAGGAGTTACAAGAAAAGGGTTTCATACGTCCTAGCTCTTCACCTTGAGGAGCTCCGGTGATCTTTGTTGACAAGAAAGATGGTACACAACGGATGTGTGTGGATTACCGTTCGCTCAATGAGGTAACTATCAAGAATAAGTACCCTCTACCAAGGATAGATGACTTGTTTGATCAGTTGAAAGGAGCTTGTGTGTTCTCTAAGATCGATCTTCGATCGGGTTATCATCAGTTGAAGATCCGTGCCTCTGACATACCCAAGACTGCATTTACTACAAGATATGGGTTATATGAATACACAGTGATGTCGTTTGGGTTAACCAATGCACCTGCCTACTTTACGTACTTGATGAATAAGGTGTTCATGGAGTTTATGGACAAGTTTGTGGTAGTGTTTATTGATGACATTTTGGTCTACTCCAAGAATGAGGAAGAACATGCAGAACATCTCAGGTTGGTCTTGCAGAAGCTCAGAGAACATCAGCTGTATGCTAAAAGGAGCAAGTGTGAGTTTTGGTTGAAGGAAGTGTCGTTCCTAGGTCATGTTATATCCAACGGAGGAATAGCAGTGGATCTAAGTAAGGTGGCAGATGTGTTGAATTGGAATCCACCTACCAGTGTGACTGAGATTCGTAGTTTCCTTGGACTGGCTGGTTACTACAGAAGGTTCATTGAAGGTTTCTCCAAGCTAGTGAAACCAATGACGACTTTGTTAGAGAAGAATGCTAAGTTTGTATGGTCTGAGAAGTGTCAAGCTAACTTTGAAGAGTTGAAGAAACGGTTGACCACAACGCCAGTGTTGATTTTTCCAGATCTGAATAAGAGTTTCTCCATATATTGTGATGCATCTCGCTTGGGTCTTGGTTGTGTGCTTATGCAAGAAGGCAGAGTTGTTGCTTATGCCTCAAGGCAATTAAGGAAGCACGAGTTGAATTATCCTACACATGACTTGGAATTAGCAGCTGTGGTACATGCACTGAAAATCTGGAGACACTACTTGATTGGTCACAAGAGTGATATTTACACGGATCACAAGAGTCTGAAGTACATATTCACCCAGTCAGATCTGAACTTGAGGCAGCGCCGTTGGTTGGAATTGATCAAGGATTATGACTTGGAGGTACATTATCACCCTGGAAAGGCGAATGTTGTGGCAGATGCTCTCAGTAGAAAAAGTTATGCTAATGAAGTATACCTAGAGATATAGTCCAAAGAGTTGTGTGATCAGTTAGCGCATCTCAACTTGGGTTTTGTTGTTAATGCTGTGGAGTTAGTTTTGGAACCGACTCTGGAACAGGAGATACGCAAGGGTCAGTTGGAAGATGAGAAACTGCAAGAGATTGCTGAGAATATCGTGATTGGCAAGGCACCAGGTTTCAGTATGGATGACAATGGTACTCTTTGGTTTGGGAAGAGGTTGTGTGTACCTAGAGTGAAAGAGATCCGTGAGACAATTCTACGAGAGGCTCATGACTCAGCTTATTCTATACACCCCGGAAGTACCAAGATGTATCTGGACCTAAAGGAAAAGTATTGGTGGTATGGATTGAAGAGAGACGTTGCAGAGTATGTGGCACTGTGTGATACCTGTCAGAGGGTTAAGGCAGAACATCAGCGACCAACAGGATTGTTGCAACCGATGAGAGTTCCCGAGTGGAAATGGGAAGAAGTTGGTATGGATTTCATCGTGGGTTTACCTCGTACTCCAAGAGGCTATGATTCCATATGGGTGATCGTGGACAGGTTGACGAAAGTCGCACACTTCCTACCAGTAAAGACCACTTATCATGGACCGAAGTTGGCTGAGCTGTACATGGAAAGAATCGTGTGCATGCATGGGGTACCTAAGAAGATTGTCTCTGATAGGGGTACTCAGTTCACATCTCACTTCTGGCAGCAGATACATTCCGCTCTGGGGACAAAATTGAACTTCAGTACAGCATATCACCCGCAGACAGATGGACAGACAGAAAGAACGAATCAGATACTCGAGGATATGTTAAGAGCTTGTGCACTACAGTATGGGACTAGTTGGGATAAAAGTTTGCCGTATGCTGAGTTCTCGTACAACAACAGCTACCAGAACAGTTTAAAGATGGCACCGTTTGAGGCTTTGTATGGAAGAAAATGCCGAACCCCTTTGTTCTGGAATCAGACGGGAGAAAGTCAAGTGTTTGGACCAGATGTGTTGAAAACTGCAGAGGAACAGGTACGGACTATCAGAGAGAACTTGAAAGTTGCACAGTCCCGACAAAAGAGTTATGCTGACACCCGCAAAAGAGATTTGGCTTTCAAAGTAGGTGACTATGTCTACCTAAAGGTGTCACCTATGAGAAGTGTAAAGAAGTTCAATATGAAGGGAAAATTAGCACCCCGATATGTCGGTCCTTTCAAGATAGTGGAACGACGTGGTGAAGTGGCTTATCAGCTGGAGTTACCAGAGAGTCTAGCAGGGGTACACGATGTCTTTCATGTGTCACAGTTGAAAAAGTGTTTGCGTGTGCCAGAAGAGCAGATACCGTTGGAAGAGTTGGTAGTTAAGGAGGATCTCACCTATGAGGAATATCCGATAAAGATTTTGGAAACGGCAGAAAGAGTCACAAGGAGCCGAGTCATTCGTATGTGCAAAGTTTAGTGGAATCAGTATTCAGTGGATGAGGCAACTTGGGAAAGAGAAGAGGACCTGAAAAGGACATACCCGCAGTTGTTTGAGTGAGTACCAGCTGAATCTCGGGACGAGATTCCTTTAAGGGGGGTAGATTTGTAACACCCTAAATTTTGCATTTTTCCAAATAGTTTAAAAGTAATTTGAATTTGCATTTTCTATGGTCATTATAACATAGGGGAATTAACTAAAGGTTTCATAAAATAAAAATGACCATCATGCTAGAAACTTTGTTGTTGCACTCATGCTGATGCACATTACTTTGTATTGTTTGGAGTTTGCAAATTTGAGTTCAAAATTTCATTTGGAAAATGGGTTTGAAAATGGGTTGGAAATTTTTGAAAAGAAAATCAGAAAACATTTCCCTCTTCCCTCCCTTCTCTATTTCCTTTCTGGCCCGAGGCCACACCCCCCAGCCCAGTTCCCTTCCCTTCTCTCTCTGTTGGGCCACCTCGAGCAGGCCGGCCCACTTTCCCCCGCACGCTGCATCCCTCTCTCTCTCACTGGCAGACAGGGCCCGCCAGTCAGCTCCCTCTCCCTCACTGACAAGCATGCCCCACCTGTCAGCTCTATCCCTTCCCCTTTTCTCTCCCTCCCCTTTCCTTGTTTCCGTGCCGATGGGTTTCCCCCCCCCCCCCCCCCCCCCCCCCGCCGAGCACAATCCGAGGAGGATTCGACCCCCCCTTCCCATAACCGGCACCGAGCCGTGACGTGCAAGCTATGCGCCGCACCGCCGCCTTCCTTCCTCCCTTTCCCTTTCTCTTCTTTCCTTTCTCCGGTCGCCGCCTTCTCTTTTCAACCGAGCGCGAATCCTTGGCGGATTCCGCCCTTCCTTCGAAATTGATCGCCCCGAGCTATAAAAGGACGGGCACCGCACCCCACCACAACCACCCGACCCTCTGGAAGCCTGGTCAAGCACTGCAGAGCCCCGCCGCCGCAGTCCGCCGAGCTCAGAGCCGCCGCCGTCGCTCTGCGCCCGCTAAGCCCCTCCACTCCAATTTGACTACCCCCGAGCCTCGCATCGCGGTAAGAGGACCTCCCCGACACCGCCAAACCCTTCTACCCTCTCTGCCTCGTCCGTTTGGACCCCGTCCGCTCTCCCCGTCGTTGCAGAGCCGCTGCGCCGCGCGGACAGCTCGCTCCCGAGCACAATCAGTTCAACCAACCCCGTAGATGTCTTCGCCGTGCTCCCCTCTCTCTCCCTGGCCTTCCCGTGTTGAGTTTGGTGCCCGGAATCCCCGGATTGCTCTGCGCCGCCGCTCACCGGCCATGGCGCCGCCGCGAACCTGCTTTGTCCGGCCGAGCGCCACCGCGCCCTCTCCCTTTTCTAATCCTGGCCGTTCATCTGAGATCGGATGGACCTCAGTGCTTCATACCCTTTCGGCAGTCGGTTTTGCAGAAAGAACCCTGTACTTTTTAAAGACTGGACCCGCAGTCCGTTTGGCGTATTTTGAGTTCACGTCTTCTCTGTTGGAAGGCGTATTCCCTTTTCAGTCTGTTTTAATTCAAAAATAAAAAGGAAAACCTTATTTACAGTTTTGCCACTCTATTTCAATTGCTTATAAATTGCTCATTTTAAATCCAAATCGATCCGTTCAAGTTGCGTTAGATCCATATTTTCATGCTCTATCCAGTAGTATAGTTTTCATCTATGTTATTTACCTTTGAAAATCAAAGAAAATTATTTCCGTAATGCTTTAATCTTGCTCTTTTCAAAATCCTGCTTAATTCATATCTTTTCTGTTATAGCTCCGTTTTTCGTGATTCAAACGTCTATGTGATCGTAGTGATACGTAGGTTTGTTTTATAAACTTTTACTTTTGTTTTATTGTGATTGGTGTACTGTTCTAATCAATAGCCTTGTTTGCTTGCATGTATGCTTCTGTATGATTGCATGTGATGTGGTGATCGAGTACAGACGGTGAGCAGTACGTGGGAGATCAAGAGTTTCTCTTTGAGCAGGATCAGCAGGAGCCCTTTGAGCAAGGCAAGTATTCAAGGGATCATCCTTGTTGTCCTAATCACTTAAATCATTAATTCATGATTGCATGTGTTTCCTTGATATCCTATTTAGTCTTCACCATAGTTTTGTACCTTATACCTTGTTACCTTGGGAACTTATGCATTTGGGTAGATCAAGCTAGTGCTCTCGAGACATAACCATGATCATATAAACCTGACTAATGGCTTATGCAACAATGGTAAAATCTGCTTTTTAGCAACATGGATTAGGGTGAACTAGAGCACAGTTTTTGAGATGCTCTAGAACCTCCGTAAGCGATCACCTGGGATTTACAGTACAACCATGGGGGCTATATGGCTCTGGCTTTAGTTCAGTATTAGGGTCACTCTCTCGCATGCGGCAGTTCATGAAAGTTGCCATTGACGAGCGGTTGTGGAGCGGCTGGAGTGGGGACCGCTGCGTGTGTGTACCATCCCGGGGCTCCTATATACCCCTTGCCCGTGGATCCGTACTGTCTGTGGTATGTCAGCGAACCCCTTTGAAAGACTTCATAGTGTTCCCTGCCCGCTCACCTCGGTAGTGTTAAGGGAGTCATGATCCCGGGGCATTTGGGCAAACACGACTCATGGGTAAAGTGTACAAACTCTGCAGAGTGTTAACAACTGATATATTAGTTGTGCTCACGGATACGAGCGGCCTGGAATTCTTATGGAACAGAATGACTTTAATCTATCATTTACTGTTTCGCTATTCATTATTCATGTTTACTCGATCATATGGTTATTGGGCTGTTGTTTATATTGATGCTATCCTATGCTAAAAATTGTGATAACTTAAAAGCTAATGCAGTTTAACCAGTGTCATACCTTTTTGAGCCTCATAAACCCCATGTTTACTTGTTGAGTACGAAAATACTTACGCTTGTTTACTTTCTTTCATATTTGGATAAAAATCCCGGATGGGTACCAGATTATCAGAATTATGAGGAGTATCCAGAGGACTTCTAGGTTTGGGGTCAACCAGTTGACGTCTCTGTGCTATGGAGCTTCGCGAGAGTTATCTTATTTCCGCTGTTTTGTAATAGACATTATTTAGATACTCATTCGCTATGTAGTAAACACTTGTGATGATACAATTTTGATAATTTGTCGGCTTATGTGTGTGACTGATCTCTGGACACACATAAGATTATTGCATCCCGTTTTGTCTTTAAAACTGGGTGTGACAAATACCAGAATCTTGGAAGAACCATGTGAACCTTCGCTTCGAGGCTGCAAGCACAAACACTGAAAATTAGACAGATGCAGTTTCTGTGCTACCAATTTGGACGATCTAAATCACTAACGAACATAAAAAAGTAAAGAAGAAAATACACCGATTTAGAACGTCTTAGATTATTACATATGGAATCCGCAATACCAGAATCTTGGAAGAAACATGTGAACCTAGGCAAAAAGGCACGGGAATTACAGAATGTAGCAAAGGAATGGCATACTAAGCAATAGGTAGAATAAACCTGATCAAGTTTGTGTTAGTAAAAAAAGGAAAACAAGCGTGAAAGTAAAGGCAATAAAGAAGGGAAAGATTGAGAACCAAGAAGACCATGAAAGATGTACTTCATCAGGTGTGGCATATACGACATCTTAGTTCTCCAAATTTTTTTAAAAAATGATAGATGTGTCAGTCAGCTAACCTCTGTCTAATGGTATATGCACCAACCTAAAAGGTGTATCAGGTGGCTGCTATGTGCCAATTAGGTGAGCCCCAAAACCAAAAAATGAAACTGATGGGAGAGGTTGGAAAATCAATCGTACCTGAACACCTTAAGACCCATACTCATAGCAGCTAATCTTGGATATTCCAATGACGTAAGAGCTACATAGAAAGTAGTAAATAAGAACCCCCAATTAATCATTTGAATATGAGACCCAACACAGGCTATACACAGCACCCCAATTAATCACTTGAGTATGATAGCCAACACAGGTGTAGTATAGAGGGACCTAAATTAAAAAGTGCAAAACACATCTAGAGTAAAGCAACACAAACTTATCAATAATAGGGAAAAATATTAGGCAAACAAATAGGATAAAATATCTAATAGTAGTTAGAGGATACTTTGGACATTGTGGTACCCTTGTAGGTAGCAATGTGCCATAAAAAATGAAGGACACACTATATATAGGTGTGTGATATAGGACCTAAGAGGAACCATAGAACCAAAATGTATTGGTAGAGTGGTTTGATATACTGGATCCATTAGACTTTTATAGATAGCAACATAGAGTACAAAATATGAGCAAGAATTCACAATGTGTAATTTGTTTATCCTAAGCTTAACACATCATATTAACTTTAGAGAAAAATAATTTCCAATGACATAAGACCTGCATATAAAGTAGTAAATAAATATCACAGGTTGGTTAGAAAAACTTGTCTCACCTAATTGTGATTCTTCCAACGACATAAGACTTGTATAAAAAGTAATAAATAAATATGAAATCTTTGAACAATACATGCTAACAGTAGAGAACTCCATAACGCTAGATGGGTCGAAATCGTAACCTAGAAGAGGCAATAATGAAGAGGTAGAACTAAAGCCAATAGCACAACTACAAAGAACTCCTCATATGTAACCCTAGAACCTAGAACCAACCCCTCATATCTAAATATATAGGGAAAAATCTTAACCCTAAAAGATCTTAACCCTAAAAGATCGTAACCCTGGGGCAAAATCTTAAGAGTCAAAATCTTAACCCTAGAAGAGTGTGTATCTAAATGTAGGACAAAATCTTAACCCGAAAAAGCAAAAGCGAAGGTAAAGAATCATGAATCGAACCCGAAAACACCGGCATGACGGAGAGCGGAGCAGGACTTGCGCTCGGGGGAGGAGCACACCGGCAAGACGGAGAGCGGAGCAGGGGCGGGCGCTCGGGGGAGGAGCGCAGCAGGGCGGGCGTTCGGGAATAGCAGCGGTGGCGTCGCTGGGAGGGGGCGAGCATCGGCGCTGGAGAGGAGCGTGGCGGCGCTAGAGAGAGGCGAGCGGGCGAGACAGGGCGTCGGGCGAAGAGGAGGGAGCCGTGAAAAGTTGGAGGAGTTGGGAAGAGAAGCAGAAGTGACGGTATATATTGGGTTGTGTGGTTTCTAAGAAGTAAAAAAGAATTAGAAGTTGATTTTACTAAAATCTGATTCAAGAGATCCCAGCCATTTAACGGAAGATCCCACGGTTGAAACATTTTTGGGTGACATGGCTAGCTCAATTTTTCAGGGAGCTGTGCTACTCTTTGTTTCTTAATAATAATAATAATAATAATAATAAATAATAATAATAATGACTAGTGTACCATGCGGCGTTTCAGGGGTGCCATTCTGTATATACTTTTTGTACCAGCAAAGCTAGCTTACTACCACAGCTTGATTCTCCATTCCAGCCAGCAGCCAATTCAGTCTGCATACATGTGCCACCATTAGCTTGGAAATAGCAAGCATGAATCTCCTCAAGTTCAGTACATGATCGTTATTCTGTAGGAATGCAAGACATTGGGATGTAGGTTTCCTCCACAAATCCACTTGGTGTTTTGTTGCAGCACCACCCCCTTTCTCATGAATGAAGATGTAGTCAGGGACAGGAGTGTGAATGCTGAGATGACATTGAAAGTCGTACTGTACGATCAATACTAGTTCAGCAGGAAGCTGGTTATATATACACGTGCAAACTCGATTGATCGTGGACTAGTTAAGCCATCTATGTCTTGTTTTTACTCACACTTATTTGGCGTGTTATACTTGAACCACTACTTTGCAACCAGCACGGATTCAAACGTTTGGCACAACTACTGTGGCAGTGCGGCAAACTTTAGCACTCTGCTTTCTGCAGTTGGAGAGCTTGGCTAGGGATGCTTGCTTCGATGCAGTCAATTCACACAGTACAGTAATGCAAGGGAGTGTTCGATGTGGTGGACGCCATGGGCATGAGCTGGCTGGCCAACAATGTAAGGAGAGCATCAATGCTTTCTTATCTCGCCAACTAGTATATCTAAAACTACAATGATTAGTTTTATTTGTTTATATAAATGTATATAATACTATCATAATTACCTACATACAAAGAGACATATGTACTACTACTTTTTATTATCAGACGTCAATATTTGTTATAAGTTTTACATTTTTCAATCATTTTTAATCCCAAACTATGTCGGTAAAACTTTGTATAATAAATATTGTTCCAATTTGAGAAAAATTAAGGGAAAAGTATTAGAAAAAAGATTCAATGAGGCTAGTTAGAGGTGACTATATATGCGGTTTTGACATGTCTAAAAATTGTTTGTGTAGTTCCTCACGGAGCAAGCGACGTACTTGTCAATTTTTTTTCCTTAGCTTGGAATCATCAGAACAAGAGCAACATAATTTCTCTATTAAGGGGCCATTTTGGATCCTTACATTTTGAAAGAATTGGAATTTGATATATTTGGCATCTATAATTTTCTCTTTTGTATATATATGACTATTAGGCATCTATAATTTTCTCTTTTGTATATATATGACTATCTCAAATTCATAGAGTGGGAGATGGAATTTGATTTTAGAATCACCATGCTATGTTTCTACTTTACAACTATAAAATATTTAAATATACTCCATATATACTAGTACAAAAACGGTTTTTGCTGACGTTCCAAAAAAACAGCACATGAGGTTTGAGTTATCACATGCTTGTAAAAATAAAACGGTTACGAACCGCCACTGAAAATCGATTTCTACATGCGATAGTGGCGGTTCGTTAAGAAATCCGCCACTACAAATACTAGGACCCTGATTTTTTTGATTTTTGTAAACGATTTCGGATGGAAAAAGTTTCTATATGAAAGTTGTAGATCTCGAAAAGTTATGAAACTTTGTAGTTCACAACTTTTTCATTTGAAATCATCTTGTCATCAAAAAATACGTTCGAATTTGTCAAATTTGAAATTCAAATTTGGTAAACGACCTCGGATTAAAAAACTTGCTACATAAAAGTTGTAGATCTTGGAAAGTTATGAAAGTTTGTAGTTAACAACTTTTTCATTTGAATTCGTTTAGTGGCTCAAACAATCAATTTACACTCGGTTTAGTATAGAATGGGGTGAACTAAAACCGAATCTAGACAAGTGAGTTATGGGTGGAGTGTAGAGGAGGTATCGCGCGAGGGTGAGGTTGCATGTTTGAATCCCCACCGGAGCGCAGTTCGCGATCTTATGCGAAAAAATCCGTGACTTACGACGGGCGCTGGAGACGGGCAAACGGATTACTAGTGGGCTTGCCCCACAATTTAAATCTTTTTTTTTCTATTTGAAAAACGCGATTTCTGGACAGAGGAGTTGTTTGCAAGAACGCGAACCGCAAAGCTAGTTGTTTGCTGTGTTTGAGTAGAGGAGTTCAGGACATCAGGTTGCTCAACCAAACGAAGCATGCAGATAAGCAGCATCTAGATCGAGGAATAATATGTAGCGAGATGGTGCCGCCCAAGGCTTCGAAAGGAAACGAAGAATCCCAAAATTTAAAGTAGTTATTAGATATTATTATTAGCTATGCTGAATGGGACGTGTAGCAAATGCTGATTCCGTTCTTGTTCAAAAGATGTTCTCAGGATTGTAGCTGACCAGATCAGTGATAAACTACAAGCTGAAGTAGCTAGTCAGCGACGAGATCATGCGTGAGCTCATGGGCAATGTCGCTGATCCGAAGATCTCCGTCCATTGCCTCACCCACAGTATTTTGTTTTTGCTTGCTGAATTGCTGTTCTTGAAGAGGGAAGGGAACATTGTCGCAGGGTCATTCCATCTAACAACCTCAAGGTCCAATATAAAGTGTGTGCCTTCCGACCCGCCTATTGTCTATAATTCTCGCCTTCTCAAGAACTGATCCATTGTCTAGATTAAGAAGCGGACGTCGTCCATTACAAATGTGTGACAACAGAGAAGGGATCAGGGTCGCTGGGGCTGATGGAGTTTTGGCATTTGTAACTGACGCAGCAAGCTCCTCGCCACCATTCACCTGTTGTTCACGTGGCAAGCAACACACACCAAGGCAGAAGGCACCATGCTGATAGGATAACGTAGAAACCTATATCCTGAAGCCTCCAGTTCCTACAATCCTACTAAGCGAACTGCGTCGGATCAGCTGAGGAGGTTTTCTATTTATTTTTAGGGTCAATAATATTTATTATTTCTGCTGATTAATGCATGGTAGCACTATCACCCATGGCCTCGACAACTGGCGCTGAACCTGCAAGAGAAAAGCAAACTGAGCTGCTGCTAAAGTAGTGTATATATATGTAGGAATTGTAGTGCCCACTATTGTATATATAATATAGTACCGTCCCAATAAGTATGGCTAAGTTTTTCTGCAGTAGTGATAGGATCCAACATTCCAACTAGTAACAGTAAGATAAAGATTAATGGTAGCTCACACCAACAATGAAAGATATATATGTAAATTATCATATATATGTGTGGGTGGTTTCATTCATGAAAGTATTTGACATATTAGGTAAGAGGAATTGATGCAAATAAAACCTATTAATGCTCTGCTCCAGTGCCAAGAACTTAGCAAGCAGTGCATGCTGTAACCAGCTGCAGGCGGGTCGTCGTTCACTACAAGAAACCACCATATATACTAGCTATAGCTCTTCTTAGAACAACTTACTTTGCTTTGGTCCAACGCAATTGGTCATCATATAGCATAGACCAAGAAGGAAGAGAAGAAGAACTAGTCATCTTCAACAGACAACCGAGGGGAAAGAGAGATAATGAAGAGAATGACTAACGTGTACTGGCGTGTGCATAAGAAGGGGCCGGGAGAAGGATGGATCCGATCATAATGCGTGCAATCCACTTCGATGAGAATGGGAGTTATCAGGAAACATTCTACTGCAGGATCGCGTCGTCTGCTGGTCATTGCTCCAAACAAGCTTCAGCAGGAAGTAGAGAAACGTGTGGAGGCTACACCAGCTAGGCTGTCTCACACTGTTGTACCGTGTGTCTCTCTTGCTCGCAGTTGCCGAGATGAAGATGATGGTTGAACCCAGGATGTCAGAAATCCACAAGGCGCACACAGGCCGCTCATGTTAGTACCTTACTCTATTAGGCATAGGGTTTCGATAGATTGGTAGATGGGTATGGGTGAAACATTGGAAAGCGTACGTAGGAATGAATAATGAATATTTAGATTTGTGTGTTCATACACATGTGTATTTTCCTATCTCTCCCAGTACCAGGCTGAATGAAATGACGATGAGGCAGGCATATGTGCTAGCTAGCTGGTGCCCAACAAGCTAGAGTGGTAATCAGTCAGACTCTTCTTAATAATAGGTTGTTTTTCTTTACCCCTGTTTCGGGGGTAGTAGGTGTAGAGAACAAGTAGTCATTGGGTGAACCAGTCAGACTCTTTTACAGTAATCCCTGGCTGGCTTAATTAATTAGAGTGTCCCGACAATGGTGAAGCAGTAGCTAGCATGTTCTTTCATTCACTCGCTAGAGGCATTGTTGTTGTTCTTTTGGTAATTAAATGCCTGGTCCGATTCGGTTGGGCAAGAGACGCTGATTCTTGAGTGGAAGATCGTGTCCTTCCAATGCAAGAAAGGCATTGCCTTGAGGATTATTCCTGCGCACAACTAATAGTGTCTCCATGTGCACTGTTATGCATGGCTTCTGTCACCTTGGAGGTATATATGTTGATCTCGCAACTACATGTCTAAGACAGGCCGGTGCTCGATAGTTAATCTTCTTCATAACTGTGGCCTATATTGGAAACAGTCATAGTTGGTCGAAGATCGAAGAACTTCACTTGTATGGCACAATAAAACACAATTTAATGTTAAAAATGTACTCCCTCCATTCAAATTTTTCAAATTGTAAGTCACTTGTCGTGTCGCTTGGTCGTTTTTTGTGGCTGATAAGCCGGCTGTACGTGACTGTTTTTGGCTGTTTTCAGTGGGACAAAAACACTGTTTCGGTGGCTGATAAGCCGACTGATAAGCCAAACGAACAGACAGGGTTTGTGATATTATTACTAGTGGAGTGGCAGGCCGACAGGCTTAAAACATTCTTATATAATAGCCCCCGTATGATATAGATGCCGCAAACCCCTCCTTTATTCTCTCTCTCATCCGTGCCTTCTTCACTCCTTCTGTACACACTTCCATTCTGGTCACTATATATAAGATGCTTTCCTCTTCTTACTAAGTCATGCTCAGCATGTTCTTGGGAAGCAACAAGATAACTGAGATATATAGGGGAAAAACATTGTTCTCGCATGATTTTTCTCAACATTTTAGTATTGCTATTTGACCAACAAAGTGCATGTGAAAGAGATATTTCATGCGATCGAGAACAATAGGAGTAGGAGACTTCGGGAAGGAATAGTTAGGATGCTGAAAAAAGACTGGTGTCTTATCTTTTCTATGACCAGCCTGAAGCGTTGCTCTCGCAACTATGTCTCCGGAGGAGCTAGACAGTTAGCCTCCACGAGCCACACATGCCTTTGCTTCATTCTTCAGCCTCGCTCTCCCAGCCCCAATAAGCTCCAGATATAATTGTCCCCGCAAAGCCTCATTTTTTTCTTGGAACAAAACATTGAGCGTTGCAATATACTAACTTTGTTCTAAATTATAGTTTGTTTGACTTTTTTTTATCCCTAGTTTGACCATTGGTCTTGTTCAAAATTTTGTGCAAAATATCACTTATTTTTTTATGACTGTTGCTTTAGTAATTAAAGTTCTTCAATAATGACTTAAATTTGACTATATTTATATAATTTTTTTGAATAAGATTAGTGATAAAATTTAAAGAAAAAAAGTCAAACAAACTTAAATTTGGAACCGAGGGAGTATTTAGCATCTGAGAAGGGGATGGATCAGCCCAAGTCTAACCTCATATATAGCCCAGATCGAGAAGGAGCCAGCAGCAGTTTAACATGAGAGGGGCCATTGTGTCAAGAACAAAAACATTAAGAATTGTATATATATGCACGTATAAGCTCTACTTTAGTAAAGATGATAATACGGGTAGCATTCTATGGACTTCAGCAAACATCTTTACGTTGTTCATCACATCCATAACATTTGTACTAATACTAATCAAAACAAATAAAAAAAACAAGTCCGTAGTTGCCAAAAAAACAAGGGAGAGCACGTTACTATGACTTGTAACATGAAGAAGTGGCGTTTTTTTTTGCGAAAACAGAAGAGTAGCGGCGTAATGTGCCAGAAGCCTTCCTTTGGCATGTTAACCGTACTTCTCTGCGTGAGACATAGCTGCTTCCTCAGTCATTGCTCTAAGATGGAATTTGTTGCTTCGTCTCGGGGTTACAATCTGCAATCACCTGGCTAGTGATAGAAGATGGAGCATACTGCCACTCACCCATCCTATTGTATCTTGAGACTTGTTTTGCTAGAATGTGAGTGACTCAATTACAAGATCTGCTAGAATATAGCAAAAAAATAGCAAAAAAGACCCATAAATATCATGGTTCATGGTTTCCCTGACAATTGGCGCAATCCTTGAACGTTGATTGGCCCCCCTGCCTCCCATAGTTTGAATAGCTCTTGACTGTCGGTTTGAATAATCAGTCGGTGCACTCCCTTTTCTGTCACAAGTGCCACACCATCTCTGCATGCCAACACTTCCATGGTTAGGGTGTCGAGTCCATGGGAGTACCATGTTGCTCGGCCCTCCAACAGAATGATCTTGAGGTGTCGCACAAAACAACTCCAGTTGCCCCTTCTCAGTCATTGCTCTAAGTGTCTTCTGAAAAGAAGGTGACAGACATTTCCCCGATGACTACCATTCCTACGCGCATACACTTTCAGGCCCGTGGACCATCGACTCTACCACACAGACTTGAAGAGACGAAATATATAGGTGGTGCAGACCATATATATATATATATATATATATATATATATATATATATATATATATATATATATATATATATATATATATATATATATATATATATATATATATATATATATATATATATGAAGGCAACACCCCCAAACTCTAAATATTGTCTTTAGAATTCGACCTCCAAAAATGGTTTCTACACGGCTTGCCTCTAGAAATGCCCTCTATTTTTATAGGGCTGGCAAGCTAATAAACCGCCTCTAATAAGAATACCATTTCTATCCTCAATGCATCACAAAGCTCTGCTATATATACTTCATCGCTCTTCTTCAGTTTGCCACAACCACCCACCATGGATAGAGCAAGAGAACAAATATTAGAGTAGTAGAGGAAAAATAAGAGCAAGAAGCAGTTATGACATAAAAGGAAATTTTATAGAGAAGGCATTAATTGTTTCCTACTGGAAATGGAAGGCATTTGGGAAAATACAAGTAGCTATGAGTTAACTCTTCAAGGTATCAGCTTTGGAAAGTGTAATAATATAATGATATATTTTCGGCAGGGTGACCTCACATTTTCTTGGAGAACGGAACATGCAAGGTATGGGGGTGTTGCATAGGTTCATCCTGTGTTTAATTGCTTAAAGACTGGGTACGCCGAGGCAGAGGGGGCAAGGTGATAGAGGATCAGCTTGAGACACAGCCACAGAGGTAGGAGCGAGGTACGCAGTTGACTAGTGCTGCCCTTCTTTGGCAGAGATAGGGTTTTTGAAGACGTGCTGTGTAGCTCGATCTTGGCCGTAGCTAATTAATGTTCATGGCGTCACTTTGTTCATGACTGATATTGATCGAGAACAATTTCATCAAGGTCATAGCAAATAGACCTTAAGCAATCATACTCGTTCATAGCAATCACTTGCAGCTCAAAGCGTCATGAAGCACGTATCAGTATATTTCATGAAAAAATGCTTTTAAAATTAATACACACTACACACGCATTTTTCACATCACACACCACCACCCATCTGCAACCACTGTACGTGTACCACCATGCATGCGTCCGGCGGGTGCTTGTGGCAGGTGCCATTATATATCTCAGTTTGATACATACAATAGTTAGCACAGTCAGAGCCATATATGCAGCCACTGTATATCGGGAGAAAAAGATGCAACCGGCCACTAGGAATCGGAGTCGGAGGCACCAGGATGTAGGTTTCCACCACATGTCTCTAGAGTGCATGTACATTGCTGCCGCGCTGTAGGATAGTAAAAAATGATATTGGCACAATGGTCCCATCCAGGGGTGAGAGGTGGAGGCCCTTTTATGAAGGTCCTCCAACTAAGGCCAAGAGAAGGTCTTCCCGACGGAGGCCGAGCCAGAGAGGGTCTCCCGACTAAGGCTGGTCGGAGAGAGGTCTTATGACAAAGGCTCCCCGGCAAAGGTCCAGGGGCGAAGGTCCCATACAAAAGCTTCAGATATGATTAATTGTTCTGTTTAAGGGCTGCGCGGGAAAAGTCCATGACAGAGGCTCTGCGGAGAAGGCTCTACGACGAAGGTTGCAACGCGTGAGAGGGAGAGTGAGGCGGCAGTTATATGGTAATCTTCATCCATTTTGCTACGTATGTAAATAGTTAGCACAACCAGAGCTATATGCAACCATTGTATCGTCGTGCAACCAGTTGGAATCAGAGCACCAGGATGCAGATTTCCACCACAAGTCTCTAACGTGCATGTACATTGTTGTAGTGTGGTAGGATATAGTAGAAAATGGGGTTGGCGCAAAGGTCTCATGCAGGGTTGAAAGGTGGAGGCTCATTGGTGACGGTCTTCTGACAAAGGCAAGGAGAAGATCCCCCAACTAAGACCAAGCAGAGAAGTTTTTCTCGACGGAGGCCTGGACGAAAAAGGTGGCCTGATGAAGACCAAGCCAAAGAGGGTCTCCCAACTAAGTCTGCTGGAGAGAGGTTTTACGACAAAGGCTCCCAGGCAAAGATTCGGGGACGAAGGTCCCAGACAAAGGCACAACTTGAACTTTTGTTGCGAGAACCGCCCTTCGTAACTCACACGTGCACCCCTCACTGAAAACTCCACCCCCCAAAACCCTATGGGAAAAAGGCATGGAGAAAAGAGCATTCACATAACTCTAACCTATAAATGTTCTATTTTCTAAGCCATCTACCTTTGGACTCCTTGTTCTTCGTCCGGATGTCTTCACCTTTGGGCTTCGACTTCTTTCTTCACTGTTATGACCAGGTTCTCGTTAGTTTTTCCTAGCGCGTAGGAATTTATTTTCATGGCCTTCTCCTCCAACATATTCTCAATGTTCAGGTCTTTAGCCTGGCATGCAGGTCTTTATCTTCGAGTCATCTTTGAGGCCTTCCCAGCATAGAGGTCTTCTTCTCCGAGCCTTTGGGTAATTATGAGTTTGGGTAGGGGACCATTGGATCTGCGTCGTCATTTATCCTAGACAAGGAAGGGAGGTGGTACTAGACTCTGCAAATTACCCGCAAGCAAGCTATGCAAATTTCATTGAGCAGTTAGAGATGTAAGTCGAGATATGCACGTATACTTTTGCATTATGAGATTTTGAGAATAACATGGTGATTGTTTTCGAGTTCATAGCGCATATAGGTTTTTATACAATCAACGGTGGAAAGATCGATCCCAAGGTAAAAGGGTAGCCATTGCAAGTTATATATGACTGGCCGATAAGTATGAAAGTTTACTCTTATGAATATAGATCATACATGTACTATGTAGATATACTACGTGTGCGAGCATCTATAAATAACCACTTTTCTGTTTTATAGTGTCACAAGCAACCACCAGGATCTGCCCTCTATGAATACTACGTGTGCGAGCACATGAGAGGAGACACCGCACGATACATGAAGAAACCTTCCAAGAAAGCCAAGACGACGACCATCAACGAAAAGACATTGTACAACATAGTTGAGGACGTGTGTCTTTTTCTCATCAAACAGGTCATCTCAAGTGTAGGAAAATATCATGATCATGACAGTGAATTAGCTGAGCCAGAGTACCAAGCGCTAACAGAGGTTTATAGCCTAAAACTTACTTGGGGCGGTTTTTAGAGGACATGTCGAAACTCTTGATGTATATAAACCTGTAACTTTATGTGTGTGAGCATGAGACTGATCATGTATATAATATGTCATACACTTGTAACTTTATTGCGAGCATAGAACTTTGAAGTAATAAATGTATGTATGAGATATTTAAATTACATGTTGCTATATTTGAACACCATCCAATAGGGTTTAGTAGTTTCAATAACAATATATATGTATATATATATATTAAATAATACAATATATATATTAAAAATATAAAAACTGAAAAATATTTTCACATACGGTTCTCTTAGTGAACAGTCTGTGTAAATGAGCCATTTACACAGGCAGTCCACTAAGAGAACTGTCTATGGAAATGAGTTTCTATAGGCGGTTCTCAAGCAATTGCATGTAGAAATTGCCCATTTTTCTACTGGCCTCAGCGCAGGCGGTTTGGAAAAACGCTTGTACAAATGTGTTCCGAACCGCCAGTATAGTAGGGTTTTGTACTAGTGGTGCACCCCCTCACTGAAAACTGCACCCCCCAAAACCCTATGGGAAAAAAGCATGGAGAAAAGAGCATTCACATAACTATAACCTATAAATGTTCTATTTCCTAAGCCATCTACCTTTGGACTCCCTGTTCTTCGTCCGGATGTCTTCAGCTTTGGGCTTCGACTTCTTTCTTCACTGTTATGACCAGGTTCGTTAGTTTTTCCTAGCGCGTAGGACTTTATTTTCATGGCCTTCTCCTCCAACATATTCTCGATGTTCAGGTCTTCAGCCCGGCATGATGGTCTTTATCTTCGAGTCATCTTTGAGGCCTTCCCAACATAGAGGTCGTCTTCTCCGAGCCTTTTCGGTGAGGGGGTCTTTGTCTTTGAGGCGTTCTCGGCACATGGTCTTCATCTCCGAGCCTTCTCGGCGTGAAGGTCTTCATCTTCAATGAATTCTCAGTGTAGATGACTTCATCTTCTAGCATTTTCCTTCATTATCTTCTCATGAGCGCTGAGCAAAAGACTTAGTGTTCCAAACTTACTGGACCTTTAGTATGTTCCCCTTCATTTTTTGAGAACTTCATGTTCAAAAGACTTCATTTTTTTTTCTTTTTTTGAGAACACGCACCTTCATTTCATGCATCCAAATATAGTTCAACGCTATTTAACACCCAACGCTCTAAATAAATACTTAGAGTGCCGCTCAGCCATCAGTCACAGTAACCATAAAAGTTAGTACTAATTCTCATCCCTCAAGAGTAAAAGCCCAGCTATTAACCATCCTCATTCCCGCAACCATTAAAGTTCTTAGAATGAGAAATTAATTTATGGTATCCAATCTTTAGTTGGGTGTTTTGATCCTCTAGCCAAACTTTAGCCAGGATAGTTTGGTCATTACGGCCTTTTAGTTACTTTTAGCTAGGTTAAAATAGCTAAAGGGATTGTCCGTCCTCCAATTAAATTTTAGGTGGGTTTAGTATGTTATGGGTGTTAATTTGGATCCACTACAACTAAAGTTTAGCTGGTGGCATGTCCTAACGACTAATGATTTTTCAGCAATTATTAAATGAGAAAAGCCCAATAAATGACCAATTAATACATGAACAGTTGCAACCAATCATTTCCTCGTGCGCTTCTCGCATGCCGCTCGACGGCTGCTATATCCCTCTTCGCCGCCTCGGTCGCCTCAGCCCAAATTGTGTGATGGCCGAAGCGCAGCGCTGGCACCACCGGTTGCTGCAGCTTCATGGTGGGAGAGGCTGTATTGCATCTACATGTCGTAGATGATCAGACCGGACTCATGCATGTTCAGACTATATCCCTGCGATCTGCTCTCCTTGTGCAGTGTGGCCGTGGTGCGTGATCCCTATGCACCGGCCTCATTCACCTGTGTACCGCCTCCTGCAAAGAACTTGCCACCACTGTTCTAGCAAGCAACACACGCCAAAGGCTCCGTCGATATCATGAGGTGGAAACCTATATCCCGAGGCCTCCAATTCCTACAATTCTATACTACGACTAGTCGCTGATTGAAGACGGGCTGTGCTATCTAGCAAGTAGCTAGCAGTTATATATGACCCCCAACGGGTGTTCATTGTTCCCATTCTCTGTTCTTTAAAGATGAACACGTTACGGGGGGCTCAGATCAATAAGAAGGGTGACATGTTACATGTGCCAGAGGCGCAGAACAACAATGACTCATCACACGTGTTGAGAGACATGGGTGAAGAAAGAAAGGACTACTGCTAGTGATGTTTAGAGGTGTCCAGTCCATTTATGGATGATCTCTACAAATAAATTTTTAGATGTGAGCCTCTTAATAGTGGCACACTTGTTAATTGTTTCATAAGGCGAGCATCTTTTGTTGTCTGTGTTAGAAGTTAATTGGTCGCATTTTGTTGTAATCCGTTTTACAAAACCATTTTCTAATTGTAAAACCCTAAAAATTGCATTCTTTAAAAATAGATTAAAAACAATTTTAAATGCATTTTTGTGACCATTAAAACATAGGGAAAATAATTAAAGATTTCATAAAATAAAATTATCACAAGTAGAAACATCTTTGTTGCATTCATGCTGGTGCATAGTATTTTGGATTGTTTGGTTCTATCCAAATTCAATCTAGAAATTCAAAAGTGCTTTGAAAAGGATTTTGGAAATTCAGAAAATAAAAGAAAAGCCTTTTCATTTCTCTCTCCCCCTCTCTTCCCAATCTGGCCCGCAGGCCTTCTCCTTTCTCCCGGCCCAGCTCTCTCTTCCCCGCGCAGTGGCCCAGCAGGCAGCCCCATCCCAACCAGCGCAGGCCGACGCGCTCCCCCTTTCCCCGCGCTGACAGGTGGACCCCACATGGCAGATCCATCTCTCTCCTTTCCTTCTTCTTCCTTCCTCCCTTCCTTTTCTGTGTGCCGGCGAATCCCTCTGCTGAGCACGCTTTGGAGCAGGGGATCTCCCCTTTCCTTCGCCGACACAGCCCCGAGCCTAGTTGACCCGAGCACCGCACACCTCCCCTTTCCTTTCCTCCTTCCCCCCCTTTCCTTCCCCGCGCGACGGCGCCGCCCATCGGCCGAGCGCGAATCCGCGCCCGAATCCTCCCTTTCCTTCCCTTGTCGCGCCGCGGAGCTATAAAGCTGAGGCCCCGCACCCTACCGTCTCCACCTTGCCCCTCGGAGCACTGCAGAGACCTCAGTTCAGCGCCGCCGCCGTCGTTCCTTCGCTGCCGAGACTCTCCGCTCCGTTCCGACCGCCCCCGAGCCTCGCATCGTGGTAAGCAGAGTCCCCCGAACCCGCCAACCCTCTCCATTCCCTCTGTCCCGTCCGCTTGGACCCTGTCCGCATCCGCCGGCCATGTAGAGCCGCCTCTCCGCGCGAACACCTCGCCCTCGCGCGTAATCGATTCAACCGACCCCGCAGTTATCTTCACCATCTCCCCCTCTCTCTCTCCCAGTCCTATCCGCGTCGAAAATAGTGCACCGAGGCGGCGGATTGCTCTGCGCTGCCCATCTCCAGCCATGGCGCCACCGCGTCTCTGTCTCCGGCCGCCGTGCGCCACCGTCCCCCCCCCCCCCCCCGTTCTAATCTCGTCTGCTCATCTGGAGTCGGACGGCTCACAGAGGCCGATACCCTTTCGGCCGGCCGTTTTACAAAAGAGGCCCTGCTGTTTTTAAGTCATAACCCGCAGTCCTAAAGCGCCCCCTCTCTCTACGCTTTCAGTTCTGGAAGGCGTAATTCTTTTCGGTTTTGTTTTAATTCGAAAATAAAAAGAAAACCCTATTTACAGAATTGCCACTCAATTTCCAATGCTTCTAAAATGCTCATTTTAACTCTGATTTCATCCATTCAAATTGCGTTAGATTCGTATCGACGTAATCTACGTGTTAGTTAGTTCATAGTTCATGTTAGACAACTGTTAAATATATTTAATTGCTTAATCTCTTTTAATCTCTAGTTTAATTATGAAACTTGATTAGTTCATATCTTCTTCGTTATAGCTCCGTTTTTCGTGATTCAAACGTCTATGTGATCGTAGTGAGACGTAGATTTGTTTTATAAACTTTTAATCTTGTTTATTATGATTGGTGTACTGCTCTAATCTATAGCCTTTGTTTGTTTGCATGATATGTCCTGATATGATTGTATGTTGATGCGGTGATCGAGTATAGACGGTGAGCAGTATGTGGGTGACCAGGAAGTTTTCTTTGAGCAGGAACAGCAGGAACCCTTTGAGCAAGGCAAGTATTATATGGGATCTTCCTTGATGTCCTATTCATGATGTTTTAAATCAAATCATATGAATGTGTCTAATTTTGTTACCATAGGGTTTACCTAGAATTGTTACCTTGAACCTTGACAATCCTATGGGTTATTTGCATCTGGGTAGTTATTGCTAGTGCTCCATTTAAATAAGCATGATCCTTTAATCTTGTTTAATGTCTACATGAAATGATGAAGTAAAACTTGACTTTTTAGTAACATGGATTTAGGACCCTATCTGTCAGCAAAAGCTGGGACATACAGTACAACCATGA
This sequence comes from Microstegium vimineum, assembly GCA_022036555.1. NCBI lineage: Eukaryota > Viridiplantae > Streptophyta > Magnoliopsida > Poales > Poaceae > Microstegium > Microstegium vimineum. Next base: position 992,639 of record CM039126.1, on the reverse strand, counting down.
GAGCTACATGGCTCTGGCTTTAGTTCAGTAGCAGGGTCACTCTCTCGCATGCGGCAGTTCACGAAAGTTGTCATTGACGCGCGGTCGCGGGGTACGGCCGGAGTGGCTACCGCTGCGCGTGTGTACCATCGAGGGGTCCCCGTATACCCCTTGCCTGTGGATCCGTACTGTCTGTGGTATGTCAGCGAGCCCCTTTGAAAGACTTCATAGTGTACCCTACCCTCTCACCTCGGCAGTGTTTTGGGAGTTATAAACCCGGACATATGGGTAACACGACTCATGGGTAAAGTGTACAACCTCTGCAGAGTGTTAAAAACTGGTATATAAGCCGTGCTCATGGACACGAGCGGCCCGGAAAATTCACAGAAACTTTGGTTACTTGTTGTTTACCTTTATGAATCACTTTATCATGAAATTATGTTACTTTTTCATTTGTTCATATGATCATGCAATTTAATTTGGGGGCTTAAATATAACTTTGATCTACCACTTATAAAGATTTGCTACAAATTAAAAATGCTTATCGCAGTAAACCAGTGTCATACTTTTTGAGCCTCATGAACCCCATATATACTTGTTGAGTACTATAAGTACTTACGCTTGTTTACTTTCTTTTCAATATTTGGATAAAAATCCCGGATGGGTACCAGATTATCAGAGTTATGAGGAGTATCCAGAGGACTACTAGGTTTGGGGTCAACCAGTTGACGTCCCTCTACGATGGAGCTTCGCGAGAGTTATCTTATATTTCCGCTGTTATGTAATAAACTTTAATAGATACTTATTCGCTATGTAATAAACACTTGTGATGGTACATTTTTGATAATTTGTCGGCTTATGTGTGTGACTGATCTCTGGGCAAACATAAGGTTATTGCATCCCGTTTTGGTCTTTAAAACTGGGTACGACACTAATGACCTGAGAGGAGAGATGTTTTAGCTCTAAAATTTCTATATAGAATTTGGATCTACCCGATCGACTCATATCAAAATGTCTACAATGTTTGGGTCTACCCGATCGACTCATATCTTCATGCTCTACAATGTTTTTAAATAGCATATATTGTTTCACTATGATATTTAGAAAACATCGAGTGACCTACATAATGTGCATTGGTTCTATATCTTCAAAATAATATTAGGCACTCTCGAAATATAATCCTTGGCCTCACATAATACAATGTGAGGGCCAAAGGGTAATTTGGTACATTGCCCTAATTGTCCCTGGGCTGGGAAACAAAGAATATGACAATTGGTAAATAGGACTCGCTAATACCTAGTTTTTTTTTAAAGACCTGGTCCTATATAGGTAAATATGACAATGGTAAATAGGATCAACATTTACTTTTGTCTTTGAGACAAACCTATACACACCTATATAAATACTACAATACCTTTCTACCTCAGGAAGCACCTGGGGGCTTTATTATTTCATTCATCCACATGTGGCATGGCACTCCTTTACTATATTCAGCACCATGCACAAATTGATGATACGATGACATGAGAAAATAAGTTGTTCAAGAAGTAAGAGGGAATAGGAGCAACCTGAAATGAAGCAGCCCCACTGAGCTAGGATCCATATTCTTCTAATGCTTCTTAATACAATCCGCAAAGCATGATTTCAGCCCCTTTGGTTTGGCTAACTAGTCCATCAACCCGTGCTCCTGCACGGGCTACACAATTATAATTAAGAGATGAATGCATTACTTATTGTTTATACACCTAACTAACAAATGTTAGTTTATTAAATGGTATGTTTGCTCTTTGTTTATTTTCTACTCATAGACATAATATATACACTATGGTCTCTATCTAGTAGTATTGAACTTATCAATTACTGATGATTTATGTTTTTCATCCATATCCACAATTTTTTCATTTACATGACACCTGCTTGGTGTATCTTCGACCCCACTTAGTTGAAAAAATATTCTAAACAATGGTGCCTATTGTGGGCAATATCTTCCTTTTATTAATTTTCCTTTTGGACTTTTAAGAATAAGAATTTAGGTTGTAGACTGTACTCCTATGTACTATGCTGTCATAAAATAGTCATTCAAAGCTTAAAGTGAGATTTAGGATGGGAGCAATCGTCCTAACCTCAAGATGATATTAATATTTAAGTCTTATAATTAACATTTAGTTAAGAAAAACTTAGAAGATTATGAATATATAGCACCTTTCGTATACACTAACCTCCCTCGCTTCTCAAGACTTTTAAATTTTCTTAAACGGGAACTATATGTTGCATTAATGGTCATATTATCAATATAGATATCTCAAAAAATATAGTTAAAATGTATAAATCTATACCTAATAATAAAGAGGCAAAATTTCTCTCCACCACTTTTTGGTCCGGCTCCCTTAATCCGATTCGTACACGTATTGAGTTCTTCCGTTGCAACACACGAGCACATTTGCTAGTATATCTAAATTAACAAAATATAAGAATTATATTCAGATTTTTTAATATTTTCTAATTATTATTATATCTAATTACTCCCCGGCTATGATGATAGTCCTTCATAGGGAATAGCAACTTATACATTTTTTAGTCAATATAAATATATAAGATTGCTATATAATATTTTTTGCAAATTAATTTTTCTACTTTTTCCTATACTAATAAAATAGTGATAGATATATTTATTCTATGGAGTATATATGGATCATTATATAATAGTCAATGTAAATATTTTAAATTGATTTATAATACTTTTTAGCAAATTAGTTGTTCTACTTTTTCCTATACTAATAAAATAGTGTATAAATATATTCATACTACGGAGTATATATGAATTATTATATAGCATACAGTAATGAAATTTGAATATTATTTACTCATCAATTGAAAGTTACTCCATGCTATATTTTATTTTAAAGCAATAAAGTATAGGTGCTAGAAAAACATATAAAATATATGTTGTGATTAGTTTTCTTTGCTCTTCCTTCCTATGCACCTTTTCAGTTATTAAGTCACAATATCGCTCATCTTTTCTTCTAAATTCCTCCTTCAATTCTATTAATAAACATGGGGTTTTATTGAGGTACAAACAATTGATTTATGTTTTTGTTTGACAAAAGTAATCTACTACTTTGTTGTTATAGTGTAAACACTTTGTTAGCATACCATATTTCTTAAAATACCATTTTATTATTTAAGAAATACAGTGGCAAATAGCAATGATGTTGATCTATTTTGTGTATCATGCATGCTCATGTGGGAAATATATGCCTTGGAACATCAGTTGGATATAAATGCATGAGTGCATATGTAAAGTTTTATTAGTGATGAATTTGTCTTTGCTAGATATAACTGATCCAACCAAACACTTTATGTACAGACATAATCACATTATAGCTAGAGGTTATATTAATTGGTTTTGTCAAAAGAGACTTATGCACGCTGACTCGAACTCTGACCTGGATGCACAATACAGATCGTGCGGTGACCTCCATCACGCAGCACCATGTATCATATCTTTTGCACAAATAACTCTTGTTTGGTGTGTGTTGAGATGCACAACCAGTGCGCTCGATCTAGCTCGTCTGCCAAAATGCAGGCAACAGGCAACCCTGCCCCTCCTAGACTTCGTATGTCCAAATCCTTCCACTGTGTTACATTTATATGTGCAAAAGGACGCCGGTTTTCCATCTGTTGCAGGCACCTGTGTCTCTGCACCCGTTCATCCAAGAGATCATAGGCATGCATCCAGCTCCTACGCGAAGCACAAATATGAGACCAGGCAACGAATTAAAGGACAGCGACTGCAATACTCAAAAAAAAAAAAAAAAAAAAAAAAAAAAAAGAGGACAGCGACTGCATACCACACCAAAGAACCCAAGCAGGCTATCGATCCAATTGGAATTTGGACCTGCAGGATGACGTGGCTCGGGATCGGAGGGAATCTCCGCATAGCAACATGGAAGGGTCAATCTACTTTTTTCTGGTTTCAGCTCGGACTATGAGCGGCGGCGGGCTTTGCTAATACCACGAGAGAGATGATGGAAGGAACAATGTATAGGTGTTTTTTCTTCTCAATTAGATCTGTTATGGTGTGTGCGTGGTGACTTTTATTATCATTAATTAATAGTATTGTTTTATAATGGCAAAGGCGAACAGTTAAGATATAAGTTTAGGGGGTTACTTTAGGGAATTTTCATAATTGGCAAGGTGGATAATTTTTTATAAGAATATAACATAGATCTAACGACTATTAATATTAGTGGTGATTAGAGTGCATCAAATCGATGGCTAGATCTTTCTAATTTTTGTGTGAATTTTAAGGATTTATCTTTTTTTCTAGCGCTTCTGGTGAGGATTAACGTGGTGCCTCCATTAGGGCCTCCAATTAAGTAATAGTAAGATGCCATCTTATGGAGATCAGCCATGCTCTCTGCTTACAAGTACGGCAAGACTGAAGATTGCACTGGAGTTTATATTAGTGCAACAGCATATTAAAATTTTACATTAGTGAAGCAATATCCTAGTCTCGCTTCCCTCTCAGCTTTTAGCCATGAGCTAGCTAGCCAGCAATTTCTGATGTGAAACTATACACTCTGCTTTTGTTTTCAGATTGAATTGGTTGCATCATTGATGACTCTAAACTGTGTTTCTGCACAGCATGAGTCGTGAGTAGTGACATGTATACGAGAGGCAATATAATCTTGCTCAGCAATTTGAAAATGTACAAGGCACACACATATATTCAAACAAATTAAATGACCACATACCCTTTTTGTGTAGCATTTCAAATTAGTATAATCCCTTCTATTTCTATACAAATGATGACCCCGCCAACAGATGTTGATTGTTCCCATTCTCTGTTCTTGAAAGATCAGGAGGTTATTATCGGGGATCCGATCAATAAGAAGGGTGACAGGTTACATGTGCCAGAGGCGCAGAACAACAATGACTAACCACACATTGAGAGACAGCCAAGTGGGTGAAGAAAGAAAGGATTACTGCTATTGATGTTTAGAGGTGGCCAGTCCATTTATGGATGGTCTCTATAAACCTTTTTAGATGTGAGCATCTTAATACTGCGGCACATGCATTTGTTAATTGTTCCATAAGGGGTGAGCATTTTTCGTTGTCTGCTAGAAGTTAATTAGTCGCATTTTGTTGTAATCTGCTTTACAAAACCATTTTCTAATGACCTGAGAGGAGAGACGTTTTAGCTCTACAATTTATATACAGAGTTTGGCTCTACCAGATCGACTCATATCAAAATGTCTACAATGTTTGGATCTAAACAATCGACTCATATCTTGAAGCTCTACAATGTTTTAAATAGCATTGTTTCACTATGATATTTAGAAAACGGCGAGTGATCTTCAGAATGTGTATTCGTTATATATCTTCAAAATAATATTAGGCACTCTCGAAATCCTTGGCCTCTCATAATACAATGTGAGGGCCAAAGGGTAATTTGGTACATTGCTCTAATTATCCCTTGGCTGGGAAACAAAGAATATGACAATGGTAAAAAGGACTCGCTAATACCGAGTTTTTCTTTAAAGACCCGGTCGTCGGACAGTAGTAGAAAAAAGCTCTACGGCAGCGGTGGCAGAAGGATTTTACAGGCGGTTTCCGTTATCAAACGCCTGTGAAAATAAAATGCCGGATTGGACTCTACAACCGCCTGTGGAAACCAATTTCTACAGGCGGTATGCTTAAAAAAATCGTCTGTAGAAATATTTGATTTCTACAGGCGGTTCCTTAAGAAACCCGCCGGTAGAAATAATTGGATACTTATTTTTTGATTTTTGTAAACGACCTCGGATGGAAAAACTTTTTACATGAAAGTTGTAGATCTCAAAAAGTTACGAAACTTTGTAGTTGGCAACTTTTCCATTTGAGTTCGTATAGTGGTTTAAACAATCAATTTACACCCGGTTCAGTATAGAATATGAGTAACTAAAACGGAATCTAGACACAAGTAATATATGAGTGGAGGGGTAAAGGAGTTAACACGCAAGGTTGAGGTCTTGGGTTCAAATAACCCTAAGCACTCCATAAGGTGGAGGCCGGTTCTTTTTTTTCTATTTTATAAACCCGATTTTTGGACAGCCATTTCTACATGCGGTTCCGTAGAAATCAATTTTTACAGACGGTTCTCAAGAGATGCCTTGTAGAAATCACCCATTTTTACTAGCCCCTCCCACAGGCGGAACGAACAAACGCATGTACAAATGCGTTTCGAACCGTCTATGTAGAGCTCGTTTGTACTATAGCGACATTGTATCTCCTATAGCTAAAAAAAAAGAAAGTAAGACTAGCATTTCGTCATGCAACATTAGTTTCGGGTCGTCTGTGCGAAGTCATACGACAACACCCTTTGGGCAAGTCAACGTGCTCTCACAGGAGGAACGAAAAAATGCATGTACAAATGCGTTTCGAACTGTCTGTGTAGAGCTCGTTTGTACTAGTGCGACATTGTATCTCCTACAACTAAAAATAAAGAAAGTAAGACTGGCATATCGTCATGCAACATTAGTTTCGGGTCGTCTATGCGAAGTCATACGACAACACCCTTTGGGCAAGTCAACGTGCATGCAGGAAATCTTGCCATGGATCTCAAGCGGCAATCATCGCCATCTCGGACGACAGTCATCGTCGCGGCATTCTGATATCCACGATGACCATTCTCCCACCTGGCAGCTGCCCTCTCGACCCTTGCTTGAACACTGCCGCCTTCTTCGACCCTTCTGACCGTTGCACCTGCCAGAGATTGAAGGTAGCCAGAGAAAAGTCTTCGGCAGTATCATGATATATTTTTGGTGGAATATTTGGAAGAAAAGAAATAGAAGAACTTTTCAGAACATGGCCCTGCAACCAAGAAGAGTAGCATTCCTGTGCAGAAAAGATATAGAACAAAACCAATTGGCAAATGGATCAGATCGATGACCAAGTGCGAACACATGGTGGATAAGTACCCATGTATGTTTAGTTTTGTGATGAGTGATTGCCCAACACTTGAGCATTTCAGTTTGAGTGGCTTACTACTAATCTTTGCGAAAACAAATGTGTGCCTGTCTATCGGCTTGTGGTGTGCAGGTACTATGCCTAGTGACAGTGGTCAATAGCGTAGAGAAGGTCGAGTAGGGGCTTGCCGTGCCGATGGACTGAGAGCGGTGAAGGGCGGAAGCGGGGCTCAGACTGAGGGACCGTGGGCGCCGGCGAACTAGCTGTGGTGGCTAGTACTTGGCATCGGCGAGCGCGACAAGACATGGAGGTAGACCGTGTTGGCCAAGACAAGACGGTCAGCAAGCGAGTCGAGCAGGAGGTTCAGGGGACTCAGAGCTGGGCCGGGCGAGGACGAGGTGGCACGAGTCGAGCGGTTTGATGGTTTGGGCCTCAAAACCATCGGAGGACGGTTTCTGAGTTTGGGCCTCAAAACTCAGGGTTCGGTAGTTGAGCCGAAAGCTACCGGTGGCGGGTTTCGCGGGTTTGGGCCTCAAAACCCGGGCGGAGCTTCCGAGGAAGCGGGGATGGCACGTGGCGGAATCCTAGAGGTTGTGTCGAGGCGACGGTAACTCCTGGCAGGAAGCGGGGCCGTCCATTCAAAATGCGGGAGATATTTTCCGGAGCTTGAACTGCAATGCTTAGGCTAGGTAGTTCACTCATGTATCTAGGGGGGTCTTTGGGAAATAGCCAAAGCCCTGATAAATAGAGGATGAAGGGGTATCCTCATCCCATCTCTTGAACCCTAATCATTTTGCCCCAACTCTCTCTCTCTCTCTACCCTCTCTCTAGTTCATGAGATCCCTAGGTTGTTTCCACCAACCTTTGTAAAAACTTGGTTTTGTTGCGAGGAATCGGAGGCCGTAACCTCCGTAAGCCATGGTGGCTTCGATTTCTTGATTGTGTCCCCGTTTTGCTTGTGTTCTTCGCGTTTTGCTTTTGCTCTCTCCTTTTCTGGAGATGATTTCTCTTTGTAGGGAGTAGCTTTGCAAAATCCGTTTGAACCAAGTTGTTCGTATTCATGAGGAGCATATTTGCACCGAAGGGTTTCTCCTCAAACCTCACGAGTACGTAGATCGGGCGATTTCTTTGTGGCGTTCTTCGTTTTGCCTTTTCTCCCTCAAATTCGAGTGTTCCCGTTTATCCTCTCCAAATTGAGCAATGATTTCTTCGGGATAGCTCCCCAACTGCACTAGAATCATGCCTACAAAGTTTGGTTGCTGTTGGTGATCATTTGGTTGAGTTTTGGGAAGATTTGGCGGAGAGTATTCCGTTTTCGCGAAGAATAGTTCTCCGCTCGTAAGCGTCGGACCACCCTACGGACGACTTTCCCCTAGCTCCGGACCATAGCAAGTGGTCCGGTGGTCTTGACTTTTCTCGTGTCAAGCAGCGAAGGGCGTCGGACCACCCTCCGGACCATTCGCTTTTGAGGCTCCGGGCCATACCCCATTGGTCCGGTGGTCTCTATCTGTTGAGTCCACCAAGCGTCGGACCAGTCGTCATAGTCCGACGACCCCGTCCGGCGGTTTGGTCTGGTGGTCGGGTGCTCACTGCATAGTTTTCGGAAGTGTGGAAGGTGAGCACCGGACCACTCTCCTTGGTCCGGAGGTGGCGTCGGACTAGTCCGGAGCAGGTCGTCCGGAGGTCGGGTGCTCTCTGCTCGTTTTGGTCCCGGCTGGTGAGAGCGTCGGACCAGTCACCGGACCACTCGTCATTGGTCCGGTGGTCCAGTCTGAACTGGTCCGGAGCCTCTGTTGGTTTGCTGTTTTCGCCCGTTTTGCCTAGGTTCTTGCCTCTTTTCCATAGAGGTTGAGAACTTGGTCTTTGGGGTTTCTGGTGAGTTTTCCTCCACTGCCGATGAGCTCTCATTTCTCCGATTTCGTCTGAATCCCCCGAGCAACGCGAGGGGGAGGTTGAGCACCCAACAACTGGGTTTGGTTTTTGGGAAGAGTGGCCCGAATATTTCGAGAGAAATTTGGACCCCGCCTCATCACCCCCCCCCCCCCCCCCCCCCCCCCGCCGCTGGTCGCCGTTCTCGGTCCTTCACCAAGCCGTTCAGTTTTACTCAAGTTTTGTGGCCAAGGGTGTCTTTCTGGTTTCTGCTATGTGAGTTTTGAGTGGAGAGCTATTCTATTTTTCCGGGTTGTAGTTGGGTGGTTGGTTTGGCCTTTAGCTTGGGTTTATCTCTGTAAATCTTGTTTGATTTCTCTGTTCTCATTTGTTTACTCATCTAATAAAAATTCAGCAAGGCTCTTGCTGCCTTTCTAAAAAAGTAACACTCTTCCGGTCCGCATCGCCCGTCTTGTAGTTGGCATCTAGAGGATGGACTGAGTTGTTGATCGAAGCACAACCTACAACAAAATGTGGACAATAATAATATATAAGAGCAAATATGTGTTAAATAATAGGAATACACAATAACTAAAAAAAGGAAAACATAACAATCAGATGCCGATCGTCTGCTTCTCTCCAGGACAAGTGCCGGCTTCTATTTTCCCCTTCTTCATTGTTGTGTTCATGTCCTCCTCCTCGTCATCTCCATGTCTAGCAGCGACTTGCGGACCTTCTTCAGATGAAGAAGTTAGTGGAATGGGACAATGCGGATTGAAATTAAACCAGAAGGCTCAACAAAAAAACTATGTGCATACTGTTGAGCTGGTGGGGGCACATGAGGATATAAAGAAAGATATCGTGGATATGGGGAATGCTCTAGCCTGGATATATAGTTTAGCCAATTCATGAAGCCATTTGGAGGTGTATGATCCATATTTGTGAGTTCTAGTGTGATTTGTTTATATTATAGGCTAAATGGGTATATCTAGCGCATCCATCTGAGATATAGTTTGGAGAGTTATCTCGATCGAGCGTCCGGCTCCTAGGGATCGAGCAAGAGTCGCTCTTGGCGCCACTGTCTCGCCAATGCAAGCGGCTCATCATCTCTGTCCCCGAGCGCCCCAGAACGGATATATACCTTCGAATCCACCGACGTGGAAGGTAAACGGAATAACGATCCAGACCAACGCACAGGCGCCTGGCGTTGTGTGTTGATGTCGCTAGGTCTGTGTCGGCTGCCGAAGCTTGAACCATGGGGCCGGCACGCAGAGGCTTAGCTGCATGCATGCACGGCACTGCGGAGCCGGGCGGTCTCGTGCGCCCCATCTCGTATCCCTGCCGTTCGCTCTCCAGACGTTGTCTGGTCGCCGACCACATACATGTACAAATGTACCAGCAACAACTTCACGTCGAATGCTACATATCCTGAGGCCTTGCATTCCTAGCTACTCTATTTTCTAGCTACGACTATGCATATGTTTGTGTTTGTCTTACGTTTCATCTTTCTAGCTCTATCTATCTTCTGCTGCTAGCTAGCTAGCTAGCAGCAAGCAATTGCCTATATATAATGGCATGGTGCATGGCACCTTCATTTCAAGAATCCGACGCTTATTTATATATATATATATATATATATACACACACACGATATATTTACCGGTTATTATTAGTGAACATGTACGTGTGCTAGCTACCAACTTATCACGAAGCCTCGCTCGTACATGTGTCAGACGTGCTCTATGTGTCTATGCCAGTATATATAGTCTCATGAGCAGGATCACAGTATGTTGGCAAACAAAATACGTACTAGTTATGGTTTAAATGAGCTGGGTTTGAAAAAAAAAAGGTGTAGTGGTCAATATTCACAAGTGAATAATGCAAAGCCTCGCCTCACTTTGGGTTTATTTGAAATCATCAGTGCTTACTACACTCAGCCGATACAGAGCAAATAATTAATCCTTATTCATTTTTACTGAACTCAGAGCCGAAACAAATATACACAATAGTTTCCAGACAAGGAAAGTCTCATTCTAGTGGACCTATAGATAAAGCACTCTTATGTCGAGATATTGATAAACATCACTGCACCCTATGAAATTAAACCCGTACGTACGTTTGCCATTGCAAATCAATTTCATGGTCAAAACACGGCGCTGGCCGGAGAGAGAGAAATTGCTGTTCTGAGTTGCAGACGCAATATTGCAACAGCGCGAACTGCAAAGCTAGCCGTTTGCTTGTGTTTGAGTAGAGGTGTTCAGGACATCAGGTTGCTCAACCAATCGAAGCATATATGCAGCAGATAGATATGCAGCAACTAGATCGAGAAATAATTTGTAGCGAGATGGTGCCCAAAGCTTCCAAAGGAAACGAAGAAGGCCACAAATTAAAGTGGTTTTTTTGTTAGATAAAGGATAACATCTATCCAAGGATAGAATCAGGCCACACAATACAGACTCCACACACGACACAAAGTTTGGCTGAAAGTAGAAAACTTACAACCGCACACAACGCAAATGGAACAGGTAAGAGTTTTTGACTAAACACAACCGACATGACGCTGCGACTGCCAACCATTTGAACCGAAGAAAACTAAAGCTGACGTTTCTAGATGTTGTGCCACAGAGGAACTGATCCTGAAGCTCATCCCATTGTAGAAGAATTGCCCATTGACGCAGTCAATGTGTTCCTCGGAATAATACCTGCATAAGAGATTTTGGTTTGCATTTGTCAAAAATTACCTCATTCCTTGTTATCCAAATTGCCCAAAGAAGGGCAACAACTGCTGTTAATAACAATGTATTATACTTTTTGTTCCCCAACTTAGACCAATTATGAAACAAATCATCAATATTTAAAGGAGGTGATAACCCAAAAAGTATATGTATAGAACGTCACAAAAAATTAGCATAGAAGCAATCAAAGAAGAGGTGATGAATTGTTTCGGGAAGATTACAGAGGCAACACTGCTTATCTCCATTCCAATTTCTCCTAACCAAATTATCTTTGGTTAGAATAACTCCTCTTTTCAAATACCACATAAAAATTTTTATTTTCGCTAGCAACTTTGTTTGCCAAATATCTAGCGACACCCTCACCCCACTGTTAATTAATGCAGCATACATAGACTTGACTGTGAAAACTCCTGATGTTTTTAGGCCCCATACAAACACATCTCTTTCATGTAGTAAGTTAACCTATTGTAAGGAAGCAATAATGCGGAGCCAGTTTGTCAAGTTTGCACCCACTAGATTTCTCCTAAAAGAGATGTTTAGTAAGGGGGAACTCATAACTGTGGCAATTGTATCTTGTTTTCTTCTTACAATATTAAACAACCCAGGAAACCTATCTTTAAGAGAATTGTTGCCTAGCCAAGTATCAACCAAAAAACGTGTTTGTGACCCATCTTTGACGTTAAAATGTCCTAACTTGAAAAAGGTATCATTAACATTCACCAGACTCTTCCAGAAATGCGAGTCTGTTGGTTTCTTTTCACAATTTCCTAACGTCTTATCTTTAACGTACTTATTTCTTAATAATTCTTGCCACAAGCCATCCTCATTGAGTAGCTTAAAAAACCACTTACTCAGCAAACATTTATTCTGAACCTCTAAATTTTGGATCCCAAGACCACCTTGGTCCCTAGGCTGACACATAACATCCCACTTTACTAACCTGTATTTTCACTTATGTTGGTCATTTTGCCAGTAGAAACGAGATCGGAAACAGTCAATTTTTTCAAGTACCCCTTTAGGTAACTCAAAAAAAGACATCATAAACATTGGTAAACTAGAGAGCACTGAGTTTATAAGTACCAATCGACCACCGGCTGTCAGCAATTTACCTTTCCAACCACTAAGTCTTTTCTCAATTCTTTCTTCAATACACTTCCAGTCTTTATTAAATAGAGTTCTATAATGCATTGGTAATCCCAAATAGCGAAATGGATAGTTTCCAATGGCACATCCAAACAATTGCGAATAAAACTCTTCGTGATCTTTAGCTCTTCCGAAACAAAAGAGTTCGCTTTTGTGGAAATTTATTTTTATGCCAGATAATTGTTCAAAAGTGGTTAATAAGAGTTTCATATTAACTGCTTTGTCAACATCATGGCTCATGAAATCACTGTGTCATCCGCGTATTGTAGGATGGACAGACCATCCTGAATCAAATGGGGAATGACCCCTTCTATCTGACCTGCTTCTTTTGCTCTGGCAATTAGTATTGCCAACCTATCTACCACTATATATTGAATATTATGGGAGATAATGGGTCACCTTGCCTTAAGACCTTTTTAGTCTGGAAATAGGACCCAAGTTGGTCATTGACCTTAATATTTACATTTCCACCTTGTGTAAACATTTGTACCCAATCACACCATTTTTTGTGAAAAAACAGTTTTTATTAGATATTAGCTAGTCTGAATGGGACGTCACTACTAGAGAAGTGGCTACACCAACCGGGACTGAAGGTCCATCCAGTTAAAAAAAATAAAGGCTCTCACCAACTAAGAGCCCCCTAAGTTTCGAACCCAAGACCTCATGCACGACCTCGCGTGTGCTTATCACCCCGCCTACACGACACATCTTCTTATGAATGAGACGTTTTCCTTTTAAACACACCGTAGAGAGACATTTAGCCCCGGTTGGTAACCCTTTAGCCCTGGTTGGTAACACCAACCGGGACTAAAGGGTCTACCTTTAGTCCCGGTTGGTATTACCAACCGAGGCTAAATGTTCTGGACCTTTAGTTTCGGTTGATAACACCAACCGGGACTCTACCTACCGAGGCTAAATGTCTATTAGTCCCGGACAAAAAAATAACCGAGATTATTGTACATTTTGGACATCGACGAAAGGTCTGTTTTCTAGTAGTGCGTGTACGTAGCATGCTGATTCCGTTCTTGTTTAGAAGATGTTCTCAGGATTGTAGCTGACCACATCAATGAGAAACTACCATCAGAAGTAGCTAGTCAACGACGAGATCATGCGTGAGCTGATGGGCTATATATGTCGCTGATCTGAAAAATCTCCGTAGTCCATTGCCTCAGCCACATTTTTTTTGCTTGCTGTTCTTGAAGAGGGAAGGGAACATTGTCGCTGGGTTAACCAACTCAAGGTCCAAAATAAAGCGTGTGCCGTCCGACCAGTCTATTGTCTATACTTCTCTCGCCTTCTCAAGAGCTGATTCACTGTCTAGATATATAAGAAGTGGACGTCCATTACAAATGTGACAACAAAGAAGGGAACAGGCCGGGTCGCTCGGGCTGATGGAGTTTTGGCATTATGGCGCCTCTGCACTTATTAACAGCTTGTGAATTGTACAGCGCTCAGTAAATTCTTTATAATAACTTTCACACACTTTCTCTGCACTTACCATCAGTCATACATTTCGCTAGTGAGAGTGATTGATCGAACCAAACTAATATCTCTCTTTCAGAGAAGGTACCAGACGAGTAACTAGGTAGTCTATCTATAATAATGGGCTATACCAACCTTCACAAGTATGTGTATATTAAACCAGATGTTTCAGCTGAACAGGCTAGAAAGCTCCATCCGTACTTTTGTTAGTTGAAGACATATATCAACACTACTTCATGCTGAAGATGCTAGCTAGCTATAGCTAGGATATGAAGAGAGAACCCAACCAAAGAAAATAGTGAGTGAGAAAGCCAATTCTCAAATTATAATGAATCCGAGTACATGCATGGTGGGAATAGGAGACATTAGGAGACAATCCATTATTGTTCCTCCATAGCACAGGCTAGCAGGAAGCTGAAGACTCTCTACCTGCACCACAGACGGATCTAGAAGCATTGCGACGTCCACTCGACATCATCGGTGGACAGAAAACCATGGCTCGTCCACTCGACATCATCGGTGGACAGAAAACCATGGCCTTACCCGATAGGCCCACAACACAAATGGGCAGGCTGCTCTTCGATCTCTTGTTGGACGTTGCTGCGTGCTGAGATTCTCCATGCCTAGCAGCGACTTGCGGACCTTAGCTTCTTCAGATGAAGAAGTTAGTGGCATGGGACAATGCGGATTGAAACCAGAAGGCTCAACAAAAAAACTATGTGCATACTGTTGAGCTGGTGGGGGCACACGAGGATATAAAGAAAGATATTGTGGATATGGGGAATGCTCTGGCCTGGATATATAGTTTAGCCAATTCATGAAGCCATTTGGAGGTGTATGATCCGTTTGTGAGTTCTAGTGTGATTTCCTTATACCATAGGCTAAATGATGTATATATAGAGCAGAGGAGTAGAGGAGAAGAAGCAAACACTGTCTAGGGAATCCATCTGAGGTATAGTTTGGAGAGTTATCTCGAGCGCCCGGCTCCTAGGGACCGCGCAAGAGTCGCTCCTGGCACCGCTGTCACACCAAGCCGCTCATCTGTCCGGCCAGGAGTGCCCCAGAACGGACACGCTGGAGGCCGCCGTGGACGGAAAACCGAATAACGTCCGAGACCAACTCACAGCGCTGTAGGTGGCCTTAGCTAGGTCTGTGTCGGCTGCTGAAGCTTGATCCATGGGGCACGCAGAGGCTCAGCTGCATGCATGCACGTCGCTGCTGAGACGGGTGGTCTCGTGCGCCCCATCTCGTATCCCTGCCGTCCGCTCTCCAGACGTTATCTGGTCGCCGACCACATACATGTACAAATGTGCCAGCGACAACTTCACGTCGAATACTACATATCCTGAGACCTTGCATTCTTAGCTTTTTCGACCTAGCTACGACAATGTATATGTTTGTGTTTGTCTTACGTTTCATCTTTCTAGCAATTGTCTATCTTACTATTACTAATTGGAGGCCCCAATGAAGCCTCCACGTTAATTCTCACCAAACACGCTAGGAAAAAAGATAAATGCTAGAAATTCTCATATTAATCAGAAACATCTAGCCATTAAATATGTAGACTCTGACGATCATAACCATTAGATCTATTTTATTTTAAAAAAAAATACCACCTCTACCATTATTATATAGATAAAAAAGGAAAACAATATATAATTCCATTATTGTTTAGTAATCTACCGGTGTTTGGCGTTTGTTTTGTGAGAACCCATCTAATCTAAGCTAGCGCATGGCATTCAGCAAGCTTATCCCGTGTTCCTCCTCCTGGCGTTCCAACTCTCCAATCAGCGTCCTCCTAGCATTCCAATTCTCCTACCAGCGTCATGATGATCGACATGCATACCATTCAAAGATGGCTTCGTGAATATGTATTGCTATGTTGCAGATGGTGGCATGGAGAAAGCTCCAAGTGCAAGAAGCAACCGATTGGTTCCGGCGAGTCGGCGGTGCCTCCTGCGGCCGGCCGGCATGGTCTATCGTCTGTATTTGTGTGGGCCTGTAGACCAACATCGTCATCCGCAACTCCGCATGATTAGGCTGGCCATTGCAATTAACAATACGTCGTGCATGTGTGCCTGCGCTGGGAGGCCACACAGACCGCGATGCACTCATCATAATCTGCTAGAAGAAATCTATCCCAAACTGCAGCGCAAAGGTGCATGAGAAAGTTTATCCTAATTGGGTACATGCATGTGCATCTGCAGTGCGTGCATCATGCATTGCGCTTCGCTCCTCGCGGTTGATCGTTCACTGCGGAAACTGGGATGCTTGATCTGAAGATTTGCACCTGGCTATGTATCGACCTGACGACCTCCACGATCGGCAAGATCGATATGATGCACCAATGGCAAATGCAACCAAGGTTAAACGACCGAGAAATGAGTGTACAAATACAAGGTGCCAGTCATCAAGGTACGTAATGCATCCATGCATCGCTACGTAAACAATGTAAGTATTCAATTTCCTACTAATTTATTTTTGGGGAAAAGAAGAAGGTTGTACCTAATTAATTAAGTTATTTGTAAGTTAATATATAATCACTTAGAATTAGACGACCTAGGAAGAAGGTGCTTTCTGATTCGCCACCGAACCAGTAGTAGTCCAAGCCAGGCCTAGATGAATTGAAGGATAGAACAAAGAGAGCTGGTAGGGTATCTCCATCTAAGAGTTTTCTATCCAACTTATTAAAGTCAAAATTAAGGTCTATATATGTAATAAAAAAAACACCTTGGTCTCCAAACCGTTCCTCTATGTGACATCATCCTATACTCCCCCTCTCCTAAATTTAATGTCCACCGTATAGGGAGAACTATTAATTAAAGGACATGAATATTTGAGGAGAATTTTTGTTAGGAAGTATCCTATTTCGTGAGGGTATGGAGGATTAAGTATAGGAGTTGAGGGCTCCTCAATCTAAGGAGATCTAAGGCCGTGTTGATCATAGTTGGATTATTTAAATCGAGATTATACATGATATTACATTATAATATGAATTATGGAGTATAATAACCAGAGAGTTCAGACCCCATGATTATTATGGTGGATTAATGTTGGTTAAAGTGACAAATACACATAATCTCCCAAAGGTAGGTTCCCATAGATTATAGGATTATCGTAATATGGTGTTTGGATTATAATAATCCATCGGTAAACTAGCTATTTGGATCATAACGGATTCTTTTAGCTAATTATTATTATTACCATTATCACAATAGATACAAACAGACCTTATCCTATTTTATTAATGACTTCAAATTACAGTAACATGAATGAACTAAATCACTTTATGAATTTTTGCAAAGCATATATATTCTCTCGATTCAAATTTTGAGTCGTTATAACTTTTTCTGTACCTAGACGTAATACATACACACACACACACACACACATATATATATATATGCATAGCAAAAACTATGTCCATAGAAAAGGCGGGATGATTTACATAATTCACTTTAATTTACATTAATACTCATGATAATAAATTTTGTAAGTATTTATCTTGAAAAAAAATTAAACAATTTAATTAAAACATTGTATCATATGAATATTAGTAATTTACTTTCATGCATTATTTGTTTGATAGAACAGTACTAATTAAATATAGTAAATTCAATATCTTGAGTACCATGGTGCATGTTGAAACAACTATTTGTCATTGTAAGAACTAACATGGTAGCTTAAGACCCAGAATGGTCTTTCATTTAACAAATGAAAATTTCGAATAATTTATACAATAAACATTAGAATTTTCAAATTAACACGTGATATTACAACATCTACATCAAAAGATAAAAAAAAAATATTTTTATGATATCACATAGTGGGATGAAATACATCGTGCTAGAAAAAAAAGATGAAACCTAGAAATAATTACTCATGAAACCGGCCGCTACAAATAAAAAACATTGATCCTAAAATTCATACAAATATCTAAAAATGTTTTGCCATCAAAATTGTAGACTATAATGAACATTGTAAATATTAGTGATTGTATCAATTAATAAGCTCAAAATTTTGCTCACCACCTATTATAGCTAATATTTTAGAATTTTAGTAAAGAGAAAAAATATTTAGTATAAGTATTTTTTATTAGTTAGTGTCTCCAAAGGTTCTAACCCGTGCTCTCATGTATATATAATGACATGGTGGCGCCTTCATTTCAAGCACCCCGACGCGTATGTATATACACACACGTACACAGACGATATATATACCGCGGTTATTATTAGTGAACATGTACGTGTGCTACCTATTATATCACCACGAAGCCTCGCTCGTACATGTGTCAGAAGTGCTCATTAGTTTTCGATAAAAGATATTCAATATCCGACCTCTACATCCAAGGATGTACACAGCCAACAAATACAAAAAGAGATAGAAAAACAAAAGAGAGAAAAATCATAGTCTTATACATAAACCAGGACAATTACAGCAAAACGATAAATGTTTCTACCCTTTATTTGATCGACGAGAGGACGTCCTTGGCTTGCTCTTGACGCCGCAGCTGAGTCTCAATTGCCGCAGTGCAGGCATGATTAGGAGCGGGTGTGCTTGTGTTGATGCCTTCAAGAAGGTAAATGACGTCCGCAGACGCCATCATCAACGAAAGGAAGAGGGAACTTCAGCGACGCCTCCAAGGGGAAAATGACGTTGATTGCGTCATCACCGCCGACCCAGCACCGCCAGGCAGGGTTTTCACCCGTATTCCAATATCCTGCAAGGCACATCCAAGCCGAACCTACATACGAAGATGTCGGAGATGATCGGCAGGGTCTTCACCAGCTACAGTGAGGCAGCAGAAAAACAGGGCGCGACGATGTCCTTTGATGTTGACGTCGGAGCCGATTTACAGGCCGCCTGGGAGCGACGTGGCCTGTGGGAGGGCGGGTTGGACGGCTTGTCGAGATGGCCGGTGCCAACACTGCCATCACCATCGGGTGTCCGGGGATCCAGATCGGCCCCCAAGCCGCCGCCTGAGGAAAGTCCCCGACCCAAGGCAAACGTCCGCCCGAGTCCGCATCGTCGGAGCACCACCCGCACCGAGAAGGGGCAGCACGGGGCAGCAGCCGGCGGATCCAGGCCTGAGATACCCAGATCGGCCCGCCGCCGCCAGACCCCTTCACCGGTGTAGGTACGCCGGCTACCGTCCTTCCATCCATCAATCTGTGGAGAGAACGGTGTCGCCGTCCGCGTCGCCTAGCCCACGGGGGCGCGTGCCAGATCGGCCGCCACCCGAGCAGGTCGCCACCTCGCAGCACCGCCGGGCGAATCGCAGATCCGGTGGAGGAGGACCGGATCGGTCACGCCTCCTCCCGGTGGCCGCCAGCCCCGCCGCCAGCCCCGCCGCCGCCCTAGACCTTCCGTCGGTCGATCCGGATGCGGAAGGGTCAGGTCCTGGCACGGAGGGAACGGATCCAGTCGAGGACGGGCCGGATCGGCCGTGCCTCTGCCCAGGGACCACCGGTAGTGGAGAAGAAGAGAGATGGAGGAGGCACGGATGTGCACAGGAGGCCTAGGGAGACGCGGACAGAGAACCTTCTTGGGGCCCGCCGCTGGCCGCCGCCGCCAGCGCGCAGGGAGGCGGCGACGGCGGCCGAAGAGGACGCGCGGAGGGCGGCTCCGGGCAGACGGCGGCGGGTGCCCCCGAGTCGCCCGTCGGGGGCGACGCGAGGGCCTGTCGATGAATCTGCTAGCCGCTAATACTTGGCTTTTGCAACTGACTATCCTACTTTGTTGATTCCCGTGCTCATTAGTATTAGACATATATACTCTGTGTGTCTATGCATTATAGTCTCATGAACAGGATCAGTATGGCAGCAGTGTCACTACTTCGTTGGCAAACAGAATAGTTATTTTAAATGAGCTGGGTTTGAAGAAAAAGGGTGTGATGGTCAATATATACTCACAAGTGAATAATGCAAAGCCTCGCTTCACTTTGGATTTATTTGAAATCATCAGTGCTTATTGTACTTAGCTGATATACAGAGCAAATGAATCCTTATTCATTTTTACTGAACTCAGAGCCAAAACAAATTAAATACTCTATATACAGTATAGTGTAGTTTCCAGACAAGGAAGAAGTCTCATTCTATAGCTAGTGGACCTACAGATAAAATCACTGATTATTGATAAACATCACCCTATGAAATTAAACCCGTAAGTTGCCATTGCAAATCAATTCCATGGTCAAAACACGACGCTGGCTGGAGAGACATAGGAATTGCTGTGCTGACTTGCAGATAGACGATGCAATATTGCAAGGGCGCGAACTGCGAAGCTCGCCGTTTGCTGTGTTTGAGTAGTAGAGGTGTTCAGGACATCAGGTTGCTCAACCAATCGAAGCATGCAGATAGATATGCAGCAACTACATCGAGGGAGATTTTGTAGCGAGATAGTGCCCAAAGCTTCCAAAGGAAACGAAGAAGGCCACAAATTAAAGCAGTTGTTGTTATTAGATATTAGCTAGGCTGAATGCATGGGACGTGTAGCATGCTGATTCGGTCTTGTTCAGAAGATGTCCTCAGGATTGTAGCTGACCACATCAGTGAGAAACTACAACCTGCGCAGGATCAGGACGACGTTGACAGTCAGGCAGGGTCTCTCCGACCGGCATTGGACCAATCATATTTGTGGATCCCTCTCATCGGTGGCCATCGCTGAATTCCTGGAGCTGTGGGAAGCCACGCAAAACATACAGCTCAATGGCTCCAATGACAGGACCGTATGGCGTTGGACTGCGGACGGGGCCTATTCTGCCAAATCCGCCCACAGGATGTTACATGAGGGTTCTATCCCATTCCAAGGTCACAGACTCATCTGGAAGACATGGGCGACTCTCAAAGTCACGTCACGGCCTGGTGGCGAGTGCGGAATGCTTTCTGTGTGACCAGGCAGACGAATCAATTGACCCGAGAGGTTTGGTTCTTCATCTGTCAGGCTATCGGCATGGTGTCACCTCCAGCTTCGACGCCAATCCGTTCTTGGTGGCGGCGATTGCGGCGAGCAGCTGCACCAGGCAAGCGGCGCGGTATCGACTCCCTCTTCGCAGTGACCAGCTGGGAGATCTGGAAGGAGCGGAATGCGAGATGCTTCGGCCGGCCTTCGAGCACGGTGCAACAGCTGTTGTTGTCCATCAAGGTGCAGGCGGACCTTTGGGCACCCGGCCGGAGCGAAGCACCTGAGGAGCTTGGTGCCGGGGGGTGGGGGTAGTCCTCCGTGCGTTCATTCAGTTTGTGGGGTGTAAGCCCGGTTTCAGTCTGGTTTCCGTTTTGGGGCGTAAGCCCGGTTCTTGTTTTCCGTTCTTTTCGTTGTCGTTTGTTTGTTGAACTCGCTCGCTCTTCTTAATACAAAGATACGCAATTCTTTTGCGTATTCGAGAAAAAAAGAAGCTAGTCAGCGACGAGATCATGTGTGAGCTCATGGGCAATGTCGCTGATCCGAAGATCTCCGTCGATTGCCTCAGCCACATTTTTTTTTGCTTGTTGTTCTTGAAGAGGGAAGGAACATGGTCGCTGGGTCATTCCATCTAACCAACTCAAGGTCCAAAATAAAGCCTGTGCCTCCCGACCAGTCTATTTTCTATACTTCTAGCCTTCCCAAGAGCTGATCCATTGTCTAGATTAAGAAGTGGACGTCCATTACAAATGTGACAACAAAGAAGGGAACAGGGTCGCTGGGGCTGATGGAGTTTTGGCAATATGGCTCTGCACTTTATCAGCTTGTGAATTGTACGTACTGCGCTCAGTAGATTCTTTATAATAGCATTCACACACTTGCTCTGCACTTACCAGTCATGCATTACACTACTGAGAGTGACTGATCGAACCAAACTAATATCTCTATTTCAGAAAAGGTACCAGACGAGTAACTATAGGCTATAGCTAGTCTATAATAATGGGCTATACCAACCTTCACAATTGTGTGTATATTAAACCAGATGTTTCAGCTGAACAGGCTAGAAAGCTCCGTACTTTTGTTAGTTGAAGGCATATATATATCAAAACTTCATGCTGAATAAGATCCTAGCAGCTAGCTAGCTAGGATGAAGAGAACCCAATGAAAGAAAATAGTGAGTGACAAAACGAATTGTCAAATTATACTGGATCGGAGTACATGGTGGGAGTGGGAATAGGAGACATTAGGATACAATCCATTATTATTCCTCCGTAGCACTAGCTAGCAGGAAGGTGAAGACTCTCTACTTGCACCACGGACGGATCTAGAAGCATCCACCCGACATCATCGGCAGGCAGAAAACCACGGCCCTACCCCGCCCACAAATGGGCAGGCTGCTCTCTTCTCTCGCTGGACATTGCAGCATGCTGAGATTTTCTCGAGGTTGAACAGGATGGAACAGTCCAATGGTTGGAGATATATGGACGTGATATCCTAGCCTTCTGGTAGAGAACTAGCTTTTAGTCCTGGTTGGAAACCGGATTTAGTCCCGGTTTTCCAACCAGCTAGACTACGGATTCGGGACTAAAGATCATTCATAAAGTGTGAAGATGGCTCCATACAATTTATGAAATACATTTTCCTACATTTTATTGTCTTTCAAGACACCGGATGTGTCCATTTGCAGGAAAAATATAATGGTGTAGTACACGGGACTCTGAAGTGAACAATGTAAAGGCTCTGCTTCTCTGATTTTTTTTAAAAAAAAAATTATCAACAGTTACTATTCACATACAGAACAAGTCACGTACTACTACAGGCGTTCAAATGCAAGTTTATGCTCAGAGCGTCCACCGAGCGATTGGCGTTAACCGGTCCCAGCCAAGCGGCATGAGGACTCGGCACCAGAGCTCTCTAGCGACGACGCAAGAAGCAAAAAGTCATCAGTAGTCTCGTCGTCCTGAGTACAGAGGGCGCACTCCCCATTGTCTTCCAACCCATGTCGTTTCAGGGGTGTAACTCACGCAGCAAGCTCCTCGCCACCATTCACCTTGTTGACCTAGCAAGGAACACACACCAAGGCAGAAGGCACCGTGCTGAAAGGATAACGTGGAAACCTATATCCTGAAGCCTCCAGTTCCTACAATCCTACTAAGCGAACTACATCATATCAGCTGAGGAGGTTTTCTATTTATTTCAGGGTCAATATTATTATTTCTGCTGATTAATGCATAGCAGCAATAGCATACCCATGGGCCATGGCCTCGACAACTGGCTACAACTGCAAGAGAGAAGCAAACTGAGCTAGCTAGTATATATAGTAGGGAATATGTAGGAATTGTAGTGCTCACTATATATTGTATAGTATATAATATATAGTACTGTACGTCCCAACAAGTGTGGAGATGGATCCATACAATTTATGAAATGCATCTCCCTGGATTTTATTGTCTTTCAAGACACCGGATGCGTCCGTTCACAAATAAAACTGTTCTAATGCTAAATGAGGTGGATGGGGAAAAATATAATGGTGTAGTACACAGGACTCTGAAGTGAATAATGTAAAGGCTCTGCTTCTCTGATTTTTTTTAAAAAAAATTATCAACAATTACTATTCACATACAGAACAAGTCACTACTACAGAACCACTTTCTGCAGGCGTTAAAATGCAAGTTTATGCTCAGAGCACGCGCTTTACAAATGCATCGATCGCCAAGTAGTCCTGTAGATGCTCCAGGGTGGTCGGTTTTAATGTGCTGCTCCAGTTTGTTATGGATCACTCCGTTCACTCGGGCTTCGATCGCCGGCTTCCCTGTCATTAGTGGGAAATTGTGATGTGTATGTACAGTAGTGGGACAGGGAATCATGGTCTGAGAAAATTTCTCAAGCGTCCAACAAGACGACCTGGGATATTTGGCAAACATGGTAGTGTTAATCTAATAACTATCTGAAGCAAATTGTGCTACTTGTGCAAATTGTCCTGACCTATATTTGCATTAGGCCCAACTGTCGACCTCATATTTGTCCATGTTGAGTTGTCATCTCCTCCCAGCGCTGACCCTTAAATGACAGACATTTTTAATAGCTGGTTAGTCTATTTGCCCTCACTGAATAGATCTAGCCATGTGCATGCACTTTTTTGAATTTACATTTGGCAAGAAGTCCTACATAGAAATCTGAGCAATTTTGATTCTAAAAATATGTTTGTGCTCACTTTTTTTGTAAAGACAGTTTTGCTTAGATGAAGTAGCATTGCTGAAATCTCATGTGCAATTCAGACATTCAGCTAAATATTCTGCACTACACTGCATGTCAGCTGGATAGGCTTCAGTGTTTTATAGGATTGTGTTTCTTACAGAGGTACTTGATTGCTTTGCCCACTATGAAATGAGGGTAACGAGGATACCCTGGGCTGCCTCGGTTGCGTGTTGATATAGGCTGGGGAACAGCCCCCCAGCGGTGGCGTTTACAACAGATGATCCTATCTTCTAGGATCTCAAACAGACTATTGTTACATAGGGCCTGTTTGGGACTGCTCCGCTCCACGTTTTTCAGCTCTGCTCCACGTTTTTTGGCCAAACGGTTTTAGCTCCACGCATACAACTCCAGAAAAAAAAAGTGGGAGTTGTGAGAGCACCTAAAGAGGTACTCCACAAACTCCAGTTTTTTGTGAAGCTGCTCCACAGTGGAGTTTACAGAGCAGAGTTTGTGGAGCAGTCCCAAACAGGCCCATAGTTATAACAACCGAGACTAGATAAGCATTATCATCTAACATCCCCCCTCAATCTCAGCCACTTACAAGGTTGAGATTGGAGCGAAAAACACCTATTTGAGCTGCTCCAATTGGCTTGGTGAACCCATCCGCAAGTTGATCGTGAGAGGAGATGAACCAAACATCAAGAAGCTTCTGAGCAACCCTCTCCCTAACAAAGTGGAAATCAATTTCAATATGTTTGGTGCGAGCATGAAACACCGGATTCTCTGACAAGTACTTGGCTCCCAGATTATCACACCAGAGACGAGCAACCGGTGAATGAGGAACTCCGAGTTCCTGCAAGAGCTTTTGCACCCACATCATTTCAGCGGTAGCGTTTGCAAGGGCTTTATACTCAGCTTCAGTGGACGACCTGGAAATTGTGGGCTGTTTGCGAGCACTCCAAGAGATCAAGTTAGCCCCCAAGAAAACAGCGAACCCACCGGTGGATCTCCGGTCATCCACGCAACCAGCCCAATCGGCATCGGAGAAGGCACTGAAAACCATGGAGGGGGACTTGCGAATCTTTAAACCGAGACTACAAGTTCCTTGAATGTACCGTAGGATCCTTTTAACATCACTCCAATGTACCGTAGTGGGAGCATGCAAGAACTGACATACCTTGTTGACAGAAAAGCTAAGATCCGACTGAGTGAGGGTGAGGTATTGCAAAGCACCTACCATACTGCTATACAGAGTAGAATCTTCAGGACCAAGATGATCACCATCAGTCAGACTCAACTTCTCTGAAGTGGACAATGGCGTGTCAACAGGTTTGCACCGATTCATTCCTGCACAGGCTAAAATGTCAGATGCATACTTATGTTGGGACAGCAACAACCCATCGCGAGTCCTCTTGACTTCAATACCCAAGAAAAAATGAAGGTCACCAAGGTCCTTAAGAGCAAACTCATATTGTAAGTCTTTGAGGAGTGCATCTGTAGCCGCCGAAGAAGAGCTGGCCACAACAATATCATCAACCACTACGTCAAAAACGAGCTTCCGCAGCATTGCCTAAAAGCCCTCCGTGGCGGACAATAGTTTTGTCCGCTGCGAAAAATCCCTTAATTTACAACAGCGGACATTTTTATATTTACCGTGGTGGGTTTTTTTTGCCCGCTGCGGTAGTATTTACCGCAGTGGACGTCTTAAGATGTCCGCTGCGGTAAATCGATTTATCGCAGCGGGCATCTTATAAGGCCCGTCACGGTTGAGGATGAGGCCTAAAAGGCCCAGGGCAAGGCCCGATTAATGGTCTGAGTATAAAACCAACCCTTAGGGTTTCAGACCTTCACTCCCTCTCCAGCCGCTACTCGACCCTACTCCGACCACTCCCCCCCTCTCCTACCGACGCCTGCGACCCGACTCCCTCCCTCCAGCCGCTACTCTGGTCCTCGCCCCCATCCTCCTCGCCTCGCCCTCGCCCCCATCCTCTTCCTCCCGGTCTCCCGCTGAGGTGGCGGCGGCAGCTTCTCCTGTGGTGGCGGCGGGAGACGAGGGGGAAGGGTCGGCCGGCGAATCTCCACGGCCCACCGGCCCCACGCGCGGCGGCTCCTTCTCTCTCGGGCCGCGGCGGCGCAGAGGCGTGGGGCCGCGACGGCGCAGAGGCTTGGGGCCGCGACCACGACGACGCAGAGGCTCGGGGTTGCGACAGCGCAGAGGCGCAGGCTCGGGTCGTGGCGGCGCAGAGGCACGGGGCTGCGGCGGTGCAGCGGCGCGGGCGTAGAGGCACGGGGCTGCGGCGGTGCAGCGGCGCGGGCGCAGCGGCGGAGCAGAGGCGCGGGCTCGGGTCGCGGCGGCGCAGGGCGGCGCGGGCGTGGGGTCGGTGGCGCATCGGTGGAACGACGGTGGCGGCGGCGTTGGAGCCCTAGATGGGCTGGACGGGCCCGTGGATGGGCTCGACGAGCCTGTCTAGGGTTTTTTTCTTTTTTTTATTTTTTTGGAATCATTAACCGCAGTGGTCATACCTGTCCGCTGCAACAAAGCTAGTATTTACGGTGACCTTATCATGGTGGCGGACACGTTTGCCCGCTGTGTAAAATCTAATTCGCCCGTCGCGGAAAACCGATTCTGTAGTAGTGAACATAAACAAGAACAAACAATGTGAATCCACCCTTCCGATATTAAAAGAGAGAAGTATCAGCCTTCCAAGGTATAAAACCAAGACTAACTAGCTTGGTGCAAAGCCAGGCATACCAGGCTCTCGGTGCCTGTTTAAGACCATATAGTGCTTTATCCAACCGACAAACATAGGATGGATGGGCTTTATCAATGTACCCAGACGGTTGATACATATAAACCTCCTCATCTAAAAATACCATGGAGAAAAGCATTTTGCACATCTAACTGGCGAAGGAACCATCCCTTGGTGACTGCAAGAGACAAAATGAGACGAATTGTAGCTGCTTTGACTACTGGACTGAATGTATCCTCATAGTCAATGCCATAACGTTGCTTAAACCCTTTGGCAACTAGACGAGCTTTGTATCTATCTATAGTTCCATCAGCTTTCCTTTTGATTTTATAAACCCATTTGCACCCAATAATGTTTTTACCCTGCGGTTTGGGAACCAAATGCCAAGTATTGTTACGAAGAAGAGCTCTGTACTCACTGTCCATGGCAGCAGTCCAATGCTTGTGATGCAGAGCTTCAGTAACAGAACTTGGCTCTTGCTCAGACACCGTGACAGATTTACACCACCGCACAGTGTCGTCAGTATATTGTTTGGACTTGGCAATGCCATGTTGTGAACGAGTGGTCGAACGAGGTGTAGGAGAGTCACTAGGAGCAATCGACGCAGGTAATCCGGGCTGAGGGAGCTCAGGTCCGACAGCTTCTGGTGGCGCCGGATGCAGCCCCGGATCTGGCTGTGGCGAAGGGATGTTGTTCTCTGCCGGTGTGGCTGGTGAGGGCGGTGCAGAGGATCCACCCCCGCCCGGCAGTGTGTGGTCGAGGGAGACAGCTGCAGGCAGAGGCAGAATCTCGGCCTCGTGATCCGAGGCGGATCTTCCAGCAACAGCGGGCGGTACACCGTCAGTACGAGGAGGAGCATCTCCGGGGGCCGTGTTGGCTCTGTCTCCTTGTGGCACCATGAAATAGCGCTGGTTCAGGGGCTCTGGTGCACTGATTTCGTTGGAATTTGTTTTTGTCCCTGCTGTATCATCAAGAGAACTTGGCACAACATTAGTAGCAATAGTTGGAGAGTCACATTGATCACGCAAAATTGCATCCCTAAAGCTAGCATTCGGACCGAGCAAAGAAGGATGAAGCAAGGCTATTTCTTCTCGGATGCGTGCACCAGCATTTGGCGAAGTGAGGAGAAAGGGAAGACTCGTTCATCAAAGACTACATCACGGGATATGTAGATGCGACCCTCGGCTAAGTCCAAACACTTGAACCCTTTGTGCATGTGGCTATAGCCAAGAAAGACACATTTTTTAGATCGGAACTGGAGCTTCCTAGCATTGTAGGGTCGTAGATTGGGCCAAACAGCACATCCGAAAGTACACAGGAAGGTGTAATCGGGTGTTTTACCATGAAGACGCTCAAAAGGGGACTGGTTGTCAATGACTTTGGAGGGAAGATGATTTATAATGAACATAGCCATAAGAAAAGTTTCATCCCAAAATTTTAAAGGAATGGAGGCATGTGCAAGGAGTGTGAGACCCATGTCAACTATGTGACGATGTTTGCGTTCAGCTAAACCATTCTGTTGGTGAGCATGTGGACATGAGACTTGGTGGGTAACACCGATGCGTTTAAAGAAGCTATTCAAGGCTTGATATCCCCCCCCCCCAATCTGTTTGGATTGCATGAATTTGACAATTGAATTGACGTTCAACAAGGTTTTGAAAATCCCAAAAACATTGAAAAACATCAGATTTATGACATAGAAGATAGATCCAAACAAACTTGCTATAGTCGTCAATGAAGCTTACATAATAAGCATGTTTACCAACTGACACTGGGGCAGGACCCCACACATCTGAGAATACAAGTTCCATAGGACTACTAGAGACACTGCTAGACCTAGGGTAAGGTAACTGATGGTGTTTGCCTTGTTGACACGCATCACAGACATTATTCTCCAAATCACTAATGAAAGAAAGATTATGACGACTTAAGACTTGCTGAACTACTGGAGTAGACACATGGCCTAATCTATAGTGCCAGAGCGAGCGAAACGGCTTGACAACTCCAAGCCCTTGTTTATTTGGTGGTAGCTTAAAAGGATAGAGACCTCTTTCACATCTGCCGCCGTGGAGGATTTTCTTCGTCTGTTGTTCCTTAACGTGAAAATGATCGGGATGAAATTCAAGATAAGCATTATTGTCACGTGCAAAGCGATTAATAGAGATGAGATTCTTGCTAGCCTTAGGAACATGTAAGATATTCTTTAAAAGAAGCGAGCTAGTTGGGGTATGCAAAGTGTTGTGACCAACATGACAAATCTCCATACATGTTCCATTTGCCGCATGAATCTGTTCACCTCCCATGTACTTGTCGCGGACGGTGAGTTTATCAAGCTCGCCGGTGATGTGATCTGTCGCCCCAGAGTCCACATACCAGTTGGTGTCGACTCCGTATGAGGCGGTGGCTGATGAAGCTGATTTGAAAGGAGTAGAAGAAGGTCCAGTGAAGTTTGAATCAAATCTCTTAAAGCATCTTACCACTGCATGACCCTCCTTCCCACAGAGCTGACACACGACGCCCGGCTGGAACAAAGATCCATTGTTCCGGCCGCTTCCACCACGTCCTGGTGAGCCACGGCCGAAGCCACCGCGGTTGTTGCGGCCGCCGCCGCTGCCACGCCCCCGTTGTTGGTGGTTGCCACCGCGGCCACCCTTGGACGCCATGTTCGCGGAGGACTGAGTGCCCCCGTTGCGCAGATCCATCCGCTGCTCAAAGCTCACAAGCTGGGTGAACAAGTCGCTCACCGTGATGGGATCAACCCGAACTGCAACAGCAGACACAACTGGATCAAAGGGCTCATCTAGCCCTGTCAAGATGTAGGAGACGAGCTCCTCATCTTCAATCTTCTTGCCAGCCGACGCCATCTCGTCGGCTAAGCCTTTCATCTTGCCGAAGAACTCAGCAATGGTGGAGGAGCCTTTCTGTGCCGTCACCAGTGCCATCCGTGTGGCAATGACACATGCCCTGGATTGGGCAGCAAACAACCCTTGAATGGCCGCCCAGGCACCAGCCGCAGTGGTCGTGGTGTTGACGTGCCCAAGGATCTCCTTGGAGAGAGAGGTCAGCAGGTAGCTCAGAACCTGCTGATCTTTGGCTACCCAAACATCATGGTCCGGATTAGCCACCGTTTCTTCTTTCCCTTCTGCATTCTTGACGGTGTTGAATTCAGCAGGGGGTGCAGCCGTCGACTTGATGAAGCTGGCGGCTTGTGCGCCCTTGATCGCTGAGAGGACCTGCGCTTGCCATGACTGAAAGTTACTCCGGGTGAGTTTTTCAGTCACGGGAATGAACGCAAGGCCGAGGGAGATGGCGGCTGGCTGCGTAGAGGAAGAGGCGAAGGCCATGGTGATCGATCTATTCCGTGTGGAAAACCCTAGCTCTCTAATACCATATGAAATGAGGGTAACGAGGATACCCTGGGCTGCCTCGGTTGCGTGTTGATATAGGCTGGGGAACAGCCCCCAACGGTGGCATTTACAACAGATGATCCTATCTTCTAGGATCTCAAACAGACTATTGTTACATAGTTACAACAACCGAGACTAGATAAGCATTATCATCTAACACCCACCCCTGTTAATACAGATTAGCGTTGTATGCGTAGTAAAGTTCGATCACATCAAAAGTGATATCTTTTGTTCTTGCATTTGTCTGATCTCCAAAGGAAACCAAGAATGATATTTTTCCATTGCGTCATCATCAACTTTCTTTCTCCTGTAGCCACATAATGGCGGGGTCTCTTGAATTATTTATTATTATTATTTTTAGGTTCGGAATTATGATTTCTAGATAACAATATGTATAGTCGGCTCGAAATACAACCGCGACTGATAAGGTTTCTAGACATCAATTTCAGGGACGAGTTTCTCACAGTTATTACTGTCAACGTAACGATGGTCAGAGTCTACCAGATTTATGACCAGATGATTTTTTTATTTTTTTTTCTAAAATTTTCTATGGTTTATCCTTTTTTTTACCACTTGTGATGAGGGATTAACGTAACGCCTATAGGATCCAACTAGAAATAGAAAGATGTATAAAGATTAATGGTAGCTCACACCAACCATGCATGAATGATATGTTTGATGATGTACATATAAATTATCATGTGTGTGTATGGTTTCACTCATGAAACTATTTGACATATTAGGTCAGACGAATTGATGCAAATAAAACCTATTAATGCTAGCTCTATTCCGGTGCCAAGCAATGCATATGCAGTAATTACCAGCAGGCCGGCGAGCGAGCGAGGGTTGCGTACTTAGAGCAAGAAGGAAGGAAGCAGAGAAGAACTAGTCATATATATAGAGCAAGAAGGAAGGAAGAGAAGAACTAGTCATCCACACCGAGCAAAGCATAATGCGATCCAGCCACTTTGATGAGAATGGAAGTTATCAGGAAACATTCTACTGCAGGGTTGCATCGTCTGATGGTCAGTGCTGCAAACAAGCTACAGCAGGAAGTAGAGAAACGTGTGGAGGCTACACCAGCTAGGCTGTCTCACACTGTTGTACCGTGTGTCGTGCAAGCACGTCGTGCGTCGCTTGCATGCAGTTGCGACCAGTGGTGGCATCAAAGATCAAGAAGGTTCCACTCCACGGATGGAGACTTACCTGAACCGTGCTCTATATCGCCTTTGGATCACGGACTGACTAAGGCAGATTTTCTGTGTATGCAGTTGATTCAAACAATATAAATATTGCCTTATTAGTACTTGTTTTTATTTAAATTTAACATAATCTTATCTTACTATTACTAATTGGAGGCCACAATAAAGGCTCCACGTTAATTCTCACCAGAAGCTCTAAGAAAAAAGATAAATGCTAGAAATTTCCACATTAATCAGAAACATCTAGTCATTAATCTGAAAGACTCAACCATCCACAACCATTGGATCTAATCTATTTTTTGTTACGTTCACATTTAGTTAATTAATAGAATATCTAAAATAGCCACGATTTCTATTAATATAAAATATTAGATACAACCACCACGTCGCTCAATATTAGTTAATATAAAACATTAGATACGGCCACACGTCCCTCAAGATTGGTTAATTGAATATCTAAAGAACTAACGTGATCATCTTGATGACATGGAAATATAACAAACGTGATCTAGTTAGTTTCCAAAAAAATCTAATCTATTTTTTTGTTACGTTCACATTTAGTTAATTAATAGAATATCTAAAATAGCCACGATTTCTATTAATATAAAATATTATATACGACCACCACGTCGCTCAATATTAGTTAATATAAAACATTAGATACGGCCACACGTCCCTCAAGATTGGTTAATTGAATATCTAAAGAACTAACGTGATCATTTTGATGACATGGAAATATAACAAACGTGATCCAGTTAGTTTCCAAAAAAATCTTAAAACTATTATTGCCACCAGTGACCAGCCAAAAAAGTGTACCCTATATATTTCTATAACCAAGTAAATCTTGGAATATATGGTGAGATCCTGTCCAATTCCAATAAATAAATATTATTATCCCTATAATACGTGATAAGCTAGCGTTCCATTGTTCAATATTAAATATTTAGATTGAACCGTAAACATAATACATTAATACAATATTAGAGGCAATATATCTACACCAACCAAACAATATATATATATATATATATATATATATATATATACTAGGAAACAATTTTGGTTAACGTGGGAACAATAATCCATCTATTATTCCACGTGACCAGCTGCTGTCCTCATGATTTCGACTAAACCCTCCACCAAGTTGTTGTGCGCACATCTCGCCTAGCTAATTGAGCTAATTCATCTTTGTTCTTCTCCCTCTTATTAACTTTTTCAATCTTTCATTCAGGCAGCAACTGCTGGTGCTCGATCCTTTACGTCCAGGATAATCCAGATCGATCATCATTGGTGGTCCAGTGCCGCCGCTATCCTGGCTGAATCGAACTCAATGATCATCGGTCCTCGACACACTGAGACACCATGCGTAAGCCTTCAGTTTCATCCGCCGCGCCGAATTTCATCTGAACACACATCACGTGCGACATTAGATTCAAAAAACATAGATTTTTTCTCATATATATATATATATATATATATATATATATATATATATATATATATATATATATATTATATATATATATATATATATATCATGTAGATGCATATGGCACATTATTCAAAAAAATGAGACACTGACCAGCACTCATTATTCGTTGTAGTTCCAATTAGTTTAATTATTTTCGTATATGTATCTTATCTTATCGTACTATTACTAATTGATGCCTCTACGGCCACGTTAACTTTCACTAGACGCCCAAGAAAAAAAAGATAAATACTAGAAATTCTCACATTATTAATTAGAAACATCTAGCCATCAAATCTATAGAGTTTGGCGATTGGAAATCGTTACTATTAGTAATTGAAGGCCTCAATAGAGGCTCCACGTTAGTTCTCACTAGACACGCTAAGAAAAAATATAAATGCTAAAAATTCTTACATTAATTAGAAACATCATAGACTCTACAATCGGTAATCACTATAGCCATCTCTAGAAATTTTTTCACCTTTATCATTATTATAGATAAAAAACAATGAAAATAACAAATCTATTATTTTAAAACCTACACGGGCTGGAAAGATCTCATCGTAGTATACCATTCATCTGCTTGAGGACACGTTCCAATGGAGGAAAAAAAGGATGTTGCCTAAAGATGGCTCCACGCGGCACCGGCAATAGCCGGGCAGCTGACTTGTGGTCGCCAGGCCGAGCAAGCAAGGAAGAATCCAACACAGCACACCGTCTGCATGTTGCCTGCACTTCCAGAAGACGAAGCTGGAGGGACGTCTACATGGCAGTTGCCCAAGCTTCATATATCTGCCAAAATGAAGGACGATGACACACAAATAAAAGGTCTCCTGGGTGATGACATGTTTGATTGCCACGGATGCACACAAGGCATATGCACGGGAACGCCAGGCCTTGGCTCTCTGTCAACAACAATGTACAGAGCTTGCTGGTCGGCTGTGGAAGATTGAAACTGCTGGATAGGCTGGTCGTGTGTGAGTCGGACGGACACGGACACCGACACGGACGACACATGTGTAAAATAGATTTTTCATCATCAAATACCTCCATCACAGACGATGCGTTCAATAGCTTCTTTATCTTTCAACATCCACGCGGATCATCGCACGATCTGTATTGTATGGTGGAGATCGAAGACAACGTGTTCCAGAAGGGAGGAGGGTGATGGCATCTGCACGTCGTTGTCCATGGCTATGAAACTAATCTGATTCAAGTTCATGTACATCGACAAGAACACACCACGTGACGCCGACGAGGTTGAGGACACATCTGTGCCCCGACCACTCACAAAATCAGTATAAAATCCAAGGATTGAGAATATTTATCAACTACCAAATGAGGTTACAATTTTCATCAAGTGACAATTTCAGCCTCCACATGGAGGAAGTCGGAGTCTGGCCGTGCACCAACCACCAACATCCACGACACCATCATCCGCCCTTGCACCGACCACTGACGTTCGATCCAACTCCATCAAGAGAAGGGAAGGATGGTCATGTCCAACATCATAGGGACGACAGGGAGATCTACGTCAAGAAAGAGAAGGCGGGGAATACACACGCCACTGGTGCCATGAGATCCGACATCCACAACATCTACATTAACGCTGGCATCGCCGCACATGTGGACGAAAGGTATGGTCATTTGGTAGATCCCAGAATTACAATTTAATTTGTCTCCTACTATATGCATGACATGATCTTTACTGACCATTAGGTATAATTTTCATTTAATATTCTTGGATTACTTCACACAAGTAAGTTTTGATATAATTCTTATTGAGCATTTGGTTTAATTTTTTAATTATCTTAAAACTAATGTCACTCAATTACTTCAAATGGCATGCTAATGATGCTAAAAAATTAGGGGACCACGATCATGGAGTTATCAATAAAGCTTATAAGGAAAAATTCAAACCTCCACAATTGTAAAAGATAATTAAACTAATCCAATACATTCTTCATAAATTATCCATTTCTATCATCAAGAAAGACAATGCTTTGACCCTTAAGTTTGCATTCGAATTACCCATAATGTAAAGTAATATATACCTAGATAATTATGTCATTAGTAACAATGACATAATTTATATACATTTTTTACTTTATATATTTCTATATTTTAAATGGACATATATATTTATAGTATTACCATAATTTCACATATAATTGCTTCATATAAAAATTCAATCATCTTGAGAATTAGGTGACACTACTGGTGGCTATATTCTTTTGGCCCTTTAACATTACTTTAGATTAATTCGATCATTATAAGGTTTAATATTTAAAATTCTATTGAGGTTATCACTGCTACCCTCATTCGAGATCCCATTTCAAACTTTAACACTTAGCTTAGGTGAGTTGGTGCAAGTTTCAAATGATTTGTGTACGTTATTGTAGTATATATTTAAGAATATACCATAAATCCACATTTTAAAACCGTCCAAACTGAAGTTAGTAAAAGCTACAATATGTACAAGAGTTTCAACTTGAGAAAAAATATATGTATATATAGCAGTTAATAAAAATAATTTTGGAAAACTAAAATTTAGATTCATGACTTCATAACACGGGCTACTATTTTATGACAAGGTTTCAAAATACTGCATATTAAATATATACAGAAGTGCCATGAAAAGTAAAAAAATATGAATATAGATGAAAATTTTATAGGTTGATCCCTTGCAAAAAAAATAATTAAAAAATTTATGATCATAAGATAAAGAATATGAAGTATCTATTATGTCCATTTTACAAAAAGTAAATAAAGAAAACATACAAGTAATTTTATTAGTCAAATGTATTAAATAGTATATATTTTAAAATTCTGACCCGTGCGAGAGCACGGATTGATGGACTAGTGTATTCTAATGAAGATGACCAAACAGACGTTCTACTGCTTAGCCCGGTTTTCCTAGATTCAGTAAAGCAAGCAACAATCATATTGCAGTTGCATACTTCCATGTCGCCTATCCCTACCAACAAGCCTGGCTTCGCTGAGGAGGAAACCAAACACGTGTATACATATATTTCTTAAAAAAACATGTTTAAATATTTCTTATGAAAATAAGAAATAAACTATTAAAACCTTAGTTTTGTTTGGTATGACATTTTCACGTGGTATGTTTGTCTTTAGACATATTTGGACATATCACTACAGGAAATCGCCGAGTTGCCGAGTGCTAGGGGCACTTGGCAACTAGCCTTTTGCACTTGGCAACTAGCACTCGGCAACTAGCGAGACGGCAACTAATTTAGTTGCCGAGTGTTAAATTTCGGGCGCTCGGCAACTAATTTGCCGAGTGTTATTTTTTTTGTCGAGTGCCAGGTCAAGCACTCAGCAAAAAAAATTGGGCCGTCAACCTTGACGGATTTTTTGCCGAGTGCTGACGTGGCTGGCACTCGGCAACTATTTTTTTTTAATTTTTTTTAATAATTAGTTGGCTGGACACACACACAAAAAAAAGCTCACCGAGCCCGAGCCCGAGCAGGCCCACCGAGCCCGGTACAGTGCACTAGCTGCCGCTGCTCGTCCATGCCCCCGTCGCCGCCGCCGGTTGGACTCGCTCGGGGGGGGGGATCCGTGCCCCGCCGCTGCTGGTGGCCGGTTGAAGGCCTGATCCGCGCCGAGAGGAGGGAGGGGCGCCTTGCTCGGAGGAGAGGGAGGGGCGCCGCCTGAGATCCGTAGTCGCCCTCGCACAGTCGCGCCGCGGTCGCGCCCCCGCGCCTCGCGCCGTTGTTGCCCTCGCGCCGCCACCTCGCTCGCCGGCGGTCGTGCTCCGCCTCCTCGCGCCATCGCGTCGCGGTCGCGCCGCGCCCTCGCGCCGCCGCCTCGGGGGTGGGGAGGGGCGCCTCGCGCCGCCCGCCACCTCGCGCCGCCTCGGGGTGGTGAGGGGAGGGGCGCCAGAGGAGGGGCGGACGAGGGAGGGTTGGGTGGGGGACGAGGTCGGGGTTGGGAGGGGGCGCTGCCGGGGAGGGAGAGGAGAGGGATTGGGGCTAGTTAGGGTTTAGGGTTCATTGTATATATACTAAGGGTTATTGGGTTGAGCCTTTATTGGGCTACTTCGGTTAATTAAGTTGCCGAGTGCCAGGCTAAGTTGTCGAGTGCCACCCTAACCACTCGGCAACTAAATTAAGTTGTCGAGTGCCAACCCTAGGCACTCGACAACTTAATTATTTTTTTTTATTTTATCGCTTCCAATTTTTTTTGTGTATGTTTAGTGAACTATGGAAAATAACATGTTCAAATTTGGAAGCTTTTCATGGTTTTTTGGTATATTTCCTTAGTTTATTTTGTTTTCTTGAATTTTCCAGATTAATCTACATTTGAACTACAGGTGCATGAAATAATAGATTTCATTCGTTCGAAAAATGTTATCCTTGTTTATTAGTATAAATGATAGCTAAATCCATGACCTGTCTCGAAAGTTCGATCAACGTGCTCACTGGGCAACCTCACCAACTTCGGTGCGAGTAGTTTTTTAATTATATAAAATGCAAACAAATTTCGAAAATCATGAAATTTGTCTGGATGTCATCTTATTGCATGTGTGGGTTGGTAAAAATTTGAAAAAGTTTCGAGCACGTCGTCACGTACGTTGCTCACAAACCTATAAGTCCACATATGATCTAACAAGTGATATCATATGTGGACTTTGAGGTTTGTGAGCAACGTACGTGACGACGTGATCGAAACTTTTTCAAATTTTTTCCACAACATACGCACATGATATCATGACACATGCACAAGTTTCGTGATTTTCGAAATTTGTTTGCATTTTATATAATTAAAAAACAACTCTCACCGAAGTTGGCGACGTTGTCCCGTGAGCACGTTGATCGAACTTTTGAGACAGATCATGGATTTAGCCATTATTTACACTAACAAACAAGGATAACATTTTTCTAACGAAAGAAATCTATTATTTCATGCACCTGCAGTTCAAATGAACATTAAGCGGGAAAATTGAAGAAAACAAAATAAACTTAGGAAATATACTAAAATGCAATGAAAAACTTCCGAATTTGAACATGTTGTTTTTCATAGTTCAATAAACACACACAAAAAATTGGGAAGAAAAAAACAAAAAAAAAAATTCTTTTGTTTTCTTCAATTTTCCCGCTTAATGTTCATTTGAACTGCAGGGTGGCACTGGGCAACTTAATTTAGTTGCTGAGTGCCTAGGATGGCACTTGGCAACTTAATTTAGTTGCCGAGTATGCCAACAGCCTGGCACTCGACAACTTAAATTTAGTTGCCGAGTGCCAAACGGCAGGCACTCGGCAACTTAAACGGAGCGGGATGGCGTTAGCCCTCGTGGTAAAGTGCCGAGTGTATTTTTTTGCCGAGAGTCGGCACTCGGCAAAAAGAATTAAGTTGCCGAGTGTTTTTTTTTTTGCCGAGTACTAGGCACTCGGCATTTAATTAGTTGCCGAGCATTTAGTTAGTTGCCGAGTGTTTTTTTTTTGTCTAGTGTGCCGAGTGCCCGATATCTGACACTCGGCAACTGATTCAGCACTAGGCAAATCGTCGTTTTCCTATAGTGTATATACATACATATGTCAGTCATTATTATGTTGGTTCTGGATGCTCTACTGATTTTTCTGTGCGGCTCACTTGACCATGCATATGCCCCTTATAAAAGGATGGGGGCGGTCATCATTTTCTTGCTCACGATGACAGTATGTGTAGAGAAGTTAAAAATGCCAAAGGACGTTGAGAGGAAGCAAAACGTGAAAATTATGGAATAATGCATGCATGGTGTGAGAATAGGAGACATCAGGAAAGAATACATTGTTGCTCCATGGCACTAGTGACCATCAATCGGGTGCAAGGTTTCTCCCGCAGTTCTCAATTGTAAAACGTCTCTTCGCAATCTGTCGATTTGTTACACTGCAATAACTAGACATTTTACTCACACGACACAGTCTCCGGCATCCGGCGACCCCAACAATGCTACAGGCAGGGAGTGTATATATTGTGATATAAAGAAAATTACGAGGTGCCGTTAAGATTAACCAGCGAGTTCTCGAATTCTCTCTGTGATCTATGTATGGTTTAATAGTGTTGAAATGTCTGTGTGTATATATATATATATATATAGATAGATAGATAGATAGATAGATAGATAGATAGATAAACACACACTGATTTGTGACACATGTACTTTGAAACAGTTCGATTAATTATTCACCAAAAATATCTCTCCCCGTGCTTTGTTATTGATGCATTCATGATTTGCAAATAAAAGGCAGCCCTCCATTAGCCGTCCAGAGTCTAATGCTTTTATTGTGAGGATTATTAGGTGAGGGGAAAAACAGCAAACGACTAATTAACTCACCTAGCAAGCAAACAGACGCTCTACTCATCAGCCCAGCTCTTATATACTCTCTGTCCCTGAAAAAATGGATTTTTTGAGTTGTCCAAAGTCAAATGTTTTGAACTTTAACCAAATTTCTAGAAAAAATCATTAAATATTATCGTATCAAACTAGTATTATTAGATTTATATCGTAGAACATATTTTTTATATGGTGCTCATTTTAAGTCATAGATATTGTTACATTTTGTATAAAGTTAGTCAAAGTTAAAAAAGTTTGACTGATACGGATTTTAGAAATTTATTATTTCAGAGACAGATGGAGTATGTCTTAAGCACTAGGCTCCACACTGAGCAGGAAACCAAACACGCTATAAGCTACGGAGGTTAGATTTTCGCTTCAAAATACCTTCCCTTTCGCACACTAGAGAGAGAAAATAATATGTGTAAATATTTATAATAAACTTAAGAAATAAACTAATAAAAATGTAGTATTATTTGGTACATATGACATTATATTTTCAAGTGGCATGTTTGCCTTGGGCAGCCTCAATGGAGAACATAAGAGTGGCAACAGAAGCTTGTGGTGCACCGTAGCAATTGAAGCTGGGATTGATCACAAGCAAAACAACAACAAAAATCGACCATAAACCTAAGATCGGCCACGAGGAAAAAAAAGGCATCAAATTCTTCTCTCTCAGAACTTGAACCAGAGAGACGACCGATTGGACGAGGTCAGGGAACAAAGTAACTCCTATTTTGTCTGAACCCACTTCTCTCTGCTCTCCTCATCAGAAGACAGCCATTGTAAATTTCTACCATGTATATAGTTACTAGTACCATCCAAGTGTTCGCCCTTAGACATCTATCTTTAAGGCCTTGTTTGGATGCGCATGTATCACCTTCAAACCACATGATTTGGAGTGGATTGGAGTGCATATTAGTTTAAATACACTCCAACACATATGGTTTAAAGGTGACACATGCGCATCCAAACAAGGCTTAATATGGACATACGTACATACGTCAACCATTATGTTGTTGGAATGGTCTCAGATGCCCTGCTAGTTTTCCGTGCAGCTCACTTGACCGAGCTGCCCCTTATAATTATAAAAACATAGGAGGCCATCATTTTCTTGCTCAAGATGGCATTACATGTGTAGATAGAGAAGTTATAAATGTGAAAGGGCGCCATTGAGAGGAAGCACGTACAACGTGAAAAATTAATTATAGAGTACGTGCATGGTACGTGAGAATAGGAGACGTTAGGAAAGAATGGATTGTTGCTCCATGACACTAGTGACCATCAAACGGCTGCATCCACTCTCTGAAATCGTAGAGCCGCCTGTCTCCACAATCTGTTGATATATAGATATGGCATGTGGTGACACTTTGCTACCACGCCACGGTCGCTGGTGACCCCAAAGAGTGTT
Organism: Microstegium vimineum; assembly: GCA_022036555.1. Classification (NCBI taxonomy): domain Eukaryota; kingdom Viridiplantae; phylum Streptophyta; class Magnoliopsida; order Poales; family Poaceae; genus Microstegium; species Microstegium vimineum. The sequence continues at coordinate 951,801 of CM039126.1, read as the reverse complement.
GCAGTAACAAAAGATGGTGTGGTGACACAACAGCAAGTTATCAAAATATTATATGCTCTATGTAGGGCATGTTACACTTTGCCACAAACAATCCTCTATTTTATAAACTTTCCTAGTTATCATCATTAGTTGTTTAATTGACTAATAGAGTATTTGGTTTGTAGAATCAAACTATTCTAGATATATAAGGCATGAATTCGTACCTCAAAGTTAGTGAAATCAATGCTTGGTACATCAATGCTTGGGAGGCAAGTTGACGGCTGAGGGGTATTTGAAGACCAAGATTTAGAATCCGATAGTTTTACTTGTAACTGATTAGGAAATCGGCATGTTAAATAATTGGGACTTTGAATTGTAACCCTGCCTCCTGCACTATATGACTATATAAGGCAAGTCGTGGAATCGATCCCTGATCGACATTGAGGCAACTCATAGCAATCTAGGCTAGACTAAAAATAGATTGACCAAACACATCAGGCTAGACAGACACCTTGGATATAGAGAAACGACCAAAACAAAAGTTATAGTAATTGACAATATCCACAACTCTGCAGTTGAAAACTTTTCTATCTAAATTAGTTGAGGATTCCAAATACTCATTTCAAAATCTAAAAAGAGATGAATGGATAAGCCTAATAGACACAACTATATATCTTAGGGGTAGAGGTGGTTAGAGGAGCTACACGCGAAACTAAAGGTTTTAGGTTTAAACCCCTATTGGCGTGCAGCGCGCACATTTTTGCATGACCCCGTGACTTACGATTTTTTTTAGACCAAAAAAACACTTAGCGAGGCCTCCCAAGATTAAAAAGATGTTTTTTATATATATTTATTACGGATTTGTGGGGGATTTCAAGGAAAAAAATTATAGAGACGATTGTAAATCGCTAATTTCTAGTAGCAGAGAAGTACAGGCGGCTAGCCTAGCCTAGCTGTCTTTGCAGAGTATCTACACAGTTGTCTCTATAAATTAATGGTGGTTGTAGTAGTGCATACACAGTTGCCGCCGTCGAGCAGTAGGCAATGAGATCAACTCGACCATGGCAAGTGGGGCGATGAGCACAGGCTTCGGCATGCTGCGCAGGGCTCACACAGACGACGTCACATGAGCAGTCGGTGACACCACACGAGGAGGCGAGCACGCGCAGGGCCGACGCACGCCGCGGGCCTGGCATGGACATGGCACGAGGAGCCGACGATGTGGAAGGAGGCGAGCACGCAGGGCCGGTGGCATACACAGTGCCGTCCACGCGCAGCTAGCCGCACGGGGGCTCGCCTCCGACTCCCTCCCTCGCCGCTAAAGCCATCTTCAACATGTACTTCAAGTGCCACCGTCCCGCCAATGCGCGCAGTGTTCGACCGGATGCCGCTACAGCGCTGGTGTACGACGAGAATCTCATCCTCGGCCTTTCTTATGTTTTCACCATTTGTATTTTGTATTGTCTGTCAGGTGATGGAAATTGGCATCAGAAAAGTCAATGGGAACAGTCATCCGGGTGGGAGGAACAGCTAAGCGTATGGATTGAAGAATATATAGATGGCCTACCATATAGGTCAACGAAGGGGATCGGAGGACACGCCAAGGCGTGAAGTAGCCGGAGGCCTCCAGCGCGGTGGCCTCGTCGATGTCGGACATGACGAGGCCGAGGGAGGGGCCTCGCTGGTTGACCCTGTCCACCTGCTGCCAGCGCACGTGGTTCATGGCTGGCTGCAGCGGCAAGGCCATGGCCATGGCCAAGCCCGCGAGCAGAAGCAGCAGCAGAGAGGAGAGCATGGATGGGTGGCAGGAGAGCACCATGGCTTAGGTTGGAGTAGGTGGAGTGCCTGCTCTGCTGTGCCAAGAGTGTAGGAGAAAACAGGGCAGGGTGAAGGTTTAGGAAGGGTCGATGGTCTGTGAATCTGTCGTGTGTCAAATGTACTACAACTCTACAGGTCATGCATATTTTATTTTTAAAGTTGGATTTTTAAAATATATCTCAAAAGAATAATAGACTGGTGAAACGTAAATCCAATATAGTGATGCTACCAGCAGGTCTCCTGATCCCCGTGGCCTGCAACACTTGTCACTTTGTGTTTGTTTTCGCCCAACAGACCTAATTATAAGATCCGACATCTGCACTGTTTGTATTTTATATGTTTTGGCCCAACTGACTCTACAACTAGAAACAAACGGTTAATATTGGCAAACAAACACCAAGACACTCTGTCCAAGCTAAAGGTTTTTGTCGTGCCGTTCCTAGCGTCTCGATTCCGAGCACCCGCATGCATCGGCTGATCGGCAATCGAGAGAGCAGTCCCTAGAATAAGAATAAGAAGAATAAGGCTTTGTTTAGTTCCAACCAAAATCCAAAATTTCAATTATTGTGAATTTCAAAATTCAAAATGCAAAATATTTCAGTAGACTGTTTAGTTTTATTTTGTAAAATAAAAAGTCAAAACCTAAAATATTTTGGATTCCATTAGAAACGCCTAAGTAAGGTTTTTCGAAAACAGTCCTGCGCGACTGCTCTCAACCTCCACGGCATCTCTTCTACCAATAAGGCTGTGTCAGGACATTGTCTCCGTTGCCGACAACTTCATTGGGTCTTCCAAGGCAACGTTCCTTCACGGCTTGCACCACGAGCCACGGCGTCTCCATTTCAAACGAAAGATAAACATGTACTGTACGTCATATGATCGATCGGATCTATTTATTTCAGTAATTAGTCTATTAATTCCGTCAGATTACTGCTCGTGTTGTATGTTAGGACTATATATACATGCTGGTACGCGCGTGAGATTGTCATTATTCATATTAAATTCTGAATTTACCTACTTTGTCGACAGTTCTCGATGGCTCATGTACTTCCTTTTCTAACATTTAGTATCAGTCATTCCGATCCTTTCTATTGGTTGCCTCGCTCGCTGGTTCCTTCAGCCATGACTGTGCGACGGCGGCCGACGGCTCTGAGTACTCCTCTCCTCCATTTCTAGAGGCTGCCTCAATGGCTGCCTCGTTCCTTCAGTCATTCCTTTGTACAGGCTCTGACTGCTGCTGGAGCTCGCGATGAAAGAAGATGTGATGGATCTGCAGGGATGTCGCAGCGGTGCCGCACGGACTCGTGGGCGCCCATCCAATACCTCCGCGTTTCACTCTGCATACATGTGTGGCGCGGCCTTGAGCACGTGCTCCGTCAAACAACTCGCCACCACTCGTGCAACAAACCACACACGCCAAGGCGGCGATGTCCAGTTGGTGTGGAAATCTACTTCCTGAAGCCTTCTATTCCTAATATGCTCCTAGCTATAGCTAGCAACTACGACTGGAGATTTGTGTTTGTTTTATTTACATTCCATGCATGCATCTTTCTACTGGTAGTAATATATATCTACTGCTTTATAGTCGTCTGTGGCACCCTCAAAGCTAGCCTCATATATAAGTGTGTCTGTGGCACCCTCAAAGCCTCGTTACTGTAGGAGAAAGCAGGGCAGAGCGAAGGTTGAGGAAGGGACGATGCATGGTCTGTGAACTCAAACGTAAATGTAGACCCCCCCCCCCCCCCCCACCACCCATCTGCATATATAGCTCAAACAGTAGTTAGTTTCTGCTCCTACTTATCATTTCTACTGTGAATCTGATTGGCTTGTGGTATATGTACATGTGCAAGCTCACCTCAGTAGAGAAGCAAGTAGACAAACGCCGGAAGGCACACAGTGAATGAGATCGAAACCAGTGCAAAAAATGTGAAATCATAATGCATGCATGCGTGCATATGGATATGGTGGGCATAGGAGACATTAGGAAATAACCCGTCGTTGCTCCATAGCACTGGTGTCCACCAAGCGTCTGCCGAAGAATCTATAGGACCCATACCGATATGGGTTGCCTTATGAGTTGAAAATGCTGTTGGATGACATGTAGCAGAGCGTGTCCGTGGACCTCGACATTTTTGGATGCCGCGATGGTGAATGGTGATAGCTTTGCACTTCATCTTGCGCTCCAACATGCCTCAAGATCCCATCATGGAGTGTAAAGTGAGATCCCAAGATAATTTAGACGAGTTATAGCTTCGGCTGTCTAAAAAGAAGAAAACGCCGGCGATCTATCCTGTGTTTATACAATTTAATTTGGCATTGGCGTTATCTCTAGTAATTCTTTTGTGCTTTATATACATCATATATCATGTATGCTTAAATTTGCAACAGGAGGCGATCCTCTATTTACTAGCTTTGGTATTAGTTATCTCTAGTGATTAACCAAGTGATTTGCATATTACAATGGGTCGTTTGATTAGGTTTTCTTATGGTGGAATGCTATTTGAATCTCTGGCTCAGCATAATATGATGCTATTACTTTTTTTAACACGTGATGACTTCAATAACATGCTAGTATGTTTTCTTCAAAAAGAAAAAAAAAACATTAAAAGCAGGAAGGAAAAGGTCCTTTTGAACCCCTGCCTCAACTATCTCAGAGTCCAATTTTTTCCCATGTCCATAAAAGCAGATGTCGACTCCCCCGAACGCCACATATACACCCACAATTTTTTTTTCAAAACATCAATTTCAGCTTACCTATAGACAGTTTGATGATAATCTCAGTGATGATTGGCACTATTCTTGGGGTTCAAACACCTTTCATACCAAGAAGGCATACCTGAAAATTGCTGATTATTTTGAGGCCTCCCCACTTTTCGCCTGGCTATGGTCCTCAGGAAATTTGGGAAAACACAAAAAAAGATTCTGGCTTTTGCTTAGAGATCGTCTTAATACTAGGAATGTCGTAAGGAGAAAGAATCGTGTCCTTGAAGTTTATAGTTGTGTTCTTTGCAGTAATGGCTGTGAAGAAACATGTTTACATTTGTTCTTCTCCTGTCAGTTTAGTCAAGACTGCTGGAGTGCTCTTGGCATTTACTGGGATCTTAATCTAGAACCTCTAGACATGGTGATTGAAGCTCGAACCTCTTCTAAGCATAGCTTTTTCAGGGAACTAATGATTACAGCCTGCTGGACCATCTGGACAATGAGAAATAGTATTATTTTTGACAATGGCTCCTGCAACCTCAACCTTTGGAAAAGAAACTTCAGAGAAGAGCTTGGTTTGGGTTGCATCAAATCCAAGGAAGTTACAAAGATGGCTCTATCTTCTTGGAGAGACAACTTTCTGTAATATCGCTTTTCTTTTTTCTTTTGGCCTGGTTGCCTTGTAAATTCTCCCCCCGCCCCCCCCCCCCCCCCCCCCACCCTTGTACATATCTTCTTCTCTGTTGTCTCTTTGACACCCTTATATGAAAATGAAAAAAAAATAGGTAGGGGACTCCCCTACTGTCTGTTTCAAAAATTTCAGCCTACCTGACCTGGCGCTACATTAGTCACAAGAAGAATAAATTGGACTCCATTGGTCAAATAAACTTAATTAAAAACAACATAAATATTTTTCTAGAAAAACTACCGTCCAAGTATTTGTTTATAGAAAATTATATAAGCAATTTAAAATCCTAAAATCTTGTTTATTTTTAGAAAAAATTACCGTCCAAGATGATGTCAAGGCTTAGAATTGGTCAGACTTAGATACTGCATGCTTCTACTGATATTCTTCTAAAAATATGAAATATCTGAATCATCATTTTGTTCTAGCATAACACCAAAATTTACGCTAGAAAAACAAATCATAGCCCGAGGCGGCGTGGTTACAATGTGTCTATGCATGTATCTCAAAAACCTTTTATCGATCCTTTTATGGTAGAGGACGTATGACTTGAAACCACAAGATTTCATAGCATTCTGAACATAACTTCTGGATGTATTTCATTTCATATCAGTAAGAGAGCTCGCTTAATTAGACCGCCGCTATCTTAAATTACATGATCCGAATGTACTGCGGGGTGACAGGTGCAGATTGCAGTCGTGTGAGTTGGGCTGGACCTGACGATACTGGGCCGAGAGGTCGTGGATGGGCCCATACGAGATGCATTTCCCTTCTTCTTCTTCTTCTTTTTTTTTTTTTTTTTTTTTGAGAATCCCTTGCCTTCTCCTCCTGGAACAGGTGAGGTGAGGTGAGAGAGCATGGGAGCTGTCGCGGCCGTGCAGGAAATTCGACCAACAAATCACCTTCGTAATAGGAACGGATCGCTTCCGAGCAGTCGGATGGGAGCGCTCCACTGACCCCTTCCTTCCTTCCTTCTGATTTTTTATTTTCCTGATGTTTAATTTGGCCCATCAATTTTCTTCGGCCCAGCATGACACCTTCTATTCTCCTTCGTTCGGCCCACACGCGGGCAGCAGCTTCGTTCGGCCCCCTTCCTTCCTTTTATTTTTTATTTTCTTTTCTTTTTTCTTTTTTATCTTTTTTTCCTTTCTAGTGTTACGTGATCCTTTTTCCTTTTCTTTTGTTTCCTTTTTCTTTTCCCTTTTTCTGTTTCTTCTTTATTGATATTCTTTTAAGATTTTATTCTTTTTATTTTCTATAATCAGTTTATTTTCTGTTTTTCTTATTACTTTTGCTTTTTTTTCTCTTCTCTTTTATTATGTCGCCTCTTATTCTTCTTTTTTTATTTGTTTTCTTTTATTTTACTTGGATTTTCTTTTTTTTGTTTTGTGGATATTTTCTAATTTTCTATTTTTATCTTGTTATTAGTATTTTATTTTACTTTAATTAATTGTGTAGCATATATAATTAATTAGGATACTAAACTAATTGTGTAGTGTTAAAGCGATGTTCTATAATATATTTATGATGTTCGTGTAGATACATATAATGTTCTATGTTATTTTTATACGATGTTCGTATATTATTAATGTGATGTTCGCTGATTATCTTTAAATACAGATTTATTATGAGATAAATGTTTTTTTAAAAGTATCAAAATATATTTATGTGGGGTCTAGTTTTGAAGATTTTTTTTTAACAAAGACGATGGTGCAATCAGATTTTAATTAGGATACTCGGTTTAGGAGATATAACTTTTTTGACATCAAAAAACATGGAATCTTTGTTGATGTCAGCAATTTCGTTTTTTAGCGTATGGTTGCTGTTTGTTTAGCCCAATTAAAAAGTTATACTAAGCCTAATTTCGTAAAGAAAGTGAGAGAAAGAATTATTTTTTTAGGAAGGAAGGAGGGGGGGGTGTCGGCGGGTGGCTGGCGGCCACCCTGATCGGAAGCCAACCGGTCCCCTTCGTAATCGTGCGTACGAGCTGCATCATGGCTACGGGTGGTCTCCCTTTGAGTTTGAGCAGAGTCGGCACGTGCGATTTGTGAAAAAGCCGTGACTGACTGACTGACTGGCATTGTGGCTGTGGATGGGAAGACGACGCCGACGACGTCGACGGCAGAGGAGTTTCTGCAGATATCTGATCTCCGATCTCGGAAAGCTCCAAGCTGAATGCGGTGGATCGACTTGCATGGTCACCTGGAAGCTAGCGCATCTCTCATCTCATCTCTGAAAGTGAAAGCTCCAGCTGAATGTGGTCATGCATGAAGCCCAAGATCCCCTCTGCTGCACAATGGAAGCTCCAGCTGAATGTGGTCATGCATGAAGCCCAAGATCCCCTCTGCTGCACAATGCTAGCACAGGGAGGCTCCGCTGCCCTGGTTCTTGCTAAGCATTTGTTACAAGAGAGTTAGCCTAATATAAAGATACACGGGTCTGATAGAAATATTACAAACTCTTTATTGTCATGATTGATATGAATCACCATACTACACGCACTTTACAACGTGTGATCACTGCTTATATAAAACAAAAGATTAACAAATAAATAAGAAAAAGAAGAGAATAAAAAAGCTTAAATAAATTTAAAACTAAAAAATAAAAAAAAAATTTGGGTAGTAGAAACTTAAAAAGATTAAAAAAACACCTTTAACAGTTCAATATAAAGTATACTGACCTGATAGAAAGATCACATGTGTTTTTATTGCTATAATTGATATAGACTATCACACTGTATGCACTCCGATGCGTAGGATCGTATATGTATAAAACAAAAGATTATAAATAAAAATACACAGGCTCTTTATCATTTGCTTCGGAACTAAAAATAAAATAAAATAAAAAAAATTGAAATTTGAAAATTATAATAAAAAATAAAATTAAAAATTAAAAAAATTAAAAGTTAAAAATAAATAAAATAAAAAAATGTCAAATCGATGCGCATGTGGGATATAACTTATAAAACAAAAGATTAAAAAATAAATGAGAAAATGAAGAGAACAAAAAAGCTTAAATAAATTTAAAACTAAAAAATAATAAAAGTTTTTGGAAAGTAGAAACTAAAAAAGATTTAAAACGCCTTTAATAGTTCAATATTAAGTATACTGCCTTGATAGAAAGACTACATGCTTTTTATTACTATAATTGATATAGACTACCACACTGCATGCACTCCGATGCGTAGGATCGTATATGTATAAAACAAAAGATTAAAAATAGAAATACTACATGCTCTTTATGCTCTTTATCGCTTGATTCGAAACTAAAAATAAAAGAAAATAAAATAAAAATTAAATATGAAATTTGAAAATTATAATAAAAAATAAAAATAAAAATAAAAAAATTAGAAAAATAATGGGTTGTCTGTCCTCCGAACTTTTTGTGTCCTTTACTCAGGCTACATACAATGTCTTCATTATTCTTGCTTTGATTCTTTGCAGTCATGCTTCATGGACCCAGAAAACAATAGCAGTGCACGCACTCCGTTTGGGGACATGACTAACACTCTACAATGCGGGTAAACAACAGACACATAAATGAGTAGGGGCGTAAGCCCCTCCTGTTTGTTAAAAAAAACGGGCATCCAATTCAAGGATACATGTTTGATGATCCTATATATGGAGCGTAAAAGGTAGAGAGAAAGAGCATGACGGGTGAAACTCGCTATAAAGCCGTGATGAAATACTACCGCAGGAAGCGGGCAACGGGTCGGACTACCTCTTCGCCGAGATCATGGAGCGATTAATTCCCCTAGATGAAGCCCTACAGCCAACCAAAGTGGAGATGGTGAAGAGAAAGAAGGGGGCCCACACCGGGCGATCCGGAGTCCACCGGCTTGCCGCCTGTGCCGGTGCCGGTGCCGGTGACGGCGAGCTGATGCGGATGGTAAGGAAGCTAATGTCTGACTTTCATGATCGCGACACTTGGGAGGTTGCCTGGCGCGCGGAGAAGGAGGGCGCGGCGTTGCGGGCGGAGCACGCGGCGTGGTAGGCAGAGCGCGCGGCGTGCGACCAAGCCTGGATGGCCGAGGTGCAGCAGGTTCGGGGTTAGCTGTCAGAGATAGCAAGTGTCCTACAGGGCCTGGTCAACCTCCACATCCAGCCGCAGTCGGTCCATACCCAAGATCTGGATCCCTTCTACTCGGGCTCCTTTGCGTTCTCTACCTTGCTTGGTGGGGCATACGCCCCCTTGGCTGCTCTATCTCGCCAAACCCTTCCTCCTTCCTTCTTCCCATCGCATGGAGTAGCTCTCATGGCAGCAGCATGTTCATGCTCCCCAGGCTTTGGGTCGGCCTAACCTTCTAGGGAGGTCGTGTTTCTTGGACCAGCCTGGCATGAAAAATGGCCCATAGTGTCGTGCCTGGGCCGAAGAGCAAGCCCGTGGGCCAAAGAGCCACGACCCGCTAGGTAGTGTCGTGTCAGCCCGACCTCCATCGAGCCGTGCTTGTACGGGCCCGTGCTGGGCTAGGCCGGACCAGCCCATTGGCTAACTATAGCTGCAGACTACAGTGGAATTGCTACATCTGCCCGGGCATCAGGCAAGGCAATTTTACCGATGCGGAAGACGTGCTCATCGTCCGTCTATGGTCCCACTTCGGCGACAGGTGGTCAGAAATCAGGTCCCACCTCTCGGGTCAGACCGGGTGTGACATCAAAAAGTATTGGAACTAGGGATGCAAGTAGACTAATCCGTAAACCCACATATGAGCTTAATTTTTACGGGTTCAAGCGACAACCCATAAAATTAAGCCTATATATATATATATATATATATATATATATATATATATATATATATATATATATATATATATATATATATATATATATATGGGCTGCCGTTTGCATCATAATTGGAACACCAACCTGGTCCACAAGAAGCAGCGGATCCTCAGCATGAGAGCGGCTGGTTCAGCTGCCGGCGTCGGTGGCACGTCAACCACCCCCCACCGCCATACGTTCATTAGAAGGAAGAACCAAATTTTATAGTGAAATCCAAAAACAATATAGTGTGACACACACATATGGAGAGTGTCAACGCAAAGACCCACGGATGAATCACTGAAATTAGCTCAACTAGTAAATTGATTAACTGAAATTTTATATGATTGATTGGAACTCTGCTTGCTTCTCTGTCCTCTGTATACAAGCAGCAGATGAATAGGTTACTAACTTAATTACTACTACTGAAGTATAATAGTATTACAAGTGGTGTATACATACTCCATATTCAGCAGCTTTTATATACTAACAAAAATGTCCGTGCGTTGCTACGGGTTATATAATTTACACCATACTACACGTGAGAAAAAACTAAAAAAGATGTAGACTACACCTGAGAAATATTACAAACTCTCTATTGTCATGATTAATATGAATCACCATACTACACGTGAGAATAAGAAAAGAATAAAAAAAACTTAAAAAAAGACTGAAGGACCGAGAACGGCGACCAGAGGGGGTGAATAGGAGCCTCAAATTTCTCTCGAAATATTCGGGCCACTCTTCCCAAAAACCAAACCCAGTTGCTGGGTGCTCAACCTCCCCCGAGCAACGCGAGCGGGGATTCAGACGAAATCGGAGAATTGAGAGCTCACCGACAGTGGAGGAAGACTCACTGGAAACCCCAAAACGTAGATTCTCGACCCCTAGGGAAAAGAGGCAAAAACCTAAGCAAAACTCACGAAAACAGCAACCGTCGGACCAGCTGAGACAGAGCCACCGAACTATAGCGAGTAGTCCGGTGCTAAGGTCCGACGCCTTCACCCGCCGAGACAAACCAACGCAGGGAGCACCTGACCTCCAGACGACCTGCTCCGGACCAGTCCGACGTCACCTCCGAACCAAGGAAGATGGTCCGGTGCTCACTCCTGCCCACTGTCGAAACTGAGCAATGAACACCCTGCCTCCGGACCAGACCACCGGACTACCCCCGTCGGACTAAGGAGAGAGGTCCGACGCGTGGTAGTTTCCCTCAGCAGAACCACCGGACCATTCGCCTATGGTCCGGAGCTCAAAAGCTGAGAGGTCCGGAGGGTGGTCCGACACCCCTTGCTGCTTGACATGAGAAAAGTCAAGACCACCGGACCACTTGCTATGGTCCGGAGCTTAGGGGAAAGTGGTCCGACACTCACGAGCAGAAAATTGTTCTTCGCGAAAACGGATTTCTCTCCGCCAAATCTTCCCAAAACTCAACCAAATGATCACCAACTGCAACCAAACTTTGTAGGCATGATCCTAGTGTAGTTGGGGAGCTATCCCGAAGAAATCATCGCTCAATTTGGAGAGGATAAAAGAGAATACTCGGATTTGGGGGGAAAGAGGGCAAAACGAAGAGCGCCACAAAGAAATCGCCCGATCTACGCACTCGTGAGGTTTGAGGAGAATTCCTTCGGTGCAAAGAAGCTCCTCACGATTACGAACAACTTGGTTCAAACGGATTTGCAAGAGCTACTCCCTACAAAGAGAAATCATCTTGGGAACAAAGAGGGAGCAAAAGCAAAACGTGAAGAACACAAGCAAAACGGGGACACGATCAAGAAAACGAAACCACCATGGCTTACGGAGGTTACGGCCTCCGATTCATCGCAACAAACTCAAGTTCTTACAAAGGTTGGTAGAAACAACCTAGGGATCTCATGAACTAGAGAGAGGGGGGGAGAGAGAGTTGGGGCAAATGATTAGGGTTCAAGAGATGGGATGAGGGATACCCCTTCAACCCCTATTTATCGGGCTTTGGCTATTTCCCAAAGACCCCCCTAGATACATGAGTGAACTACCTAGCCTAAGCATTGCAGTCCAAGCTCCGGAAAATATCTCCCGCATTTTGAATGGACGGCCCCGCTTTCTGCCAGGAGTTGTCGTCGCCTCGACGCAACCTCTAGGATTCCGCCACATGCCATCCCTGCTTCCTCGGATGCTCCACCCAGGTTTTGAGGTCCAAACCCGCAAAACCGTCACCGGTAGCTTTCGGCTCAACTACCGAACCCCGAGTTTTGAGGCCCAAACTCGGAAACCGTCCTCCGATGGTTTTGAGGCCCAAACCACCAAACCGCTCGACTCGAGCCACCTTGTCCTCGCCCGGTCGGACTCCGAGTCCCCTGAGCCTCCGCTCGACTCGCTCGTCCGCCGTCTTGACTCGGTCGACTCAGTCTACCTCCATGTCTTCTCGCACTCGCCGGTGCCAGACACTAGCCACCACACCTAGTCCGCCGGCGCCCATGGTCCCTCAGTCCGAGCCCCTCTTCCGCCCTTCACCGCTCTCAGTCCATCGGCACGGCAAGCCTCTACTCGGCCTTCTCCACGCCACTGACCACTGTCACTAGGCATAGCACCTGCACACCACAAGCCGATAGACAGGCACACATTTGCTTTCGCAAAGGATTAGTGATAACCGCTCAAACTGAAACACCCAAGTGTTGATCAATCATCCATCACAAAACTGAACATCATGAGCATATAACAACCATATATTCGCAAAGACTACATGCTTAAAAAAAGCTAAAAAAGCTAAAAAAAATTGAGAAGTAAAAACTAAAAAAGATTTAAAAAAACCTCCAACAGTTCAATATAAAGCTATATTGGCCTGATAGAAAGACTACATGCTCTTTATTGCTATAATTAATATAGACTATCATACTGCATGCACTTCGATGCGTAGGATTGTGCATGTATAAAATAAAAGATTAAAAATAGAGATACTACATGCTCTTTATTGCTTGCTTCCATTGATATAGATCACACTATACGCACTCCGCTGAATAGGGTCATGTATAAAACAAAAGATAAAAAATAATTAAGATAAAATAAAGTTAAAATAAATAAAATTAGAACTAAAAATAAAATAAAAAAAATTAAATATAAAATATAAAATTATAACAAAAAATAAAAAATAAAAAAAATCAAGTCGATGAACCGTGCCTGAGGCCTGTCCGGCCTCTAATTTATTGGCGCATGAGAGATATCTTATTTTCTCAATGGTTTTTAATTTATCACATTTCTTGGTGTTCAGTCACCTGAGATTGATTCAGGCGATTAGGTCATATATATTGCATGTTGCTTTTTGCTGCTAAACTGACGTGAGCAACGAAATGGGCATAACCTATGGCCAGCAACGTCGCTTGATTGTTTCACATGTAGTTTTTAAGGACACTTCCAATGCAAGACTCTATCATAGAGTCAAAGAGTATTTATTACCATTTATTTATGATATTTTGCTGATGTGGCAGTATATTTATTGAAGAAAGATGATGAAAAAATAAGACTCCAAGTCTTATTTAGACTCCAAGTTCACAATATTCGAGGTAATTAATAGGTTTAGACTCTATGATAGAGTCTGCATTGGGAGTGCCCTAATATACATAGGGGTACGGTTTAATATCCGAGGCTTTACATTGTTATTAACCGGAGCCACATAGTGTTGTCGGCTATTGATCCGAGCAGGCCCAGGCCATAGTGTACAACTTTGTAAAAAAGTACGAAATGGGCCTCTATCGCATTGGATCTTTTGTGAAGATCAAGGTGACGCCCGGCAGCACTCGACCTTGCGGGTGGTCACAAAAGTGGTGGACTTCATCAGATTACCAGGCGTTGCTAAAAAAAAAAACAGATTACTAGGCTGATTTTGGTCATTATGCACAAGACTAGGCTAGGGTGAAATACAGTATTAATTTGCTCAATGATTTATAGAGGGGTTTAATAAATATTGTGAGGCTTTGGCTTGTTTATTATAAACCTTGGTATAATGCACTTGATCAAACTTGGCATCGGTGTTGTGTTGCCGACCAGAATGACAGGTGAAGGACGTGCAGGGCAAGCCATTGGTTAGCCTGACCAGTCATGGTAGGTGTCCTCCATTTATGATGACTCTCCATTCTCCAATGAGGGCCAGCTAGCAAATGAGGTGAGCGTGGCCTTGCGTCAGTGAGGAAGACGAAATGCCACCGTGTGTTTTTTTTTTTTGAAGCAGACCATCCTTTGTTGAGCCCAAATCGCAAAGCAGGTCACCAGGCTATCTACGACTACGAAACCGTCATACGGCAGTCCGTCCGTCTGCCTTCTTGTGTCCGCGAGGTGCGAGCCGTCCTGCTCCTCTGTGCCGCCCTCTCCCTGACTCCCTCTGTTGGTGTGCGTACAGCAGTACAGGTACAGGGTATAGGCCTACAACTACAACTACAACTACAACCATTTCTTATCGATTCTTCTTTTTCTTGCTTCTAGACTAAAATCGATTGGCTATTTAAATATACTATAAATAGCTGATTGAGTGATGTTTTGTACTCGATTCAGATCTTCTGTTGTTACTTTTTATTAAAGAATTTTAGATGCTTGGCTATTCCATTTGCCCTAAGCCCCTAAACCAGTAAGTAATCCCCAAATTGCGTAATGCATACCATCTATGTACAGATGTGCTAGTTGTGTAGAGTTGCATTTAAGAATTACTCAGTAGTATTTTGCAATTTTTAAGGTGCAAATTGTTGTATTTCGAGGTCTTTCTGTCGGTACCATACCAATCTAAATCTTCCTTAGCTCTTATTTTGATCCCTGTCAGATGGAGGTCCCTGGCTATGCACCCAGCATCAAGCCAAAGGTGGAGCCGCCATTGCCGCGGCCTCCGCTGCCGTTTGATGCCTCCGCCGACGACTGGGAGGTGACCCCGCTGTCCGGCGACAACCCCTTCTTCACCAGCATCATGTGCAAGAGCCAAGTCCAGAACCCCTTCCAGCTGGTACACTGTACTCCTCCTACATCACATCACATCACATCACATCAGCAGCTCACGGAGTTCGTTCGTTCGGAGAGTGACAGGTCTTGCACTGTTTGTTTCAGGTCATCCCGGCTCGTTTCCACCGCCACGTCCCGGAGGTGCGCGCGCCGGCGGTGCTCCACTGCCGCGGCCGGTCATGGACGGTGAGCTACTGCGGCGTCGGCAAGTCGAAGAGGCTTCAGGGGGGAGCGTGGAGGGACTTCGCCCGCGACAACGGGCTCCGCCTCGGTGACGCCTGCGTCTTCGAGCTCGTCGTGCCCACTGTTGCCGGAACTGAAGCTGCTGCTGCTGCTGCAATTGAAAGAGACGGAAACGACAGCAGCAGCAACGAGGGAAAGAAGAAGAAGAAGAAGATGGAGGTGGTGTTCCGTGTGCAGGTACTCCGTGGCGGCTTGCCCGAGGAGATCACCTCCAGAGGCGCCACCTCTGACGACCCACTCGTCATCTGGGACTAGCTAGATTCAACTGCTGCCGTTGTAGTAGTTGGACATTGGTGGTTCAGTGCAGCAGAGGAGACGAGACATTCAGCAAAATAGCTTTTGGTAACACGGTGTAAGTAGTAGTAGTGTTCTCTGTTCAGTTTAGTGTAGATTCTCTGTCTTATCCATTGCTCGATCATCCAGCAAAAATGTAGTCAGCTAATGTGTATGGATGCTAATCAAGTACTAGTAGTTGTAATTACCTCGTTCTTAGGCTGCAGCAGAATCCTCTCCTTATTTTTATCGTTGTCCAATTTGTGGATGCTATGTAGAACACTTGCAATTGTGCATGCGAGGCACCGGCAATGATGTAGAATCATATACGGTAACATCTTAATTTCTCTAGCTATACCATCATCCTACTAGGGCGCTGGACGCCTGGAGCTACTCGATTTAGCATTTAATAATCGAAATTGGGAAGCAATCAAGCAAAGCTCATAACTGGAGAAATGAAAATTCGATTTGGCACTCAAGGATTCACCGTTTGCTTTCATTTCACCCACCTGAGATTTATACTACTAGTCCATCAACCCTTGCGAGCACGGGTTAGAATGCTATGAGATGTAAGGATTTGTTACAATTTCATATTTCTAACTAATAAAAAAAATTCATATTAAGCTGCATATTTTTCACTTTGTTCATTTTGCAACATAATGGACATGACAGATACAATGTAGTCTCTATAATATCTAAATGAATTTATGATAATCGTATGAATTACACTTTAGATAGGTGGCTAACTCAAATATAGATTCATGGGTTAAACTTTATCATGTTTTGCACAATAGCAAAAATTGGGTAACATATTGAGTGGACCATACATAATAGCATATTTAAATGTAAAATTATTGGCCATTTGAATGTAAACTTAGGGATTATACTGTATCATCTTTCATGACGGCCGAGGTGGGTGGCTTTTAGAATATATTAGTAGATTATTTTAAATTATTTTTATGGTGGTAGAGATGTATATTCTAGTTATAAGTAGAGGATTATTTCAATTATTGTTCGTAATAGTAAAGTTGGTTAATTTAGAGAAACTCTAGGGGTTATTTGAACTAACTTTCATAATTAAAAACATTTGTAAATTGCATGGAAATTTATCATAATAGTAGGTAGATAATTACCATAAATTTAGGTTAGATAGGTGGTTATTTAAATATAAATTCATGGGTTATACTTTACATTATCTTACACGATAGCAATGATGGGTAATATATCCTATGCATCTTACATAAAAGCATATGTCTATAATTTGAATGTAAACTTAGGGGCTATATTATATCATCCTTCATAATGTTAGATGTGATTAACTTACAAAAAAATATTAGTAGGTTATTTTAATTTTCTTTTACAATGGCCAAGGTTACTCTATTTACCAATTTAGATGGTGATTTTACGTTATTGTTCATAATAGAAAACATGGTCAATGTAGAAAATAATTTAGGAGGTTATTTTGAAAAATTACCACTCATAGCAAACAAATATTAATTTAGATGTAAATTTAGGAATTAATTTTTGTCATCTTTCCATTGATTAAAACAACAGAATGGATGGGAATAGAAGGATTCCTTGTTCCGGTCTTTCATTTATTGGTTAGGTGTTTAGTTAACATGATTATTTTTAGTTTTCATCTTTTTTATTTAGCACATCTAGTGAAAATTGATGTGTAGGCTGGCCCCAATTAGGAATAATAATTACAATTGGATATGTATGGATGGATGAATGATCAAAGCTAGTTAATTTAGAGAAAAATTATGGGGGTTCTTTTGAATTATATCTTTTATTAAATTCAGATATAGGTTTAAGGTAGATTATCTATCATAATTGTAGTTCAGTCATTAAATGTAAATTTTGGTTTGCTTTAGATAGATGGTTAATTAAAATATAGATCCATGGGTTTAAATTTTATGTTGTTTTACACAATAGAAAATATGGTAATATAGTTGATGGATCTTACTTAACAACATATGTTGACAATTTGAATGTAAACTTAGGGGTTACACCGTATTTCTTTCATAATTGTAGAGATGATTAACTATAAAAAGTATTAGTAGGTTATTTTAAACTATTTTTTATAATAGTCAAGGTCTATATGCTAAAAGAATTATTTTAAATTATTGTTCATAATAACAAAGCTAGTTAATTTAGAGAAAAAAATTGAAGGGTTATTTTGAATTCTTTCAAAATAAAAAACATTTATAATTTAGATGCAAATTTTGGAGTTCCTTTGAATCATCTTTCCATTGATGAAAACTATTCATTGGTCAGTAGACTATGTAACTTTGCATGAATAGTACTTTTTTGCACACATGTGTAAATGCACATTAGGATGTAGAGGTTTTCCTTTATTTGGTATTTTCCACCAATATTTTTAAAGCTCCTTGCAGTTTATTCATTAATTTTGTTTTAGTATGTGTCTTCAATGTTTGACGTCTCGCTATTGGAAGTTATGTAGTTTTCTGAGTTCTCTTATTTCTTCAGTTAAAATTTCAGTGCAAATGAATATAGCTCAGCCTTCTTTGTTACATGCAGCATACAATTAATAAATATAATAAAGGATGTCATAACTAAAAGAGTTATAAAGTACTCCCTCGTATCGGAAATAGAAGACGTTTAGGACAGCGACACGGTCTCTAAAACACAACTTTGACCCTTTTGTTTTTATAAAAATATTTATGGAAAAGTGATATATGTATACTTTTATGAAAATATTTTTCAAGACAAATCTATTCATATAATTTTTACATTTGCAAACTCAACAATTTAAAAGTTATAGATGATTTATATTCCCAATGTTTGACTCAAACATTGTCTAAAACGTCTTCTATTTCCGATACGGAGGGAGTACTTAGTAAGAATCAAGGAGTGTTACCTTGTAGCCATTTTCTATGGGGGGTCTTTGAATTGCTCTTCCTATTTAGGAAAAATGGTCTAGAAACAATGCCATCAGGTCTAAAACTTGTGAAGTTATTGTTAGTCAATCTGATCTGGAAAATCTTTATTTGTCCACATATTTTTGGGTTGCTTTTGGTATCTCCGTTCGTGATATCATGATTGACAAAATTCATCATCAAATCTACTGATTCGGTAATCGACATTTGGTTCATCCTTTTCAAAAAGTACACAGGTTGCAGTTCCTTAATCAGTTATTTAAATATTTATTTTGTACCTCTTTACATTATTATTTTTACGAAAAATTCAAAAAATAATAAAATATGAATACAAATTAATATATCGCTTACCATGGTTTAGCTAGCCTTTTCTTGCACATTATTGCAATAGTAGTGATCTGTGATCAATCTTTTTTCCAAGAAATTTTTGGTAGACCATGAAAGATGTCATTTGCTATGCAAGCCACCTGTATCTTTTGTCATGAAAAGGGCATGATAGATGATTATTGATTAGGCATGTAAAGAAATATGGTGCAGATGGTTCATTTGTTTGGAATACTTTGTCTGCCACTCTTTTTCCTGTGAGTACGTAACTATCTTTTTTTCCTGTATAAAATCTAGGGAATATGTACGTAATAAGTAAACCAAACCAGTATAAATATTCCAATTTAATTGAGGCTTTGAAAAGATGATGATACAAATGCAACTACCGTATCCAAATTAATACCTTATTTTTTTTGTTTGTTATTAGTAGTATCTTTTTCCTGGTTGTTCTCTTGTCTCTATCACTTTCTGGTTAATCCATGGTTTCCTCCTGGTAACAATCTCAATTCATATAAAGTACTAATTGGACTCTAAAAACATGTGGAACCAAAAATATATTCCCTAGCTGCGCAATCCTTTTTCTTTGGAACCTTTAAGATGTTGTATAGTAAATTAAATAATCTAATACGGAAATTATTTTTTCCCAAATTTAATTCTTACTTAGGACCTTATCGTGGTTACCTGTGTTGGGGCAGCCTGGCCGCGAGATGAACCATACGCCAGAGTGGTTCTTTACGTGAGTTGTTGCCAGTCAAATTAAGATTGATATAGATAATAGATGAGCGATCTAGATGAACCGTGAAAGATATACCGGCAGTTTGATACACGTATATCTTGTTTGTTAGTTTTGATAGATTTTGCACGTGCATCTTGTTTATTTAAGAGATCGATTTCCTCTACTATATATTTTACTAATAGTTACCGTGAACATGACACGATGGGTTAGATTGACTAACGTGAACGTGATGGGTCATGCCGATATGATATTAATACAATAACTAAGTGAACCTAATTTGTAGGTTAATTTAATATTTTATTATTTATATTATCCTACGGGTGAACCTTTGAAAGGCGGATCAAGATCTTTTTTGTACGGGCAAAGTTTTTTTCTGTTTCTTTGGAATATAAAAACAATATATTTTATTTGCATAATGGTAGAGGTGGGTAATTTTCTCTAAAAACAAAATAGATCTAATGGTTATGTGAATTGATGGCTAGATGTTTCTGATTAATGTGAGAATTTCTAGCATTTATCTTTTTTCCTAGTGCGTCTGATGAGGATTAACGTGGAGACTTCATTGGGGCCTCCAATTAGTAATAGTAAGATTGCCCACCCGGATTTTGTTCACATTATGCGAACCATTCAATGTTTCTAGTTCATTTTATTTTCTTAAATAAAAAAAATATGGTTAACTTTCTTGTCTTCTCTATAAGGTCCTGTTTAGTTCCATCCAAAATCTAAAATCCTAAATCCTAACTATTTTGGATTTCAAAATCCATAATGTAAAATATTTCAGTGGACTGTTTAGTTCTAACCAAAATTTGGTTTATTTTGGATTCCAATGATGGAGATTGTGAGGATGACACACCAACCAATACAAAGATTCCCTTATTTTGGCCTATTGAGTCCAAAATCCAAAATAGAGAATGAACTACTTTTTGCCAAATATTTTAGATGATGTTTAGTTTCATTTTGCAAAATGAAGAGCCAAACCCCCAAAAAATTTTTGGATTCCATCGGGAACTAAACATGTCGACAATAATAATACTGTATGAAAAAATATACTTATTGGAATTCCCTAACTATTCATCTTCTCCGCACCTGGGCCTTGTTCAGCCGTCAAAAATGGTATGGGCCGGGCTTCTTTCAGTAGTATATACTTGTTAGTTTCTTTCATTTGGTCCCAACTTTATTTATATAATTCTAAAAAAACCTTTATTTATATACTGCAAGTGGGCCGATAGAAACGCAGTACGTAGGTGGCGACTATATGCACATTAATTAATTATAGTTAATATAATAAATTAATAAAAAAGTAGCTGTCCTTTGAACTTTGGTGTCCAATGCAGAGAGAAGCGGGCTTATACAACTGTCAGCACCGTGTACTAGCTAAGAGGTCGTGTATCAACTAGTGCTAGGTTCCAAACGGAGACGACAAAGTTCCATCCACACACAAATAATACAGAAAAAAAAGAGGCAAGAGGCAAAAAAACATCGAATTAGTCTACTTATTATATGGCTTATTAAATGAATTATTATACCAGAAAGAAGCGAGGAAAACAAATCAAATTCCTTTCCTTTCTCTATTTTTTTATTTTTATATTAACTGAAACTATTATTTTCTCTGTTGTTTTCTAATAAAAAAATATATAATTTACAGTACATTTTTTTTTGTGGCCATGGAAAGGAGAATAGTACTACTACGCGGTTTGGTCTCTCTTCTTCCTTGCTTTGCCTTAACACCCAAGTAGTCGTCTAATAAGTTTCAAAAAAAAAAAAAAAGTAGTCGTCTCCTAGTACTAGTACTAGTCTCCTCCCATTCCAATCCATTCCAGTTAGAGCGCGCTGCCAATCCCCGTCCATTCCATCAATTCGATCGGCTTCCCAACCCATGGCGACGGCGGCGGAGGTTCCCGTGGAGGCGCCGGTGAGTGCTGCTGCTGCATCCTCCCTCCCTCCCTCTCTGAACCCACTTCCGGTGGTCGGTGCCGCGCTGGATCCGGAGCGGGAGAGCGCGGGGCACCGCGAGTGCTAGCGCCCGTGAGATTTTTGTCTTCTACTACTACTCCTAGATAGATAGATAGACTAGGCTCAATCCCTCCTGCCCACCCACCCACCCCGAGTGCCTGCCTGGGCTGAGTTCCTTGCTGTCCTGCGGGAGAAGCTTGATGCAGCGAGCATGCTTCGCTGCCGATTCCGTGGGGCTAGGGTTTGTTTGGATCTGGGCGTGGTTGGGGACTTGGGGCCGTAGGTAGCTTGTTCGTATAGTCGCATGTGGAGACGATTCCCGTTCGCGAATCTCTGCGATCGACGCACTGTGCACACGCTCGCGTCGCGTGCTTGGCAAATCTGCATCATCGGGGGACTCATAGGTTAGGCGCCCAACGTTGTGTGGGATAGATCGAGAGGATTTCCTGCAAGTAGGCTTACTAGTATGCTAGAGTTTTCATCACCGTTGAATGATTTGTGACATGTTCTAGCGTTGCTTTGACTCTAGCAGCCTACCTATCAGCTTGTGCAATTGCCAAAACCAAAAGCATTCTGAGAAGATATATTAGGCCAGGTGCTGTGGGATAGACCCAGAGAATTGCTGCAAGTAGGCTCAGACCATACTTGTTGATACCGGTGAACGACTTGATACATGTTCTAAAGCTTCCTTTGACTGTCAGGTTCTACAATTGCAGAACAATCATTATGACAAGACACTAGGTCATTTGCCATTCACTTTGACCTGCATGGTATACGTGCCTTAAATTTGTACCATTTTAGTGGACTACCGTATACCTAATTGCCTATGCCTTTAGCAGTCCTTCATTGGGATTGATGGTGCCATCAGGCCGCCTGATGAAATAATTTCTAGCCATGTGGGGATAGCTATCTGCTACTCTGCTTATTTATTCTGTAATACCAGTAGACGCATGCACAAGTTTTAGCTGAATACTTGGATCCTCTCTGTGGTTTATACAGTTGTCAAAAAAAAAAAAAAATCAATGAGTGCTTTATGCGTCACAAGGGCTGATCTACTCGATGAACTTAGCCCATGAGCTTTAAAAGTGTTTCAATGGTACTGTAGTATTTAATAAGCTTGCTGCTATGATAGTTTTTTTTTTTTAGTTTTTAATGCTTCCCATCTGATTTTACATGTATGCGAATGAGAAAGTTCAAATTTAAGTTATGTCAGTCAACATGTCGAAGGAAGCAATATGCACTGATTTCTGCAATTGTCCCTTCCTTTGCTTCATAATATTCTTCAGTACTTCCATATTAATGTTCCATTTACTGCAGGTGAGGACAGTGAAGGTCACCAATGTATCTCTTAGTGCAACTGTGCAAGACATTAAGGAGTTCTTTTCCTTTTCAGGAGATATTGAACATGTGGAGATGCAGAGGTTAGTAAAACTTGTCCAACTAGGTCGCCCCTTCTCTTTTCATGTCCATACAAGCCTTTGATTGTCATCCTCATTAGCTTGCTTCTCTTTACTTTGGCAGTGGTGACGAGTGGTCTCAAGTTGCATATGTCACTTTCAAAGATGCACAAGGCGCAGAAACTGCACTTCTTCTTTCGGTCAGTACCTGTAGGCCTTAGTATGATTCAGTGGAGTTCTTACAATACTTCGCTCTATGATTTTTCACTACTGAGCTATAATTGATTACATAGCGCTACCAGTATAATTCATTTTTCACTGAAATGGAATGTTTGTGGATCTCTTTTAGCAGAATTTGCAAATTGCAAGGAATTTGCTGTCCTTGCAACATTGTGTTGTGTTCGTGCTCCTAGAAAAATAACATCAATGCAATTTTATGACTGTCACAGGTTGCCACAATAATTGATCTTTCTGTCATCATTGCACCTGCTCCAGAGAGTTCTTACAATACTTCACTCTATGATTTTTCACTACTGGGCTATAATTGATCACCATAGCGCTACTGCTATAATTGATTTTTCACTAAAATGGAGTGTTTGTAGATCGCTTTAGCTGAATTTGCAAATTGCAAGGAATTTGCTGTCCTTGCAACGTTGTGTTGTGTTCGTGCTCCTAGAAAATTAACATCAATGCAATTTTATATGACTGTCACAGGGTGCCACAATAGTTGATCTTTCTGTCATCATTGCACCTGCTCCAGAGTATCAGCCACCCCCTACTGCCACTGCTCCACCAATGGTATGACATGCCTGCTCTCCTTGTCTGCATTTAATTGCTTATGTGAGGTTGTATCCTGAATTGAACATGATACAATTATAAATATGTATTTTATATGTTGGGAAACTGAGTTTTTCTTTCATTTCGTCAACTCCACACCACTGTACTTTTGCTGTCTGTAGTGTCTTTGACATATATATCTGCTTCTGCACTCCAATTCAAGTCAGTAGGTCAGATGGATGTTTATCTCTGTTCTAGTTGTCGAGCACAAGCTGTGGTGTTTTTATTTACATTCCATCGGCGTGTTCTGTTCAGTAGTTTTGAAAGGACACCCTCTGAATGCCAACTATAATTCATTCAGCATGTCTAAGAATTAAGGTCCTTCGGCCAAGCATAATGGTAAATTGCATATGTTTATCAATCTGATTGACATCCAGTTACCTTTTTGCAAGTCTCACTTTTGAAAATTATATCATGTGATTTCCATGCACCAGTGACCAGAGCTTGTTTCATTATCTGTCCAGAATTGTATTCATGACATCAAAAGCCATTCCTTATTATAGTAGTCAGATATGAACTGCTCCAGTATGTCTTTTTTTTTTAAAAAAAAAATACGTCAGTAACTTGTACTGAACATTATATTCTGTTGTCAGAGTGGAACCAGAGTTGCAGTTGGCGGAGACAACACCGTAGTCCACAAGGCCGAGGATGTTGTCAGCACTATGCTTGCTAAGGGTTTCGTGCTAGGCAAAGACGCGGTTGGCAAGGCCAAATCGTTCGATGAGAAGCATGGCTTCACATCCACAGCAGGTGCTAAGGTGGCCTCCATTGACAAGAAGATTGGGCTGAGCGATAAGATCACCACAGGCACTTCCTTGGTCAGTGGAAAGGTGAAGGAGATGGACCAGAAGTTTCAGGTCTCTGACAAGACCAAGTTAGCATTTGCCGCCGCGGAGCAGAAGGTGAGCAGCGCTGGGTCTGCCATCATGAAGAACAGGTACGTCTTCACCAGCGCGTCGTGGGTCACTGGCGCATTCAACAAGGTCGCCAAGGCCGCCTCAGATGTCGGGACGATGACCAAGGAGAAGATGGCAGCTGAGGAGCAGACGAAGGGCTCCGGCCCGTCATCGGGGGGGCACTCGTACACGCCCATCCGATGATTCGTTGACTTGCTGTTATAAACAGTGTTGTATTGCATATTGGTGGATGTAAAACATAGATATATATAGAACAGATCATCAGGTCCTCTCACCACATGTTCATCGTTCCATATCCTGTTAAATTTCGTACCCTGGGGATTTGTTTCTGTAGGACAAGGAAGTACGGTGGTGATACCAATGTGTTGGTTTATACGAATCCATGTTCAGACTTTAGACTGCTTGTGGTTTGCATGAACATTTTTGTAGAAGTGGTGGGAAGTTACCCAAATAAAGTATGATGTTGCTCAATCAACATGCTATCGGCTGGCTGTGTGTGTGATCCCTATTTGCAATTATTTTGGATACATCTAGTTAAGAGTGCATTTCGTACCATAATATCCACAACCTCCAGATATATTGTAACTATTGAATCAGAATTGAACCGCAGCGGGGTCTGAAGTTTGATACTATCTGTGATTTTCGTTTGTATTTGTGTAGAGATTTGTAAGAGACGCACCCAACAAAGTCGTTGTAGTATAGTGGTGAGTATTCCCGCCTGTCACGCGGGTGACCCGGGTTCGATCCCCGGCAACGGCGATTTTTTTGTTTTATCAGCTTTTTTCTTCGTCAGTTTTACAATGGCGATTTTTTTTGGTTTTATTTAACAGCTTTTTTCTTTGTCATCAGTTTTACTACAGCCGTTCCGTCCCAGCTTCTCTGACATAGTGACATAACCTGCTTGGCCATAGAACAGAGCAGATAACTACTCACTCCAGCTCCAGTTCCAGAGAAGAGAAGAGGCTCAGATCACTACCACCACTCAGAGTCACAGTCACCGTCTATGTCCATGCGTCTCACTCAGGTCAAGATCACCACAAAAACATCCCTTGCCAAGCTACACAAATGGCATCAGCAGACACTGGTGACTGCTGCTGCAAGCCACAAACTTTGGCATTTTGCCTTGTCCGAACCAGCAATCACCATGTGTGTGTAGTTTCGTCCACTTCTTCTCCATTGGCCTAACCTACGCTGCTGGCCATCAACAAGGTACTACAGCTCCAGCAGCAGCGTTTCAGGCTCCTAGCTGTGCTCCCCCAGTAGGAATCATCAGCCCCTGTTGCTAGTCACTCTGCATTCATGGATGGGCGT
This sequence comes from Microstegium vimineum, assembly GCA_022036555.1. NCBI lineage: Eukaryota > Viridiplantae > Streptophyta > Magnoliopsida > Poales > Poaceae > Microstegium > Microstegium vimineum. The sequence goes on along the minus strand of CM039126.1, from coordinate 926,000 downwards.
GTCGCTGTCATGCTCACTGCTCATGGCTTTTCCATGCTTCTCAGCTATGCCTTTGACTTCATCACAGGCTGCTCCTCTGATCCTCTCCCAAGATTATACTATATTCTTTCGTGAGTAATATCAACCCCCCCCCTCCCCCCCCCCCCCCCCACACACACACCCAAAAAAAAAATGAGTAGGATTGCATGGTCTCAACTGAGTTATAGCCTAAAAAAAAGGTCTGAACTCTGAAGCCACATTGTTCATTGGACAAAGTTCAGTTATGTTTTCATTTTTTTTCTCAAGTCAATCATGGCTCTTGTTAGTTCCATGCCTCCTATTGGTATGACTTGTGATCGATAGTTTCCTGCCCATCATCTGCCGTGTACACGGATTGTGCACGCTGAACTACTCACAGGTTACATAAATAACAAATTTAGTTAACTAACTAAGCGTCAGCTTCGGCGTGTAACAGCCTCCCGGTTACTTGGACTTGTACCAAGGAAGGAGGCAAAGTCATCGGCGACAAAACCACAGTAGGTAATATATATATTTGTAAATGTTTGGTCAGACAACTGTGGACAGGAGGTTAGGTAAATTAGGTTACTACCTGCTGCCTGGATTTGGGGGTTAACCTCTATGTGTAGTCCCTTGGAGTGTTAGCTCAGATGAGTTTAGCAAACAACCATTTATAGAACAATGATCCTGTACTTACAAGCCACAAGCATCTCACTACAACACATGTACAAGACAACAAGACAACTGAAAGAGTACTGTTCTGTGCCTGATCGAGAAAAAAGAAAGAAAGAGTACTGTTCTGCAGATGATTAGACCCATATACCCTGAAAAAAATGAGCAAGTTGCATATAAGTATCTTCAGATGTTGTACAGGAGCATTTCAGGTCCACACTGTTGCTACTTGCTAGTAGTAGGAGTATGGAATAGTAGAATCAGGCAGCTTGTACCTGTTTTCAGGAACAGACACAGACACAGAGGTTCAGGATTCAAACAGTTTCCTACAGCAGACTGAAACTGATGAATTCCCTGTGCTACTAGTATTTCTAAACAACTATTGCTGGCAGTAGGACCGACATGCTCCGAGACAAACTAGTTGACGAATTGTCAACCTCGCCACAACAGTTCTTGCTTCATCTGCACGCACAAGCATCAAAGTTGACTTGGCATGCATGAACTGAAACCTGCATCACTCAATCAAGGACAGTTAGGCCTACAAATCATCTACAACGATCAAGTTTTGGTTTTTTACCACAATTGCTGAATGAAGTACGTACGTCTCTCTGTCCATCAGAGAAAATTCGCAGCGGCACAGTTGTGTTGTGTGTCCATCTGATCATCTCGCTGTCCATTCCATCAGAGGGAACCTGCTCCACGAAAAATATTCCGATGAACATTGCTATCTGGTGATGCATGTAAATAAAACTGGGGATGAGAAATCCAAACCTAGTACGCAAAATCTAAGCCGTTTTGGATAATAGTATTCTGCTGACGATTTTACAGTCTTATCCTCTTATTAGCATTTGTATGAACATGGACCAACCAACCATCATCACGCCCTGGTAAAGGACTAAAGGTGATGTCAACAGATGCATGCACCCATGCAACAAAGCCCGGCTTATCCTAACTACCTAATATAGATTATGTGACAAATTGTAGTAATTTTGTAAATACTAAGATTACAGAAAGTTTCAGATCACAGCACTTGTCGGTTTATTTCTACACCGTGACACCATGGAGATCAGACTCTGCATTGGAAGTTGAACATCTGAAGAGGAAATGAACTGCATCTGCCCTTATATACAGTCATTTGCTCTTATTTATGCAGTTATCTGTTCAGCAAGAACCTCATCTAATCCGAATCAAATAATGCATCTTGATTAAGTTACCTAGCTGTAACCCAAGATATCTTCTTTCGAAGGGAAAGGGAAGCATATAGACCGTGATAGTGACTGTACTCTATCCCAATAACAGTGTAATTCTAGATTTGAACCAAACCAACTTTTTTAAAAACTCTGATTAAGTTCATAAAAATAATATCAATATTGATGTCTCTAAATAAGTTTGATACGAAAATATATTCCATGATTAATCTAACAATATTTATTCAGTATCATAAATGTTAGCAATTTTTTAATTTATAAATTCAGTGAAACTTAATATAATTTTTACTCCCAAAAAACGATAATTGCACTCTTTTATGGATGGAGGGCGTATACATTTTACTAATACATGATGACACATATTGACATCTGATCTGCTTCCCACTAAAGAAGCAAAATGTTCATTCGTATGTAACTGATGATGTCAACACGAAAAACACATCAATACCGAATCGAAGCAGGGAATTGGGTCTCCAACAGTCTTTGTTGACTGGCTCCTATTATCATATCCTACCGATGGCTTTCTATACACGTCTGCAATAGAACAGTATTGTTTCATCAAACTGTACGTCCTTCAAGTAATTAAACAATAGAACATATATAATTGATCGATCGATGCCCTAATTGTGATTAAGAGAGGACAATTACGCTCTGATTGGGATTGTTTATCATGTAATTAACATGCGTGTATAGCGATACACGTGAAGCGCGGATTGATAACATACAGAAGCCACACCAACTTGCAACAAACTAGCAGCTACAGGTTGCCTAACGGTGACATGTGGTGGACAATTGGATCATGTAAGATCTGGTGCCTTTTCTTTATCAGATTCTGTTTACTAACTACTACGATATAACATATATACTCATCAAGTTGCAGTTAACTAATGTGTCTCCCTGTTGGTCCATCATATGGAAGATTTGAGAAGTCACTTTATATATACTATTACAGTTGGAACTAGACTAGGTTAAGAGACTCATTAAGTTAACTAGCCCCTAACGCTGCGCAACTGTTCATCCTCTTGCATAGTATTTCCATTACTTGACTTAACCGTTTGGAAATATGGTCAGCTGTTTGTGCCAGATAATCATCAGTTAAGGAGTAGTCATAATAAACACCATTTCTTAATTCCTGAAAAGCTTCATATGTAACCAAGTAAACCTAAATCCAAAGAACTTTTTATTTATTTATGTTTCTGTGTACTTTTGGCTATGATTAGAAACCAGAAAAAATAATATTCCCAATGATGGACCAGAAAAGAACACCCAAAGATAGGAAGTGCCAGTGGTGTATGATTAGAAAGCTCTTCTGTCACATTTTCAATATTGTTGCTTCCTGTGATGCACATTAATGATGAGCTGAAAACTATTGTTTCATTGATGAACCTAGGGTAGTACAAGCTGTCAATATCGATTTTTTCTTATGGGAACAAGTTACCCTTCTGTTAGAAACTGAGACTGCCAAGCTCTTCTCAAACACAAAACTACATAAATAAGAGAAGTTTAATTTACAATAGAGATCTAACGAAATGGACATATTGCATTTTCTGCATTCTTTTTTCTGATTAGTAGAAACATAGCTTGTAGGTACTAAGATATATAACATTGTGTAGGATTTGTCATTATCTTAGAAGGTTTCAGTTGGTGCAAAATGGTATATATAGACTCTCTATATACTAATAGTACATACTTGTATAACATGGATCCGCGACACAAAGTTGCTAACAGTTATACGCTAGCTTCCGTCGTGATGATATACTAGTTAAAGCAAGGTAACTATTGGTGTCTTTTGTCATATATCTGGGTCACTAGCTAGGTACTTATATATATCTAATTCTGCTGTAGCATGCTTGCCAATTCATCCATGAGCTGGATTACTTGCTGAAGCTACCAAAAATAAAAGACATTCTTTTGGTCTGTCACATCTAATATCGTTATTAAAAATTGGTAAATAGCGCATAGCTATAATGAAGGTAATTAGGTGTTGAAGTAGTATCTCTCGTTTCTTTTTCAAACAAGGGAAGCGTTCACTTCTTTCTTCAAAAAGCCACAGGTCCTCCCATCCATCTTTTTACAGAAATACTAGCACTGAGTACCTTCTTCCAATCCCGGCCAACATGATTGCAAACACATTCACGAATGCCCCGGTGCATAACTAGTTTGCAATCTCAATTTGGTAGTCGCTCATGCCAAATCATGTTACATATATAGTTTGGATAAACCGGGAGGGCCATCATTCAAATCATGTAGTTGAAGCCAAGCCAAGCCAATTACGCTGCTTCTTGCAGAAATGGCAATCGAAATCAGGACAGATATGCTCCCAGTTTATATTAACTAATGTATAGGTCTTCTTAACCACTGGCGGAGCCAGACTTGGAAACAAGAGGGGGCCATCAGTACTAATTTCTTATTTAATACACATAATTATTAATTTTAATCAATAATTTAATAGCTGCTTAGTGGAGTTTTCAGTTAGTAAGGAGGGGCCATGGCCCTCTTTGGCCTACATGTAGCTCCGCTAGTGTTCTTAACAGTTATGGTCGTAATGACAATGATCCATTACAAGAGAGACGAGATCTATATATATACTGAAACCTTGGCTGCTGGATGCAATCTGAAACTTCTAGACATGTATGCATAATGCATTCTCATCCACCCACCATAACTGTTTTGCAACCACATTGCATTGGTTGGCTGGTGGTGATGAAGTCATTTATATATATATATATATATATATATATATATATATATATATATATATATATATAAAAGAGGAGGAGGAATCGTATTGGACGCAAGTGTCTCCTCCAGTAATATATATATATTATTATCATCTGATTTAGTTAGGCTCTAAATATGTTAATTTGTGCAAGGTGAATCTGTATCTAATCCGTACTTGCTTGCATAATAATACGCTGTTAGATTTTCTTTGTACTTTGGACCTCAATCTACTTGTGGTTTAATTAGTAATGTGTTCAGCTAGCACACTTATATATCCAAGTGTATATTGCATTGGCTAGCTGGTTAGTTTGATCAGGACATTCAGGACAAGTTTAGCTGGCTGATGCATGCAAGATGCATGTTGGATTGAGATGTATGGCTAGCTAGCTCTATATATATATATGTAGCTAACCAACTGAAATTTGCATTCTATTTCTCTTCTCCTTGCAGTTCAGACATGAATTCAAAAGCTCTGGCATTGCTTTGTGATGAGCGTCCATTCTTATTAGTCATCAAGGATGACAACAGCAGCATACTATAGGTGCATGGTAGAGATGAAGCTTCCTACATATATTATTATTATACACATGTACTAATTCAAACCTCAAAGTATTCAATTTTACCGCTCCACATATCGCCTAGTGTATTTGGTGAAACATTAACCAATTAACTGTGTTCTTCAGTTCGACCAATTTCTAGCCGTCGACCTGCAGGTTTAACATAAAAAAAAAAACGGCAAAAAAAACTAGAAAACGGTAAGGGCCTGTTTGAAACACAGAAATTTCACATAAATTGCGCAAGATTTTCACAGGAAATAGTTTATTTTTATAGGAAAAACGCAAAAATGGAGAATTTTTTCCACATTCCAAACAGGGCTAAATACTCCCTCAGCTCCAAAATACATTAATTCTTAGAATCACTCTAAGTCAAATCATCTTATTAAATTCAATCAACTTTATATGAAATTAAAGGGTAACAAAATGAATGACACACCAATTAATTATGTATATTACAAAAGTATGATGTATCTAGTGATACTAATATGGTAACATAAATATTTGTGCTCTTTTCTAGCTAGCTATATAAACTTATTAGTCAAACCTAAAATTATTTGATTTAGGATGACGATAACTTTAAAAATTGATTTAATTTGGGACGAAAGGAGTATATGATATCGGCAGAGAGAGCAGTCCCTCAAGCATTGTGATGTGCAGCTAAAAAACACCAGTGTACACTGCAGTGTTTGATATGGACAGAAATGGTTGCAATAATTAATGAAGAGATACCTGAAATGAATAGTACCTACTAATCATATTGTTGAACATATACATCACTATCCTGCAATCAATGTCCTGAGTACCACACATATTCTCCCTTATTTCTTATATATATATATATATATATATATATATATATATATATATATATATATATATATATATGCCTGCATTATACAGTGATGTAGTCACTACTACAGAAACGGTAAACAGTGCCGGTTCAAAACCCCCTTCAGTGGCGGTTTTTGAACCGGCACTGGCAATTCGGCAGTGATGAGCTCATGCCATCACTGCCGGTTATGCCAAACCGGTAGTGATGGCTCAAGCATCAGTGTCGGTTCGTGTTACCAACCGGCAGTGATGTTTGAGTCATCACTGCCGGTTTGTAACACCAACCGACAGTGATGCTTGAGCAATCACTGCCGGTTTGGCACCCCAACCGACAGTGAATGTAGAATATCACTGCTGGTTCTAAGTGATCCGACAGTGATTTAATTTTTGTAATTTATATTTATTACAGAAATCATCAACATTATATTACAGAAACCATCAACATTATATTACAGAAACCATCAACATTTATATTGCAGAAATTCATAGATGTGTCTTAAACTTATTGTACATTACAATAGTTCAACGATTTAGTACTACCAAATCGGAGAAGTGTAAGTCACATATCTTGTAACCAATAATCTCATCGATGAACAACAACGTATTAAATAGTACACTCTTTGTTGCTTCACACTTACGAGCACATGGTGTACTAACTACGTTTAAACGGTGGTCGAGTAGTTGGTGGGTTTCCCTTCTTAGTCGCAACCAACTTTGCTTGAAATCCTGCAGTAGTTAGTGTTGGCTCTTCATCAGCATATTACCAGTCATAACCCAATGCATCCATTACTTGGTTCAGAATGGCTTCAAAACTACACCCTGCGTAGGTCATGTCATACTCCTCTACCTATAAGTATAGGGTTAATTATGAGAGAAATATTGACAACATATAACAACAAATCTAGGTATAAGTTATGAGTCTTAAACTTACCTTTGGCGAGTTCTGAGCCATTCGTGCACATAAACCCCGAATATCAGGATACATGTTGCGATTAATAGCTTCAATCTTCACCGAAGACAGAGTAGGAAGTGTGATCTCATTTCTTGAGAGTGTGACAACACAAGCATGGACGACATACTTAATAGCAACACAACGCTGGCTTGTCTGTATTCCCACCTCTGAGATTTGTAACACATTGCGCCCGCCAACACCACCGCGGTCACGACCACTAACACAACCACGACCACGACCATGACCCATCCTAACGGCAATTGAAAATGAAATACAACATTGGAGTTCTGGACCATTGTTTACATGATTAATCTCAACATCCACATTGTCAACCCCAAAATAGGCGAGTGTTGATTTAAGCCAAACAACTGGATCAATCATCTACATTACATATAAGACATGTTAATTAATAACTTGGATGATCTAGTCGTACATATGAAACATATTTTGACTAACTTACTATCTTTGAAAAATCCCGTGGGGCTACCGGGAATACCGGATCAAAACCCATCCAAGTACAATAACCATTCCAACCAATTTCCTCCGGTGGTGGGAGATTACGACGTCTAGCCATCTATATATTAAATCACATATACTCAGATTATATTTCATCTATCTATCTCTACCTATGTATCTATATCTATATTAAATTTCATATCACATATCAAATCACATATCACATATCACATATCAAATAAGTGGCCAAAGAGTTTACAAGCATACCATATATCATGAAATAAAGACATGGCATATATATGATTGTATCTCTCTAACTCTCTATCTCTCTATCTCTATCACTATCACTATCACTATCACTATCTATATGTGCCATGGCATATATATAAGCATTTGAATCAAGCATGAAGAGTGATTGCTATCTTTCTCTCTATCCTTTGCCACCTATCTATCTATCTATCTATCTATCTATCTATCTATCTTTCTTTCTTTCTTTCTATAAGCATTTGAATCAAGCATGAAGAGTGATTGCTATATTTTTCTCTGTCTCCCTCCTTCGTCTCCTCTATCTCCATGTCCAGCAAGACACTCCCACCTAGGCATTTCGTCGAACACCTCTAGTGCGTGCAAATAGAGCTCACCGTGTGGAGAAGATTTGGCCGGATTCCGTGCTCCTACAACGTCGTGGACGTAGGTCCTTCCGGCGGCGTGGAGCTCCTGCGGCATGGAGCTTGAAGATGCCGATGGCGTGTGCTCCTGCGGCGTGGCAGCGAGCTCCTGCGGCGACGACGTCGTGGGCGGCGAACGCCGAAGCAGGAACCTTGTGGCGTGGCGGCAAGCTCCTGCTGGAGCGGCGGTGAGCTCGAGCGGCGGCGGCCTGGAGCGCCGGCGGGCTGGAACAGCGGCGGGGAGCTCCTGTTGCGGCGGCGGCGACGGGGAGCACCTGCTGGAGCGGCGTCGAGCGCTATCTGAAATGGCTAAGTGTGGAATGGACGCGAGTCTGAAAATTTCAGACCGCGCTCATTCCTTATAGTCGGCCTCATCACTGCCGGTTCTAGCCACGAACCGGCAGTGAAATTCCTCATCACTGCCGGTTGGTGACTTGAACCGGCAGTGATAGGGCCGAGAAGCATCACTGCCGGTTCAAGCCACGAACCGGCAGTGATAAGGAATTTCACTGCCGGTTCAGCCCCTGCACCCAATAATTGGGGCCCTGTCAGAGGAAGAACCGGCAGTGAAGAGGCATCACTGCCGGCCCAAACAAAACCGGCAGTGATGGGCCGACAGTAATTGCAGTCTTTTGATGGGTACATGCACTCGATGAAGATTGTGACCAAAATATTCCTTTTTGTTTGTGGTTTTGTGGCCACTGCTTACAACCAAACCGGTATGCATGTACACAAGGATACTAGGACCACAGGGTCATTTCCAGTAGTCGTTGCACAACTAATCTTCTCAGCAATGCTTTATTATTGTCCTAATTAATCTAGCTGTCACATTTCATATGCATGCGTGCATGCTATTGTGAAAGAGTACAATGGTTAATACTACTTAATGGTTCACAGCTTTTGTCCTGGCCAGTGTATATATAAATTTCCATTGTTCAAAACTGAGACCACACATGTACTACTGTGTGTATATATATTCATATTCATGTGGGGAAAAAATTGGAGGGCCGGCCACGTTTGCAGATCCTAGAAATTAATAGTGCTAACGCACGAGATGACATACTTGTCCATTGTTTTAATGATATATAAGCTGTACGTACAGTGTCTAATCAGCTACGTGACAGGAGGCAACAACATAATGTAAATAATATATATGAGAGTAAATAAGGTAAAGAACATTATATATAATGTAAAAGCTAATTTTGCAAGGTTATTAAGGAGTTCTTCTTACTCTCGCTACAACATTCAAAGGTGATTATATATTTATATTGTAAGATGAAACAGAGTGAATTGAAGGTATATCTGGTTGGTACTCTGTTGAAATTTATAAGGAGGACGAATTCATCTACATATCTAGATATTGAGTCATGCATTTACTCTTTCAATCCCAGAATAAATGATCCTTTAGCTACGAGGGCGTGTTTGATTCTTGCTGTCGCACCCCATCACTAACATATGGCTGCCACTGCACACCTTTTTGACATGACTGCTTGGTATCCGTAAATCAGAGAGCTTGCCGCAAACAAAAGATGTTAATAATAAGCATAGGCCAGCCACCGCTTTTTCAGCTAGGTGGAGTAGAAATTCTTGCCACAAGTGTGGTGCTCAATTTTGGGCGCTGCATGCACCTTCGGCGCCACCACAGTTGTGGTGTGACGAACTAAAGCCAGAAAACAAACACGCTTTGGATTTAGATTCTAGATAAATATTTTATTTATATTCATAGCTAGAATTTCATCTAATTTGAGACGAAGGGACACGTATCATTAATTTGTCCACAATATACACGACTAGAGAATAGGCCTTTGATCGATGTCTAAAATGATCTTTAGTCTCGGAAAATTTTGCATCCGGGACTAATAGTTCTTAAGTCCCGGTTGGTAGTAACCCCAACCGAGGCTAAAAAGTCTACTTTAGTCTTCGTTGAAAATACCAACCGGGACTAAAGATAAACCCTTTAGTCCTGGTTGGTGGTGTTACGAACTGGGACTAAAGGTCCCTCGATGTGTGGGTTTAAAAGGGAAGAGTCTCATCTATTGACATATAAGTTGAGTACGTGGGGTGGTTGGTGCGCGTGAGGCAGTGTGGGAGGTCCAAGGCATGGGCACAAGTAAGTGGGAGACTTTTTTTCTTTGACTGGAAGGGACCTCCAACCGGGACTAAAGGAAAATACCTTATTAGTCCCAGATTTCTAGTCCCGATTGAGAAAACCGAGACTAAAAAACCATTTTGACTGAGACTAAAGTTGTTTCTGTAGCAGTGATACGTGAACCCCGTTTGAAACCCACATTAATAACAATGAATCTAAAAGTCAAATTGCCATGTGTTGTGGGCCACAGTATACAATATGGCTAGAATGTTCACTAGCTCATATATATATATATAATATATATATATGTATGTATGTAATGCACACACACATCTGAGCCATGCAAAACAACTACTAATAATAAGCAATCAAGACACCCATATGAGTATATGACCAAGATGTTGCAAGTCAGCCCTGCACATACATATGTATGCGAAATATAAAAGCTTGGGTGCTAGTCAATCTGCAGGTCATCATCATCGATCGATCACTTTGGACGACAAAGCAGCTAAGCAGCTAGCAGATAATGAGATAATACCAGCAAGATAGAAGGGCCAATGGTGAGCACACAATCCAGGGGTCGATCAGGTGGGCCCCACTTGCATTCATGGGGTCTAATACTGCAGGTCAGGTGGGTCCGGCTTTGGGGTGTGTCGTCCGGTCGTATCAAGGTGAGGTGACCAACCTAAAATTGCGTTTGCGTGCGTGTGACACTACACACAACTAACATAACAACGCACACACGCTAATAATTACTCTTAAGAGGGAACAGGCAGGTAGTTTCTTGTTCCGTGCTCTTAATTTGCTCCTCCATCGGCATGTGTCAGGTCAGGTCGCATGAAACCTAAATCTCCTCTGCCCTTGCACACGTGCCAACCCCTGCTTCCATCCATCCTTCACTGCTCACTTCATATACTCACTGCATGCAGTGCATACTAATATGTTGTATTATGATGATATGACATCATCATCACAAACATACTGCATATACAACGTAGATCTAGAATTTTTAGATGTAAAGTACTGTATGTAACTATTGTCTAATCATATGGAGTAACTAGGTTTGAAAGATTTCTCTCAGAAATTATGGATAAACTGTATAATTAATTATATTTTTTAACCTATATTTAATAATCTATGGATGCGTTCAAAGATTTAATGTGATAGGAATATGATTGGAATTTGGTAAAATTTTGGAATTTTAAAGGGAACTAAACACAGAGATTCTACACAAGGCCTAACTATATATATATTGGGAATTGGGAAGCTAATAAGGAAGCTTCTCGTATATTCAATTAAATTTTAGGAGAATTTGTATGATTATATATATACACACACAACTAGGCCACAGCAGGCTGTTATTACATGCATACGTACGTATGATATGTGTAAGCAGTGAGGACACGACGCCACTTGCATTGTGTGCTGTGCTGTGGTGCTACTTTATTAAACTAATAAAGTAGGAGTGTGTACGGAGCATATATAACAAACACAAGGAAACAGTAGCATATCTAACTGATGATGATGATGATGAGAAACTAACTAGTACTACATGCTTAATAAGCAACAACAAAGCCTGATCATCTGATGAGAAACAGCACAGTCTGCATGCATCGCATTGGCCATTAACGACGACGTCTTAGACTATTGCAACCTCTTTATCTCTCTGAGGTCAGCACACAGAAAGAGAGAGGGACTTATAGCTAGACTAGAGAGAGAAGTCAGAGAGAGGAAGCTGCGACGTCTCCTGCACACAAGCTAAGCAGCAAAGACTTGCTTTTGGCCAGCCGGCCGGCACCACCTATGCAGTAGTAGCTTCCTTGCTCAGCAGCCATGCATATGTGTATGTGTATGTGCAGATGCAGATGCAGGCACTACTCCTATGCACGCCACCTCCTAGCCTAGCTTGCTGCTGATAGATAGATAAACCTCTATAAAACCCCCTCTCTCTGCCTGCCATCCACCCCCAACGAACCCCACACAGACCCTTCTCCTTCGTTGCATTGCTTCCTCTCTCTACTCTCTTCTCTCTCTCTATACAACAATGGGGAGGTCACCGTGCTGCGACCAGGACGCGGGCGTGAAGAAAGGCCCATGGACACCAGAGGAAGACAAGCTACTGGTCGACTACATCAACGAGAACGGGAACGGGAGCTGGCGCCGTCTCCCAAAACTCGCCGGGCTGAACCGCTGCGGCAAGAGCTGCCGTCTCCGGGTGGACAAACTACCTCCGTCCGGACATAAAGCGGGGGCGGTTCACCGACGACGAGGAGAAGCTCATCATCCACCTCCACTCCCTCCTCGGCAACAAGTGGTCTTCCATCGCCACCAAGCTCCCTGGCCGTACCGACAACGAGATCAAGAACTACTGGAACACCCACCTCCGCAAGAAGCTTCTCGGGATGGGGATTGACCCTGTCACGCACCAGCGTCGCACTGATCTTAACCTCCTCGCCGCCGGTGGATTCTCCAACCTCCTCGCCGCTGCCAACCTCGCCACCGCCGCCGCTGGTGGTGGTCACGGTGGTCCAGGTGGAGCTGGTGGTGGTGGTGGTGGTCCACTCGGCGCCGCCGCTCAGCATGCGAACTGGGACATCAACGCGCTCAGGCTCCAGGCTGACGCCGCCAAGTACCAGCTCCTCGAAGGCCTCGTCCGCGTCCTCACCGCCCCTGCAACGCCCACCGTCGACCTCATGACGCTCCTCTCCGCCGCCAATGGAGGAGGGGCGGCGGTCGTCAGCGGTGGCCACCACCAGCTGCTCAGCGGCGTCGACCACCACCAGAGCAGCGCCAGCAGGGTCGTCGTCCAGCAGCAGTACGACGGCATGCTCAGCCTGCCGGCGTTGACCACCGTGCCGACGGCCGTCACGCAGGGCATGTCGTCGTCCATGTCCTCCGCCTACTCCCTCTCCGGGCTCCTCAACAGCTTCGGCACGACGACGGCCGCTCTCGCCGGGGACGGGCTCAGCTCCACGGAGCTCGGCCACAGCGGGGCAACCACCGGGAGCAACGTGACTGCCGCTGCGATGCCGCCACCTTTGGCGCCGGCCGCCGACGGGTGTAATGCCGGCAACGGCGTCGGCACGTCGTCGACCCCATCCCCGTGCGAGGAGACGCCGGCCTCCAGCCCGTTCGACGGCCTCGACAGCCTCACCTTGGATTTTGACCCCAGCAGCGACAGTTGGAGAGAATTGCTAGAGTGAGTATACCTATAGCACTAGCATACCGTGCCATGCATCAACTTTATTACGTATTTGCTTATGCTTATATATATTTATCCTGATTAATGTACTTTCTAGCTAGCTAGGATTCAAAAAAAGAAAACTTTAGCTTACTAGATAACATGTACTCCCTCCATCCTAAATTGTAAGTCATTCCAAAAATCTTGGAGAGTCAAAGCATGTCAAGTTTGACCAAGAATTATAGACAAAACTATAAAGATTTATAACATCAAATATGTATACTATGAAAATATAATTGATAACGAATCTAATGATACTTATTTGGCATCATAAATATTATTATATTATTATATAAATTTGGTCAAACTTGAGAAACTTTGACTCTCCAAGATTTTTGGAATGACTTACAATTTGGGATGGAGAGGGTAATATATATATCCTGATTAAATTTTCTAGCTACAAGTATGTATGCATGTAAATATGGATAGTAGCTAGCTAGGAATAGGGATCCAAAAAAAAACCCTAGCTTAGTTAATAGTAACATGTATATATATAGTATGTATTGTCTTATTATATATTGCCTCCCTGATCTCACCATGCATTTTCCTTTTGTTTGTTTTTTGGTGCATCTGCAGGCAAATGTCATGGTTGAACAACCCCAATGATCAGCTGTGAGAAGAAATGACACATATCTTTCAAATGTATAGGAGCCAGCTGAAGAACTGATGAAAAGTTGAAAAGATGGATTGATATATTATGGAGAAACCGTTGCTTTGCGTTGCATCGGTTGTTGCACACTTCTTTGAAGATGTGAAGTTTGTCTGTTGATAGGATAAAAGGTGGTTTGGCCCACTTTATTTTAGCTATGTACAAAGAACCAACGACAAAAATACATATATACATGCATATATGCTCACCTAAACGATTTCAATTTGTTTTTTAGTTTTTTGCTTTTTTTTTGGCCTTTGCAAGGAGGGCACACACACATATATACTTGTAATGATTAGCTTGTGACATATATAAACTAAACGAGGTTTTCTTTTCCACACACCCAAGTGAGTGTTTCATGTGTTATATATGTGTTGACACGCCATTTGCTACTAGCTAGTGTTACTTGCGAATTCAATCTATATATGTTGAGGTCGTGACAATGTTTGACAAAAACTAGGTGCTAATTAGTTAGTAATTAATTGGCTGTCTCTATAATTCTACTGTAGGTGTCCTTTCCAAATTGACTCTTTTGTTCCATTATACTGGAGATGGACCATGTCAATCAGCTTATATGTATATATGCTGTATATATCCGTGATAAAGACTACATATAAATGTCTACGTACTGAAATTGACAGTCCAACCTAATACTAATTATACCATTTTTGGAATGTTAATTGTCTAAAATATAAGGACGACGTACGACGACATATGTACTAGACAGAGAACAAGTGAACCAGTTTAACAGCAGTACTTTATTTTCTTTTGCGATTACTAGGAAAATAGCAGTGCTTTATTCGGAGAGTTAACAGCAACATACACAGCAACGTGAAGTTTTTTTGTTGTCATCACTAAGTATACTCCCTCCATTTTAAATTACATACCATGCATATTATAGTTGTGCTCCAAGTCAAACAATTCTATCTTTCACTATCAATTTTAAGAAATCCATGTACTTTAATTTCTATATATATATATATATATATATATATATATATATATATATATATATATATATATATATATATATATAAATCCTGTGCTAGGCTCAGAGTGAACAAGCCAACCAGAGTAGGAGCCGTGAACGAGAGCTGAGCAAGCGAGCCAGGCAGGCATCCACCGGCGCTTGATACGCGTGCGTTGATTACTTTCCTCTGCCACGCGTCGGAGATCCAAGGCAGGGGCGCATCGCGGGGTCAATGAGCCCCGGGCTCACCCAATTTTTTTCCTTCAGATAGCCCTCCCGGCCTCCCCTATGCTGTGTGGACGCCATGCATGCATGCATATGTGTATAGTATAGCTAGGTTCTTCCCTGCTTCTTTTCCTGATTCTTGAGTCTTTTCAAAACGAGGTTACTTGTTTGAGTAGAATTGACTAGCATGCAGACACATCACTAACCAGGGTAGATAACATGCAATAAACGGTATAAGATTAAAAAAATAGTTAGTTGAGGTTGGAGAAGGACGTCCCGGATAGCTAGCTTGTCTCAGTGGAGAAACTACGTGATGAGAAAGTTACTAAGTAAAGTTTGTCTTTGAGGGCATATATCTTGGCATTGTGGTCCATACGATTTATATTGAGATGTACGCACAACAGTAAAATAATAATATTATATTATCTCTTCTGTTGTGTACATATCTTAATATGAATCATGTAGACTACAATGCGGGGGCATGTACCCTCAGGGCAGAAAAACTGCTTCCCACAATAGTACACTATATTTAATTACCCCCCTATAACGTTCTAGAACTCCAGGCTGCATGCTTGATTTTTACTGACCGTCCGGCGGCTGAAATAAGCTAGCTAGCTAGGTAGGTTAATAGTACATGTGGCACTCATCATCTATCATTTGACCAAACCCATATATATGTATATAATTAGGTTAGCTAATGTGCAAGTTGTTCCATGTTAATTAAATTCAAAATTTATAGATGAATATAATAACTTAATTATGTCTCTGTTCGAATTTAAAGATATGCATGCATGCATGCTTTTTGAACAAAGTATACGGAAAGCAAGCAAAAAAGAACTAAAAAGGAGAGCGCCATGCACATGCATGTCTCCGATATGCCTGGGGTATTTTGTTTGCTTGTGCATGGATTCTTCTTGTACAGATTCGTTTGGAATGAGAAAACTCGAAGTGGAATATCATCATCAGCTTAGCTATATGAGTGTACTTTTAGTTAAAACGGCAGCAGCTAACTGTATAGCGATGGCTAGTAGCTCCATCCATCAAATCCGGTCCGAAAGAACGAAAGAAAGGAAGAAGAAGAAAGAAAAAAAACAAAGAGAGACAGGAAAAAAACTTGACGATGATATGTTATTTTCTGTGCCCCAGCTGGGAGAGAAGTCGTAGAATTAGTTAGCAGTAGGTAGGCCTCATTTCCCCACACCACAAGTCATTGACTGTCCTGCATCCATCTCTGCACTTGCACTTGCATTTGCATTTGCGATGCGACTCTTCTTTTCTTTGTCAAAATAAAGCATCCTTGGAATCCCCTTTTAGCAGCTGTGGCCTTGCATGCCTATGCAATCCGTTTAATCATCATGACACCAAATTAAAGCAGCTTGTTGCAATCTGAAGGCTGAAGCTGCTTCGTCACAAGTACAGCAGCTAAACCTACTGGCCGGCCCTTCAATTCAGTTCGGTTGATGAGCTTATTAGTTAGCCTTTTTTTATTCAGAGAAATTTAACAACTAACTAATAACAAATGCCTGCAGAAAAAAGTTAACTTTTTGGTAATATATATCCTCACCTGAATTTTGTTAAGAAAGTTGAGTCGTCACCATATATATATACCCTGGCCCAAAACTGCATGTAAATGTAGTACTGTTCTCTGGATATTTCCAATTGCAGAGATTGATGGATCAGTTGTGCTGAAAATTTACTACTGATATTGTTCACTATTCGTATGTGTCATGATAGATAGATGTGTCAAGAAAATAAATTTCCCTCTCGCTGTCTAATTAATAATCATGTCATACTTTGACATATGTCATCAGGGACAAACAGACCACATACGTTTAATTGTTGAACGGCTAGAGGCCTAGAGCGCTCAGGTTCCGTCTGATGTTTGGCTTTGGCAAGTCGGTCTACAGTGACTTTCATGGGTTCCTTTTTTCAGTATTTGAAATACATGTGTTTGTAGACTTGGCTTACTTGTAGGACTGTGTCTGTCTGTCTGTCTGAGTACGTACCAACTGCACTGCTACTAGTCTTCTAGAGAGGAAGGAAAGATAAGACTATATATGGAAAAGATCCAACATCTACATATCTTTGGACGATATAACTGTTTATCTGACCATATATAGAGGGTCGTCGTAGGTAAAAGAGGAGACAAGAGGAGAGAGAGAGAGATACTGCATTCAGATTACAGAAGGCTAGCTCTTGTTGTTTCAGACATGAATGCGCGCAGTCCACTATCACAGCATCCAGATGGAGCAATCTATCTCTCTCTCTGACAATGCAAGCAAAGGCCAACAATATTAGTGGTGCAGTTGGAGATATCAGATACTACACCAGGTGATGCCCTTGCATCAAGCTAATAATAAAGGTGGTAGCTTTAACACACGTCTGTTATCTATCTCTTCAGGGGGGTTATTTTCTCCTGAAATATAATTAAACTTTATATATATTTGTGTGATTCATGTATATAAAGTTTACATTGGGAGGAAGCAGCAAAGTTACTACTACGTTAGATAGACGAAGTTTCCTAGTCACCTGATGAAAAGATCATGAGACCTGGATCTCAGGAATATATATATAGAATTCTTGGCAATGCAAGCATTCATGCATGTGCCACCTCTGCAATCCTGTCCACAAGTATTTGTATATGGTGACATCAACAGATTTACCTACCCGGGGAAAAAAGAATTAATTATGTACTAATAACGCACATACATGATGGCTGCGTTGGTGCATGGTCAGCTTGACTACAATGTGTCAAACTCAGACTGCTTCTACGTAGAATGCAAATTGAATTCCTGAGCTAGTGAAATTATGCAGCTTTTTGAAATGAGATGAGAGAAAAAGGGGAAACTGATCGATCGGATTGATTCCTACTACTACTAGCGCGCATGCGTGACATAGGATAACCAACCAATCAACCATACAAGATTTCATTTTGACCAACCAAAATTGTCAAATCCATCCATCCATCCGTCCTTCAAAATGAGAAACAAGCTAGCTAGCTGCTCTCTCTGCACTATATGTGACCTCAAAAGGTTCCAAAATGTCATGGATTGCATCTGTCACTGCAGCTTTCGTCGTTCATTTCAGAGAAAATTACATACAGACATGATTTGTTTAGCATAAGCAGCAAACTTCCTTTGGCTCCGTCATCTACTTAATCATCACTCTGACAGTATGTAGACTTGGATTGTATTGACTGGTAATAATGCAAGTTGAATTTATTGCAGCACCTGGGGATATATTTTTTCCCCACTTACAGCCTAACGAAACCACGTACTACTACTTCATTTGCTTAGACGATCGATGTTCTCTGTGTGATGAGTAAGGAAACGTGGCTAGAACGGTTTCGTCTGTTTCATCAGAACCTAACAAGGCAGTACACCAGAGTACCGGCCTGTCCATAACCATATCATATAGTAGTACATAATATTGTTAACTAGCAAGTCAGAAACTAATCATCTGACCAAAAAAAACATACCGCGTTGAAGTTATATATACATCTAGTGTTCGTCGATCAATTCACACTCTGCAACTGCTCCTCAGAAATCTACAGGATGATATATATATATATGAATATGTGTACACACATCATATACATATGCAAATATGTAGCAAAAGATATATTATATATAAAGTCAACAAGTGGTCTTTTTCAGGAAACTTAATTACACCTCAACAATCTTCACCAGTTACCTCGAAACTGAATTCGACATGAGTGTTCAAGAGGATAACATGGAAGGATTCAGGGGTAGTGTCAGATCAGGAAGCGACGATGGAGCTGAGAGTGGAGAAAACGCCTTGCCCCATAAGGCATTGCAAGATATTTAGTAGGTAAACCATGGACCTAGAAAGGAACAACCACATACCTACCTTTCGCAAGCATATTGGTGTGTTCCAACCTAAAGCTCCCTCGCGGCCTCGCTCTCAGTAACCTGCTGCTTATTGCATCATCAGGAAAGAAAAAAGGGACCTGCATGCTGTAGCAAATCAAATGTCATGATACTTTCACACTACTATTGAAAACTAATGGTAGTTCTTGTTCTTGTTCTATCAAACAAAAGGTGATATATACTGCACGCTAACACATCTGGGACAAGCCCAGCAAAGCTAGCTAGCTGCTGGTTCTGTGCGCGGGGCCTATTGTGTACTAGCTAGCTTATGTTTCTCTGCTTCCTTTCCTTGTGTCATGGATAAAATTTTTCTTATCGTCTTGGATATTAGGATTGATTCATGTTTTTTTCTTATGTCTGTAATATTTAGACTAATTCTTCCTCCTAAAAGAAAGATGAAGCCGGAACTTTGTTTCCATTATCTTAAAAAGCTAGCTCCTTTTCTATTCAATGAGTTAAAATTAATTGTTGGGAGCGATTATTTTTTCCTGTCATCATTTTCATCCACATTATATATATATATATATATATATATATATATATATATATATATATATATATTGTTCTATATATTGGAGTGAAAATACTCACACCCGTCTCATTTGTAGTATTAGAATAAGAACTGAATTATATATCTAGCGAACGAAGTACCAGCTAGCTAGCTACTACTAGAGCATGCATGCACATGTAGCTTCCTTATTACCACAGCTTCCTCCGTTGCAAAATAATCACAGCATCGGCCATAATATAATCCGCGTAATAAGATAATTTTTTAATTATAGTGTTTTAGCTCGGCACGCTAAATAAAATGGATTAGGTAAATAGCCAGGGGCCCAGGGATGGTGATCAACGTGCGCAAGACGGACACCCAGCTCTCATCACCCGGCCTGATTGAAATTCAAAAAAGGTGTTTTAATCTGACCGTTCTTCACTTCACGTGGTTGGTTATAAGTAAGTATATAGTAGGTGGCTACTGGCCAGTAAATTTATATACCAATTACATTCCAAATATTTTTATTTAATTATGCAGTTTTGCTCTCCAAGAGGTGTTTTTAATAAATTAGCAAAGATTTTAATTAGGGAACATATCCTGTGCAAACCACAACTTCGTGGAAACCCGTGCAAACCATGTCAAAAAAATTATCTAAATTCACAAAAAAAAAAATCACACATGTAGATGATACGATGATATATAACCTTGTAAAATATCTTGTCCAAACTCGACTTCGTTTGTTAGATATAAAAATAAGAAATTTCAAACCAGAAATGTTAGAAATTTGTTATTTTTATATCTCACAAATGAAGTTGAGTTTGAACAAAATATTTTACAAAGTTGTGTATCATCATATCTTCTACATGTGTGATTTTTTGGTGATTTTAGACGAATTTTTTGCTATGGTTTGCACGAGTTTTCACGAAGGTTGTGGTTTGCACCAGATATTAATTTGTATGTATATATATGTGGGACAAATGAAACGACAAAACATGTCTACATAAATTAATTACTATCGTCACGATTCATGAATGTTGCTTATCGGCAAGTGTTGCTTCAATTGCTTGCTCGCAGAACCATATCACCAATGCGATAGTAATGTGCAAAAATTGCAGCACATAGTAACGTAGGAGGAGTAACTATATATAACCATTCCTGGTTCTGACAAAAAAACATCGCAAATTGTTAGAAGTTCAGACAAATTCAGTACTAAACAACTAGAAAAATATTAACTACATGTTTGTGACAAAAATGTGCATGTGTGATCTAGTCGCAAGTATAAGGTAACGCGTATATATTATGCTAATCTTGAAATACAGAAAGTAGAAAGCGGGTCTCTAGCTACAGAGGCACTAGAGTTGTTTCCTTAGTCAATGTAGCGTTTATTGATGTAGGCATCTAGCTTGATGTCGTGCATAAAGATTGCGGTGTCAATCACCACCTCTGCCAAAAGAAGTCGCCAAGTCGTCGGGAAGTAGCAGGGAAGAAGATTAAGTACTCGCATGGAAGATGCTTCCCCAAAAACTTGATTATCGGTCTTCACCTGAGCAAGTGAACCTGAGATTGGTGCGGTTTCGGAGGCGTGCTTCCCCTAATCCCATGCTCATAGGAACCAAGACGGGGAAACTCAGGTTGCAACGGAAGTGGTGTGGAAAGATGTTTGCGCAAGAGATAACTGACTGGGTGTTGGGATGTAATACTCATCTCATCCACTCTCGCAGAATACCAAAAGTCCCTCAGAAGTAGAACATATTAGGCATCAGGGTTTTCTGGTACGGAAGATCAGAAGCACAAACTAGAATGAGAAAACTCGAGTTGCAGCGGAAGTCGTGTGGAAAGATGTTTGTGCAAGAGAGAACTGACTAGATACTTGGACGTTACTTATCTCGCCCCACTCTCGCAGAAGACCAGAAGTCCCTCAAAAAAGGAATCGATAAGGCACCAGGGCTTTCTAGTGCAGAAGATCAAAAGACAAACAAAAGATCAGAAGATAGCGGCAGAAGAGTCGCTCATGGATGAAACTCCTATAGTTGTCGCCATCATGAGCAATAACTTTTGAAACTTTTGACTGAAGTGACAAAACTAACCCACCCAGCACCACATCAAGTTGGGTTCAAGCCTTGGCCATGCCATGGATCTGTGGAAAGATCAGAAGAGGCAAAAGAGACACTCATGGATGAAACTCATATAACTCCCGTCATCGCGAGTAGAAACTTTTGAAACTCCGGACGTCCAAAGACTCAAGTGACAAAACTAACCTGACTTGCACCACATCATCTTTGGTTTGGGCCTTGGCCACACCACAACTTTGCAGAAAATCATAAGACAAAGGCAAAAGAGACGCCCATGGATGAAACTCTCATGACTATCATCATCATGAGCGGTAACTTTTGAAACTTCTAAAACTCCTATCATCAAATGACTCAAGTTAGAAATCCAACCCGCCCCGCACCTCATCATGTTGGGTTTAGGCCTTGGCCATGCCACGGCTCGGCTCGATAGTAGCAGCTACGAGTGCGCATGGCATGTCCTCATCTTCTCTCAACTTTTCAATATAGGTACATACAAACCACCTATATAAATTAAGTCAACATCTAGTCAAGACCCTGTATGAAATTAAACCTATAATGCACACAAATTTAATATGGGTCTCAAAATTTATTTGATTTTCACCAATAAAAATAGGCCAAACTATTATTAAATCCAATTATCCCCACCAAATTCTAAGGTACTCCCTCCATTTCGAATTATAAGCCACATTGATTTTTTGGTACATCGAATTTTCTATGTATCTAGACATAATGTATGTTTAGATAAATAACAAATTCGAAGTACCAAAAAAGTCAAAGTAACTTATAATTTGGAACGAAGGGATTACATGTTAAATAGTCTCGAATCCATACTTCTTTGTTATACTAGGGTTTTAATGGAGACTGTTAAGTTGAACATTCATCTAGAAAACATAGGTTACATTCATCCACAAGTGAACAATGAATTATGCCTTAAATTGATAGTTTTGTGCCAAGTGAGTTTCAACAAAGTCATTCGTGATACTACACCACTATAAGTATCTCCTCTGGTTCAAACATATAAGTCATACTTCAAGGCCTTTCATAAATATCTCAAGATTGTCCATATTTAAGTGTGACTAGCAATCAAACTTATATAAGTGTGTTCTTTTTTAAGATGTTATGTAGAACAACATATATCTACTTAAACAAACCACTCAGATCACATTAAGATATTATATATACCAACCTACCATACAACATATGAGAGATGTGCATCTCAAATGATATGAAACATATTATAAAGGCTCTCTCCATCACAATCAACTACAACCTTGTTCGCCATTCTACTTCACGGGATCTTCAATCACATAGAATATGTTACCACTATATATGAAATGACTTCACATGGGTCTCAAGCCCATCTCCCATGATGCACCATCTATCACATTGCATGACCAACCTTTAGTGAATTGATCTGCCAAATTCTTAAATGTATGGACATAATCCATCGCCATTACTCTAGAGTTTCTCAGTTTTCTTACATATTTAACCGCCTCTTTACATGTCTTGTTGATTTCATATGATCTTTAGAACTGTTCACTCTAATTACCATGATCGGATGATCCAAGTAAAATGTTGTGTTTCAACCTAAAGCCCCATCGGCCTCATTCTCAGTAATAACCTTCTGCTTATATTGCATCATCAGACAAGAAAAGGACCTGCTATGGCAAATTAAATGTGATGCCGACATTGCCACACTTCACTACTGTTGAAAAAAATAGCTGGCTCTTGTTCTTTGTTCATCCAACAAAAGGTGATATATACTGCGCGCTAACACATCTCACAATTATAAGCAAAGCTAGCTAGCTACTCGTTCTGTGGGGCCTATTATAAGACCTTTAAACTGTAGCATTGGTTTGGGTTGCGCTATATCCATCAAAATCATAAGGTAGCATGCAATAATTCTGGATTTGGTCAATTCAGTCGTTCATGATTTAATGAACCATGTCAACTTACCATAGAACAACTGAACTCATATTAGTTATATATATGTAAGTTTCGCGCGCTATATATATGATAAAGCGGTGTACACATTATATATGAATGGAATACATTCATTAACTTTAAATGTATACTAGCTAGCTCCTTTTCTATTCAACAAGTTTTGATATATTATTTGAATATCTTTTTTATATCTTTTGCATAGGTTAACATTAATTGTTGGGAGTGATTATTTATTTCTATCATCATTTAATTTTCATCCACATTATTGTCCTATATATCGGATGAAAATACTCAGACACCTCTCTAATTTGTGGTACTAGAATAAAAACACGATGAAGATGGACCAAAATATGTTTAGATATAATAATATGTTAACTTTAGATACATATATAGTAAAATGGATGAACTAAAAAAGTCAAAATGACTTATAATTTTGAAAGGGAGCCCGGGGGAGTACTAGCCAATAAATTTATACCAATTATTACTTATTCCAAATCTTTATTTGCATTTAATTGTATATATATGCAGCTGGTTTGCTACTCCAAGAGGTGTTTGTAACTTAGCAGATATGGCAGCTGCATATATACATATATATATGTGTGGGACAAATACAACGACAAAACATGATATCTACATATATTACTATGTGTCGTCATGAATATATATATTCATGAATGTTGCTTATCGGCAAGTGTTGATTAACATTGCTTGCTCGCAATCTCGCATGCAGAATCTGACAAAAAAAACCATCGCAAATATGTACTATCTCTTTTTCACTGTACTGTATATATAATTAAGCTTGTTGTCTACGTTTAGCAGTAGTTGTTTCAGTTAAACACTGTGCGCAATTAAAATATTGGAATTTGTTGCATTGCTGAGAGAGATGTGCGTGCATTGGTGATGATGAGACGCTGATCTGATGGAGTAGCTAGAGTTTGCCTGCCGGCGTGCATGCTGAGATAGAGACAGAGGCAGAGACTGAGACTGAGACTGAGACTGAATATAATGGGGACAAAACATGCTGAATTATTTAGTAATGTCAATGCCGGACAGTGCAACAACAAGTTCAATAATTATTCTTGCAAGATTATCACCGGCCTCTTCGATCCCTCTAGCCTAGCTTATTAATTAGCTTGATTGCATGCCCTAACTAGCTATCTACAGTATTTCGGTTTACAGGTGCATGCAAGCAGCATGATGGATGGATGGCAACTGCGCACAATGCAAGGTACGTAGAGAGAGTAGAGACCTCCCAACTCCGGCCTTTTGCAAGGACAGGCATGCATGCATGTCATCATATCATATCCATATCATGCATGTCCAGCAGCTAGTAGCTAGCTGTTGAGTTGGTTTACTGGTTCACTAGCTGCTAGTATAGCTTGGACCCCAGCAGAAGCCTTGCATGCATATCTGTAATATTGCGTGGTGTACACTCCTCAAGCAGCAAGGAAATGGGAGACACTTTTGTTTTTTTCGGACAATAAACAATGTATATATATAAACGGTCGATTTGCCTCCAAATAGCTGCTGGCGTTTACTGCAGGGTACACGCATACAACTGGTTTAGACGTTTTGTAGCATTGTGGAAGCAATTGTGCAAGCAAACAGTTTAAAATAATAACTATATGTTTCATATATGGTTACGACAAAGTATATTTAATCTTCTACATACTACACCCTCAAAATATCAAGTCACTAAACGTTATTCAACAATCTATATATATTGAATAACCATCGTTTCAACATCCTCCGCCAACCCGCACTCTGGCCACTTGCCGCGCCATCACCTAAACGGACATTTAGACGTGTGCCCAAGTGTGTTTTGATCACTATCACTGTGATGTCTATATACCGTCTTTTTATCACCATATTCGGACCTCCTTTGGAACAAAAATGATTCTCGAAACGTGGGAATGCAAAAATTCACTACCCTAGAAAACTACCGTCGGACCATCACTATTGGTTGCTTTTGTGTAACACCCTAAAATTTGCTCTTTGGAAAATAGAACTAAAATATTTTATTTATGAATTTTGTGTTCATGAAAATGTAGGAAAATAAAAACATTTTTACCAAATTAAAAATTATTGGAAGGTAGCTACATGTTGCACATCCATGCCATGCATTCTGGAGTTTTTGTTTTGAGTGAAGGTTTCAAAGTTCAAATATGATTTCAAAATGAATTTGAAACTAGCTTTAAGAAAAAGAAAAAAAAGAAAACAAAACCCTCCCCTCCCCTCTCCTGGCCCCTAGGCTCAGCTCGGCCTCCACCTCCCACAAGCCCAGCTCTCCCCTTCCCTTTCCTCCTTCGGGACAGGCCCAGTCGGCCCCTCTCGCCTTCCCTCTATCCAGCAGGCCCAAATCACCACCTAAGCCCAGCAGTGGCAGAGCCCAAGCGCCGCTCTCCCCTCCACTCCCTTCTTCTCCTTGGGCTGAGCCCAGCTTTCCCCCGGCCCATCTTAGCCTACAACCCCGCCTCGCCCTCTCTCCCGCTGATGCATGCATCTACATGTGTGAGGATAAAACTAATATGTTTTTATTTCTTTAATTTACAATACAACAGCAAAGAGTAGTAGAGTACGGGTGTCTTTGGTAGTGCTCCGGATCCTCTGACACCAGCCCTGTATATATACTGATGCAACAATCTATTTTTCTTCCTCCTATCCTCCTCTCACTGAGATGATACCAACCCAGTATATATATATATATATATATATATATATATATATATATATATAGACACACACACTGTTGTAAGAATCTATTTTTCTTCCTCCTCTAAAAAATTTAGCTGCACCGGCTCCAGAGTCAAGAGAGAGAATTTTAGCTCCAATAAAAAGTGCAGTGCAGCACAGTATTCTTGTAGGAACCGGAACCATCTGAGAATCCGTCCCAAACAACGGTCATCACCAGGTCAATTGATCGTCTTCTTACTAGCTAGGGATGCAAGTCTTCTTAGTTCTGACACAACCCTAATTACAGTACGTACCTGTGTTATCATAGGAGGAGTATGAACTCATATTATTATCTCAGGAACACCGTACCAGAAACACGATTTTTTTGGGTATTATTTAAGAGAAGGCAAAGGGAAAATACAGAAAAGGAGAGATACATCGATCCTCCAGGCAAACGGCAACAACTAATACAGCTGTGAGCAAACTAGTTAGCTAGCTAGTAGTAGTGGCGGTTATCCGTCGGAGCGTGATGGCGGTGCAGCGGTCCAGCAGCAGCCGTTGTCGTCGGCGGCGGCGGCACCGCGGTCACTGCCGGTGGTGCTGGTGCGGGGACACCAGCACCAGCAGCAGTATACGTAGTCGCCGTCGCTGGTCCTGTTCCGACGACGCCGGTGCCGGTGCCGGTGCCGGTGCCGTAGCCGTAGTTGTGGCCGTGAAGGTGTCCGGCGCCGGCGCCGTGGAGCTTGTGCGCGATGGCCTCCTCCCGGTGGAGGGCTTTCTCGTGGTGGAGGTCCATCTTGGCGGCGGCGACCTTGGCCTTGCCGCGCTGGTGCGCCCAGGGTTTTCCTAACCGTTTTGGGGTCGGCAACTAGTGGCTAGCGGTTTGTCGGTAACCGTCGGTTACCGCCCAAACCGAACCGTTTAGAATTTGAATTCAAACCCCGCAGTTCAATCGGTTGGCGACCGGTAACCGGTCGGTTAGGGCCGGTTACCGTCCGGTTTGGTCTTGGCGACCGGTAACCGGTCGGTTAGGGCCGGTTACGGTCCGGTTTGGTCGGTAACCGGTCCTAACCGCCGGGTGCTCTTTTTTTTCTTGAAAAAATCAATTTTTTTTTGCATGACCTTTGCACATAATGATGTAAATAGAACACACAATTCATGGAAAAATAGTGTGACACAAATGGACAACCCATCAAAATATCATAGTGATGCACTAGCCACAAATTCACGACGGAAATAACGTAGTTCACCGTTGCAACAACAAATCGTCCATGGAAATACCTTGTGTCGTAGACATGCAAACATCATGGTCACTGGCGTTGAATATAAGGGAAGATCCCGTTTCGGCACGCCTCCTCATACTCCGCGGTGGACATTAGAGCGATACCGCGCGTCTGGAGCCCAGCCTTGTAGTCTATCCATGATTGACCCGTCCAATGAGCTGTGGTCTTCCATTCCTGCACTAACATGTTGTAGAAATCCAGGTCTTGCCATTCGTAGACCCATCTAGTGGCCGGTTGCGTGCTGATGTCAGGAACGGGGTAGGTATAACCACCACCGTACGATGTATCACTGTACGAGGAAGAGGAGTACTGTGGCGTGTCGTAGTAGTCCGTCGGGTCGTAAGCTCTCCTCTGCGATTCCGGCTGCCCATGGTCGCGGTCCTGAGTAGCATGTGTGAAGTCCGTCTCGCCTGCAGCCGACCATAATTAGTACTAGTCAATAGTCATAGACAGAAAAAAATTGTTTGTAGCAATTGATACCTGTGAAACGAAGTCCACCAGCATCACCAAGACCACTACCACCACCACCAACTGCAGAACCCCTAGCCCCACCACCACCACCACCACCACTAGCAGCTGCAGTGCCATCGTCACCACTATCACTGTCTCCACTGTCATGTGTTGAGCTGCTGTCATCGGACTCCTGGTGTCGTGGACTTTCCTCACCCTCCTCGCCATCATCTGTCGAAGCATCGCTGGTGACAGGTTGTTGCACTCGCTTCCCCTTTCGTTTCTGGCTTTTGGGGTCCTCCTGCCTAGGTCCCGTCTGGTATTTTCTTTTGCCAAGATGCGTGTCACCCACATGTCTACGGGCCCAATCACTGATGGGCCCAAGATCGTCGGGGTCCACTTGGTCTCTGTCATCACAAAGAATGAATCATATTATTAAAAGTATGGTTCGTTAGTGGCTAACAAAGTAAATCAACGTACCTCACAATATGAGACGGAAGAGGGATGTCCGTTTCTTCATCTTCTTCATCGAGAACTGGAGCCTGGTTGGATCTGCCATACTCCATCCAGTCTCGAACCAGATTATCCCTATCGTAAAAGGATATCTGCGTGAACTGGTCAATGAAGTCTTCTTCCTCACGCCTAGGTGGTCCGGAGGCATCCGCGAGTCGCAGGCGAAGGTTGTAGTTCACATACACTAGCTTGTTCAGTTTTTTGTGGGACAAGCGATTCCGAACCTTCGTGTGCACTAAGGCAAATGTACTCCAGTTGCGCTCGCATCCACTGGAGGATACACATTGTGCAACAAGCCTCAACGTAATTTTTTGCAGATTTGGAGTGCGCCTGCCGAACAACAACCACCATTGAGCTGCAAGTGGAACCCATTATGTTAGGTATGCGCTCAAAAAGACAAAAAAGGAGTTCAAAAGTACTCTTACATGGGGTTGTCTTGGGGTCCGTGGCCATTTTCATGGCCAGCTCAGTGCCAAACTCCCCAAGGTGTAGGCGGAATGTTTCTGCCTCCTGTAATACCAAGACAGCGGTATGCACATCTGTCATTTTCCCAAATGCTTCCCTGAGGCCACCAAACATTTGCGGAGTTGGATTGTAACGATATACAAGCCTTGGGTTTAGGACAGCAGCTGCAACATACGATGCATGACAAATTAGCATATGGTAAATACTCAATATGTAGAGACTGCTATTTTAACAATGGTTGTGATCGCACCTGGGCCCACATGCGTGCCATAGTACACGTCCGCAATCCTGTCATGCATGATAGCCTTGTACTCATGTCATGTTTGGGCATTTGTTTCAAAGAAGGTCTCCATCTCCTTCTTGCACTCTTGGTAGTTGTACACTACTTCACACAGGTTAGGTCGTTTATCTTGATTAGCGAACCGAAGGAACCTGTAAATTGGTGTCACTGAATCGATGATGTATTTAAGTCCATCCCACCACTGTATACTAGACAATCTTGCGTGAGCATAATGTCCTTCCTTGGATTTTCCCCACCTACTATGCAAGAACTCGGGAGATCCCATCCACTCCATAAAACGATCACGCTTCCGATAGAAGCTCTCCATGAACATGTAGTTGGTCCCAAACCTAGTGGCATTCCATTTGACCAACTCACCACCAATGGCTTCCCTCATCATTGCATTCAACTGGCCATGGTTGTGCAGCCAAGTTGAAATGCGCTTGCATACAGAGATCATACCTGCATGCTCCGGCCTTTGACCAATATCCTTCAGCATCAAGTTGATGGTGTGTGCAAGGCAAGGTGTCCAAACAATATGCTCATACTCCTCGTTCAATCTCTGGCATGCTTTCTTGAAGTTGGCGCCGTTGTCTGTGACGATATGCACGATATGCTCAGCACCTATCTCCTCAACCACCTTGCGAATCAACTGCACAAGTAGGCACAACATTTAGTGGAACCGAGAAAACATAGTGCATGTGAACTGGCACAATATTTTGGACGTACCCCCAACAAATAAGATGAATCTTGGCTTCTGCCAGTCGCATCAACTGACTTGTGGAACCACATGACGCCATTGCAATAGATCAAAAAATTGATGACATTCATTCTTATCGGGCTCGTCCACGAACCACACATCAACGTGACCCCAAACATGGGCCACTCGTCCTGAAAATTTGTGTACCGGCTCTGCAAGTCCTTCTCGTTCTGATCGAGGTACTTCCCATCTATATCCTTTCCACTGGGTGACGCGATGCCTTCACCTGCAATCGTAAGCGAATCATGAGAATAGAGAAATATACATAATGACATAGGTCTCCAAGTATATGTACTTACCCCACTTCTACGTCTCCCTAACCGCACTAACAAAGTACGGATTGTCCGCCTGTCTCCCGGGGATTCCTGTAGTATGGAAAAACTTTCCCCAAGCTTTCCCAATTGCGTCCTTCGTGTTCCTTCCCCTCTGCGTCCATGACCGTGTATCAATCCTTGTCTGCTTCAGTCCACCCCTCGTACCGGCTGCCAAGTTGTAGTCATCCACCGCCGCAGGGGTCTGCCTCTGTGAAGCAGACCTCCGAAACATCCTCTGCAAAGGATTGCCCCCCTGCAAAGCAGTACTACTACCACTGCCACCTCCACGCTCGTAAGCGCCTCCTCTCCGCTGCACCCCCTCTTGGTACTCATATTCTGCTCTGGACTGATTAATGGTTGCCTGCAACTGAGCCTTGTATTCGCCATCGTCAAGGGGGTGGTTGCCCTCCGCTGCAGCAGCCTCTCGTGCAACCCTCTGCCGAGAGCGGTCACTAGTTGCCTGCCTAGTTCTGTCGATGTCCTGCTGAAAGTACTCCTGGACTTCTTTGGGCACCTTGCTGCAGTGGATCACCTCCGTCCCGCGCGCAGCCAAATGCTGCTTCAATCGGGAAGCACCACCCCCGACCTTTTGTGTACGGTAGTAATTGCATCTCCAACCGGGAGCAAGATTCTCACCATACTCTCATACCACGTCTTTCGGCATTGTCTTCCTACACAAATGGACAACACAAACAAATCGAACACATGCATCAAATCATACCGCAAATAAACCTAAATCCTAACATACACCTAAATCCTACCTAAATCCTAAATCCTATATCAATAAAATCCTAAATCCTAAATCCTACATACATCCTAAAGCAAATCCAACCCCAAATCCTAAATCCTAAACCAAATAAACCTAACTCCTATATACATCCTAAGTCAAATCCTACCTAAATCCTACAATAAATATTTTCTGCATCCTATACTCCATCAATCCTACATCCTAGAGCTTGTTATAACTAAATCCTACAACTAAAACAACTACAAATGCAAGAAAATGAAAAAAACAAAAAAAAGGCTTACCTTCGGAACCCGGGCGGTTCCCGTGCGCCCGGTCGGTAACCGCTCGGGGGAGGGAGGCGTGGCAGCGGGGGCGGTTACCGACCAAATCCCCTCGGTAACCGCCGCCGTCCAGTCGGTAACCGAGGCGCGGGGGCGGTTGCGGGCGGCGCTCGGGCGGAATGGAGAGGGGAGCGGGCGGATAGGGTTGTGGGAGCCGACAGCCCCCCCCCCACGCCGACAACCCCCTTTATGAGGCGCCTGGACGAAATGGGCCGCATGGGCCCTTAACGGGCCGGCTGGCTTTTTTCTTTTTTTTTTCAAACTTAAACACGTCAAAATAAATAGCAAACGAACTCCAATTTGAAAATTTTTTACACCATTCGACTCTATAAATCATGAACTATTTTTAGGATTTTTTTCAGAATTTTTCATTTTTTGAAATTCAAATTTGAAATTTAAATTCAAACCGGTACCGAAACCGAACCGGTCCCGGACGGTTTGTCGGTAACCGGTCGGTAACCGCGGTTACCGAACGGTTTTGGAAACCCTGGGTGCGCCAGCTCCTTCTCGTCGCGCGACCTCGCCGTGGCCTTGCCGGCCTTCTCCTCCGCCTTGGCCTCCTGCTCCCTCGCCTTCGCCTTCGCCTTCGCCGTGCTCACCGCATGATGACAGGGTCGTCTCTTCTTCTTCCTCCTCCGATCAGATAACCCTTACGTAGCTGTTATTTGTTCTTCAAACGTATGTATAGGATCGAGCATGCGTTGTTGTGTACAGTGAGCGTTCCCATTTAAAGAGCGGATCAGGCCGACAGGCCATCAGGGTTGCCTTGCCAGCGGCGCCTGTGATAGGGACACGTGCCTGCTGACGGGGTGCTCCACGAGGACGAGTGCATGCATGGGTGACGCATGGCGGGCTTTACGTGTGGCGGACGACACGAGTACGCCTGGCTGGCTGGCTGATGGGCCCAAAAACAGACTCGGCCCGTTCATGAATTTCAGAGTTTGAGCAAAGCCGGCCCAGGAGCAGCATGCAGTGCCGAGGAGTCCGAGCAGGTTCCTCTCAAAAAAAAGAAAAAGGAGTTCGAGCAGGGACAGATGTAAAATTTCAGCGAATAGTTCAGAGCATGCCTATGTAGGTTTTGTTTCAAAAAAACCTATAGTCCAGAGTCCAGCAGCTAGAGAAGTTGGTTTTGTTTCATTCAGACATTCAGTCATCAGTCATCATAATAATCTAGTCTTGTCTAGCTACTCCCCTATAGTACTAGTAATCTTGTTCAGAGACGACTCTGGTGATGTTGGCCAAGCAATTGTCCACCGGCCTTGGATGCGGTAGGTACCTCACCCGGCACTTAGGGTTCGTCCTCGTCAACCTGCATTGCATTGCGATGCCATCATCCATCAGCTTCAATTCCTTCTTGGTACTTACAGTAATAAACAACAAACTCTGAAACAACAACAGCAGCTGCTACTGCTTTCTTGCTTACTTGTAGCCGAGGAGGAAGTGGTGGAGGAAGACGGAGATCTCGAGCTTGGCTAGGTCGTTGCCGGGGCAGAGCCTGGCGCCGAGCCCGAACGCCAGGAACGTGCCGGCCCTCGGCGAGTGGCCTTCCCACCTCGACGGGTTGAACTTGGTGGGGTCAGGGTACACCCGTGGGTCCATGTGCACGCTCCTGTACCATAGCTGAACTTTCCAACCCTTGGGGATCAGGTACCCTGTTTGTTTGTTTGTTTGTTTGTTTCAGAGTTCATCAGAGTTCAGTACGTGATCACGAATCAATCAAGGACGGAAGCGATGCATGCGTACCGTTCACGAACACGTCTTTGGTTGCCTGACGGAAGGACACGAAGGAGATGTTGACCAGCCGCAGCGTCTCGTCGATCACCTTCATCATCAGATATTCAGATCAGATGAGATAGATATGCACATCGATCACAAAATTCATCAGTCAGAGAAGAGAAGAGACTGACCTGGGAGAGGTACTCCATCTTCCTGAAGTCCCTGAGCGTCAGCCCCTGCTGCGTCGCCGGGATGCTCCTCATGATCGCCTCCTGTTCCGCCTGCAAATGTCCGGGTTTCAGCAGGCCGGCATCATCGATCAATCTCATCGTCAACAACAAAAAAAAAAAAGATGCACGCACGCACGCACCTTTGCCTTGGCGAACATGTCGGGGTTCTCCTGAAGGAACACGGTAGCCCACATGGTGATATGTCCAGACGACTCATGCCCAGCGTTAAGGTACATGATGAGGACGTCAATGATCTCGTCATCCTCCAACCGCCGTCCACGCTCGTCCTCCGCCTCAATCAACCGGTCCATCATATCCACACCACCTCCGGACACCGCCATCCCCTTAGCCTTAGCGGCGCGCCGCTCGTCCAGAACCCCCTGGAGAACAGCCACGAGCCGGCGCCGCGCGCGGAGCGCCCTGCGGTACGCGAACCCGGGCAGGTTAATGGCCATAGCACGCATGCCGTAGTTAAGATCAGTGTAGCTCATCTCCAGCTTGCGTGTCGTCGACTCGTCCGCGCCGCCTAAGAAGATCTGCACGATGATCTTGAACGTCATCCGTCTAAGCTCCGTCAGGAACTCGATTCCCGACTCGGTGGACGACAAGGCGCGGAGAGACGAGGTGACGGTGCGGTCGATGAAGGGGAGGTAGGCGGTGAGCGCGTCGAAGCCGTTGATGGGTGCCGCGGTGAGTTTGCGGACACGCTTGTGCTCGTCGTATGGCATCGATATGAAGGATTTTGGACCGATTAGTGAGACTGTTGACTTTGGCCAGCCTGTTATGAATGACTCGTCGTCCATTAGGACCTGCTTGCATGCCTCTGGCGTTGTTACTAGTACTGTTGGGCTGCTGAACATGAACCCTCGGTACACGCCCGTTCGCCCGAACCTGCAGCAGCAATCAAAAGGCGTATTAGATATTGTTTATTTGTTCAACATTGTGCAATCAATCAAAAAAGCAAAACAAACGAACTCGTAATTTAATTCCTCAACTTGTCAGGACTCTGTTTCAGTTTGAGCCATTCAGACTGCATCAAGCAGCGACTGAGCAACACGTATGGCCGGGGTATGGGCCTCTGAAACAGGAGGAATCTGAGCACGCCGTCGTAACACAGATAGATGTTGAGAATTAAAACTAGTGCTGACTGCTGCTGAGCCGACGACCAGTATGCAGTATCTCTTTCGACAAGCCGGCCGGCGTCGCTTTGGATGGACCGACAGTGAGCGAACAAGAATCGACGGGGACAAATTTAGTTTTGTTTGGAGGACGCCGATGCCAAACGAGACGACAATCGATTCCACAGAGCACCGCGGAACGGATGGATTAAATTTAATTAAACAAGAACAATGTTTGTTTTCCTTTGCCAAGGAAAAGCTGCTTTAATTTTGACAGATATACATACAGATATGATAAGCAAAGCTGCTTTTGGCAGCATATGGTTGGGGGAGTCAGGGATACGGTGGGGTAGCTGCCAAGCATGGCATCACCTCACCTGCCATTGTTCGCACTTGACAATAACAGGAGCATTATACTCCTACTACTCATACGGTGGATCCTACTAGTGAGCACTACTTATGCAGGAAGATTGTGATTATTATTTGGGCACAGGGGACCCCCTCCCCCTGCCAAAGATGGAATCTAGCAATATGTGCTGAATGGTGGTGTGGTATGGGAGAGGAATGGTGGCATTGCAATCCGCAATTGCAATCAATCAGAATGAGATGAGATGTGTCTTTTTCATTGGGGGCGGGCAGTGGGGGCAGCGGCAGCAAGCAGCATTCCTGCTCACGTCAGATCAGTGTCATCTACCACTGTCTCTCTGTCTGACTGACTGACTCTGATGACTGTACTACATGATCTGAGCTAAAACCAACCTGACAGAAACTACTGACAGTGATTATTCACCGGCAGTGGCTTGTTACTGATTTCCTCTCCCGTGGGACGTCGCTGTTGTTCTACCCTGTCTCACTCTGGTCTGCCCTTCTTTGATAATCGACAGCTCTCTTGTCTGATTAAATTGCTTGCGATTGCAAATTTGCAAAATAATGTAATGTATGTGCTCCCCTCCACACCCAAAACCAGGGATTTGCATGCAAAACACTGTAGTATGTTTCAAGTTCTATACACATAATAATGCACTTATCTGCCGACTAGCTAGCTAGTGCCTGAGAAGTCTGAACTCTGAACAGTTGAGGACTTTTTGTGCAGTGAGTGAGGTCCATGGATTGAAAAGTCCTCCGGCCCTTGTGCTGTGTAGCAGCATGTTTAGATGCATGCATATATAAGGTGGAGGTGGTTAGACTTGGATACTGATATCATCATATTCATATTACCATCACCAAAAGGGGATCATCTTTTGTTCTTCAATTTGGGTGCACACACTAGTGTACCTAATTAATAATAAAAGCATACGTACTACTACATGTCTTTCCATCAGTCTCTCCCTTTCATTTCACTGATTGGACTGGAGCAACCTTAATCTTGTGCCTTTGTGTTTTGTAATTAGTTAGTTCATCAATAGAAGAGTGGATAAGATTTTTTTTTTTTTGAGGAAACAGTGGACAAGATTTCTTAGTATCTGTGGTAACTGTAAATTGCTGTACAGGTACTATAACTCCTACTAGCTAGTGGACAAGATTTCTTAGTAACTGGTAACTGTAAATTGCTGTGCAGGCTGTCTTGAGTAGTGAGTACTATAACTCCTACTACTAGCTAGCGCATCTTTAAAAGACTATCTAAAGTTAAATTTGACTATTGCTAAAGAAAAAACATCTCCATCAGACTATCTAAATGACTCTAAATTTAGTAATTCTCTATCCCACCTTAGATAGTCTATCTCACTAGCTATCTAACTTTTAATTTTACAGTCTGTTGGAGTAGTCTCATATTATCTATTTTAGAGAGTTACAAAATCACTAAATTTAGCTAATCAGTTTGGCTAATCTCTTGGAGACGATCTAAGACTCAGCTTTTCAGAAAATGGCTTCTAGCAATAATATATAAACAATAAATGCGTAAAAAAAAAGCTAGTAAAACCGTAACAAAAACGGAAACTAGTTACCAAAGGTAGGAGAATTAACTGTGAGGGGTAAATAATGCATGAATAAGTATCGCCGGCGGGTAGCTAATTAAGCTACGCTACGCATCTCCATTTACGTGTCACAGAGCCGCGTAACCGGCGGTAACCCGGGTGCTGGCTGTGCAGTGCAGGTGTCGACGAGACGACGAGGACAATGACACGTGGGCCCCGCCGCGTCCCGTCACCCGTCCGTCCTCGGGATTAGCGGAGGAGGTAGAGATGGAGATGGAGAGGATTAGCGAGCGTTACTGATGAGACGAGAGGACTGACCGTCGGACGAAGGAGGCGATGAAGGCGTCAGGGTTGCCGGACTTGAAGGCGCGGAGGAACGCCCACATGCCGCCGACGACGGGCCACCCCATCTCCCCCGGCGGCAGCCGCGCCCGCCGCGCCAAGCCCAGACCGGCCTCCCTGTACCACCCGTGCGCCCTCCGCGCCGCCGCGTCCACGACCACCAACGCCACGCCGCCCAGCAGCACTGCCAACGCCCACGACGGCAGCGCCGCCGCCGCCTCGCCGAGCATCGTCGTCGCTCCCTGCTGATGCTAGAACGTTTGTGTGCGTCCGTGAAGTGAGGGTATTTAGGAGAGACAGCCCAGCGCCGGCCTATATATAGGCAGCAGACTTCTTTAATACTCCTACCTATGGATTTAAGATTTTTGTTTTTATCTTAGAAAAAATTAATTACTTCCATCCGTTTTAAAATTATAGAACGTTATGTCCAGCTAAATAATAAAAACAATATAAATCTAAAAATATCAAAATGTTTTATAATTTGAAATAGAGAAAGTACTAGAGAAATTCTTCTACACAGTAAAACATACTACTAGTCCGTTATTATAAATATAAATAAATACTACTAGAAGCTCTTTGGTAATGTATTTATTTGTTCTTGGACTTGGAGTTTTGTACTTTTCATCGTTGTATAAAAAAATCATCCGGCGGCATGCATAAACGGAGCCGTTCATTTGGTGTATGTGCATATCTTAGCTTGTAGGCCGGATGTCTTGTAGTATATATTATGCACACGGAAGCGGCCGGCTTTGGATTTTGGCTTGCTGTCAACCCTGAATTATGCCTAATAACAGGACAAGGAGGACAAGCATGTCAAAACTAAAATATAGTCTCTCTATTTTACTCTCTCTGTCTAAACTATGAGACAGTGGCGTTTCCAGATACATCACTCCTACCATATATGTACTAAAACATAATGCATTTCTGCGAATACATTGTGGATAAGTACTCATGTATGTTCAGTTTTATGATGAGTGATTGCTCAACACTTGAGTTTGAGTGTTTCAGTTTGAGTGGCTTGAACTAACCTATTGCGAAAGAAAATATGTGTCTGTCTATCGGCTTGTGGTGTGCAGGTGCTATGCCTAGTGACAGTGGTTAATGGCGTGGAGAAGGTCGAGTAGAGGCTTGCCGTGCCGATGGACTGAGAGCAGTGGTGGCTAGTGCTTGGCACCGACGAGTGCGAGAAGACATAGAGGTAGACCGAGTCAAGACGGCGGACGAGCGGGTCGAGCGGAGGCTCATGGGACTCGGAGTCCGACCGAGCGAGGACAAGGTGGCTCGAGTCGAGCGGTTTGGTGGTTTGGGCCTCAAAACCATCCGAAGACGGTTTCCGAGTTTGAGCCTCAAGACTCGGGGTTCGGTAGTTGAGCCCAAAGCTACCGGTGGCGGGTTTCCTGTGTTTGGGCCTCAAAACCTAGGCGGAGCTTCCGAGAAAGCGGGGATGACACGTGATGGAATCCTGGAGGTTGCGTCGAGGCGACGGCAACTCCCGGCAGGAAGCGGGGCCGTCCATTCAAACGAGTGGGTGAGAGTTACCGACTTGGATTACAATGTCTTAGGGCTAGGTAATTTGGTCATGTATCTAAGGGGTTCTTTGGGAAATAGCCAAAGCCTGATAAGTAGGGGGTGAAGGGGTATCCCTCATCCCACCTCTTGAACCCCAGTCATTTGCACCACCTCTCTCTCTCTAGTTTCTCTCTCTAGTTCATGAGGTCCCTAGTGTAAGGATTTGCACTTTGATTTTGATGGGAATCGGTGTCCTTACCCTCCGTAAGCCATGGTGGCTTTGATTTCGTGATTGTTTCTCCTTTGATTGTGTTCTTCGCTAATCGCGTTTTTGCTCCTTTCTAATCCTCTAAGTTCATGTGGTGATTTCTCTTGATTGAGAGCGAGTTTTGCGATTCTGTTTAAACCAAGTTGTGCGGGATCACGAATAGAAGATTTGCACCGAAGGGCTTCGTCCCAAACATCTTGAGCACATAGATCGGGCAATTTCTATTTCGTGTTCTTCGTTTTTGGAGTTTTTCGCGAAATCCTTTTATGCCTGTTGATTCACACTAAATTGAGCGATGATTTCTTCGGGATAGCTCCTCCATAGCCTTGGGATCATGCCCACAAAGTTTGGTGGCTATTGGTGAAGATTTGAAAGTGATTTGGGAAGATTTGGGGGAGAGGCGATTCAAAATCGCGTCTGTCCAGGCAACCGCGGACAGTCCGGGGTTTATTTCCGGACAGTCCGGGAGTCGGGACAGAAACAGTGCTTCTCGGGGTGTTTTTCTGAGTTTTAACGGCGGACTGTCCGCAGTTCATTTCCGCTGAGAAACACAGTTTCTGGACCTTCTGTTCGGCATTTTCAGCTTTGCCGGCGGACAGTCCGGGCTTCATCCGCGGACAGTCCGCGGCTCGTCAGAATCAGCCTGCGGACAGTCCGAGCCCTCGTCAGCGGACAGTCCGCTAAAACTGCTTCGCTGTTTTGCCCATATCTCTCTCGTCCGGACTCCGAATCAAGTTCCATTTGTTGCGTTGGATTCGTATTCACGTAGAAAACATGATGAGCCACTTTTGAGACCAGTTCTCACAAGTGGTTTTTGGGTGTGCTCTTTCCTCTTCTCTCTAGGGTTTGAGAGTACCTCCTTCGGGTCGCGTTTCGAGTTCGTGGTTTCTCTCGTTCTTCGATCTTCTCCGACCGCTCCGTTGCACCTCTAGGCTTCTTCCTAAGGTGTCCACCCACGTGTTGGGTCGTGTTCGTGTCGTCTCTCTCGAGCTCGAGTTTTGGGTGTGATTTTGGGACAAGGGCCAAGTGTGAGAAGAAATTTGATTTGACTCCCATTCACCCCTCCCCTCTGGTCGCCGTTCTCGGTCCTTCAATTGGTATCAGAGCTAGTTAAGTATCAATCCACCTTACACGGTTCTTGATCTGTGAAGGCGACATGGAGCGAGGTGTTGGCAAACCTCCATTTTTTGATGGAACGAACTTCTCCTACTGGAAGGTGCGCATGTCCGCCTATCTACAAGGAGTTGATTCGAACATATGGGAGATTTGTGAGAATGAGGGCTATCGTGTTCTTGCGGCTCGTGTTGACCAACTCCAAATCACTCAACACAACGCAAACAGTAGAGCACGTAGCATCCTCTTCTCAAGTTTGTCACTTCTTGAGTTTGAGTGAGTCTCGAACCTCACTACGGCATGAGAGATCTGACAAACACTTGTGCGATATCATGAGGGCAATCCTCAGATCAAGTCCAAACTCTTCGACACATACCGTAGGGAGTACGAGAACTTCGTACAGTTGACCGATGAGTCTGTTGATGGGATGTTCACTCACTTCCAATCTATCGTCAATAAGATGCGTGCTAATCGTGCCAACTTGCCTTATGATGATCATGAGATGACTATCAAGCTTTTGCATGCTCTTGATCGGAAGGTGGCTGTCATTCAGGAGTCACCGGGCTATGACGCCTTGACCGTGGATGAGCTGTTCAGCAAGCTCAAGTCCTCAAAGATTGACTACCAGACCCGGGCCAAGCTTGAGAACCGTCGAACCCATCTATGACGTTGGTTTCTGGCCCCGGCAGTGTGTCTTCTTCTTCCACTAACCCTTCACACTCTTTGTTCACTTTGTCTTTGATGTCTGTGATAGAGGAACAAATGGAGGCTCTTGGAGATGACGAGCTGGCCTTGGTCATCACTAGGTTCTCGTGGTTCCACAACAATCGCTTGAACCGGCGACGTGGGTGGCGCGGCCAAGGGGTGCTACCGTTGCGGTGATGAGGACCACTTCATCGCAAACTACCCCAAGAAAGCTGCGGGTGACTTCACCAAGAGTAAGGACAAGCGCGAGCACCGCTTCGAGGACAAGCACAAGGCCAAGGGCGGCCACAACCGGAGATCCTCGAAGAAGGTGATTGACAAGGTGAAGGCCAAGCACCGAGCCTTCCTCGCCTCCCTCAGCGACATCGAGTGCTCCACTGATGGAAGCTCTTCTTCGAGCGACGACTACGAGTCAAAGGGAAAGGTTGAGGACAAGCTCAACGGCCTTTGCTTCTACGCCGACGCCAAGCACGGTGGCTTCTGCACCATGGCGATTAGAGCCGGTGAGGTCGGTGAGCACAAGGATGACTCCGACGCCGACTTCGACACACCCGAGGTATCACCCACCATCGAGTCTCTCTCCTCCGAGCTTGAGTCCATGAACGCTACCTTCATGAGTCAGGATGTTGTGCTCAAGCGTGCGATTAGAGAGAGGAACGAGTTTAAGGCTAAGTATCTAAAAACGCTAGATGAGCTCGAGTTTGCTAAGGCGTCGGTGGTGGTTACCGAGGAGGTAGAGTGTGATGCTTGCGCCATCCACATATTTAGTCTTGTCACTCTTCAGAACAAGTATGGCACTCTACTTGAGGAGATCAGTGAGCTGAAAGCTGGGCCTAGCTTACTTGGTGCGTGCAAGTCTTGTGAAGGCTTACGTTCTGAGCTGGCACAGAAGGAGAGTAGGATTGCTGTGCTAGAGAAGATCAGCTCAGATATCACTAGAGAGTCGGATCGTGTTGAGGCTTTGGAGCTTGAGATCGCGACGTGCCGACATGACAAGGCGTGTACCGAGGAGGATAACACGCACCTCCGGTCCGCCTTAGCTTGGGTGTCTGGCAGAGAGCCGCAGCTGGGGATGTCGTACAACCAATTCAGGTGGGTTGGCAACATGGGAGTATGCTTTGCTATAGGTGAGAAGAGTGATAACACTTTTGGCAAGATCGGTGAGTGCAGTGGGTTGAGCGAGAGTGAGAAACCCACCACAACTCCCACATTCACCAAGTTCACTCCACCTAAGCCTACCAATCCCTCTGAGTTACCTGTGAGAGATGGTGTGTTTGAAGAGCCGCCCAAAACCACTCCACAGAAGCAAGTGTGGATTCCTAAACCGAACCACCTTCGGAACCCACTTGACATCTTGCCCGACATCTCTAGTGATCCCCTTCCTAAGAAAGCGAGAGCCACCCAACCCAACAAGAGAGTGCCTACCAAGAGTGCGGTGAGGTACCACTGTGAGTATCGTGAGCGGGATGGACACTTGGCTGAGTTTTGCTATAGGAGGAAGAGAGATGATCGGAGGAAGGTTGAAATGAACAATTGGGACATGTACCACCCACCGGTTGAGGTGCGTGAACCGGAAGTTCGGAGGCGCACTACTAGGCCTAGAGGTGCAATGCCTAAAGGTGCTAGGCCTCAGGAGGTGAGACCACGCGGTGGTCGTGCCCGGCGGGGGTACCGGTCGTGACCCATATGACTACGGGCCTCGTGGCGGTGGCTTCACTCCAAACAGCTTTAGCGGACCACCTTTTTCCTATGGTGGTGATCGCTACCCCTCTATGGGAAGGGAGATGTTTGGTATGCCTCCTAACCCTTTCTTTGGGCAAATGAGTCAACACTGGTATCCTTCATAGTTTACTAACCCTAGTGTTGCTTCGTTTGCTCACCCTATGTCTTTTTATTGATGTAAGAAGGAGGATTGGAGGAGACTTGGCTTGTGGATTCCGGATGTTGACGCCATATGACCGGAAGTGCCAAGTTGTTCTCCAGCCTCGACCCCGTGCGCCACACTAAGTACATCACATTCGGGAACAAGAGTAAAGGTAAGGTTGTGTCCTGAGGGTCAATTCGTCTTTTGTCCTCAAGGATGTTGCTTTGGTTGCGAATTTGTATTTTAACCTTCTCTCGGTTTCACAACTCCTTGATGACGGGTTTGAAGTGAATTTCAAAGTTGGCTTTTCTCGGATCCTTGACTCTCGGGGTGATCTTGTTTGCTGGATTATGCCTTTTGGGAAGGTCTTTCGTGCGGATTTTTCTATCTCTTCTGGACCTTTTCGGTGTCTTCTTGCCGGTTCTTCTTCCGATCTTGGAAGTGGCATAGGAGATTGGGCCATCTAAGCTTCGACTTGCTTGCAAGGCTTAGCTCGATGGACCTTATCCAAGGATTGTCAAAGCTAAAGTTCGAGAAGGACTTGGTTTGCCATCCTTGCAGGCATGACAAGATGGTTGCTGCTTCCCATCCTCCGGTGACTGAGATTATGACCAAACAACCCAGCGAGCTCTTACACATGGACACAGTTGGTCCAGCTCGGGTTAGGTCGGAGGGAGGAAAGTGGTATGTGGTTGTAGTCGTTGATGACTACTCGAGATACTCTTGGGTGTTCTTTTTGGAGAGTAAGGATGGGGCTTTTATGCATGTTCTAGATCTGATTTTGAGGTTGCAAAATGAGCTACCCAAGCATGCCATGAGAGCGATTCGCAGTGACAATGGCACAGAATTAAAAAATGCTCAATTTGTATCTCTTTGCTCTTCTTTGGGTCTCGACCACCAGTTTTCCTCTC
Organism: Microstegium vimineum; assembly: GCA_022036555.1. Lineage (NCBI taxonomy): Eukaryota > Viridiplantae > Streptophyta > Magnoliopsida > Poales > Poaceae > Microstegium > Microstegium vimineum. Next base: position 882,867 of record CM039126.1, on the reverse strand, counting down.
CTTACACTCCCTAGCAGAATGGTATTGTTGAGCGCAAGAATCGGACCCTTGTTGAGATGGCTAGGACGATGCTCGATGAGCATAGGACTCCTAGGAGGTATTGGGCCGACGCGATTAATTCTGCTTGCTATGTTTCCAATTGCATTTTTCTCCGAGCTTTCAAGAAGAAGACTTCTTATGAGTTACGATTTGGGAGACCACCCAAGGTAAGTCACCTACGGGTGTGTTTGGGTGCAAGTGTTTCATCCTCAAGAAGGGAGGTAAGTTGGACAAGTTTGAGTCATGGTCTTCAGACGGTATATTTTTTGGTTATGCATTACATTCTCATGTTTATCGTGTACTTAACCTTGAGACTAACCGAGTGATGGAGACTTGTGAGGTGACTTTCGATGAGACTATGCCTTGTGTTTCGACTTCCTTTGAGCTTGCAGGTGAGGATGACTTGCACACCAGCATCTTTGTGGAGGAGGAGCAGGACGACGCCGATTGAGGTGATCCCGAGCTGACTCCACCAGCTGCCCCAATCGACCCTGTGACGTCCACTTCGGCTCATGGCCTCGGCCCTTCTACTTCTTCGACATAGGGGCCGTTCGAGCAGCTTCCTCAGTCTATGCCCGTTGCACTTGAGGGAGCTCCAGCTACTGTTGAGGGGGAGGCGACTTCTTCACGTGCGGTGCCGCTACACATTCAGCATCGCCACCCTCCTCAGACTATGATCGGTGACATCGACGAGCGCACTATGCGCTTCAAGTCGTATCGTATTTCCCACTTTGCTCATTCCGCTTTTGTCACATCTTTTGAGCCCCGAGATGTTGGACACGCATTGATGGATCCGGATTGGGTTAATGCCATGCATGAGGAGTTAGAAAACTTTGAACGAAACCGCGTTTGGGTCTTAGTGCCACCACCACCAAGTTGCCACCCTATAGGAACCAAGTGGGTTTTCAAAAACAAACAAAGTGAGGATGGGGTGGTAGTGCGCAACAAGGCTAGGTTGGTAGCGCAAGACTTTTGTCAAAAGGAGGGAATAGATTATGAGGAAATCTTTGCTCCCGTAGCTCGTTTAGAAGCCATTAGAATCCTTCTAGCTTTTGCGGCTTCTAAGGGGTTTAAACTTTTTCAAATGGACGTCAAAAGTTCTTTCTTAAACGGCTACATAGAGGAGGAAGTGTATGTTAGACAGCCTCCCGGTTTCAAAAATCCCAAGTTTCCAAACCATGTTTTTAAACTCCACAAAGCTTTGTATGGTTTGAAACAAGCCCCTAGAGCATGGTATGATAGGTTGAAAACGTTTTTTCTTGCTAAGGGTTTTAAAATGGGATCGGTCGATAAAACGTTTTTTCTCCTCAAGCAAGGCAAAGACACTCTCCTAGTCCAGATTTACGTGGATGATATCATCTTTGGTGGTTCTTCTCATGCTCTTGTTGCCAAGTTTGCAGATTTGATGAGCAGGGAGTTCGAGATAAGCATGATGGGCGAGTTGACTTTCTTTCTCAGGTTGCAAATCAAGCAAACCCGGGAAGGGACGTTTGTGCACCAAGGCAAGTACACGAAGGATATCTTGAAGAAATTTGACATGGGTGAGGCAAAGCCTCTTTCGACGCCCATGTCGACTACGACTGCTTTGGATGCGTATGAGGAAGGAGAGGCGGTGGACCGGACGGAGTACCGAAGCATGATCGGGTCGCACTTGTACCTGACGGCGACCCGACCGAACATCCAGTTCGTCGTCTGCTTGTGTGTGCGCTTTCAGGCGTCTCCACGCACTTCGCACAAGCAGGCGGTGAAACGCATCATGAGGTACTTGCGCTTCACTCCTGAGTTTGGTTAGTGGTTTTCGGCCTCCTCCTCTCTTGTGCTTTGCGGCTATTCCGATGCCGATTTTGCCGGTTGTCGTCTTGATCGGAAGTCCACGTTGGAGATTTGTCAGTTTCTCGGGTCTTCTCTTGTGTCTTGGTCTTCTCGCAAACAGTATAGCGTTGCTCAGTCTACCACGGAGGCTGAGTATGTGGCTGCCGCTAGCTGTTGCTTACAGTTGATTTGGATGATTGCGACTTTGAAGGATTTTGGTCTTGTGCTTACTAAAGTGCCTCTGCTGTGTGATAGCACGAGTGCCATTAGCGTGGCCAAAAATCCCGTGCTTCATTCTAAGACCAAGCACATTGATGTTCGTTTTCACTTCTTGAGAGATCACTATGAGAAGGGTGACATTGACCTCCGGCATGTCGATACCCAAAACCAACTTGCGGATATTCTCACAAAGCCTTTGGATCAAGTTGCGTTTTCTCGCCTTCGGGGTGAGTTGGGTGTTTGCTTTCCTTTTTAGAGGAGGAAAGCTTTATGTATCATAATTCTTTTTTGTTCTTATTTGTCTTTTCTTTCTTTTCTTTGGTGTCTTCTTAGTGTTAATTGGTGTCATTGCATTTTGCATCTCATTGCATTTGTGATATAGTTCATTTTAAGCTTCATACCTATAGCCGATATAATGAATCTATGCTCTGTTTGAGGTGCTTTATGTGTCTATGGTGTTGCCTAACTTAGACTCTCTTTGATCTCTTGATATGCAATAGAGCTAAGTTAGAAACTCTTTAAAACTGATTTTAATTCCCCATGTCACCTCTGAAATCACACTAGCATGAGTAGGCTTTTGAAGATCCTTCTTGGCTGTCTTGTATATAGCTTGTAACTATGGCTCTTCATTGCTTCATTCACTTCCTTTGAGCACCATGATTAAAATTGATCTAAAATGAAATTGTTTTCTGAATTGTGAATTGAAAAGATCGAGTCGGGTTCGCATTGTGAGCACTTCACCGTGTGTTTGAGACTGCCTCCCATATGGGTGGAACTTGAGCGGTGTCATGTATGACTGAAACCGGTGTGTCAAGTTGTGACAGAACCTCTTAAGATAGGGCCCACTTGTCAGGATTAACCAACTTAATCTCCAACAGATGATCCAAATCTTAATTAGCCCATCAGGTGTCGCCACTTTGCAGCGGGTCATCCACCTCTTTCCGAATAGGATCACCCTTATCACAATCATGACAGAAGTAATACAAAATTTTTATATTACATCAAAGTAGCGGAAAATTTAAAGTCATATTACAACCATAAGTTTTGAAACCTAACTTAGTGTCATACGATAAGATTACATCAAGCTGCTGATAGCGAAAGAACAGATAACCGAGTTACTCTTGCCCAAGAGTCAAGCAAAGACAGGTTATTCTTCATCTTCATCTATACTGACCACGGTCATGCAGCAAGGAGCCACACACACCGGGTTGTGATCCTCATCTGCAACAGGGGTTAACAAACCCTGAGTACGGGAGTACTCCACAAGACTTATCCGACAAAGAAAAGTATTTGGTGGACAAAGCAGTATGCAAGTCATAGGAATTCAAGGTGTGGTTTGCAAGAATCAAGCATTTTGCATAAATGAGCATTTATAAAAAGAATTGAAATCATTTATGTTATCCATAAGATTACTCAAGTATCGACCTGGATGTATGATCGATGACAGAGTAATAAACATCCACGAAGGGATCCAACAAGTATCCAGTTAAAGTGTATTACTACGCGGTAGAGGACAGGGTCATGTTTCCATATCTGAGGAACACGACGATTCGAACCGGTTTATCCCAGCTGGGGCTTCCCTATCACACGACATATACAGCCGCTTAAAGTACGCATATGACTACCTTTCCCTGGATCCTCTCGCCAAGACCGGGGTTCCGCCACCCGAGAGCACAGTACACCTCCATCCAGTTCGCTAACTTGGAGGGTACACACTACTCTCGCCATCTCTCCACTCCCAGTGCGGGTTAACCGTTCTTCAAGCGAGAATAGCCAAAGTCCAGTTTCCCGGAGTATGTGATAAGTACTCCAAAGTCACAACCCTTGGACGTCTACAACGGACGGTTCCTAATCGACACAGGCGGAAAGAACCCGCTCACCAGATATCCACATCCGGTGGCTCTCCAACACTGTGTCCGCCCGGTCTCAGATTATTACTTCCACCAAGAAGACATAGCCATTTGCCGCAGCAATACGCTATTCTTCTTAGAAACAGAACCATTGCCGAAGCAATCAGGTTACCACCTATTCTCGCAGATGACAGGAAATCATCTGACTCTATCGGTCTAAGCATTGCTAAGCAACATAAAGCAACAAACGTATTTTTAAAACGGTATCAAGGTACTAGAATAAATAATTCAAGGTAAGGCTATGCATCAAGTAGGAATTTGATTGAATACCGTAATGCAATAGTATAAACATAAGTGTATTTAAAGCAAACATTTTAAATACAAGGAAGTGTTTGAATGCACCGGGGCTTGCCTTGGTTGGAGGGATAAACGAACTCGGGCTCAGATTCAAGAGAGAAGACCTCTGCACTGGAGGTATCCAACCCAACCAACGAACAATCTACACGATAAATGACATGTTTAAGATGATGCTTGAATAGTAAACATGATGCTTAACACAACAAGCCTGCTATCGAGAGAAAACTAAAATAGATTACTCTAAAAGAACTCAGCAAACAACATTACATCGAGCATGTCCAACTTGTGTTTGTCATTGGACAAATGACCATATTTATCAAATAATCCAAAATCACTCAAAGCCTAAAGTTATTAGGGTTTCTAACCATTTTACAACTAAGCATGGCATTGTTACAGAACTAAAAACAGGAAAACAGGAAGAACTCTGCTCAAGACCCTCGAACGGCTGAGACTCGACCATCAGCGGCACAGAGGCTCGAGCGGTGGCGTCGAGAACCACAAAACACGGCGGCGAGTCGCCGTCGATGACCAAACCGAACGGCTACCCCTCAAACTTGCCTCGGCTTGCCGAGCCGAACCCAAAGAGGTACGCTACGACTCAAACAAACCTTCAGAGACGCCTCCTCGAGGGTGCTGACGATCTGTCGGGGCTCGACCGATCGCACACCATCGAACACAGCCCTCGATCGGAGAAACTAGCCCTCGATCGACGAAGACAGACCTCGATCGACACTCGATCCCGAGGCTAGGCCTCGATCGACCCTCGATCCCGAGGCTAGGCCTCGATCGACCCTCGATCCCAAGGCTAGGCCTCGATCACGACTCAGAAGACAACTGCGAGCAAAACGCCCACAGAAACAAGACTAAAAACTACTCAGCTGACCTTGTCGACGGAAATGGCGGTGAACCGAGCTCGACCGCACACATACCGACAGACACAGGCCTCGATCAAAGGAGCTAGGCCTCGAGCAGAGACACTAGACCTCGATCAAAACAGCCAACACTCTAGCAAGCTAAAGGGACCCCAAACAAAGCGAAGCGCAAGCCGAACGAACACAGAGCTACGAGCGACACCCTCGACGACGGCACTAGCGGTCGACGAAGATCTGCGCGACGCGCGCCGAAGAGAACACGCACGCGCTCGAGGGCAACTACCCCTCGAGACTGACTCAGGACGGCTAGGCGAAGCTAGCGCAAGACTTGGATCCCGAAAAGATCAACTACAACGACAAGACGTCGATCACGCCGCAACGACGAACAAGCACAGCGGCGGCGCTCGAGGACAGAGCGCTAAGGCTCGATACAAGGACAAACGAGTACAACGAAGAGGTCGAGGAGCTCACCCTGGTCATGGAGCGTTAGCAAGCACGGCCGGAGATGAAGCAGAGACGACCATCGATGGAGAATGCGCCGACGGAGACGAAGAACTGCGCGACACGAAGATGTTCCCGGAGCTGTGGTCCACCATTTGCAAAATGGAGAACCCGAGAAGGCTCAGAGATGAACAAGGAACAAGAAACATAAGGCAAAAAGACAATGTGGCTCCTGCGCAGCCCGACCGAAGACTGACCAGAGCGGCGGCGGTTTCGGCGGAGCTGAGGAAGACAGATCCGCGCTGGACGACTGCGGGCTCGCTGACTTCAACCAACCTACCTCGAAGATGCGCAAGGTCAAGGCGAAGACAATGACGAAAGATTGAGTGATTAGCAGCCGCTAACGAGCTCGGACGAGTTCGTCAACGATGGCGGTGAAGCGCTCAGCAGAACAGAACAGAGCGAAGTAAAGAGGAGCAGCGCGGAGCAGTGGCATGGAAAGGAAAGAAGAAGGGACGGCGTCCCGCTTTTAAAGACGGCAACGGGCTTCGCAAGATCGCCACGTACCCACGACAAGACGGGAGTCCATGGACAAGCGTGGCGCGGCTGGCGACACGTGTCGGCCAGGAGCGACGTCGAGAACGACCCGCCATGCAGCTGCTCGAGGAAAAAACAGAACTGACCCTGCTTCTCTTTTGCAAAAATGCACAAGCTTCCAGGGGTTTTCAGGGAAAACTTTAAACACGAAAGATGTTCAAAATTTTGAGATCTACAACTTTGCTTAAACAACCACAAGCAAAAACTTTATAGATTTTTAAAAATTGTATTTAGGGTTTAATCCACCCCCTGCGGGAAAAGGGTTTGGATTCAAATTTTTAAATTTTTAGACTTTGAAAAGATGACCTGCATACAAACAATTGATCAAACACAAACAAGTAAACTCATTTTAGTTCAATGCATATCTAGGTTTCCAAACAAATGAATGATGCTTAATGCATATGATGACATGATCCAATTTTAATTAAGAGATTAACAAGATTAACACCCGGGGTGTTACACAAGTCCTTTGACTTCGCCCGGTTGGTAAGTGGCATCACATTGCTTACAACCACTCGCATACAACTTGAAATGTGCCTAAAACTGAATTTTGGCTGCAAAACTCTGAAATTTGAAAAATTCATTCAGTTAGGTCATTGGCTTGTTGTATGAACTTTGCTAGGGATAGTTCTACTTGCTATACATGAGATTGCTTTGAGATAGATCCTATCTTGTTTGCCATGTTTAGTTGTCTCTAGGAGGTGATACCCATTCCTTGCTCACACATGTAATCTTCTCTATTTTGGCTTCTAAAGTGATCTTTAGCTCATCCAGAGTCTTTGTTGGGCACTTAGAGCTTTTCCTATTCTCATAGGATCACATCACTTAGAGCATCCTTTCATTGTCTTAGCTCTATGTATGAAGCTTGTTGCACTCATTTTGTATTTCATGGCATTTGTGGCCGAAATCTTGAGTTTTGAGCTTTGATGAGCTACATGTGTCAACAAGGGGGAGAGATGTGCATTTCACTCTATTTTTCAGCCATCTACATACAAGGGGGAGAAAGCATGCATTGGTCAAGGGGGGGGGGGGGAAATGTGCACTTTGTTAAAATCTTGCTTTTTTGGCTCTTTTCTTCCTTCTTGGTCTCTTGAGCGTGCTTCTGCCCAGGGGGAGTTTTTGCTAGATGTGTTGAGCCTTTACCTCTTCTGGAGGGTCTAGCTTGTTTTGTTGGCTCCGACAGGTTTCGATTGGCTTCTTGAGTTTCTTGTGCTTTAATTGGTATCTTGGAGAGGTTCTTGCCTAAGGCGATTGGTATCTTTTGGCTTGCTAGCGGTGTTGAGCCCGTTTTCTGCCTCTTTTTTAGGGCTAGCTTTGTTTTGCTTGGTTGCGTCGAGTCGTTGCCCATGTCTTTGGGAACCAAGTTTTGGATGCGATTTGCTTCTCTCAAGTGACCCCGTTTTAGCCTTTCTTAGTTTTTGGTCCTTTGGAGAGCTTTACCTTGTGGCTCAAATTTGAAATGCACTTGTGTTGATAATGCACTCATCAAGGGGGAGATTGCGAACACATGGTGGATAAGTACCCATGTATGTTTAGTTTTATGATGAGTGATTGCTCAACACTTGAGTGTTTCAGTTTAAGTGGCTTGAACTAACCTATTGCGAAAACAAATGTGTGCCTGTCTATCGGCTTGTGGTGTGCAAGTGCTATGCCTAGTGACAGTGGTCAATGGCGTGGAGAAGGTCGAGTAGAGGCTTTCCATGCCGATGGACTGAGAGCGGTGAAGGGCGGAAGCGAGGCTCGAACTGAGGGACCATGGGCGCTGGCGGACTAGCTGTGGTGGATAGTGCTTGGCACCGGCAAGTGCGAGAAGACATGGAGGTAGACCGAGTCGACCGAGTCAATACGGCGGACGAACGGGTCGAGTGGAGGCTCATGGGACTCGGAGTCTGATCGGGCGAGGACAAGGTGGCTTGAGTCGAACGGTTTGGTGGTTTGGGCCTCAAAACCATCCGAGGACGGTTTCCGAGTTTGGGCCTCAAGACTCGGGGTTCGGTAGTTGAGCCCAAAGCTACCGGTGGCGGGTTTCCTGGGTTTGGGCCTCAAAACCTAGGCGGAGCTTCCGAGAAAGCGGGGATGACACGTGGAGGAATCCTGGAGGTTGCGTCAAGGCGACGACAACTCCCGGTAGGAAGCGGGGTTGTCCATTCAAACGAGTGGGTGAGAGTTACCGACTTGGATTATAATGTCTTAGGGCTAGGTAATTTGGTCATGTATCTAAGGGGGTCTTTGGGAAATAGCCAAAGCCCGATAAGTAGGGGGTGAAGGGGTATCTCTCATCCCACCTCTTGAACCCCAGTCATTTGCACCACCTTTCTCTCTCTAGTTCATGAGGTCCCTAGTGTAATGATTTGCACTTTGATTTTGATGGGAATCGGTGGCCTTACCCTCCATAAGCCATGGTGGCTTTGATTTCGTGATTGTGTCTCCTTTGATTGTGTTCTTCGCTAATCGCGTTTTTGCTCCTCTCTAATCCTCTAAGTTCATGCGATGATTTCTCTTGATTGAGAGCGAGTTTTGCGATTCCGTTTAAACCAAGTTGTGCGGGATCACGAATAGAAGATTTGCACCGAAGGGCTTCGTCCCAAACATCTTGAGCACATAGATCGGGCAATTTCTATTTCGTGTTCTTCGTTTTTGGAGTTTTTCCTGAAATCCTTTTATGCCGTTGATTCACACCAAATTGAGCGATTATTTCTTCGGGATAGCTCCTCCATAGCCTTGGGATGATGCCCACAAAAGTTTGGTGGCTATTGGTGAAGATTTGAAAGTGATTTAGGAAGATTTGGGGGAGAGGCGATTCAAAATCGCCCCCAAATCGCGTATGTCCAGGCAACTGCGGACAGTCCGGGGTTTATTTCCGGACAGTCCGGGAGTCGAGGCAGAAACAGTGCTTCTTGGGGTGCTTTTCTGAGTTTTAACGGCGGACTGTCCGCAGTTCATTTCCGATGAGAAACACAGTTTCTGGACCTTCTGTTCGGCATTTTCAGCTTTGCCGGCGGACAGTCCGGGCTTCATCCGCGGACAGTCCGCGGCTCGTCAGAATCAGCCTGCGGACAGTCCGAGCCCTCGTGAGCGGAGAGTCCGCTAAAACTGCTTCGCTGTTTTGCCCATATCTCTCTCGTCCGGACTCCGAATCAAGTTCCGTTTGTTGCGTTGGATTCATATTCACGTAGAAAACATGATGAGCCACTTTTGAGACCAGTTCTCACAAGTGGTTTTTGGGTGTGCTCTTTCCTCTTCTCTCTAGGGTTTGAAAGTACCTCCTTCGGGTCGCGTTTCGAGTTCGTGGTTTCTCTCGTTCTTCGATCTTCTCCGACCGCTCCGCTGCACCTCTAGGCTTCTTCCTAAGGTGTCCACCCACGTGTTGGGTCGTGTGCGTGTCGTCTCTCTCGAGCTCGAGTTTTGGGCGTGATTTTGGGACAAGGGCCAAGTGTGAGAAGAAATTTGATTTGGCTCTCATTCACCCCCCCTCTGGTCGTCGTTCTCGGTCCTTTCTAAGTGTATATATAGAAAAAAAAATCTAAAAAGGTAAAGAAGTCTTATAGAATATAGGAGAGTAGTCATTCAACTTTAAAGTGGCAAAGCATCTTAAATTAGACCAAATTTATATAATAAAACATTAACATTCATGATATCAATTAAATATTATTAGATTCTTCATTAATTATATTTTTAATAGTATTATTTAATTAATACCATAAATCTTTATTATTCTCTCTATAATTTTTGACTAAACTTGATATCTCAAAAAACTAGGTTAGACTAACTTAATAATGCGGAATAGAGCAAGTACTAGCTATATCGTACTATACATATAATGAGTATTAATTGAGTATAGTAGCAACATTATTCATATATATACACTGAAATTCAGTGTCGTCCTGGACTTCAGCTACAATGTCATTATATTATCGAGAATGTTTGTAATGATATATGATTTTCCTGCTCCGTTAAACTGATTGACATATACGAGTGACAAAAAAAAAAGGTTATGATCTGTTCTGGACAAGGGGAATCATGCGAAGATATGATCTGTTCTGAAAACAAAAAAGTCGTTTGTTGTTTTTCGGCACTTTTGAGAATCATCGAGCTGAGGTACAGCATCAGTAAATACGAGTGACGGATGGAGAGGCTTTTAGCGTACAAAAAGGTGACGACGAGCGAGAGGCCACTCCAAACTCGAAACTCCTGCCGCGCGCATCATGTCGTCAGTCATGTAGTACCACGTTAAAATTTAAAATGGAACTCAAACTTACTGTACGTGAGCATAGCCTCCTACGTCACGACTATTTTTTTTTAATGTTTTATTCCCCAAAAATAGAATTTATAACTTTTTTTAGTAAAATGGAATTATCCTATTATTTTGATATTTCACAACTTGGTATCGAAAATTCGAATATGCTACAACAACTAGTAGCAGTGATTTATTACTACTCCTAATTTTAAATTATAAGTCATTTTAAAAAAAATTAAAGAGATTTTTCATAATTATATTTTTATAGTAGACATATGTAATGTATAAATCTTTACTTTAAGAATTAAGATTATTAAAATTAATTATAATTTATAATGGCGAGAGTATTTTAAAATACTATGAGAATTTTTTTAATTTTGATAGTGGTGTACGTGTCGGCACCTCGCACATTTGCCGACCTGAGGTGCATGATATGCGTCAGATGAAGTGACGAGACATACCTTTTTCCTCCAGCACGTACGTCGGTGCCGTACGTGGTGATCAACAGTGCAAATCCCACTACTGTCAAAGTTCGTAACCGCAGTAGTTCATGCATAACAAGTTCGCTTGGCTTTTCAACCAGCTTAAATCCAACCGGAACAGTGTTTTTCTCTCACAAGAAATCAACCAGCAGTGAATAATCCTACCGAAACAGTGTATAATCCTGCCAAACGAACAGACCATCTGTTGTCTCCTTCAACATACCACAGCTATGTATTGGATCTTTCCTTCTTACTGCTTCCTCCATTCTACATTATAATTTATTTCACTTATTTAATTTTAAATTTAACCATTCATTTTATTTAAAAAATTATACATAGTTAAATTTAAATTATTTTAAAAAATATATTAATAAAACAAGTCCCAACAAAAAAAATAATATTTTATATAAATTTTTAAATAAGACAAGTAATCAAATTTAAAGTTCAAAAAAATTAACGAATTATAATTTAAAACCAAATTAATATATTAAGCCCCTTCGTCTTTGAATCACAGATACATGTTCATCTAAGTTAGTCTGAAGCTAAACTTTTTTTTATATAAATTTTAATTACTAATGTCTATTAAAATATTTTTTCTCAACGGTCGGTTAATTATTAAGAATCACATTTTGTCAAAGTATTTTCTATACGAATTTATACTAAGGTCAACCTTCTTTAGAACTTTAGATATGAATAGATTATATATTAAACTAAAAAGGGTTTTGGTGTTTGGGCTGCTTTTCCTACTTATCTTTTTATCTTCTTATAAAAGAAATCGAGGCAAATCTCTTACCGTCTTTTTAGGAAAAGGACTTACATTCCTGGCTAGTCGGCGTCCATCACCCTACACAGCTACTAGCAATGTGATAATAAAGCAATAAAGCTATGTATACATATCTATACGCGAATGTAGTTTGAGAGACACAGAATAAGATGCCTTGTGCTGTGATCCTTTCAATTATCAGCACACCCACGTACTAATAATATTTAGTGTATATATATACTTCCTCTGTCTCTGACTTTTCTAGATAGTCAGATTTATTCTACTATATGCAACTACTAGATAAATGTTTATCTAAATACGTAATGAAAAACTATGTATTAAAAAAACCAGACGAATTACAATTACAATTATAAAGAAGAAGGGAGTGGTCATGAGCTTGTTTGCCGGCCAGTCGCCATAGGAGGGCCAAGCATATATACGTGCACGTGCCATGTATATGTAATGCAACATCGTCGTCGTATTGTAGAGCTCTCTTACCATTTCGTTCTAAATTATAGTTCATTTGATTTTTTAATTAAATTTAAATTATTTTTAAAGAACTTTTATTACTAAAATGAACCATAGAAAAAAAATAATATTTTATATAAAATTTAAAATAAAATAAATAGTCAAATTTAAGGTCAAAAAGTCAAACGAACCATAATTTAGGCTGGAATTAGTAGCAAGTATGGTTTTAAAGGGCGTGCTATAGAAATTAGCGGAAGCTTGGTCAAAACGCTATAGCGGCGTTATTAGCGCGCTATAGCGCGCTAATGAGCATTGCGGTAGCTGTTTCTGGACGTTATTAGCGCGCTATTTCGACGCTATAGCACGCTATTTTTTCAGTGGTAGCAAGGGACTTAGCTTGCCCACAGAAACTCCGTGGTCCTCTGGCTAGAGATTATTCTCTTCTACGTTCTCATCACTTGGCAATATATGTTACACACGGTAGGTGCTGAGTGAAGGATCCAGACATACCCTAAAGAAGCAAAAAGTTTACCTAGCGCTAATAAGAAATACTCCTATTACTAAAGACGTGATTGTGACTGTGTGATATATAACCAAGTCAAAAGAGGTATCTTTTTTACATAGGAATGGGAATGGGGGAGGTTAGCTTTGAGGCATGGCTTGGTCCCTACCCTGTCCCCTTGATCTCATCCCTAGCTAGCTGTCTAAATGGAATGCATCACTGCACCATCACCGTCGTCGATGTGACCGGCATCAACGACGATCGGCTGGCCGGCCCTGGCTCTCGGTCCCCCAGCAAGTTAAGCCCTACCAGCAAACTGACCACCGACGTACTAGTCTTTCTTGGCCTTTGGAAACCAAAACAATGCAATGCAACTAGCCATCTTTGTCCATGCATGCATATGTTGTTGTTGTAGTAGTATCTTTGTTCTTATTTTATTATTTTTCTTGTTTCTGCAAGCATCCTTGGAAAACATATATTTGTTTAATTGACTAAGTATATGTGGACTGATATATATTGTAGTGTAGTATATCATATCATATCTGAAGCTAATAAAAGCATCTTCAACGTTATCCTAACACTTTTTCCTGCCCCTGTAAAACTGTCATATTGAGGATGACTATGTTTTTCTTGCTCCAACAGTTTCTCAATACATCTCTCTTTTTTAGTGGTCACTAATATTTCCTCTCATTTTCCCTCAAATAAAGGGGGACTTGTATCTCCCAGTATATTCCAACATGAGACCCCCCAACTACCACTAGCCATCTTTTCTCCTACACTTCTATAGGACCCACCTTCCATGTGGGTATATGAAAGATAGATTGGGGTGGTGCAACAACACTTTTAATAATCTAGGAAAGTAGTATTGCAATACTATCATATTGAGGATACATTATATTATTAGTGTGAGCTGCTAGATATGCTCTAAGGAAGGGAGCAAATCCGAGGCCGCAGTGAGGTTTTAGTGCTAATCATCGGTCTTATATATTTTTGGAGCGGTCGGCCATATAGCCGGCCGGCCTCTACCAATATATATCTATATAAGATATATGACCATATTGTACATATATATGTCTGGTTTGGAAGGGTGATAGATGATGTGTCCGGTTCTCCAAGTTATCTCTTCTAGTTGAGGTGTCATGGTGTCCGGTTCTCCAAGTTGTCTTTTCTTATTGAGGTGTCTTAGTTGGGTCATTTTTTCGGCCAAGTTGTTGATAGCTGGATAGTTGTTATTAGTTGGGTTGGTTCGACCAAGTTGCAAGCAGTCAGTTGTGACAGTTGTACTAAAATTGTGCGGCATTAATATGATACTTTTCTCAGTTATGTAGTTTTTCTGACCCAGTTTCTATTAAAAAACTATATTTTCACTTACTTTTTTCCTTTCTTCTTTCAATAAAATCACGATAAAGCGTTTGATGTCCTTTATTAAAAAAACATATATGACCATATCATACATATATATACAAACCATTTCGATCCTTCAACTAATTAATGTTGTGTCCGAGTAGAGGTCCGATCCAAATCCCACTATATTGCCTCGATCTACCTCCGTGATTGTGCTAGCATGCATGATGCAAGGTGATTGTCCACCTCTCCTTCCCGTCCACTCCCTCCTATATCTCTCTTCGGTGCTGCACCCTCCACGCGATTGTGCCCATGTGCTCGCCTGCTCTGCCCGTTGGCTTTGTGGATACGCTTGCACTTTAGAGGCACAAGCTGAACGGCCATAGAATACACAAAGAGAGGTAGACTGCAAGAGAAAGGAGGAGAAGTATTTTTTGCATGTTTATTCGGCATGGACACAGACGGTTTGCGGCGGCATGGTGGGCTTTGGATCTTTTTTTAGTGAAACTATAGATTGAGGACCAAGATGGCCACTTTTGAGTTCGAGGGTCCAATTAAGAATTAACAATAGATTGAGGACTTAGATGGTCACTTTTTTTAGTTATAGGACTCAGATGAAAATCTATGGAATGTTTAAGGACAACCTAGGGTGCAATTTATCTTTTTTTTTGTCTGTGAAATTCGTCGCTATTAGTTTGTTTAGATGATGAAAAATGTTTGGTCATGCTGGTGGACATCTAGTACTATAATTTATACTTAATAATTTTCTAACTAGTTTAAGAATTCTTTTCATTTTCTCTTTTCTTGTTTTTATTTCTTTCTCATATAGTTCACGCCTTTATTTTTCTTATTAGCACATGTCTCTTTTTCAGAACTTTATGTAGAGGGGTGTCTATTATATGTAGTGTCTTCCTTTGATAGAGAATGACAATTACTTGCTTACTTCTTGTACAAAAGTAGATCATTTGAGGTGGAGTGTGTATGTGAACTTGATGGTGAAAGCACGACGCTTTCCTCACTAGGACCATATATATAAGACTTAACAAAATTCAACACAAAACCAATAAGTAAACCATATGGCTTTATTGGTAAGTTTTTTTTTTACAACAGATCGAGAAACTTGCCACGATTTTAAATTTTTTCCAAGAAAATACTCCAAGGTCTTACCTTACTTAGGACAAAACGTATCCATAACGTACACACACTCTATAAATCAATAATAAACTAAAGAGAATATATCCAACGACAATTAGATGCATGCATGCATGGATCAGCGCTAGCTAGTGGCCTCGCTACTACTAGCTAGGGACCAACGCATGCAACTAGCATGGCTTTATTTCATGGTAACAGGCCGGCATGGGGGTGTGGTCGATCGAACAATTGAAGAATTAAAGAATGAATAAGCTGCAGCTTGCAGGCTGATGATATGGATGGGTACGGTGTTGGCACATCGATCGATCTATCGCTAGCTAGGTCCATTCATTGTATTGGAATGGAACAATGCAAGCAAGCAATGCAAGGGACGGCTCGAGCATGAGTCGTCGTTGTCGTCGTCGTGATCGTGGCGACACCTACAAAATCAATGGAGACCACCCACCAAATATCAATCTCGATCCCTCGACGACGTATTAGAGCAAGGTTAATAGTTACATCTGGCTCTAGTTATAACCTAGTTTCTTATTGATTTTTTAAGTATACTCAGATAATAACAGTTAGCTCTTTACTATTAATATATTATTTATTTGTCTTTTTTATAAAATTTTTTTTGGGTCTTATACCTAAATTGATCGACTATAAATTTACATCCAACTTCTCTTTTTTTTTTCTTCTTGTTTCTCTTTCTCCTCATCATTTAGTCAGATTATTATAGCCTATATATTATTATACTTGCTCGAGCATACACGTACCAATCAATTGGGACTGCATTATTAGATTGGTAGCTAGCTGCATCTATCAGATAATCCTAGGCCACACGATTAATTGCGCGTGCTGCCGCATGACCTCGACGTACACTTCCTTTTTCTGGTAACACCGTCATTACCTTTTGTTGCCGCAGTCGCCGCCGCAGGATCCATCGTCCCGGAGCTGAGAGGCTCCTTTTATGTGCACGTTTCTTGCTCCTAGGCCTCCTAGTGTACTACGTCCTCAACAATGCTAAATAGTGTCATAATTCAGTATATCAAGTTTATTTAACTATAAACTTTTTGTATCAAATAAACATTAGATTAATTATGAAATGTATTTTTATAATAAATTAATTTAAAGTGAATATTATATTTACTAAAAATCTTATCAAACATGAAATATTTTAACTAACACTTACTATATCATAGTCATATTCTTTTCAGGATAAAACTAATACACGTTTTGTCTTGCTTAATGTGCTAGAGACAGGGATAGGGGGTGTATAGGACAAGAAAAAATTAGGTAGGGATGGTGCCCACACTGGCCACGAAGGCACCGTGATAACCTATGTACCATTGATTCAGCACACATGTACACGTGCGTCTATAGACAGACATGCATCAAATGTGTCTCCTACTGAATTTATGCAATGGTTTTTATTTCCAATTGCCTTTTCCTCCTTCTGAACAGGCCACCTACCATTGGAAGAACAACGCCGTATAACTCTTGTCTGCTCATGCTTACATGTCGTCAAACTCAAGATTGATTAATTAACAAGCTACTACACGTTTTCAGTTCACCTGTTTGCTTAGCTGCAGGTTATATATGACTCCTTAAATTAACTTATGTTCCATGTCCTAGGATGCCTCCGTGGATGCATTGATCCTCCCCTATTTTTTTGTTCTCTTGTATGTGCAGTGTAACTGGCCGGCCGTCCGGCCGGAGCCATATCACCGACGACACTGGCGCCTTTCCGACATGGAAATTCGTACCGAAAGGCAAACGGCGATAGAGAAATCAAATGTCTCCAAAAGTCGCAACTATTTTAGCGTCTGCTCTCTAATTTTCTCTAGCTAAGCTATCTAGGGGCCGGCAAATGGTATCTCTTCTCTCATCAAAGAAGAAAAAGAAGACAAAAGTAGTGGCCATCGATCGGCATATACTGTGTGTCTTGTCTACCTTAGCTACGACTAGTCGTAGGTAGCAGATTGTTAGTTTCTCCTCTTTTCTCTTCTCCATATCTCATTATAATCAGTAACATAATTTCAGTGGTTGATTTCAGAGATATGTTTTTTATTTATTTCATTGATTGATTTCAGAGTGTTTTTTTTTTATTTCTCTTTGATTGATGAGACGAGTTGTAACTTTCTCGGCCGGCCCAGTCGGCCCGATCTGCTTTGTTCGCTCACAGGCCCAATCGATACGTGGGCTCAAACAAACACAGCTGGGCTGCCACCTCAAGGCCAGCCCTGGTGGTCTGCTTCTTCATTCATTCGCCATCCAAAATCCCAGCCAGTATATATTGATGCAAAACTGAACAAAGCAGCTCTCATCACCTGGACGGCGGCGCGGCACGCCGGGAGGACCACCGCCACCGTGCCGTAGTCCATCACGGACGCAGTACCGGAGCGAGGAGTACTCTGTGTACTTGTCCTTACTGCTGGTGAGGTCCATGGCCACCAGCGCCAGCCTATCCCGCGCGTCGTTCGCCGCCCCGCGCGCTCCGGCGGTTGTCTGACCGGAGCGTGTCCATGGTGAGAACCGTCAGCCCCCTGCCTGCGGGTGTGTGATGGCCTGGTGGGCTCGTGGCCATTCACTTGCTCGCACGCGGCACGCCGTCGCCTCCTGGTCGGCGTCGATGGTGCCGTTGGCGTTTATCATGGCAGGCAGCGGCGATGAGAAACTACCCGCCGTCCGGTTTTCGCTCTGCATGAAAAACGTCCGGGCCGGCCGGATACAGCGGGAAGCATCCCGTCCGACCAGTCGCACAGCAGCAGCTGTCCAACCACCCCCTCCCACACTTGCGATTCTGGCCCACCGGAGCATGCATCGGCCCAGCTGCACCCCCTCCCGCACTCGTGATTTTTGGCCCACTGCAACATGTACCAGCCCAGCTGCAGCCCTCCCACGCACGCTATTAGCCCACCCGCCCAGCTGGAGACCGTAGGTCGTTAGGTAGTTGATTTTTTTCTTTTTTCTATTTCTTTTTTCTTTTTATTTTACCATTTCTTCTCTATGTTGTTTTACTCTTCTTTTTATTTGCTTTCTTCCTTAGGTTTTTATATTTATTTTTTGTTTTATATTTTTCCTTTTCTTTTCTCTACGTTGTTTTATTCTTCTTTTTATTTTTATTTTTGATATGTATTTTTTTCTTTTCTTTTTCCTTTCATTCTTGGATTTATTTTTTTTATTATGTGGTATTTTTAATTTTTCTTTTAATTTTTTTATTCTTATATTTATTTTATTCATTCTATTTTTACCCTATTAACTATTTTTATTTTATTTTTTGTTTCATGTTTTTTCTTGTATTTACTTCTCTTTTTTCATTTTGGTTTCCATTTTTCTATTTTTATGTTGTTATTCATATTTTTATTTTTGCATATTTTATTCTGTGTCATTTGATTTTAATTAATTATTGTACTAAATTTATTTATTTACATTACATGATATATGCGATGTTATTTAATTTTTTCTCACGATTTTTCTTCTTTGTTACTGTACTCGACTTTAATTAAGAAATTTATTTATTTCTATTTTACTTTTAGTTTTTTCTACATTTCATAACACATGTGTGATGTTCATATAGCATAGCAGTGTTATTCTACATCCTTTAGTGTTCTACACATGATGTTCTAATATGTATCTATGAGTCCACGCAATATATATGTGTATATGTGACGTTCTACAATGTTTTTTGAGATGTTTAGTAGTATATATTTGATGTTCTATGATAATGTTCAGGAAGTAGACATGTGATGTTCTATGTGCTTCCTATGATTTATGTTGTATTATATTATATATTTTTTCTTCCATTTATTTATGTTTGATTAATATTTTCTTCTAGTTTTTATTTTTATTTTATTTTCACTGTTACATGTACTTTTCTCCTTGTTTGTTTCCCATTGCGTAATTTTCTATATCTTTCCTAAGATGTTCTATGGTAATATTTTTTATTTAAAATATTATTCTTGTAAGGTGGAATATTCTGCTTGGACTGAAATTACTTAGTCATTATAAATCATAAAAATATTTTATGTATATACACAAAACATATATGTGCTAGTAGGTATGCCATTACGATACCATAGGGTCACGTGTATATGCTAGTTTCTAGATGAAATTACAAGACCAAAGGGTCACGTGTTTGATGTCGGCCATGCGCATTATTTACTCCCCGTATTTCCAAATTTTCTAGAGAAACCAATGTGATGGTGGCGTGTGCATGCGAAACAGCACAGCAACATAGGCCGTGCAGGAGGTGGGCTAGAAACGCAATAGGCCAGGAAGCATCATTGACGACCCAACAGCCTAATCGATTTCGGCCCAGTAAACTGCAGTGCGCAGAGGGCGAAAGAAAAAAAATTCTCTGGTCGGCGGGGGGCACGCTGCCACCCTGGTCGGCAGCTAATCGGCCGGGATACAGCCGGTGCAGTCTTGTGTCCCGGGTCCTTTCCTGACGTATTCTTGGGCCATAGTGTCAGTTGTTGGGCCAACGATGGGCCGTCGTCGGATGACTTTTCCCCTTGAGATTCCATTGTTTGCAGGGAAAATGTTGATGAATATTGAATAGGTTTTTTTTTTTTGATAAAGATGAATATTTAATAGTTGCGAAGCCTGCCTACTCCTCCTTGCTTCAAAAGTGTGTCTTCTGTAACTGATACTGTATATGACAAACCCAAGTATTGATGCTCATAATAAACTGTGGTTACAGTGTTAGAGTGTTAGACGCCGGCGATGAACAGAGTCGAGATCATATCGATCCTCCACTACGTACAATGACAGTTTATTTATGGTTGGATATTTCAAAAATTATAATAATAATTTATTATGGTTGAGAAGAGGTACACCGTACCAGCGTAGTGTGTAGTGGCGGGATGAGCTAGCGGCGAGCGACATGCATGGGCATGGCGCTCATCCAAAGATATGGACGACAGGACGAGCTAGAGCAATATAATTTTTTAATAACTTGTGTTATTACTACTGGCCATGCATCACCGGAAGAGAAGACGAAGAAACGCACTTATTGTCGCGCTGTGTTACTTGTTCATACTTGTGTACTGTTGCTGATCACGTTTTGTCACTACTTGAGTATAGCAACGTGGGGAGACCGCTACATGGCTTAGTTTCCTCGCTCGATCTGGTCTGCACCTCTTTCGCTGGCTGGCCGGGCCAGAGCACGTGTTTGGTTGGAGCGGCATTGGCGTATCTACGGTGTAGAAATAACGCTGGCTGACACGCGGTTACTGATTTGTACTGATCTTTTTCAGAATAACAATTTAGTGTAATATAATTATTCTACACTACGCTCTAAATAGCCAAACTGACAACTGTAAAAATTACTACTCATTCTTACCCTGCATCCATAAAAATATAAATAAAAAAAATAAAAAAGTAAGTTTAAACGTAAACCAATTGCACACAGGAAAGGGATGCGATTACAGCTAGCTAGGCAGGGACATGATCCGATTAGAATTGCACATAATGTCTAATTGTACCGTAATGAAATACGGCCAACAAACACCTATAAACAATCTCTCTTATATCTCTACACAATGCATTTACGTTACAATACGTGAACTGAACGCTTTGTTTGTTTGAGGCAAGTACATTGCTAGCGGTCTCATATATAAGTCGGCTCATGCCACTGATGGTATACAAAGGGGCTGTAGTGTCATTTGGGAAAAAGATTTAGTCACGGTTTTCCAACAAAAACTACATTTTCAAGATTAAGGACCCACCCTTTAGTCCTAAGTCACGAACCTGCAGTATCACATATGATTTTTTTATGTTATTGAGCCAATGGTAAAGCTAGAGAAAATGTGTACTTGCCTGGTGGATGTATGTGCATGTGCATGTGTCATAAGAGACGTACATATGATGAAATTTTGATCAAACTCTTTTATTTAAATTTTTTTGACAAGTCTTGTGCGGGAACCCTACTTAAATATATTTCCACGAATGTCGGGCAAGTTCGAGAATGGGAAGACTACGAAATCGGGGCAAACCCCAAAGGTACATATAGTAGGAGCGAGATAGGAACACAGACACCAAAAATAACACAACATATGAAAAAAAAGCCTACACATGTATTATATATGAGATCAAGCTACAAGCTTCAGCATAACCTCCTATGATGAAAACACGTCCATGATCTCCAAAAATTGCACCCCCCAAGTGACAGCTCTCCAAGCAACTCCAATTTTCATATGACTGTAAGGCACAGAGTCGAGATCGACACATGACATTGGTTCTGATGTACATCATCTATGATGCACACATCCGTAATCCAATGTATTAAGTTATTTTTATTTTTTTTTGCACCCTATATATAACTTATCTTCATGTCTGTGTGGAGGAAAGAGAGACATGGGAGAGAAACAGGTTGTTTTGCGAAACAACTTCTCATGAGCCAAACTTTAGAACTATGAGACGCCAAATATATATCGTTGTTTTTCTCGCAAAAAAAATATAGTTGTATGAGTTGCTATTGCTATGTAATTCATAACATTCTTTTTGTTTTATACATCAATCAAAAAATTATATGTTAATATGAGATAACTATAAAGATAACAATTATATATATGTTGTCCATCAAACCATCTTAACTTTATATGATACTGTATGAGACTGCCGAGATTAGACAATAATACCAATGTGTACTTTTTGAGGCCAGTGGAGACGAAACTAGGCCTCCCCTTGGCACACAATTTTTCCGCAGGTTTACTGGCCCATCAATAAGCAGTGCAGCTATGTGTGCTGTCGAATACTGTCAGCCCATTAAAATAATTACACCAAAACGATGTAAAGCTACAATAATATGGCCTAACTAGCTCGCACTAAAAATGGTTACACGGTATTTAGACAGGCAATTTGGTCCCCCTCCTGCGTTTGGCCGGCCACGCTCGCCCCTGCTCTTAGCTTGTCTCTAGTTCCAGTCTCTCCTCCACATGCTGTGGACTGGAGTTCTTTGCACATGCATGTGCTACTATGCATCATGCACATCCTTTGGCCGGCTCACAGAGTGTAGGGGAGAGACATGTGTGTGCACATATCACTATATAAAGAGCTAGCTAGCGTAGCATACATGCACCAAACGATCGACCACAATACCACACTACTACTACTAAAGCACTAATACAGATGAGAAGGGCGAGGGCGACAACTCAAGCTTAGGAATTGAAGCCCAATGTCGTCGCCGAGTGCTCAAGCAGGTAAGAAGCAAATATCAATGCCCATTTTGGTTCGCGATGTTGTGCACATACCAGTTTATATTTTATTGTGAATTACGCACTGCCCTGTAACATATAGACGTCCAAAACACACTTATATTTCATCTCTATCGACATACACACACAAACCTATCCATCAAAACATCTCACAGCATTGAAAGCACATCGACGTTTGAATTTTTTTTTTAGAAAAATAAGAACACTCGTACCAAATCGGTAACTTGAATCAGTGGACACACTATCAAAATATTAAACTTCTTCTAGTGAGGTGGGGTTCTCCTAGTGTTTTGGTAGTTAAAAATTTAGTACAAATTTTCCCTACTAAATGTCTCCTAGTGAAATTCTCATGTGTTATGCTAATGATAATATTTTATTACTATTTAAAACACTAGGATAACTCCACCATTTTGGTAGTGGTACAGGTTCCACCTTAAAAACCCCAATTAACTGATCTACACTCAATCGTCACTTCTTGGTTTATATGATTATCTCAAGCGACAAATGTCCAATTTACATTTTGTGAGCTGCGCAAGTAGGTATTGTTGAACTAGTATACGATCTACTCCTTCTCACTATCTAATAATTAAACTTATTTACGTTTAACCATCTATATTTATGATAATTTTATATACTAATTTACGATAAAGTGAATACATATTTACGATAGTTGTGTTACTATAACATATGAGGACATTCACCGTAACATTAATTATAGTATACCACATAGTAGAGAGTTACTATAATATCGTATATATATTAGCATAATAATTATCGTAACTCAAAGTGACTACAGAATAAGTTGTTTTACACCAGCTGCAAAACAATAGTTATATAGGATAACTCTAGCTATTTAGCACATTTAGAGCGCCGCCCAACCATCAGTCAGCCTCGTTCCCGCAATTGTAGAAGTTACTACTAATTCTCATCCCATAATTGTAGAAGTCCAACCATCGGTCAGCCTCGTTCCGATATATAGTTTTTAGGTTTGTAAATTTGATGTGTGTGCATCCAATATGAAAACTAGAGTGGAGAAAATTAGAACTGTCTATGCTTCCCTGTTGTCAAACGGTTATTATGCCAAATGAGATATGGAAATGCAGAATTAAACTCTACGCCATCACTAGCGAGTAAGAAAACGACTCATTTGAATGAGCTGGCAGATGATGAATCGATTTTTTCCCACAGCAGCAGCTCGACCCGTGGGTGGGAGAGAAGAGAATCGATGCAAATTCTTGGACTGTTGCTTCAGTGCTACGGAGGGAGTAGGTGCAGGATCTTCTACCGGTGTTATTTCCAACGTGCTAGGAAGTGGAGGTGCGTCCAGAAAAAATGATCGAACTAAGCAAACTCAGCCTTTGATAAATGTCTGTCTAATAAAAATCCCCATCTGTTCCAAATAATAAATCATTCTAGATCATTTGTTTTCCACCGCAGTGGAGCAGGGAGCAGGTGCCGGATCTTCTACCGGTGTTGTTTCCAATGTGCCAGGAAGTGGAGGTGCGTCTAGAAAAAAATGATACAACTAAACCTATTGGGCCTTTGGTAAATGTATGTCTAATAATCCCCCCTCTATTTCAAATAATAAATCATTCTAGATCATTTGTTTTCCACTTTCCAATGTGCCAGGAAGTGGAGGTGCGTCTAGAAAAGAATGATACTCCCTCGATCCTAAATTGTAATGCATTCCAAATATCTTAGAGAGTTAAAACATATTAAAAGTTTAATCAAAATTGTAGAAAAAATTATAAAAAATTTATGATATGAAATAGATATAATAATATGAAAATATAATTATAATTATCAAATAGGTGTCTTATAATTATAATTTAGAATGTAAGAAACGAGTATTACATGATGATAATGTTGGGGGAAATTAACTGTCTAGATATCGAAGCCCCGGCCGTGTACTTCCCATTATATTATAGAAAAGAAACCTAGCGTACGTATGCAGATCGAGAGTCTTGTTACTAAACGATCGAAGTGTTTCATGTAAATCTGTGCGCAAATGAAATCTGTACGTCGTCGTTATTATTATTAGCTCTTGCATGCAGGTACTCCTCCTACACGCAACAACAATTCCAAAAGCGTGGAGGTGATCTGGAAGGTCGAAGAAGTTTTCCGTCGGGACGACGACGTCGATAACCGCTGAAGGTGTCCATCGGCGCTTACCACCATCATCCTCGTGGTCTACATTCAGCTAACAAGAGGTTTGTGCCCGACAAGATGTGTCGTGGTACAGTGTGGGATCGGGTACGGAATGAGCTGGAGGGTCTGATGAGGACGAGCTCGAGCAATGGCGGCTGGGACTGGTACCCCGATGCCGGTCCGTCCGAGTTAGTGGAGGGTCGTCGTTATTTCTCTTGTTACTACTCTGAGCCCGACAGCCGCTGATGGATGATGGGTGCTACGTGCTCCATTTCCTCGGACCATATTTGGACGATCGTGACGTGCTCATCCAAGACCCTTACAGGAAGAGGAACGAGAACTGGGTGATGCGCGACATCCTGTTCCTCCTTGAGAACCAGATACCTTGGTCCGTCCTCAGGGTGATACGTCGTTGCATCGCCGTCCAGAACCCACCACCAGCTGGCGGCGGCGACCCAACTACCGTCGTCGTCTCCGACGACGACCTCGACAAACAGCTAGCAGGCCGTGTCCCCGTTCTGCTGGCCGGGGGCTCTACACCATCAGCGTCAGCGACCCCAAAAACTATCGGCCCGCCCACCTGCTGGACCTCGTGCACCACTACTTGAAGCCAACGACTATGGGCGCAGCAACTTCGAGCTCGTCAGCCGCAGCAGGGGATCGAAGAACATCGGCTGAACATGGGCTCCTTCTCCTTGACCCGGTGGCGCCGGGAGACGGAGTACCGCAGCTACGGCCAGGTGAAGCTCAAGCGTGCTGAATTCGAAAAGGGCGTGGTGGAATCCGTCCTTGACGTGCGCCTTCAAGGAGCTACGCTGTGGAACCCTAAGCGGTGGAAACCTACGCTGTGGATCCCTACGCTGCGGATGGATGACCTGACATGCACCATCCTACGCAACCTGATCGCGTTCGAGGATCGTCGGATGGACGCCGCCGCCGCCGCCGCGAGCCGCCAGAAGCCCGTCACGGCCTACTGCATCTTCATGTCGCAGCTGGCGTGCAAGGTGGAGGACGTTAATTAAGCTCCTGCAGCGCCTAGGCATCCTCCAGAATTTCCTCGCCACCGACGAGGACGTCGTACGGGGCTTGGGAGACCTCTGCAAGGGTGTGGTCCTCCACGTCGACGACCCCGAAATGAACTACCTCAACGGAACGTGGCGCAAGCTGCAGAAGCGATGCCAGACGCAACCAATCAGGTCGATCTATTGGATCCTTCCTGGTGGAGTACTGCAGCGACAGGGTGCATACCTTCGCATTCCTAGCCGCGCTCATATTGTTTCTTATTCAAGCGGCTCAACTCATCTTAGCAATCCTCTCCTACGTCCACCCAAAAGAAAATAATGATTCTCATCAGCCGTAAGCTCTACAGCTGTGTACTTACTGCTGTGGTGACAGACCGGTTTTTTTTTGTGTGTGTTTGTTTGTTTGTTTATTTATTATTACAGCAGTACATAGGAGTATTTATTTTGTTCTGTTTTCTTTTCTTTTTTTTCTTTTTTACCCACTGCATGATCGAGCGTACGTGGGCACCGCTCTGCGTGGCGGGGTGAGCGTTATGTCTTGTAATATGTTGATGTACCCGGCTGCAGGTATGTTGTGTGCTTTGTTTTGCGTGGCATGATCTTCAGACTCGTGGGATGGCATGAGAACCCGTGATCCTGCCACACTTTAATTAATTTGAGCAATTCAGTTTCCATTAATTATTTGCTTCATTCAGACAAGAAAAAAAAATCAATCAATTCCCTTTGTGTCTGTCGTAACTCTAGATAAAAAAAAGATAAGTCTATTTTGTTAAATGCGGGTACGTGACAATCAAATGTTGAGACCATAAAACACAACTATATCGGAGATTTTCTGCAAGATCGTCTTGAGGGTGTAATTAACCTCACACGATCAGGACCATGGCGCGCCAGCGTGCCAGAACAAGGCAACTGAAGGAAGGTGATGCTTGCACGCGCTACTTTCACCTTCAAGCTTGCCACCGCCGGCGAAAAAATTTTCTCTTCGGCATCAGCCATAACGGGCAAACGTTCACAGAAGAGGAAGCTAAGGCAAACATTGTCTTCTCCTACTATAATGATCTGATTGGCACCAGATTCATCCGTCAGCACCGCATCGACCTGTCCCAGCTGTCGCTGCCCTTCTCCACGACGGAGGTCGCCATGCAGTTGCGGACACACCATCTGGACGGGCGCCGGGGCCGGACGGATTCAGTGGTTCTTTTTACAAGGCCACTTGGAGCATCATCGGGGCGGACGTGGTGCGTGCCTTCCACGCGCTCTGGGACATGGACTTCAGAAGCTTCCACCTGATGAATGAAGCGTGCATGGTTCTGTTACACAAAACGCAAGCCCCGGTCGGACTCAAGGACTACCGGCCCATTAACTTGATTCACTCCATGGGGAAACTTTTCTCCAAGACGTTGGCGCTACGCCTGGCTCCGCGCATGCACGAGCTCATCGGCCAAAACCAGTCAGCGTTCATCCAAGGACGTCGGATTCATGAAAACTTCAGGACTGTACAGCTATCGTGCAGGTGGCTGCACGCTCAGCGACGACCGACTGTGCTTCTCAGGATCGACCTCGCGAAGGCCTTCGATTCAGTTGCGTGGCCTTTTCTGCTAGAGGTGCTGGAGCATGCTGGCTTTCCACTTCGTTGGCGCGGTTGGGTCTCCGCCATGCTGAACACGGCTAGTACCAAGGTGCTAGTGAATGGACGCCTAGGAGACCCCATCCACCATGCACGCGGACTTCGACAGGGTGACCCATTGTCGCCGCTACTCTTTGTGATCGTCATGGAGGTGCTCAATGCACTTATATCTGAGGCGGACCGCCATGAGACCTTCTCCCTGCTTCCGGACAAGATCAAATATCGCACCTCTGTGTACGCTGACGATCTCGTGATCTTCCTATCTCCTAGCGTGCAAGACTTCGCCAACACTCGACATATACTGGAGCTCTTCGAGGGTGCTTGAGGCTTGTCCACCAACGTCGACAAATGCGTTATCACGCCAATACGCTGTTCCGTGGAACAGGTTGAGGCTGTACGAGAGGTCTTCCCGTGCAGGGTGCAGGATTTCCCCACCGTGTACTTGGGTGCACCTTTTGTCACACCCGGTTTTAAAGAACAAAACCAGGCTACCCATATGTGTGCCCAGGGAGTCCACACATACAAAAACAGAATAGGATAATATAAAAAACAATGTTATATAGCGGAAAACATATTTATATTAACACTTACATCAGAGTATAGCAGAACGATTACTAAACTTTCTTGAAGCTCCAAACTTCACAGGGACAGTTGACTGGGGGTTGCATACGCCTAGCACTTCTTCGAAATCTCACTAGATCCATCTTCTGTTACCCATCAGGGATTTTTATCCAATAATTAAAAAGTAAAGCAAGCGTAAGTACATATCGTACTCAACAAGAATAACATGGGGTTCATGAGGCTCAAAAGGTTGACACTGGTTTACTGCGATTAATTTTTAATGAGTCATAGTTTTAGCATTAGTAGCAACAAATAAGCAATGCCCCAATTAATCACATGAAACTGATAATAAGGAATAACATTAAAAAACACAGTAGATCATTTATCAATGTTCAATTAATTTCCATTAGTCTGTGAGTTTTCCGGGCCGCTCGTATCCGTGAGCACGGCTGATATATCAGTTTTTAACACTCTGCAGAGGTTGTACATCTTTACCCACGAGTCGTGATTTACCCTTTCGCCCGAGGGGATCAGCCTCTTGACCCACTTCCAAGGAAGGTCGGCAGGGTTTTGAAGTTTTTCAAAGGGGCTCGCTGACAAACAATAGACATTACGGATCCACAGGCAAGGGGTATACGGGGACCCCTCAATGGTACACACGCGCAGCGGTAGCCACTCCGGCTACAACCCGCAACCGCTCGTCAATGACAACTTTCGTGAACTGCCACATGCGAGAGAGTTACCCTCATACTGAACTAAAGCCAGAGCCATATAGCCCTCATGGTTGTACTGTATGTCCCAGCTTTTGCTGACAGATAAGTTCTTAGATTCCATGTTACTAAAAAGCATCTTTTATTCCTCGTTGCATATTCTATTAATCAAGTTATAGTTCATGATCATAATTACTTGAGCACTAGCATTAATTCTACCCAATGCATAACCATAGGATGACAAGGAATCAGGGTATCAATATAACTAGGATACATAACTCTGGTTATCAAGGTAGACACATGTAGATGAATTAAATGACATTAAAGTGAATAGGACAACAAGGAAAATCCAATGCTATACTTGCCTTTTACTTGCGCAACCCTCACGCCATCAGCTATCGGTCATCACCTTATGATCTTCATCTCTCACAAACATTTCTCGTTCTACTCATAGCAAGCACCACACATAGACAACATACAAACAACAAATAGAAACAACTAAGAACAATACACCAACAAGAAGATAGATCAGTACTACGGTCGAGAGAACGCAATAAACGCCAATTACGGAACTATCGTTAAAAGAAACAACTATTGTAAGTTTCATTATATTTAAGAAATAACTACAAGCTTGGCTGATGTTAATTAAGAAAGGTATATGAGTAAGTATTAATTCAGTTTGGACATAATCACAATTTATTATGAATGCCAAATTGAACTTATTGAATTTATTTATAAACATGATCAAATAATCTATTAAGCACATTAAACTTTATCGTTGCAAAGCAACTTAGACATGTGAGAGCATTTAAGTATATGGTGCATGTTTAAACAAGCAAACTATATGTTTAGAAGCATATTAATATTATCAAGTAATCATATTAACATTTGCAGATAAAACCTCAAAGTATAAACCTATATTCATTTTAATTATTAAACTAATTGCAAACATATTTAATCAATTTAATATTTAACTATACATGGAAAATCATATGACATGAAAAACGTTGGTAATAACATAAAGATCATATCAACATGAATTTAATGCAACTTAAACGGTGCAAAAAGATATTAAACCTAAATTTCTTTTAATTAATTAAAAATCTATTGATTAAATAAAAACTAAATTAATATTTAATTTAGTAAAAATTTGTAATTGAGCAACATAAAAATACATTAACACTACAACGTAGAGCACGATGATACGATTCTAACGTAACTTGAACAGACTAAAACGAAACTAAAACGAAGAAATGACGGAGATCATACCATCGATAGAAACTCAACTATGGACACGAACAAAGCCACCATGATGCTGCTGCTGTTCGTGCGGTAAGGATGGTCTCGGCCAGGAGAGAGCATCACGGTCGAAGCTGGACGGCACGTCAATGGCAGAGTAGGAAAACATATGATTTTCTACCATTAGGTATTCTCAAACTAGGGCTCCCCTTGCGGTAGACGTGGTGTAGTTTGGCCAAGGGGTGGGTATATATTTATAGGGAGAAAGACTCTCCACCTCAACATCAACTAGCGATATGGTACTAATTGACGTTGCACCTCCACCTTTACTAATGGGCCAAATTAACCATCAAAGCCTATTAGTAAATAAATGTTTGGGCTTTTGTGATATATGAGGATTATTGCACATGGGCTTTGAGGGCTGGTGAGAAATTGAGATCCTTATTATTTATTTTCGGAATAAATTATTTTCGTGAATAAAATAATTCCAGAAAAGTCTACAATTAGTATTTAAGCCACGAAAAATATTCCGACAGCCCCAAAAATTTAGTGAAAATTCTCGAAGATAGTTTGGAACATGATGAACCCAAATAAAGTATTTGGAGCTCATGAAAAGATATTTTGGAGCATCTAAAAAAATAGATTACGCTCACAAAAAATGGGAAAAGGGTACGGAAAAGCCGAAATAATTCCCGGAAAGGACTTAGAGATATGTTGATGAATGATGAACTCAAGGGAATGATTTGGATCAAGCGACAAAGGATCTTGGGAATATCCCAAAGAAAGATTACGATCGAGGGAGCGAGAATTTGATTATAGAAAAAGATAGAGATGAGCCGGAGACCGATAAACGACTTACTAAACACGTTTTAAAAATTTTAAACAGTCACATGCATCAAGACAAACAATGAACAACCACCACAACAATTAAAGTCTATCAAATTGATTTAGAAAAGTTTATAAATTCACTTTTCCTATACTAAATTTGTGCAAATCAAACTAATCTTGAAAATTTTTATATGAACATAGAAATCCTTTATTTTATTTAGTGTTTTCTAAGCACAACCCAAAATGTAAAATTTTGGGGTGTGACACCTTTGTCGACCTCCCGATTGCACCGTAGCGAGGAGCAGCGTATCGTGGATGTGGGGGCGGCCCGCATACCGACCTGGAAGGGCGGCCTGCTCACCGACGCCGGCAAGGCCACTTTGACCCGGACCACGCTATCGGCTTTTCCGGTGCATATATCCATTTGTTGTTGCTTATCTCCATGGGCTATCAAGGAAATCGACAAGCGACATCGTGCTTTTCTATGGGCTGGTTCAGAGTCGGTCGTGGGTGGGCGTTGCAAAATCGCCTGGCCGATTGTCTGCGCACTGAAGGAGCATGGCGGCCTCGGCATTCCGGATTTACGCATACTCGGTTATGCTCTGCGCCTACATTGGGAGTGGCTTCGTAGGACAGAGCCGGGATCGGCTTGGGCTCTTTTGCCTTCTACCCCGGAACCGAAGATCTCTCACATGTTCAGTGCCTCCGTGACTGTGGACATTGGAGACGGCGCGTCAGCGCGGTTTTGGACGGACGCGTGGCTACCTGAAGGGACAATCCGCACCTTTGCACCCAACCTCTTCGCGGCGGTCGGCCGCCGACGCCTGCAACGCTCCGTAAAAGACGCACTCACCAATCGACGTTGGGTGAGCGACATCACCGGAGCATGTACTGCGCCTGTGATCTGCGAGTACCTCCACCTTTGGGAACGACTTATGCACGTCGAGCTGCAACCCTTCGTGCCCGATCGTTTTGTTTGGCGTTGGTCCGCCGATGGCCAATACTCTGTCAGGTCCGCCTACCGAGTCTTCTTCACTGGATGGACGACGATGGCTGGAGCAAGGGAGCTCTGGCGCGCCGTGGTGCCACCGAAGGTCAAGTTCTTCTTCTGGCTCGCTCTACATGGCCGGCTTTGGACGGCTGAACGCCGGAAGCGTCACGGCCTCCAGCCTGGGCGGTGTGTGCATTATGTGATCAGCTTGACGAGACAACAGATCACCTGTTGTGCTCTTGCGTCTACACACGTGAGACTTGGGCGAGACTACTGTTGGCCATGGGCTCACCGAGCGCGCCACTCCAGGAGACATCCACCTTACTTGACTAGTGGTTGTGTGGGAGAGCCTCGTTGCCGCAGGCGTTGAGGAGGAGCTTCGACTCCCTTGTCCTCCTCGTCTCGTGGACCATATGGAAGGAACACAACCATCGCACATTTGATCGACGCTCCTGCACACCACCTCAGCTCATCATGGTCATACTAGAGGAGGCTGGTGCATGGGTTGGAGCAGGCCACGGCTGCTTGTCGCTGCTCACCGCGCTGATTGCTTGACCCGCACCCCCTTCCTTCCTCTGTTGCATAATAGGTTCTTCACTTAGTACAACCTAGACTTCCCACCACTAGTTGGTGATTCATGTAGTGTGTCTTCCGGATGGCTACGGCCTCTCGCCGAGTCGCCCGTGGAACGTGTAAACCTCCTACTTCCACTTAATGAAATACGTGCTAATGTGGGTTTTCGAAAAAAAATAGGCCTTGAAAATTCGCAAACTACACAATTTTCTACAAATCAGACCTTTCATTAAACATTGCAAAAGATATTTTTTTATCGTTGGTATATCCAAGAAATAATTAATAAAAATATATGATTTTCTCTCCTTTATTATAATTTATTTTTCATTCACATGTTTTCGTCCTGAGTCATGTCCCAGTTTCCAAAGCAGTCATATTATGAAAACAGTGTAGAAGTGTTTCATCCTATAAAACAATCTCTATTCTCATTAAACTTTTATTTCTTTATCAATACAATATCATATTAACATATTTAATATAAAACTTTAATAATACTCCCGCCCTGGTGAAATTACTTGCACATGGGCGCAGCAGGGGAATGTTCCCGGTAAAACTGGAGGCAAAAGACTTATACTCCTTCCATCTCATAAAAAGTGATATTTTTTATTTTTTGACATCGCGTTTGATCATTTGTTTTATTTATTTTTTATAAATTATAAAATAAATAAATTATTATTAAAATATCTTTAATGATAACATAAGTTATATAAAAATAAATAATATTTATAAAAATTTTGAATAAGACCCACGTTCAAATAAGATAATACGAAGTCTAAAACGTCACTTTAATACACAGGGAGAAGGTTTCTGTCTCCAGAGCACTCACATAATGTCACAAGGGCCTACTCCTACGGGATCTTTCCCTTCTGTTGCCTTCTGAGGGCCTCCTTTGATGGGCCAGGGGCCTGCGCACGAGCCCACGATGAGCCCAGCGAAGGTGCGTGGGCTGTCCTACCTTTGCTGTGTACTCTTTCTCCTCTCTCTCTCCCTTGCTAAATAACTATCGGTTGCTTCCTGACAAATAACTCTGATATTTTAAAATTAATATTACTAGATAGAGCGTTAAATTTAATTTTATAATAGCTTAATTTAGAGATATAAATGGTGTATGTATTTTATTTAAATCTAGTTAAATTTACCACATATCTATATCTATATCTATATCTAATAATAAAGAGACAAAATTTCAGCCTCATTTTTTTGGTCATCCATTTTCTTGGGTTCGCCTCCCTCTAACTAATGGGGAGGTATATATATAACTCGTGCTTATACCGAGTTAGAATATTCCTTGTCTAACACGATATCGAGGTTCGATTCTAAAACATATTGAATAGATTTTTTAGGTAACATAGCCTAGATGGCGAGGAATCCTAATCCTAATATAAATAGTCCCTTATCCGATTCGATTTTTTTTATCTTTTCCTATTTTTTATTCACTAAAGATGTTCCAAATTTATCTATTTTCAAATTTTTTGGTTATTTTTTTGGTCTATCTATTTTTTTTTTATCTATTAATGGAAAATTAGTTCCGTCTCGAATTATATATAGCTCTTATCTATTACGATAAGGACTTTAATTCTAGACATAAAAAAGGAAACTTTACGAGTGCCTTTGGCAAATTTTGCATATTTTCAATGGAGAGAAATACCAGGTTCAACACGTATTCATCCCTACCTCGCCCATAAACGGTCTGAAACCTGTCAGAGCGAGTCAAAATCACGCCCATAGGACAAATCGAGATCAAAACAAAATAAAATAAAAGAGACAAGATGAATACCAGAAATAGGTCGAGACACCAATTAGATTCCAATCAAACTCAGGAAGCTCCTATAAGGAAGGACATCACGCTCGGAGCTTTTAACCCTCCGGGCGTGGCAAGGCCGGGCGGTTGCGACACGTAGGTAGACCTCGGGCATGGGCTGCACTGACGAGTTTGAACGCGGGAAGAGGCCGAAACGATGAGGCGGAGCTCACGTGCTGGCCACACTTCACGACAATGACGCACGACACATGAGCCCACTAACGGCGACGACACGGAGCTTAGGGTGCGAGGGTAAGGCGAAGCTCGGTTGCAGGACATCGGCCGTGAAGAAGAGGTGGAACTCAGGCGCCGACCGTAGGGAGCGATGACAACATGGAACATGGGCCCACAAACGGTGGCAAGGTGGAGCTCGTGCATGGGCCACATGATGCGACGGCGAGGCGGAGCTCGACCGCAAGGCACGGGCCACTACGACGAGGCGGTGCTTGGTTAGAGACCATGAAGTGTAATCCTGCGACAGAACCTAAGTGATGAAAAGAGGAAGTGTGCGTCTTGTTGAAAAGACGAGGCGGATAGAGAGCGTCAGCTTGAAAAGATGAGGTGTGCCGAAATCAAATTGGCGCCCACAACGACTACACTACGACGAGGAGAACATGGTTCGTTCGACTTTCATGAGTTGTGTATCGGCATCCGTGGTCTTGCTGAAAGTGCAATCAAGCCTTAAGTGGGGTTTGGTGACATGACAACGTAATTAGAGAACTAATGAGACTTTACAAGTATGACAAGGAGGTTAAACTTAAGGAGGTTGATGAACAGGTTGGCAGACCCCTCCAATTACAAAAGTGCATGACAAAAAGCTCAAAGGAGTTTAAATTCTTTTATACTTTGAAATTGAGTTAGGTATGCCGTACTATTAAGAAAGATTCAACACACATGCCAACAAGTGAACCAAATGCAATATCTATCCAAATACATCACACCTCCACATACATAGTGGACAAATCAGCCAGCTACTTGAAGATCTATACCTTGCTGTTATGCCCAGGCCGGCAGTGCTGGCCTCCAGGCCGGCACTGCCGCCACTTGTTCAGCCTGTTAGCAGTGAGGGGTATTTAAACACCTCCTCACTCCCCCCAACGGCTAGTTCTGTCATTCTCACTCTCACACTTCACAGAAAACAGAAAGAGGAGCTCTCTTCTTTCTCTCCATTCCCCCTTGGTGCTCATCCACTCTCCCCCATTGATTTCCGATCATCCTTTGAGAGATTGAGTCTCCAAGCTTGAGAAGAAGCTTCTCCCTCGGATCTTCAACTCCTTCAAGCATTTGGTTCGCGTGGTGGCCAGCGGTTTGAGTTTGTTACTCTTGGAGCTTTGCTCCTAGCCGGCTAGGCGTCACCCTTGAGCTTGCCAACTTGTGTGGTAGCCAAGGGAGGTTTGTAACACCACCAATTTGCTAATACATTGCCCCTTATCTCAAGAGTCCATTCTCTTGACTTGAGACCGAGGAAAGAGCTAGCCTTTGTAGTGAGCTTGAGCCTAGTGTGGCGCACCTCAACAACGTGGACGTATACAAGCCTTTGTGGCGAGTTGAACCACGGGTCAAATCTTGTGTCACTGTGTGCTTGTTACTTTACTTTGATATATCTTGTGTGCAAGGTAATTTCTAGGGTTTGGACCCGATCTACTTGTGGGTGTGTTGCTACCACTTTCAAGTGGTGCTAGAGGTTCTACCTCTAGGAAGGTTTTTATTCAAACACAATTTACATTCAGTCTTTACTTTTTGAATTGCGTTGATATCTGTTCTGGTGACCAGCACTGCTCCTCTTAGGCCAGCAGTGCCGACCACCCCCGCAGTGTCGGCCTCAAGCCCGACAGTGCCGGCCTATTGCTGACAGCAAATTGCTAAGTGATTTTAAACAGACCTATTCACCCCCCTCTAGGCTAATCAGGTCCTTACAAGTGGTATCAGAGCAAGGTTACCTCAAGAAGCACTTAACCATGTGAGGTAATGGATGAAGAGGGAAATGTTGTGATGGTTGATCCCAAGAAAGTGGACTTGCATGAGACCTCAAGCAGCAATCAGAGCGCTGACACGAATAAGTACTAGACCACTGCTAGTATATCCGTTGGAGAGATTGCAAGAAGAAAAGAAGCTAGAAGATTGAGAAGAGAAGGCAAGAAATTGCAAAAAGAAGAAAAAGGTATCAATGAAGCCAAAAGCTTGAAGCTTGCCGAGAAGCTCCATAGAAGAGAAGTAAGAGCACTCAAGAAGGAGCTCAAGGCGAAGGAGGAGGAGCTAATGAATAGCAAAGCACAAGCCTCTCAAGTGGAGGTTGAATCAAGTAGCTCCGACAGAGATGATGATGAATCATACCATGCCTCCAAGATTGTGAAGAAGGATGAGAAGAAGAAGAAGAAGGATGACGGCAGCAAGAAATACTCCGCCATATCCTTTGATTATTCATCCATTTCTAAGCATGAGCATAAACCTCTATTTCATGTTCCCGCCGACAAGTTGCCTCATTTCGATGGGACCAACTTTGCTAAGTGAAAACACTTGATGAAAGCTTATCTTGTAGGTCTTCACCCCGGTGCTTGGGAGATTGTTCACAAAGGATGTGATCCTCCGGTTGATCCCACAAGCCCCACCACCACCGAGCTCCGTTGCATACAACTCAATGCACAAGCAACTAGTGTGTTGCTAAGTGCATTGGATGGTGATGAGTAAAACAAGGTGATAGGCTTGGAAGTTGCCAAGGAAATATGGGATACCTTGCACCTTGCACATGAAGGTGTGAGCAAAGTGAGGCAATCCAAGATCGACCTATTGATGGCCAAGCTCAACCGGTTCGTGATCAATGAAGGGGAAGGGCCACAAGGAATGTTTGATAGATTGATGACCATTGTTGGCAAGATTAGAGGCCTTGGTGGAGAAGAAGTCAATGACCACAAGGTTGTCAAAATCATGCTTGAAGCCTACTCCCCAAGAAATGAAACCGTGGTGACATTGATTAGAGACAAGAAGAAGTTCGAGTACTTCACACCAAGTGATGTGCTTGGAAGGATCATCACTTTTGATCTACAAAGAGAAGAAACACAAGAAAGGAAGAAGCTTGGAGAGATGCAAGCAAGGTTGGAGGGCATGAAGATCAAGGATGTGGCTCTCAAGGAAAACAAGAGCACAAGGAAATCATCCCCTGGCTATTCCAAAAACAGCAAGCAAGCTACTTCAAGCAAAGCTCAAGCTACCAAGGCCATCAAGCATCAACCCGAAGCTCCAACGTCAAGTGATGGTGAAAGTGGAGATGAGCAAGCCGAAAACATTGATGACATGGCTCTATTCATAAGAAGATTCAACAAGGGCCTAAAGAAGAATGGGTACAAGCTCATGAAGAGAAGGTTCCCCAACAATAAGTCAAGGATTTGCTACAAGTGTGGTAGCACCGAACACTTCATTGCCGATTGCCCAAATAAGGAGAAATACAAAAAATTTGGCAAAGGCAAGAGGGAAGACAATGGTGACCACAAGAAGAGCAAGAGATTTATGGGTGAAGCACACATTGGGCATGAGTGGGACTCATCAGAGGAGACCACAAGTGAGGATGAGGAGATGGCAACAATTGCAATTCACAAGCCATCTACTTCATCAAGGCTCTTCAACAACATGTCCGATGATGATGAAGGCTCCCCTCACATTTGTCTCATGGCAAAGGGTGAGAAGGTAAAATCAAAACCGAAACCCATAACTCCTCCCCTCAAAGACATCTCTAGTAGTGATTCTAGTGATTGCTCTAGTGATGATGAATCTAGTGATGAAGAAATCAATGAAATAACTAAAAATATGGATGTCAAGACCAAAATCTTTATTGCTAATCTAATGGATGAATTAGAGGCAACCAAGGAAGAGCTAGCATCTAGAGAAAAGACTCTTATTAAATAAGAGGATCTCTACATTGCTAGTGAGGAAGCCCTTGCATTAGAAAGGAGTGAGGTGAGCTCTTTGACCAAGGCTTTGGCCAAGGAAAAAGAAGCTCATGCTCTCACTAAGGAGTATAGTGAACTCAAGCAAAAGAATTGTGGCTTAAGTGAAAAGCATCAAGAGCTTGAGGGACAATACAACCTTCTTTGGGAGAGCAACTCACATCTCACTAAGGCAAATGATGCCTCTTCTCCATCCACTAGCCAAGGTTGTGGAAAATGCTATAATATTGATTTGAATGATTATTCCACTAACCTTGTCAACATGGAGATCATGAAGAAAGAAATAGCAAGGCTCAACAATGTCATCTCAGTTTCAAAGAAGAATGACAAAGACAAGGTTGAGCCCAAGAAAATCCAATACAAAGATGGAAGGCATCCATCAATTAAAGATGAGCTTGGTCAAACTCAAGGAGATAAAAACAATGGTAAAAAAATGGTCAAAGACATTGAGTGTGTCAAGTTTGAGAAGAAGGGAAGCATTGGTGCAGATAAGCCTGCACAGACAGCAGCTCTGCTGGACCATAGGCCAGCAGTGCCGGACCTAAGGCCGGCAGTGCCACGCCCCAATAAAGGGAAGGCTACCAGTGCTTCACCTGATCAAGCTAAAGCCAAAGTCCATGCCAAGAGGATGTCCCAGCAAAAGCAGGTTTCTCAGAAACCCAAGGACTCAATTTAGGTGGCCAAAAACAAGTTTGTCTATCAACCCAAGAGAAGGTCACCTCAAGTAAGTTTGTCCTCATGCTATGTGTTGAAGTGCAATGACCGTGGTAAAGTCATTGCTGAATTTGTGGGTGATGAGAAACATGATAAAAGAAGCATGAACATTTGGGTTCCAAAGATTGTTGTGACTAACATGCAAGACCCCAAAATTGATTGGGGACCTAAATCTAGGAACTAATTTATTTTGTAGGCATACTCCTCCGGTGGATCAAGTTGGGTGCTTGATAGTGGATGTACAAATCATATGACCGGAGAAAGGAGTATGTTCTCATCATATTTCCCAACTTCAAATGTAAGTGAAAATATCATCTTTGGTGACAACTCCAAAGGGGAAGTGATTGGACTTGGTAAAGTTGCTATTACTCTTGATCATTCCATCTCAAATGTATTACATGTGAATTCATTGAGTTACAACTTGTTGTTCGTTTCTCAATTGTGTGAGATGGGCTTCAATTGTCTCTTTACGGATAAGGGTGTGGAAGTCTTTAAGAGGGAGGATTCCTCTATTGTCTTTACGGGTCGTTTGAAGGGCAAGCTCTACCTAGTTGATTTCAACAAAAGTAAAGCTAAGCTTGAGACTTGTTTAGTGGAAAAATCTATCATGGGTTGGCTATGGCATCGCCGACTAGCCCATGTTGGGATGAAGAACTTGGCCAAACTCCTAAAAGATGAACACATTCTTGGACTAACCAATGTTCATTTTGAGAAGGATAGAATTTGTAGCGCTTGCCAAGCCGGAAAGCAAGTAGGTGTACCTCACCCATCCAAGAGCATTGTCTCCACCAAGCAACCATTAGAGCTAATTCACATGGATCTCTTTGGACCGGTGGCCTACATAAGCATTGACGGTAACAAACATGGTTTAGTTATTGTTGATGACTTTACTCGTTTCACTTGGGTGTTTTTCATGTATGATAAGGCACAAGTGCAAGATAAGGTGAAAACCTTTATTAGAAGAGCACAAAGAGAATTCAGTTTCCAAATCAAGAAAATTTGAAGTGACAATGGAACCGAATTCAAGAACACTCAAGTGGAAGAGTTCCTTGATGATGAGGGCATCAAGCATGAGTTTTCAGTTCTATACACCCCTCAACAAAATGGTGTAGTAGAGAGGAAGAACCGGACACTCATTGACATGGCAAGGACAATGCTAGATGAGCACAAGACTTCAGATATCTTTTGGGCCGAAGCCATCAACACCGCTTGCCATGCCATCAACCGGCTCTACTTACACAAGATCTTGAAGAAGACTTCATATGAGCTTCTAACCGGTAATGAGGAACCACCATGTGAAGCAATCAAGAACATGGCCATTGGTGACATCAGGCCACAAGAAGTACAGGCCACAGAAGTGGAACCTCAAGATGGTGATGCTACTGCCCCAAGATTGGAAAAAGATGGGCCAGCAGTGCTCCCTGGTCAGGGCTCTGCCCCTGAGGCCGGCACTGCCGGCCCCAGCAGACAGGAAGCAGTTAGCCCCTCACCTGCTACTCCAAGGAACCTACAACCTATCTTTGAAGAGCATGATTATGATGACCAAGCTGAACAACAAGAAGCCACAGAATACCCAAGATTGAGGCAAACAATTCAAAAGGATCATCCCGTCGACAATATACTTGGGAGTCTCCGAAAGAGGGTAACTACTTGTTCACATTTGGTAAATTTTTGTCAGTTTTACTCTTTTGTCTCCTCTTTGGAACCTCTCAAGGTTGAGCAAGCTCTAGATGATCCGGATTGGGTGATGGCTATGCAAGAAGAGCTCAACAACTTTGAGCGAAATCAAGTTTGGTCCTTGGTGGAAAGACCCAACACTAATGTGATTG
The DNA here is from genome assembly GCA_022036555.1 of Microstegium vimineum. Classification (NCBI taxonomy): domain Eukaryota; kingdom Viridiplantae; phylum Streptophyta; class Magnoliopsida; order Poales; family Poaceae; genus Microstegium; species Microstegium vimineum. Next base: position 842,549 of record CM039126.1, on the reverse strand, counting down.
GAACCAAGTGGGTCTTCCGCAACAAGCAAGATGAACAAGGCGTGGTGACAAGGAACAAGGCAAGATTGGTGGCTCAAGGCTTTACTCAAGTGGAGGGCTTGGACTTTGAAGAAATATATGCACCGGTGGCTAGACTTGAAGCAATTCGAATGCTTCTAGCCTATGCTGCCCATCATAACTTCAAGCTTCAACAAATGGATGTGAAGAGTGCATTTCTCAACGGCCCTATCCAAGAATTGGTGTATGTTGAGCAGCCACCGGGTTTTGAAGATCCCAAGTTCCCTCATCATGTCTTCAAGCTTCATAAGTCGCTCTATGGGCTTAAGCAAGCACCAAGAGCATGGTATGAATGCCTTAAGGAATTTCTACTCAAACAAGGCTTTGAAATAGGCAAAGAGGATCCTACTCTCTTCACTCATAAAGTCAATAATGATATCTTTGTGTGCCAAATATATGTTGATGACATAATATTTGGTAGTACTAACCAATCCTTTTGTGATGAGTTTAGTAGGATCATGACTAAGAGATTTGAGATATCTATGATGGGTGAGCTAAAGTTCTTCCTCGGTTTTCAAATCAAGCAACTCAAGGAAGGGACTTTTCTATGCCAAACCATGTACACCCATGATAAGTTGAGAAAGTTTGACATGGTGAATGCAAAGGCAATCAAGACTCTCACGCCAACTAATGGACATCTTAATCTTGATGAAGGAGGGAAATCTGTGGACATAAAGGTATATCGTTCCATGATCGGCTCTCTCCTTTACTTATGTGCATCTAGGTCGGACATAATGCTTAGTGTGTGCATGTGTGCTAGATTTCAAGCTAACACGAAAGAGTGCCACTTAGTAGCCGTTAAGAGAATCTTGAGATATCTAGTTTTCACTCCTAACCTTGGCTTATGGTATCCTAAGGGCTCTAAGTTCGATCTACTTGGGTATTCGGATTCCGATTACGCCAGTTGCAAAGTAGCCCGAAAAAGCACTTCGGGGTTGTGTCAATTCCTTGGACGGTCCCTAGTGTCTTGGAGTTCTAAGAAGCAAAATTGTGTAGCCCTTTCCACCGCCGAGGCCGAGTATGTTGCAGCCGGCGCATGTTGTGCTCAACTACTTTGGATGAGGCAAACCTTAAAAGATTTCGGATGTCAATTCACCAAGGTGCCTCTCTTGTGTGACAACGAGAGTGCCATCAAACTTGCAAACAACCCGGTTAGTCACTCTAGAACCAAACACATAGACATCCGTCATCACTTCTTGAGAGACCACGAATTAAAAGGAGATATCGCAATTCGCCATGTGAGCACCGAAAAGCAACTAGCTGATATCTTCACCAAGCCTCTCGATGAGACAAGGTTTTGTGCTTTGCGTAGTGAGCTGAATATACTTGACTCTCGTAACGTGGTTTGATCTATAGGGCATATTTGTTTGTCCACCTAGCGACTTAGGCAAAACTTTGAAAACTTCAATTATGTGTTTCAAAACTCATTTTGAAAGAAACTTGAATGTGTTGGTCATAGTATGGTTGTTGATTTGCTTACTGACCAGCACATGGCAAGGGGTATGTGTCCACAAGTGCATAAATATATAGTATGAAGGTGGCATAGTGCCTCACTGCCTGGCCAGGCTAGCAGTGCCGGCCTCATAGGCCAGCAGTGTCGGGGGGGGTCCAGTAGTGCCGGGCTATAGGCCAGTAGTGCCGGGACTTAAAGGAACCGAGCCTATCGGGCCCAAGTCCTAGCCCTCGGGTTTTGCTTTATCTTTCCAACCCTAGCCCGAGGGGACTCCATCCCAAGTCATATCCCTTCAACAGAAACACCTCTCCTCTCCTCTCTCAACCCTAAGGAGACCTAGGGAGCCCGGAGGTCCCTCTCTTCTTCCCCGGCAGTGCTGCCCCTTTGGAGGTGCTGCCATTGGAGGAGGTGTGGAGGATCTTTCTCCCTGTGTCAAGCTTCATTCAAGTCCGACCTTCTTCATCTCCTTCCCTCTATTTCAAAGGTAATAACTTGAAACCCTAACTTGGGTCGATCTATGCAATGTATGGTTTATGAGATGGGATTTAGGTTGTTAGTAGTTGCATTATGTATGGTGATGTATCTCTAGTAGTTAGATTTGGTCAAAACCTAGATTCCATGGCGGATTAGAAAGGCTTGTATTGGGGCTGCCTCCACCAGGCCGGCAGTGCTGGCCTCCAGGCCGGCAGTGCCAGCATCTGGGCAGCAGCACCAATGCATATGCTCCTCTAATCAACCATTGACTCTAGATTTTGACTTAATCTCTCCACTAGAGTTCCAGCTACTATTCTAAGTGCAGCAACTTAACCTTCTCTCTTTTAAATGCATAGATGGACGCCGATGGATCGAGTGCTGGTGCTAGAGGAAAGGGGCCAAGGACAAAGGCCCATGTTCAAAGAGGAGGCAGAGATGGTGCTGATGATGGATTGAATCCTAGGGAAAGGATCAGGAGGGAGAGTGAGCTGCAGATGGCAGGAAGAACAATCAGTGATGGTGTGTGTCCCTGGAAACCTCCAGATCTTGGGTTGTTCAATGCTTACCACCTCGCTGAGATTGATGAGGAGATTGTTCCTAGAGAGCCTCAGGACACCTAACCCATGCAAAGGGTGGGTTATCAGAATCAATGGAGAACTGTACAGGAGCAGAGGGCCATCTATCCCTATGATGTGCCAAAATACATGGGTGTTGACTACAGATTCTGAAATGTGTTCCACTCTGACTACTACTCCACAGTCCTATTTCATGCTGCGAGGTCCAAGATCATCAAGATGAAGTATGTTGATTGAGAGCACTTGGAGAACAAGAGAGATCCTGTATTTGACAGAGTCATTGATCAGTGCAGGGAGCTTGACATTTATCACTGGATGAGATTCCAGAATGGGTGGAACTCAGAGATCATCTATCAGTTCTACTCCACCTACTATCTGGACAGGGATAATATGGTAATGCACTGGATGACAGAGGGCATGCACTACAGATTGGACTATGTGACTTTTGCCTGTCTCCTTGGATTTAGAGAAGATGACAGAGCCTGCTCTAACATTCATGATGAGAGAGGTCTGTCAAATGAGGATATTTCCCAGTTGTACATTGAGCCTCAGTATGCACATGGTCTTGTGAAGGGGCTAAGGAGCAAATATTACATTCTGAACAACCTCTTCAGGACCACTCTGTATCCCAAGGTGGGATCCGCCTCAAACCTCTATGCTTTTTCGAAGAATGTACTTAGGAGGATGAGAGGTGGAGCTCCACCCTTTTCAGTGTCTCGCTTTCTTTAGGATGAGATTTTCCTTGCTGTTGATGATGCCAGGAAGGGGCTTCCTTATGCTCCCTACATGATGTTCATAATTGAGATGGTAACAGGGAAAATCTTCTACAAGGACACAACACATGAGCCTTTCAGAGCAGAGAAGGCTGTCTCTTCCACAGTTCAGGAGGAGATTCAGACACCTCCCAAGGGCAGTATCAGGACCAGGGCAGCAGCTCCTGACCTTCTTGAGTCCTCCAGAGCAGCTACCAGAGGCAGGAAGAAGGGTAAGCTTGGAAGGATTTTGAAGAAGATCTTCAGTGACATCTGTTATGCCAACAACCATGCTTACCAGATCAGACTAGAGATCAGGCAGCTCAGATAGGAGCAGGGCCTCAGGCAGATTCCTCCACCTACACTTCCATCAGACTCAGTGAGGAGTTCACATATGATGGTGGTGATTCAGATGATGAGGATGATGATGAGGAGGAGACTCAACAGCCCCAGACTAGGAGGTTGAGCAAGCGTGCTTCAGCTCCTGGTATTCACTTCTCTTCACCTCCAAATGATGATGAGGAAGATGACGAGAAAGATGAAGATGATGATGAGGACCACATGGAGGAGGACAACGACTAGTTTGTATCTCTCTTTGCTTTGTTCTTCTCTCTTTTTGGTGACTTGTTGCCAAAGGGGGAGAATTACTAAGTGAAGGGGGTACAACATTTTTTACGGTCATGGAGAAGCAACTGCTGCTAGTTATATTAGTTTTTCAGTTCTTAGTTTGTGAAATGAGAGAGCAACATTCAAATCTATTTTATTGTAATATTGTCACTTAAGTACTCGTTTGTGTTATTTGTGGACATGTACTCTCTCATACATATATCATGCTTGTCTTAGTTTACTTTCAGTTTTATTTATAGTGCGTTGTGTGGCTGTGCTCGTGCTTCCGCAGGCTTGCTGCCAGCAGCAAGGCCGACAATGTTGGCCTCCAGACCGGCAGTGCCGGGCTGCTCTGACAGCAAGCACTCTGATTTGTGTTGAGACAGGTTCATATGCATCACGTATATTCTTGTGACATTTTTCACCACCCCACAGCAGCCATGGATGTAGGGGGAGCCCCATTTCACTCCAATATGTGAATTTTGGCTTTTCATGCCAAATTTGGAAATTCAAATTCCCATTCACACATTTAGGGGGAGATCCTACACCCATGACTTGCATTGTCTCAGATTATACTTCACTTTTTTAAGCTCTAAGTGTGTTATCATCAATCACCAAAAATGGGGAGATTGAAAATGCAATCAAGCCTTAAGTGGGTTTTGTGACATGACAACGCAATTAGAGAACTAATGAGACTTTACAAGTATGACAAGCAGGTTAAACTTAAGGAGGTTGATGAACAGGTTGGTGGACCCCTCCAATTACAAAAGTGCATGGCAATAAGCTCAAATTAAGGAGGTTGATCAACTTTACCACTTTCAAGTGGTGCTATAGGTTCCTTTTACCTCTAGGAAGGTTTCTATTCAAACACAATTTACATTCAGTCTTTACTTTTTGAATTGCGTTGATATCTGTTCTGGTGACCAGCACTGCTCCTCTTAGGCCAGCAGTGCCGGCCTGTTGCTGACAACAAGTTGCTAAGTGATTTTAAATAGGCCTATTCACCCCCCCTCTAGGCTAATCAGGTCCTTACACTTGCTCATTGAATCCGTCACCTCCATCCCTCCACGACCACGATACAACTTCTTCAAGGTCACCAACCACGACGATGTCCCGTCCGACACCGTCAAACCAGCGCTCTCCAGTGTCAGGGCCTTACACAAGCAGCCATTGGCGCATAATACTCTGCCTTGACCACTGTACCTGCCACTGACACCACCATATCCATCATGTCGTGGAGTGTCCATATAGATATCTTATTTAGATGATGCACTTTCTAATATTATTTTTTAAAGTTTATAGATTTAATTATAATGTAGCATTTAAAACTATATACTCCCGTTGCAATGCACGGGCAACTTTGTTAGTAAAAATATAAAACAATAATTATTTAAGGATGGAGACAGTATATATTTTTGTAAAATAAGCTTAGCTACATTAATCGGTAATGCTTTGACTCAGACGTCCGTCGTTTTCCGGACATGGCACCCATCCACCCGCCCGGCCCTTGTGTGCTTATCCCTTAAAAAATAAAAAACTTTCGCAGCGCAGCGAGTTCACAACCGTGCTTCTCCACGCCTACCGCTCGTCTTCTCCACATCGTGCTCCCTTCCTGTTGACAGCGCCATCCTCCTCCCCTACCGCCGCGACCTCTTCGTTCTCCACCCCACCACCCCGACGACACCCAACGCGCGCCCTCCTCCACCTTTGCGTCTCCTCCCACACACCGACATTCTCCTCCACCAAGAGCCCCCAACGTCTGCAGACCCGGCGGCTCGTCCCCACACCGCGAGATCCATGGGGGCGAAATCCTTGAAGGTCCCTACCTCCGCGACCTCCTCCTTCTCCACCTCGCCGACACCCAGTGTGCGCCCTCCTCGACTTCAGCGTCTCCTCCCACACAACGGTGTTCTCCTCCACAAGAGCCCCCAACGCCTGCAGATCCGGCGGCTCGTCCCCACACCGACGAGATCCATGGGGGCGAAATCCTTGAAGGTAGCTTGACGATGTTGTAGGCAAGTCGGCGGCTCTCTTCCACCCCTATGTGGCGGCCTCCCCACCCTAGCGGCACCCTCTCTCACCGGCGGCCGAGCTTTCCCCACCCCGGCGGCCATGGCGCTTCCTGCGCCAATCTCTCTCTCTCTCTCTCTCTCTCTCTCTCTCTCTCTCTCTCTTTCCCCCCCTATGTTGCAGTTATATGTTTGAGTTGTTTCAGACATTTTAGAGGTATGTTGCAGCTGAATCATACATATGTTGCAAAAGTGGATCTGGGGGATGTTGTTCATGTTGCAAGTGTGTTTCAGAGACACGTTGCAAGCGTTTGTTCAAAATGTTTCATCTATTCCAAATGTGTTATTTGTAAACATTTTTATTTTGGATGTTACATATGTTTTTCACATATGTCGCAAAAGTATGTTCTGAATGTTTCAGCTGTTTGAGCCTTATATTGGGGTGTTTTTGCATGTTGCAAATGTTCTTATCTCGATGTTGCATAAGTTTCACGCACATGTTGCAAATGTACGCTACAAATGTTTCATCTTCTTTAAACGTATGTTGCATTCAAGTATTTCATGCTTTAAAAAGCTGCTTGGACGCCAAAGTTGGGGTATGGAGAGTTGGGGGGGGGGGTGTGCGTGACGGATGGGACATATGATCCACATGCGGAGAGAGACGAGTCAAGAAAAAGTAACGACAGATGCAGTGTCTAAGTGCACGCGCGTCAGAGCAGGTGTGGGGCGTCCGGACGCGTGCTTTTGTCCTGACGTTCAGGCGCTAGTATCTCCCTACATTAATTCCTGCCGATCCCTCTGGACAGGCATGAGCGTTGGAGGTGTCAGATGTGAGGGAGAAGGTTGGGGTGTTGCTACCAGGTATCTCCCCCAACAAGAACATATATTATATTACTAGCTGTTCGATCGTTGGTGAGGCGGCAACTCGAGTCGCTAAACGTGGACAGCATCCTGCTTCATTTAGATTGATAAGAGAGCTCATGCCATTCGAGAGTTTTCGTTCTTCTGCGGTTCTGCCCCACGTGCAGCTAGCTCGTAACATTCACGATTTGTAAGTGCTCACTTCGTTCTGATTCATTTTTCTAATATGCATGTTCTGTCAGTTGAATTTGTGATAATATTATCAATTTCACAACAGAGAACAATAAATCATTAAACAAATCACGATAGGACATTATATATAAATATAAGTTTTACAGACATACGTATTATTCATCACCATTACAAATTGAACTAGTAAAAATATAGTCAAACGACGTACAATCCACATTGATAAATCTATATAACTTACAAATACATTGGATGTGAAAGTGGGCCAATGACCTTTTTTGTCGCCATAATTTTCACCGTATAATAATTTTCTCTTTACACGCCTTGCTGCTGTCCTGCATTAATTTTCTTTTTAGCCCTTGATGCTGCTTTCAGGCATTTCATTTTCGCCCTTGTTGTTTGGCGGTTTGTTTTCTTTATTCTTTTCCTGGATGGCGGTTGGGACATCGTCTTGCGTTTGGGTGCCGTCGTCCGGATCAGCTGAAATGTCCTCGGGAGGCACGGTGAACTCGATACGGTGACGGTAAAACAGAGCATTATCGTAATTCATTATTGTATCGATCACATCTGTGGATGCATTCCACACCATTAATTACGTGTCACTTGTGTGAATAATTAAGGATCGCGACCAAGATTAATTACCTGGTTATCTGCTTCTTTCCCAAAAACAATAGTCATGATACATGACACCACATACGATCCTAAACGAGCTGTTCTATCTCCATACTTATCGCTGATGTCCGTGATCTCCTTTTGGATTATTTTTTTAATAAGATCATCAAGATGTCCTTTTATTTTTTCTTGGATACGATCTGCACACACATATATATATGGGATGATATGAGATCAACTATACATACTTATAGTACAAAAAAGAGCTGTAAACACCTAGCTGGCTACCTGTTTTCATATAAGCTAACCTAGTAAAATGCAATTCTGCAGTGTCGTGGTTTCCCTTTTGTGAGGTTCAAGTAATAACCTTACAACTTTAATTTCTTTTTTAGGTGGATCTAAAGGGTTTTCTAAAAATCCTTAATTATATGTCAATTATTTATATTCTTTGGAATTTTTTAGCGGTCAGCAGCTTTTTTTTAGCCTGTCCAAATAGGATGTTAATTTCAATTTTAATGTTAAATTATATGACATAAAATTTTCTAGAACCTAAAATAAATGCCATTTGATTTAGAAGAGTGATTAGAGAGGAAGAGTAAGAATGATGTGAAGAGGAAATGCCTACATGCACATAAAAATTTGAGGACGGATGCTGGAGCATACTCCCTCCATCACTAAATATATATATATCTTTCTCACTTTCCGAGAAATAACTTAGATTAATTTTATATAAAAAATATTAATATTTATGATACACAATTGATATCATTAGATAAATCTTTTGATCTAGTTTTTTAATTAATTTATTTGGAGACATAAATGTTGCATATATTTTATATAAATCTAGTTAAATTGTGACATGTAAACCCAAAAACAAGATTTGATAAGGGACAGAGGGAGTATCTGTTACAATTTAAACTGTTCAAAAAGACAAAATCCATTGTAAACAACAGCCTTTTATGATCTATAGTCATTATAAATAACTAGCTCGAAAACATGTCCGGGCGTGACAATATTTCTAGCCAGCAGTTGATCTGTAGTCATTATAATTAATATGGGCATTACAATTTTTATATACTTTTCTATAAAATTTCAAATCTATCATTTATTTTATGATCGTGATGACATCCATAGTATAATATCCTTGTTTTATTTATACTATAAAAACTACAGAAACGACTTGGCAGTAAAAAAATTTATTTTCTTAGATAAAGATCAATGGTTCAAAGCCCATAACTATTATATTTATTATTTATTTTTAACTTTTATAAGAGAAAAAAAACCAAAAGCAGAAAAACACGGATGGGATGAAGAGGAAAAATAACAGAAACATACGGATCAACGTAGAAATGGACATAAGCATCTTTAAAAGATTAGCTAAATCGTTTTTTAAAGGTAAATTTGGCTATTATGAAACAAAAAACATTTTCATCAGCTACAAATGACTCTTCACATCTAGTAGCTCTTCATCTTACCTCATTCGCTCTCTATTTTATAACCTTCTTCACTAACCATCATCGAGCTTCTTGGTTTACACACTTTGTTGGAGAGTTCTAGCATTTTTTTTATCAAATCTACTTTACAAAGTAAATTTAGCTATCTTTTTTGACTAATCTTTTAGAGATGCTCTAAGTAAATTCACTATGCAGCCGCTAACTGGTTTATATAGGCAAAATAGCATTCAGCGATGGGAAACAAGCTAACCACGTTGGTTTATACTAGCGTGCGCGGAGCGGAGCAAAAGCTGCATGCATATGTAAAACAAGGCCCATTTCTACTCTGAAAACTGAATTAGCCTGCTATTCCTGAACAAGCAAAACAGCTATCTTCACGCGTCCACTAGATAAAAACAGTTCACAGTGAAGAGTTTTCATTCTATGTTTTTTAATAAACCCCACCGTCTTATTATAAGGTGTTAGTTAATAGTCTCTCTCTATATATATATACACACACACGGCAACTAGGTGTAGAATATTATTCTACATCTAGTAACTGAAATTGACTAAAAAATATTAAACGATACTAAATAGTATTTAGCAGTATGCGACAGTATCATAAATAGTGAATAATACTAACACGTGGCTATTGATTTGTACTGAATTTCTTTCAGCACAATAGTTTGGTATATTATACTGAATATATATATATATATATATATATATATATATATATATATATATATATATATATATATATATATATATATAAGTTCGATTACAGTGCACGGGATTAAGGCAAAGGTCGAATTAACGAAACAAAACTTGTTTACTCAGCTCCTAGTGTTAATTTTTCAACCTGCTGAATTATAGCTTTGAAAGCAGTGAATATACCTAGTTTCGTCCTAATAAAACTCATCTCATCATAAATTTCTTGTCATGTTAGAATCTTTTATCTTTGCCTACATGTAAACATTACTACGCAAAAGCTTTAATTCGTAGCAATGGTTTTTTTTTTTGGGGGGGGGGGGGGGGGGGTAGGCTCACTATACAACCCCCATCTTATTTGAATATCCCATTTAATGTATACTTCAGGAATGGTCTTAAAAAGCTAGAGAAAAACCCCGGATGCATACACCAAAAACAGAGGGAGCTGAGTACTACTCCCTCTGTCCTAAATTGTAAGTCATTCCAAGAATCTTGGAGAGTCAAAATTTATAAAGTTTGACCAAATTTATATAATATGATAATAACATATTTGATATATCATTAGATTTTTTTATTAGTTATATTTTCATACTATATCTATTTGATGTCATAAATCTTTATGGTTTTCTCTATAATCTTTGGTCAAACTTAAATGCTTTAACTCTCCAAGATTCTTGGAATGACTTACAATTTGAAATGGAGGAAGTATATATTTTTGGAGGCTGAGTATCCATAAACACACGGACGGAAGCTGAGGAAACTAGAGCTGAAAGGTAAATGAATGACAAGAAGCCTTGTACCATAGAACGGGCTGGAAGTACATAGGAATAAGATGCTTTCTAAATTGTAAGTTATTTTGACTTTTTCCTAGGTTTGTAAATCTGATTATATATATCTAGTCATAAGTGTATATCTAAGATATATAGCGAGATATGCAACTAGAAAAATAAAATGATATACAATTTGGAATTGAGGGAGTAGTTGTCACTTATATATTGCTTACTACTCTTATAACTAGCTACAACACAGAACAGTATATACTAGCTCTAACGACTGTATGCATGTATATATTACCGCGAATCTTCCATGGTTTTACAGGTTTCATATTTCTCCCTCTCCTGTACAGATTCGTTGTTGCCTCATCTACTTTGCTTCATGTCAGGTCTTCCATTGTTCTAATGATCCATTGTCAATGTTTTTTAATCTTCCAAGATATTTTCCAGGTTGTGCCCATGCTGAGAGAGACTACTGCCTGAGGATGCTGAGGCTAATCTGGCACAAACGTCTTCATTTTTTAAAAAGTTTGCTCTCCAGATTTTTTAATGATCCAGGTATAGTCTAAAAATCTATATAAATTATAGGAAATACTGTCATGTTTGTTCTTCAATCCGATATTGCCGGGTAACAAACCACTGAAATGTTGAAAATTCTAGGGAGGATGTTGGTTTTGTCCTAAATTTTGTGTCACATGCAGCATCAACCATTCAACTTGAAAGGGTTTGCTTTTCCATGCTAGCGGCTTGCTGTCAGTTTTAGTTACTTATTATTTTTAGTTTTATGTTACTGCAACTTTCCCAACTATATATTGTGCTTCTATTGTCTAGCGAAAGTCTTAATATTATTTGTTCAATCTTTGAAGTAACCCATCCTTGAAATTGGACTATATCAGTACACCCTTCTTTTTTCAAGATGTGATCTGGTGATTTTCATGTTTCTCTTCTGTACCCACTACTGGACCAAGGTAAATATATCCTTAAACAACGATCAGTAAACATTTTTAGATGAATGGAGTGTTATGTTCAGCATCACAACTACTGCAATTATCATGGAGTCTAGAAAAATTTATCTATCACACAATGTTTGCAGCACAGACCCCTCTATGTATGAAAGGACAGGAAATTCAAACCACATGTGCTACCCACGGCTACTAATATGTGAGTCTCCTCAGGTTCATTCGCTTCTTGCTTTAATTAACGGCCCCTTACTACTTGCCTCAGAACTGCCGGACGGAAGCCCAGTCACCAGTTACGTATGGATTTGGGATTTTTCCCTGCTCCATGTGTACTTCATCTTTACTGTTTAGTTTACTAGATGGTTTGCCCAGTGATTATGAGATGTGTCACACCCAATTTCAAGGAAGAAATAGGATGCATAACATTATATGTGTCCAGAAATAATCCACACATAAGTTCACAAATTACAAAGTACCATCACAGAGTTTAATACATATCGAACATATATCCATTACAAGAATAAATAAAACAGATAGAAGATACAACTAGCTCTTGAGGCTCCATCTCACAGGGAAGGTCAACTGGTTGACCAAGCCTAGAAGTCTTCGGGAAACTCCTCATAGCCTTCGGCTTCTGTTACCCATCCAGGATTTTTATCCAAAATTGAAAAGAAAACAAGCGTGAGTACACTCGTACTCAGCAGTATAACATGAGGTTATGAAGCTCAAAAGGCTGACACTGGCTTACTGCATTCAGCACTTTTAGTTGGTCAGAGTTTTATTTTTAAGTATCATCAGTTTATGCTTAAGCCCCAAATGACCCCACTTATACCACTGCCAAAGTTTTAAAGAACCATAAACATCATCATTATAGAGGTGGCAACAGGAACATAAATGTTGGTCAAGTTAATTAATTAAACCGTCAGTTTTCCGGGCCGCTCGTGACCGTGAGCACGGCTGATATATCAGTTTTAACACTCTGCAGAGGTTGTGCATCTTTACCCGTGAGTCGTGATGCCCCGAATGCCCGGGTTAATTACTCCCATAACACTGCCAAGGTGAGTGGGCGGGGTTCACTATGAAACCTTTCATAGTATCTCGTCTAACAAGATTAGGGCCGCTAGGATTGACAAGGGGCGATAGAGCTCCCCTTCCGAGTAGCATAAAGACCCACAGCCTACGCTCAAACTCGGACAGAAACCGCACTATAACCAGCTCGGCAAGAGCCTAATGCGCCCTTTCGGGTAACCGCTAACGAGCTAGAAAAGAGCTTACTACTAAGTTAAAGCCAGAGCCATGTAGCTCCCACGGTAGCACTGTCAGTCCCATCTTTTGCCAACAGTGAGTTATCATTAAAGGATTATGTTCCAATTGCCATAATAGGATCACCAATTCATTCAAAGCTTTATAACATTTGGCAAGGATCAAGTATTCATTTATATAGCACTAGCCATCTACCCATATGCATATCCCATAGGAAACAAGGTAAAGGATTTCAATTCTAGGGAATTAAACTACGGGTATCAAATTGAACACATGCACATGAAATCATAATTATGGTGAATAGGATACCAAGGTAGGTCCCATGCTATACTTGCCTTGGTTCTCAAAGTCTTGCTGGTCAAAACAATCCTGATCAAAGTACTCTTGATCACCAACAAACTCCTCACTGCCCGAACTCGATCACGGCATTGCAACAACACGCATTCCAATTGCATACATACAAAGCAAACAAAACTAATATTAGAACAGTACACCATCAACAGTAAACAGAGTTAAAAGGTTTATAAAAAGATACTATGCATTACTACGATCATTTCAACACGAATTTCACGAAAATCGGATTTAAAATGCAAAAGATATGAATTAAACTAGTTCTCTAAGAGCATCTTTTGTATTTGAATTATCCTAGAATTTAAATAATTCAAACATGAACAACTGATGGTTTAACATGTAGAGAATTTCATTATGAATCTAACACAACTCGAATCGTCCAAATCGGAGTTAAAATAAAGATTTTATAAGCAAAATAAAGCAGTGACATTTCTGTAAATATCAAATTTCCACTTTTGGATTAATCCGAGCAGAAATACGTGTCTTGACTGAGAAAACGTAAACCCAGAAATGCGCCAGGGCAGAGATGCGGGGCCAGCAGAGCTGCCACGCGGCGGCTCGGGATTGGGCGCGGTGCACTGCACAGTGCGTGCACCCGCTGACTCAGCGCGGGCCCGAGGGTCCACGGGTCTACGGTGGACCGGGGGGACTTACCCCTTCGGCGTTCTAATCTTAGCCGCAGATCTGAGATTGGACGGTTGAAGAGAAAAGGAGGGGAGAAGAGAGGGAGATTCGGCCGGAGCCGAGAGAGGGCACGGCGGCGCGCCATCTCCGGCGGCCTGAGCTCGCCGGAATCCTTCGGGATTGCCCGTCCGGCGTCCGTTTCGAACGCCGATTGCATGGGAAGAAAGAGGGGGACGAGGCGAGTGCCGCGGCGCACTCAGTTGAACGCGGGAAGGCGAGCAGAGACGGCGCGGCGGTGCGCCATGGCCGACGGGCTCTGTGCTGTGCGGGTACGGCGATACGGAGCGCTAAATCCCGAATTGAGGACTTGGGGAGGTGAGGTGCGACTGTGCGGGGCTGGTAGAGTGCTCAGGCGAGGCGGTGCGGGATCAGAGCGTGCTGTCTGCGGCGGCGCCATGGCCGGCGGCGCGGGGCGCTCGTGGTTAGTGCCACAGAGACCACTATTAGTCGAATTGATGCCACGGAAAGATGCGGGGTGTTCGTGCGATGCACGTGAGCTACACGGTTGTGGCAGTGCGTCACTGGAGTCGACTGGCGCCATTGTTGCCGACCTCGGTGTGCGACGGAACGGCGCAACCAGAGCCTAATCAACCGAATTACGGGGACGGGGAGGAAGAGTGAGCGATGGCGAAGCTCACCGAGTCGAATTGGAAGGTGGAGATGGCTCGGTGCGGCTTGTCGTCGTGGGACGGCGGTCCGCGTCGCGCGGTCCGAGAGCTCCGTGTCCACGGTGTCGGCGTTCTGCGGTTACTGGTTGGATGACGGGGAGAGGAGTTAGGCCGGGAAGCTTCGCGGGGTGATCGTGATTACAGAACGAGACTCACCGAGGCGTTGGCAAAGCTCCGGTGCGATCTCTGTGCGACACTGCGGCGGCGGCGACGCGGGGAGTGCAGATGGGAAAGGGGGAGAGCAGGGGCGCTGCTTTTCGTTTTATAGCGCCGAGCAGAGCACGGAGCATGCAGTTGCGGTTGCGGAGCCGAGGGCGAGGCGTGGGGAGTGGGAGCGGGGTGTGCAGGCGGTTCCCGATCGTGGCGGTTGCCGTTCGCGGCGCGTCTGCGCACATCCGAACTCAGCGGAGGGAGGGTGACGACACCGTCCTGTGGGACCACGCAGCAGCGAGAGAGAGGGTGAGAGACGTGCGGGCGGTTTTGTTCGATTTGCGTCCGCGCGCGTGCTCGGGCAAGCAGAGAGGGATGAGCGTCGCGGCAGTTGTGGAGCTCTGCGTCGCCGATGCAGAGGAGAGGGGGAGAAGAAAGAGCCGACAGGTGGGCCTGTCTGGTCAGTGAGGGAAGAGGGAGAGATGAGAGTGAAGAGCGGCGCCGACAGGTGGGCCACGGTGGTCAGCGAGAGGGAGAGCAGGCGCGGTCGGCTGGGCGGTTGAGAGAGGAGGGGAAGTGGGCCTCGGCCTGCTTGCTGGGCCGGCAGAAGAGAAGAGAGGGAGTGGGCTGGGTTCAGGAGGGAGGGAGAAATCCTTTTTCCTTTTTCAAATTCTTTTCAAAACCTTTTTCTAAATTTATTTGAATTCATTTGAAATCTGGTTTTGCAAACTCAAACACCACAATAAAAATTATGCAGCTGCATGTATGCATCAACATGTTTCTAAACTAGAGTAGATTTTATTTCTAAGAATTTTATTATCCCACTAAATGAAATGCTCACAAAATCTCATAATTAAACATTTTCATCTAATTTAAAATACATTCAAAATTTTGGGTGTTACAAGATGTTTCTTGTGCAGATTATTTCTTTTTTTGTTCCCCTAGATCTGAACCTACTTGTTTTCTCAATATTTGATGGACACATTATTTCTTATTTTCTTTGACAATTGATGACTGTGTTCCAGGCGCTGCTGCTCATGTTCAAGGAGGCCATCTACACAGGCTCATATGCCATGGTTCCTGAGGACGCATGTCTAAAGATATGGTTTCAGTCACCTTTAAGCTTTTTGGTAAGATGAAAAAAGGCAAAGACTTATCCTTAAATGGTAGCTTCTTCAAATCAGTCCGTATGTTTTTTATCACACACCATTAATAGTATTATGTAATAAAAAAAAGGTGATCCTACCCAATTGGGGGTACAATCCTAGAAAAACCTATACGTAGTTTTTGTTATGATCATTTTAAAAGAGATCTTACACCTGCTCAGAAACATGGGCTTTACAGTTATGATTGAAAGCGCTAGCTGTGATTTGTCAATGTCGTTGCGAAGGGTCCAGCTAAATTCTCTAATTATATCGTGATGTTTTTGTCCATTTGGTTCCCTTCATGGCAACGAAGTTAGTATTGGATGGTCACAGTGTCCTTTGTCTACTAAAACTATTACATAAATATTTCCTAGGCTTCTTATCAATGTAGGTCCAAGTTTTAGATTCACACTTATTCACACTTACTATGTCGTTTACTTCTGTACAGGTTGCAGCAGCAATGCGGTGCTTCGCGGTGTATTTTACTTCCACCTGATAGCTATTGTTTCAGAATGGAGTTGTGTATACATGGTATACAACATTGAGTAAATTATCAGATACAATCAATTAGTATGGGTCCTAAGTTGTTCAGGTATAATTGATTTGGCAACCTTTCCCATCAGCTTCACTTTTTAATTTTGGGGGTTAGCTAACTGGCACATAACAGCCATCACATACAACTTTTAGATTCATGCATATACTATTGGATATAGGTCAGCTAATAAGCATATCTATAATTTTATTTCTAACAGATTTAGAGACAGAGGTTGTCGTATACACCTAAAGTACATCTTTGGTTGTCTCCTTCGTTCTCAAACTTGACTTTCTTTATCGCTTTTACTTTTACGCTTAGTTTTATTTTCTTTTACTAACACAATCTTCTGAGGTTTACATGCTCCGGCTGCTTTGCCCTTGCGATTGACTAACACAGGTACATTTTCGTCTCCCTATTATTCATATCGGCAAGTGTCTCTTTTTGTTATGCAATCAATACAATAATACTAAAGGTAAAAAACCGAATCTCTTGGCTTTATATTTTCCTCAGGGTTCATTACAGCGGTGCTGCTACCTGAAATAGTTGGTGTCACCTTATAGATTCCTTCTCCTTGCTCTTCATTTCTATTGTTTGCACAACTATATTCGATAGGGTTTATTCAAGCTATTGATTACTATACCACTCCTTTACTACGTTCTGTAATTCACATGCCTCTTTGCCTACCTTCATATGCTTGTTCCGAGATTCTGCTACCATGGGTTCCATATATAATACTTTGTATGTTGCTTGGTGGTTTAGAGAGTTCAAATTGAAAACACAAAAATTGTCTCTCTAATTTTCACTGTTCTTACTTGCAGCGCCGGATCAGATTTCGTCCATCATGGTATGTTCATCAGCGCTACCTTCTTTAAGTTCCCAATTCTACATTTAATATGTTTGATCATCTATCGCCTAAATATTTCTACGCTTCATTTCCTGTTGGTTTTTAACCAAGAATGTGTGTGAGGAGTTTGTTGGTGACCAAGAGTTCTTTGATCAGGAGTGTTTTGACCAGCAAGACTTTGAGAACCAAGGCAAGTATAGCATGGGACTTTCCTTGTTATCCTATTCACCATAATTATGATTTCATGTGCATGTGTTCAATTTGATACCCGTAGTTTAATTCCCTAGAATTGAAATCATTTACCTTGTTTCCTATGGGTTATGCATATGGGTAGATGGCTAGTGCTATATAAATGAATACTTCATCCCTGCCAAATGTTATAAAGCTTTGAATGAATTGGTGATCCTGTTATGGCAGTTGGAACATAACCCTTTAATGATAACTCACTGTTGGCAAAAGCTGGGACTGACAGTGCTACCGTGAGAGCTACATGGCTCTGGCTTTAACTTAGTAGTAGTCTCTTTTCTAGCTCGTTAGCGGTTACCCGAAAGGGCGCATTAGGCTCTTGCCGAGCTGGTTATAGTGCGGCCTCTGTCCGAGTTTGAGCGTAAGCTGCGGGTCTTTATGCTACTCGGAACGGGAGCTCTATCGCCCCTTGCCAATCCTAGCGGCCCTAATCTTGTTAGACGAGATACTATGAAGGGTTTCATAGTGAACCCCGCCCACTCACCTTGGCAGTGTTATGGGAGTAATTAACCCGGGCAATCGGGGCATCACGACTCACAGGTAAAGATGCACAACCCCTGCAGAGTGTTAAAACTGATATATCAACCGTGCTCACGGTCACGAGCGGCCCGGAAAACTGACGGATTAATTAATTAACTTGACCAACATTTATGTTCCTGCTGCCACCACTTTAATGATGATGGTTATGATTCTTTAAAACTTTGGCAGTGGTATAAGTGGGATCAATTGGGGCTTAAGCACAACCTGATGTTTCTTAATAATAAAACTTTGACCAACTAAAAGTGCTAAATGCAGTAAACCAGTGTCAGCCTTTTGAGCTTCATAACCCCATGTTATACTGCTGAGTACGAGTGTACTCACGCTTGTTTTCTTTTCAATTTTGGATAAAAATTCCGGATGGGTAACAGAAGCAGGAGGCTATGAGGAGTTTCCAGAAGACTTCTAGGCTTGGTCAACCAGTTGACCTTCCCTGTGAGATGGAGCCTCAAGAGCTAGTTGTATCTTCCGTTTGTTTTACTTATTCTTGTAATGGATATATGTTCGTTATGTATTAAACTCTGTGATGGTACTTTGTAATTTGTGAACTTATGTGTGGATTATTCCTAGGCACACATAATGTTATGCATCCTATTTCGTCCTTAAAATTTGGGTGTGACACATGCATATGATTTTATTTAAAACATCATGAATAGGACATCAAGGAAGATCCCATATAATACTTGCCTTGCTCAAAAGGTTCCTGCTGCTCCTGCTCAAAGAAAACCTCCTGGTCACCCACGTACTGCTCACCGTCTATACTCGATCACCACATCACATACAATCATACCGAGACATCACATGCAAGCAAACAAAGGCTATAGATTAGAACAGTACACCAACCATAATAAAACAAGATTAAAAGTTTATAAAACTAATCTATGTCTCACTACGATCACATAGACATTCGAATCACGAAAAACGGAGCTATAACGAAGAAGATATGAACTAATCAAGTTTCATAAATTAAACTAGAGATTAAGAGAGATTAAGTGATTAACTGTTTTTAAAAGTTGTCTAACATGAACTATGAGCTAACTAACACGTATATTACATCGATACGAATCTAACGCAATTTGAATGGATGAAAAAGGAGTTAAAATGAGCATTTTAGAAACATTTGAAAAGGAGTGACAATTCTGTAAATAGGGTTTTCTATTTATTTTCGAATTAAAACAAAACCGAAAAGGAATACGCTTTGCAGCAGAGGAAACAGAGTCTCGGAATATGCCAAGGGACGGCGGGTTATGAATTGAAAAGGGGTGGGGTTCTTTCTGCAAAACAGCCGGCCGAAAGGTTATCAGCCTCTGTGATCCACCCGATCCAGACTGAACGGCCGAGATTAGAACAGGGGGGGAAGAGAGGTGGCGCGAGGCGGCCGGAGGCGAGACAGACGGCGGCGCCATGGCCGGACAGCGGCGGCGCAACGCAATCCGACATTGCGGTGCACTAAACTCGACGCGGATTGGACCGGGGGAGAGAGAGAGCGATGGCGAACACGACTGCGGGGTCGGTTGCCCCGATTGTGCACGAGGGTGAGGCGTCCGCGTGGTGTGGCGGCTCTGCACTGCCGGCGGATGCGGACAGGGGTCATGCGGGCGAGACAGAGAGTGTAGAGGGGCAAAGCGAGCTCCTGGGGCTCTCTTACCACTATGCGATGCTCAGGGAGTAGCTCAAGGCGGCGGTGGTACACCCCGACGGCGGAGCAGCGAAGGCGGCGCGGCGCTAGGGCTGCGGCAGCTCTGGTGTGCCTCTGGGGTGTTCCGAGAGGGCTAGGTGAGGGTGGTAGGGTGCGGAGGCTGAGCTTTTATAGCTCGGAGGTGCTCCGCCGAGATAGGAAGGGGGGGGGGAATTCGGCGAGGATTCGAGCTCGGCCAGGAAGGAAAGCGGCGGCGCCAGAAAGGAAAGAGAGGGGAGAAGGAAGAAAAGGAAGGTGGGGTGTGCGGCGCTCGACTCAACTAGCCATGGGGCTGTGTCGGCGTAGGAAAGGGAGATCAATCCCGAGTTCCAATCGCGCCTGACGAGGGGATCCGTCGGCGCGGGAGAAAGCGAAGGAGAGAGGAAGAAGAATGGGAAAGGGGGAGTGGCCGGCTGTTAGGTGGGTCCCACCTGTTGGCGAGGGAGGAGCACTGGGCGTGCGGTGGAGAGCCGAGCTGGCCTGCTGGGCCGAGATGAGGCCCACGCGGGGAGGAAGCTGTGCCGGGGAAAAAGAAGGAAAGAGCCTTCGGGCCATAAAGGAAGAAAGGGAGAGAGAGAGAGAAAGAAAAGCATTTTTCTTTTATTTCTGAAATTCCCAACCTTTTTCAAAGCACAAATTGAATTCAAGTTTGAATTTTGAAAATTCCACGCAAAACAAAACTCTATGCATCAGCATGAATGCAACAAAAATGTTTCTACTATTATGATAGTTTTTATTTTATGAAAATTTAATTACTTTTCCTAGGTTTTAATGTCCACCAAAATGCAACAAAACCACTTTTAATCTATTTTAAAAAATGCACATTTTTAGGGTGTTACAAATCTACCCCCCTTAAAGGAATCTCGTCCCGAGATTCAGCTGGCTTACTCGAACAACTACGGGTATGTCCTTTTCAGATCCTCTTCTCTTTCCCAAGTTGCCTCATCCACTGAATACCGATTCCACTAAACTTTGCACATACGAATGACTCGGCTCCTGGTGACTCTTTCTGCCGTTTCCAAGATCTTTATCGGGTATTCCTCATAGGTGAGATCCTCCTTAACTGTCAACTCATCCAAAGGTATCTGCTCCTCTGGCACACGCAAACACTTCTTCAACTGTGACACATGAAAGACATCATGTACACCTGCTAGACTCTCAGGTAACTCCAGCTAATAAGCTACTTCACCACGTCGCTCCACTATATTGAAGGGACCAACATATCTAGGTGCCAACTTACCCTTCACATTGAACCTCTTTACGCTTCTCATAGGTGACACCTTTAGATAAACATAGTCACCTACATTGAAAGCCAAATCTCTTCTCCGGGTGTCAGCATAGCTCTTTTGTCGGGACTGGGCAACTTTCAAATTTTCTCTTATTGTTCGCACCTGTTCCTCTGCACTCTTCAACACATCAGGTCCAAACACTTGACTTTCTCCCGTCTGATTCCAGAATAAAGGGGTTCTACACTTCCTTCCATACAAAGCCTCAAATGGTGCCATCTTGCCATCTTGCCATCTTGAGACTCTTCTGGTAACTGTTGTTATGAGAGAACTCAGCGTAAGGCAAACTCTTATCCCAACTAGTCCTGTTTTGCAGTGCACAAGCTCTCAACATATCTTCCAATATCTGGTTGGTTCTTTCTGTCTGACCATCTGTCTGCGGGTGATAGGCTGTACTGAAGTTCAGCTTTGTTCCAAGGGACCTATGACTCATCTGCCAGAAGTGGGATGTGAACTGAGTACCCCTATCGGAAACAATCTTTTTAGGAACACCATGCATACATACTATCTTTTCCATGTATAGCTCTGCTAACCTTGCTCCGGTGTAGGTGGTCCTGACTGGCAAGAAGTGAGCAACTTTTGTCAACCGATCCACAATTACCCATATCGAATCATAACCACTTTGAGTGCGAGGCAAACCCACTATAAAATCCATACCAACTTCTTCCCACTTCCACTCTGGAATTTTCATTGGTTGCAACAATCTTGCCGGTCTCTGGTGCTCTGCCTTAACTCTCTAACATGTATCACACACTGCCACATACTCTGCAACATCCCTCTTTAGTCCATACCACCAATACTTCTCCTTCAAGTCCAGGTACATCTTGGTACTTCCCGGGTGTATAGAGTAAGCTGAATCATGAGCCTCTTGCAGAATTGTCTCACAGATCTCTTTCACTCTGGGTACACATAACCTCTTACCAAACCAAAGAGTACCATTGTCATCCGGACTGAAACCTGGTGCCTTGCCAATCACAATATTCTCTGCAATCTCTTTCAGTTTCTCATCTTCCAACTGACCCTTGTGTATCTCCTGTTCCAGGGTGGTTCCAAAACTAACTCCATAGTATTAATAACAAAACCCAAGTTGAGATGCGCTAACTGAGCACACAACTCTTTGGACTGTATCTCCAAGTGTACTTCATTGGCATAACTTTTCCTGCTGAGGGCGTCTGCCACAACGTTCGCCTTTCCAGGGTGATAATGTACTTCCAATTCATAGTCCTTGATCAATTCCAACCAACGGCGTTGTCTCAAGTTCAGATCTGACTGGGTGAATATGTACTTCAAACTCTTGTGATCCGTGTAAATATCACTCTTGTGACCGACCAAGTAGTGTCTCCAAATTTTTAGTGCATGTACCACAGCTGCTAACTCCAAGTCATGTGTAGGATAATTCAACTCGTGCTTTCTTAACTGCCTTGATGCATAAGCAACAACTCTGCCTTCTTGCATAAGCACACAACCAAGACCCAGACGCGATGCATCACAATATATGGAGAAGCTCTTGTTCAGGTCTGGCAAAATCAACACTGGCGCTGTGGTTAATCGCTTCTTTAACTCTTCAAAGTTAGCTTGACACTTCTCAGACCATACAAACTTAGCGTTCTTCTCTAACAATGCAGTCATTGGTTTAGCAAGCTTGGAGAAACCTTCAATGAATCTCCGGTAGTAACCAGCCAGTCCAAGGAAAGTACGAATCTCTGTCACACTGGTAGGTGGGTTCCAATTCAACACATCTGCCACCTTATTCGGATCCACTGCTATTCCACCATTGGATATAACATGACCTAGGAAAGGCACTTCCTTCAACCAAAACTCACACTTGCTCCTTTTAGCATACAACTGGTGTTCTCTAAGCTTCTGCAAAACCAACCTGAGATGTTCTGCGTGTTCTTCCTCATTCTTGGAGTAGACTAGAATGTCATCAATGAACACTACCACAAACTAGTCAAGAAACTCCATGAACACCTTATTCATCAAGTACATGAAGTAGGCAGGTGCATTGGTTAGCCCAAACGACATCACAGTGTACTCATATAACCCATATCTTGTAGTAAATGTAGTCTTAGGTATGTCAGAGGCACGTATCTTCAATTGGTGATATCCTGATCGAAGATCTATCTTAGAGAACACACAAGCTCCCTTCAACTGGTCAAACAGGTCATCAATCCTTGGTAGAGGGTATTTGTTCTTGATAGTCACCTCATTGAGCGAACGGTAATCCACACACATCCGTTGTGTACCATCCTTCTTGTCAACAAAGATTACCGGAGCTCCCCAAGGTGAAGAGCTAGGACGTATGAAACCCTTCTCCTGTAACTCCTGCAACTGTTTCTTAAGTTCTTCTAACTCATTAACCCCCATCCTATATGGACGCTTAGCAATAGGTGCAGTACCAGGCAAAAGCTCAATAAGAAATTCAATGTCGCGGTCGGGTGGCATACCTGGCAAGTCATCGGGGAAAACATCTGGGAAATCATCAACAACTGATTCGTGTTCGTGGCTGTCATCATCTAGCTGATTCACAGTAGCCGTCTGAGGAGCTTTCAAAACAACTTCCACACTGATTCTATCCCCTTTAGGTGAGGTCAAGACAACAACCTTCTCTTTGCACTGAACAACGGCCTTATGCTTCATCATCCAATCCATTCCCAGAATGAGATCAATACCAGTTGTACTTAGCATGATAGGTTCAACCTCAAAGGCTACCCCCCTTAGGATCACACTAGCTGAAGGACTATAGTAGTTTGCAGACAAAGTCCCTCCCGGTGAGTTTACTATTATGGGGGTTTTCATGGTACGCAGCAAAATATCATGCATTCTAACAAAAGCTTGAGAAATGAAAGAATGCGAAGCTCCAGAGTCAAAAAGTACATTAGCGGGGATAGAGTTGATACTGAACGTACCCATCATAACTTCCGGAGTCTCCTGTGCAGTATCTGCCGACACGTGGTTCACCCTTCCAGTGTTGGCTGGAGTCTGTTGCCTTCCCCTCTGCTGATTGCTCTGGTTCTGAGGCGTCTGTGGGTTCTGCTTTTCGGGACAGTTGTAGGACATGTGCCCCTCCTTGTTGCAATGGAAACACCTATTGGGGGTGTTGGGAGCACTATTCTTCATTGGGGTAGCATTGGGGTTCCCCTGACGTGGCGCCTGTGGCACAGTCTGCTGCTGGTTCTGAGGACGTGGCGGAAACTGACTGCGCTGCGGGTTCTGACCACGGTTCCACTGGTTGTTCGGACCCTGGTACCTCTGTTGGAAGTTCTGTGGGGGGTTGGGTCGCTGGCTGGTGTTGCTTCCTGAAGCTGGTCCCTGAAGCCTCCTCTTCTTGGCTTCCATCTCCTTGCGCTTGTTATCAATCACAATAGCGCAGTTCATAAGGGCTTGGTAGTTGGGGTAGAGATTGGACATTAGTTGCAACTGCAAACCATCATAGAGACCCTTCAGAAAGTGGCGCTTCTTATCAGCGTCGTTGGCAACCTCATGAGGAGCGTATCGAGACAACTGTGCAAATTTGTCCCGATACTCCGCCATAGTCATAGACCCTTGTCTTAGAGCTCTGAACTCCTCCTGCTTGAGCTCCACTATGCCTTCAGGAATATGGAAGGACCTAAAGCTATCGATGAACTCCTGCCAAGATACCTCTGGTGCATTGTTGGGACATCCATACATGTATGAGTCCCACCAATCTTGAGCAGCACCCTGCAGCTGACCAGATGCGTAGAGCACCTTCTCACGCTCATTGCATTGAGCGATATTCAGCTGCTTCTCCACAGCTCTCAACCAGTCGTCCGCCTCTAGTGGTTCAGAAGCATGGGTGAACACCGGAGGGCGACCTTTCATAAACTCTCCACGTTTTTTCCCGTGGCTGGACGGGTGGTGGTGGCGGTGGTGGTGGTGCAGGTGGATTCTGGAGGTGTTGCGTCATCGTCTGCATCAACTGTGTCTGCACTACCATAAACTGCTCCATAGTCATGGCCGGGGGTGCTGGTGGTGGTGGCGGTGGTGGTGGTGGTGGTGCACCCCTACCACGGACTCTGCCTCTACCTCCTCTTGCGGCCATCTGTCATCCAAAACACATAGTACGACCTTTAGATTCATTGATCATCAAAACACATGACTGAGCATAACTTTCTGGAATCTGAACCTTACAAGTGGTGCTGTAAAACAGCCATATCTCATGTTCCAGATATCAAACAAATGTGAAATTTACATGGTTAGAAATCTTATGAAATTTCCTAAAACTTTCATAATTCTCACTTTTTCAAATTCAGATGCGAAAATAGGTGAAAACAGCAAATTAACAAAACTGTTCCTGAGTTCCAGACTGCGCAGATGCTTCAACTTGTAACTGTCATATCTCCCAAACCAGAACAGATATGGACGTAATTAAAGATTCATTGGAAAGGTATTGAAGTCTAGTTGTTGCCATAAAAATTTCATGATCATTTGAAGAACCATCTTTGAGATACAACCGAAAGATTACTAACTGCTCCAGAAAATAGCAAGATAGAAAACAGGATAACCCACCCGCTAGGAATTTATTTTATTCAAACTTACTTGTTCTTAACTAAGGAACTTGTGGACAGGCCCACAATGTTCCAGCACTCATAAAAAATCTCCAAATCACTCATAAGCATAATAACAAACCATATAACAAAACCAAGTTCATATGACACGACAAGACTTGACTCAACTCCCGCTGCTAGCGTTTTATTACATCGGGGTGACACTCGACCTATGGGAGGAAAACTGGGGGAAGCTTCTGGTGAAACTTGGGCATCTTCAGGCGTCCTCTGAGCTCATCATTCTCTGCACGGGCTCTCTTGAGTAGCTTGCGCTGACCACCTAGCTCATCAGTCAGCACCTCGACCTGCTGATCAACTCATGGGCAAAGTCGATCATCACCTTGGTGACGTCGTCATACCCTTCTTTAGCCTCGAATACGGACCAACCCTCACGGGTCTCAAAGGGCAGGTGCCGGTACTTATCCTTCATCATTCGGTCACGGCGATGAACACGAAGATCAAAGAAGGCCATGCGAGCTGCATCCTCCATGCACTCCATCATGCTGGCACAGCTTATCTTGGGCTCATAGACGGCCTCCACTTGCCACGACTATGTGGCGTCTTTCCGGATGCAGATGTAGAGGGTACACTTCCAGTAGGAGGGGTCCTGGAAGTGCTTGTTCTCATAGCACATGTACTTCACATCAGACTTCCAATCAGCGTAGTGGTTCTCCAATGTCCACTTCAACAAGCCATGGTAGTAATCCTCATCGTCTCCTTCCTTGAAGTGGAAGTGCTTGGTCCATCCCAAGCGTTCTCCATTGTCCTTGGAACCGCTGGAGGGAGTCCTAGAGCGGCTGTTCTCATCAGAGGGAGTCTTGGAGCGACTGTCTCCAGAGCTCACTTCTTGGGCTTCTTCTTCTTCTTCTTCATCCGCGTGGGGCTCCATTGGCGCGTACCTCGGTGGGGGACGAGTGGACTTGCGAGCAATCTTCTTGTTGTGGGCCATCTATGGAAAAGCAAAGATGAGAATTAAGTTAGAATCAAGATAACATAATTTTGAGATGAGTAATAGTTTTAGCAAATAATAACAAGGTATAAAAGCATGAAAAGAGCATTCCTAAGAACCAACTCTAACTAGGCTTGCGTCCTACAGTCAACATGGCTCTGATACCAATCTGTCACATCCAGTTTTAAAGGCAAAACGAGATGCTTAAACCTTATGTGTGCCCAGAGATCAGTCACACACATAAGCTGACAAATTATCAAAAATGTACCATCACAGGTGTTTATTACATAGCGAATAAGTATTTAATTAAAGTCTATTACATAACAGCGGAAATAAAAGATAACTCTCGCGAAGCTCCATCGCACAAGGACGTCAACTGGTTGACCCCAAACCTAGTAGTCCTCTGGATACTCCTCATAACTCTGATAATCTTGTACCCATCCGGGATTTTCATCCAAATATGAAAAGTAAACAAGCGTAAGTACTTCTAGTACTCAACAAGCATATATGGGGTTCATGAGGCTCAAAAAGTATGACACGGTTTGCTGCGGTAAGCATTTTTAGATTGTAACAAATCTTTAGAAGGGGTGAATCAAAGTTATGCTTAAGCCCCCAAATTAAATTGTATGATGATATAAACAAATGAACAAATAACATAATATCATGATAAAGTGATTCATAAAGATAAGTAAAAAGTAACCAAAGTTTCTGTGAGTTTTCCGGGCCGCTCGTGTCCGTGAGCACGACTGATATATCAGTTTTTAACACTCTGCAGAGGTTGTACACTTTACCCATGAGTCGTGTTACCCATATGCCCGGGTTTATAACTCCCAAAACACTGCCGAGGTGAGAGGGCAGGGTACACTATGAAGTCTTTCAAAGGGGCTCACTGACATACCACAGACAGTACGGATCCACGGGCAAGGGGTATACGGGGACCCCTCGATGGTACACACACGTAGCGGTAGCCACTCCGGCCGTCCCCGCAACCGTGCGTCAATGGCAACTTTCGTGAACTGCCGCATGCGAGAGAGTGACCCTACTACTGAACTAAAGCTAGAGCCATGTAGCTCTCATGGTTGTACTGTATGTCCCAGCTTTTGCTGACAGATAGGGTCCTAAATCCATGTTGCTAAAAAGTCAAGTTTTACTTCATCATTTCATGTAGTCATTAATCAAGATTAAAGATCATGCTTATTAATGGAGCGCTAACAATAACTACCCAGATGCAAATAACCCATAGGATTCCAAGGTTCAAGGTAACAAAGCTAGGTAAGTCGTAAGGTAACAAGATTAGACACATGCATATGATTTTATTTAAAACATCATGAATAGGACATCAAGGAAGATCCCATATAATACTTGCCTTGCTCAAAAGGTTCCTGCTGCTCCTTCTCAAAGAAAACCTCCTAGTCACCCACGTACTGCTCACCGTCTATACTTGATCACCACATCACATACAATCATACCGAGACATCACATGCAAGCAAACAAAGGCTATAGATTAGAACAGTACACCAACCATAATAAAACAATATTAAAAGTTTATAAAACTAATCTACGTCTCACTACGATCACATAGACGTCGAATCACGAAAAACGGAGCTATAACAAAGAAGATATGAACTAATCAAGTTTCATAAATTAAACTAGAGATTAAAAGAGATTAAGTGATTAACTGTTTTTAAAAGGAGTTAAAATGAGCATTTTAGAAACATTTGAAAAGGAGTGGCAATTCTATAAATAGGGTTTTCTATTTATTTTCGAATTAAAACAAAACTGAAAAGGAATACGCTTTGCAGCAGAGGAAACGGAGTCTGGGAATACGCCAAGGGACGGCGGGTTATGACTTGAAAAGGGGTGGGGTTCTTTCTGCAAAATAGCCGGCCGAAAGGGTATCAGCCTCTGTGTTGCACCCGATCCAGACTGAACGGCCGAGATTAGAACAGGGGGGCAAGAGAGGTGGCGCGTGGCGGCCGGAGGCGAGACAGACAGTGGCGCCATGGCCGGACAGCGGCGGCGCAACGCAATCCGACGTTGCGGTGCACTAAACTCGACGCGGATTGGACCGGGAGAGAGAGAGAGAGAGAGAGCGATGGCGAACACGACTACGGGGTCGGTTGCCCCGATTGCGCGCGAGGGTGAGGCGTCCGCGCGGTGTGGCGGCTCTACACTACCGGCGGATGCGGACAGGGGTCATGCGGGCGAGACAGAGAGGGTAGAGGGGCAAAGCGAGCTCCTGGGGCTCTCTTACCACTATGCGATGCTCAGGGAGTAGCTCAAGGCGGCGGTGGTACACCCCGACGACGGAGCAGCGAAGGCGGCGCGGCGCTAGGACTGCGGCAGCTTTGGTGTGCCTCTGGGGTGTTCCGAGAGGACTAGGTGAGGGCGGTAGGGTGCGGAGGCTGAGCTTTTATAGCTCGGAGGTGCTCCGCCGAGAAACGAAGGGGGGAATTCGGCGAGGATTCGAGCTCGGCCGGGAAGGAAAGCGGCGACGCCAGAAAGGAAAGAGAGGGGAGAAGGAAGAAAAGGAAGGTGGGGTGTGCGGCGCTCGACTCAACTAGCCACGGGGCTGTGTCGGCGTAGGAAAGGGAGATCAATCCCGAGTTCCAATCGTGCCCGGCGAGGGGATCCGTCGGCGCGGGAGAAAGGGAAGGAGAGAGGAAGAAGAATGGGAAAGGGGGAGTGGCCGGCTGTCAGGCGGGTTCCACTTGTCGGCGAGGGAGGAGCGCTGGGCGTGCGGTGGAGAGCCGAGCTGGCCTGCTAGGCCGAGATGAGGCCCACGCGGGGAGGAAGCTGGGCCGGGGAAAAAGAAGGAAAGAGCCTTCGGGCCAGAAAGGAAGAAAGGGAGAGAGAGAGAAAGAAAAGCATTTTTCTTTTATTTCTGAAATTCCCAACCTTTTTCAAAGCACAAATTGAATTCATGTTTGAATTTTGAAAATGCCACGCAAAACAAAACTCTATGCATCAGCATGAATGCAACAAAAATGTTTCTACTATTATGATAATTTTTATTTTATGAAAATTTAATTACTTTTCCTAGGTTTTAATGTCCACCAAAATGCAACAAAATCACTTTTAATCTATTTTAAAAAATGCACATTTTTAGGGTGTTACATTCCCTTCTCGATATTATTTTGGCTCAACTAAAACGACAGGCAATTACTGACTCCCTCTTTTATGCTAAAAATAGCCCTTTCTTACACCAGGTAATGCCACCCAATAAGATATCAGGGCTTCACCATTTCGTGACATGTGCAGGGTTATATTTCGCACCTTCAGGCCATAAAGTGTTTCCTTTCTATGTGAATCTTATAGAGCTAAGAAGAGTCAGGCCACACCAATAAAAGGTTGCCCTATGAAGAAACATTCATTCTTTATGTTGTTGTTTATACCATATACAAAAATGAATGTCCTCTAATTGACTTTTATTCCTTATTAATCACCGCACTTTCTTCATATTTAAGCTTTTATATATCACTGCACATCCCGCGATGGCGGCGGCCCTTCACTAATTGACCTAAAAAGAAACACCTTGCACGTCAATGTAAAGTAGTGCACAATTGCCCCCGATCGACTATATATTATTGCAAACACACGACATGATCAAGATCACCGAAACATCCACGCAAGATCACTAGTTCTACGTACATGATCGACGGCGGCACTACTTTGCCTTGCATCGGCCCGCAGTGCTTGTGTGTACCGGCTATACATACATATATCACACTACCTCTCTGTCCTGAGAACTTTCATCTTACTATTACTAATTGGAGGCCCCAACGGAGGCACCACGTTAATTCTGACCAGACGTGCTAAAAAAAAAGATAAATCCTACAAATTCTCACAATAATCAGAAACATCCGGCCTTTGATTTGGTAGACTCTAATGATCATCACCGATATTAGCCATTAGATCTATTGTAGTTTATTAAAAAAATTACCCACTGCCATTATGAAAAAAAATAAAGTAACCCCCTAATTTTGCATATAAATTATCCACCTCTGCCATTATAAGACATAATTCAAAATAACCCCCTAGATTTATATATAAATTATCCGCATATGCTATTTGAAAAATAATTCAAAATGACCCCGTAAATTTGCATCTAAATTACCCACCTTAGCCATTAATAAATATAATATAAAATAACCCCCAAATATTATGTCTAAATTATATAACTTGGTCATTATGAAAAATAATATGTACTCCATGATGATAATTTTATGAGCTATTATTTTAAATAAGTTTATTCATTTTTACTAAAACATTATGTCATATCAATATTATTAATTTTATGCACTCTATGATATATAAATAATACTACAAACATATAATCTCATAATATAACAAATTCAACAAGTTTAGTTTGAGGATGCATGCCAAGTTTGAACTTATGTGAAAACAATACAGCTTGAATAAAAGATAAAGAATGCTAGAATATCTAATTAACATCCAAAAAATACAAAAAATGATTAAAAGTTAAAAGGTAAACTATAGATTTATGAAGACACAGACTAGGTTGTATGATGAATTTATATTTCTTAATACTAGATTTCAACTAAATATATATCATGCTAGAAAAAAAAATTAAATACTAAAATTCTAACCACATGTCCTCACTGGAGCGTGCATGTTAATTCTTAGAAGATTTGATTGAAAACAAAAGACATACTATCAAAATTCTCATAAAAAATAAAAAAAATACCATCAATTGGGTATAAACTAATCAACATTGATGATAATAATAGTTATTGGATATATTATGTATTCTAAATAACTACCCGTTTCTATCATTGTGTAAAACAATATAAACTAACTTATGACCCTAATTTATATTACCACATATGTTGTTAAGAAACATGAACAAATATAAACATAAATTTGTATTGAAGTACTAATGTCCTCATATAATTTACATAACTCGATTGCCATCTCATTATTAGAAAAATTAAACGCCCCTCAAATATCATCTAAATTGTCAACGTCGTATTTTACAAAAAATGTTTAGAGAACAAATAGAATATGTAAATTATCATCCCCTCCTCTATCATTATTAATAAGATTTGTTAAAGTAAATATATGTGTAATGGCAACATGCATAATCAATAAAATACCTATGTTATATTTCTTCACATAAAAAAAAATTTCTAGATAACTCATATACTAATGATACTAACAAATTATTTAAAAGAACTTTAGTAACCACAATATATAATTTATATAGGTAGATACTTTAGAGATATTTATGTATTTTAACTAAAATATTGGATATGTCTATATTGACAGTATAATCTTTACTATAAAATTAATTCCTTAATAGTAAAATTCAATCATCATGAGAAGTGTGGGTGAATACTTATTTTTATATTGTTCTAGCCTTTATTAAGAATATTGTAGAGTAAATAGTCGATCATTATAAGGTTTAAAATTTTATTGAGATTAAGACTACTACCCTGTCTAAGATCTTACTTCATGCTCCATAACTTATAAGATATCATGTATGTTTAAAATAATGGGTGATGCTATTGTAGTACTCAAGATCATACTCCAGGATCTAAAATCCATAGTTTTAAAAAGTGCAAGAAGAGAGTTAATGAAATATACAATAACCATAAGAGTTTCAACTTAACTTTGGAAGAGTGAAAAAAATTATAGCAGCTGATAAGAATAAAATTTGAAAAAAAATAGAATTTATATTAATGACTTTATAAGATATATGATGCAACAAGAGCCACCATGATTAATGGTAAAGTTTCATAGTAACTACATACTTAAAGTATACAAGGTGCCACACAAAATGAATCAAAAATATATTAACTGGTTCCTTGAGAATATAATGCATAGGTTTAAGATAATTAGATATAGACTACATAGTATCTATTATAACTATAATGTTAGAAAATAAATGAAAAATATATAATTTAATATAAGTAATTCTTTATTAGTCAGATGTACTCTATCCATTCCAAATCATAAGATGGTTTGAGCTTTTAAATACACAGCTTTTGCTATACATGTAGATATACTGCCTAGATATATAGTAAAAATAATATATTTAAAAAAATCAAAATATCTTATGATTTATAATAAAAACTTATTATACACTATCTAATACTTATATCTCCTAAAATTATAACCCGTACGAGAGCACGGGTTGATGGACTAGTGTTTCAAATTTGTCTCAAATCAAGTGTGTACCGGCTATACATATATACATAATTACATATATCATACTACCTCTCTGTCCTGAGAACTTTCATGTTTCAAATTTGTCTCAAATCAAACTATATTAACTTTAGTCAGATTTATGTTAAAATTACCAATACTTATGTTGCAAGATAAGTATTAATTGATTCATAAAGACCACTGTCGGATATCTGGAAATAGGGTACCCTAAACAACGTACTTTGTAAAAACAAAATCACCCTCGGGGGCTCGTCGTCCCGTCCGAACCAGGATGACATCACAACCCTCGGGGTCAATCCGCCCCCAACCAATCAAATCAACAGTGCTCCCTTGGAAGGACTTCCGCCTCGTCCGAGCCGGGGTGACGTCAACCATGACGCCATCTACCCTCAGAGGCACTTCTGTCCCGTCCGAGCCAGGGCAATGTCATCTGTAACGCTTCCACCCTCGGGGGCTCCTCTGCTTCGTCCGAGCTAGCGAGACGTCATCTGTGACGCCATCTCTCCCTACGTATAAAGGGGGAGAATCGACCTCCAACCTCTTGCCCTGAATTCTCTCGACTCATTCAGACGCACACATACTCGCATTCGCGCGAGCTCTCACCAGAACCAAGAACCTATACGCACGAGATCTGGGAACCGGTTTCCCTCTCTCACCATTGCTTGTAGCTCCCCTCTACGAGCTCTCCACGTTCGGTAGCACGACTCCGCAGCAAACTGGACGTAGGGCGTTCGTTCCTAAACCAGTATAAATCGTGTGTTCTCCGAGCGTAACCATCCGATCTCCGACACGCTTAGAAATTTACTCGTTGGCTATCTAGACCCTGCCATTTTATACACCGACAGTTGGCGCGCCAGGTAGGGGAACTTTGCGTGTCACCCGTATTTTCGAGTGTCGGATGGCAACTCGCCACATCGATTTCGCGCCAGGCTCCATCGTTCGTTTTAGTAGCCTGGACTTCCAGTGCCACGGGCAGGGGCCGACTTGGTCCTCCGTCGCCCCACAGCATCCTCTGAGGTAGCCGTGGACGCCATCACAGCGTCCATGGCCCACCTTGGCCTGCCTCCTTCCAGGGGCAAAACGCTCAGGGGACAGCCGTCCCGCAAGCCGACTACCCCCGAGTTTGAACGCGAGCTCGACACCTTGATGGGTTTCCAGCCGACTCAGGGGTCCCTGCACAACCTCTACTTCGCGTTCGCCAACGGGACGACGCAGCTCGCGGGAGGGCGATCGCTCTCTCCCGAGCTCACCTTGATGCCCGCCTCGAGGGCACTACCATATGGCTTGCGGAACGCCACCACATCCTACTCGGAGGCGGTGGCTGCGGGTTTCCGCACTGACCCTGCGGAGGGGAAACGCATTGGGCTCGCATCTCATCGTCTTCGGTCTGTCTCTGACCTCCTTATGAGCTCGGAGATGACATCCAACGCCGACTCCAGCCGCGGGAGCGTCGATCCCTGGCAGCCCCTAGACTTCGAAGGTCTGGGGGATAAAGAGGCCTTCTATGGTTTCTTGCATGCCAGCGATTATCTGCTCGGCTCTGATTCGAGCGACCGTAGCGCCGGCCGTGGGCGTGAGTGCTTCATGTGCGACTCACCACCGCAGTGGGCTGCCATCGATGCCACCCTCATCGAGGACGAGGATGGTGACGACGTCCACACGCCCGTCGACGGAGCCAGGTCACCAGCACCAGCGCAGCGGGGCGACCCGCAATCCTCAAACGCCCAACGACGCTACCTTCAAGAGCTCCGCGACATGGAGCAGAACCTCCAGGAAGGGCAGCGATGAGTGACGTTCGAGCGTGAAAAGGTCGAGCGTGAAGCCGCTAGGGCCCCCGAAGAGCCCCGCGCTCGAAGGGAAGCCCGAGCGGTACATCAGCGCATCATCAACGACGAGCACGACCCCCCGCACTTCGCGCGGGCGAGTCAGAACATCACGGCAGCGGCGATGCTGCTCTACAACCTCCTGGTCCCCGACACTCCCGAAGGAAAGCTCGCTCACGACGAGCTCAAATCCCTTCTGGGACGCGTCGCGGCTCAACAGGCCGAGGGTTCCGCGTCGCGTCGATGCGGGCTCAACGCTAGCCATCAGACCGACCCGGCGCCGAACGACCGCGAGGGCTCGGTTCACCAGGATCCCGTGCCGCACGAACACCGACGTCTGACGGTTCATGCTCGCGTAGGCGACAAGCGCGACGCGCGTGACACGCTCGACGCACGCAAGCACGCCAAGCAGGACGACGCAAGCAGAGGCCACCACGTCTAGCGTGGTGGCCGATACGACAGCGACGAAGATCGGCCTCCCACTCCGGAGCCGCCGGGCCCTTTGGCCTACATTCGCTGCATCCGCCGCGCTCCGTTCCCGCAACGTTTCCGGCAACCAGCCAACATCGTCCGATACTCCGGGGAAACGAACCCTGGACTCTGGCTCGACGACTACCGCCTCACCTACTAGGCCGGCGGTGCCGATGACGACGAGATCATCATTCACAACTTGCCTCTCCACCTCTCGGACTTGACCCGCATGTGGCTCGAGCATCTACCCCCAACACCATCGACGGGTGGAGCTCCCTGCGGTGAGCCTTCGTCGGGAACTTCCTGGACAGTTACGCGCGCCCAGGGAACCCCTGGGATCTCCGCAGCTGCAGGCAAAGGTCGGACGAGTCCCTCCGGGGTTACATCCGCCGCTTCTCCCAGTAGTGCACAAAGCTCCCCACCACGGCCGACGCAGACGTGGTGGGGGCGTTTCTCGCGGGCACCACCTGCAAGCAGTTGGTCCACGAGCTGGGCCGCAACAACCCTCGCACCACCGAATGATTCCTCGACATCGCCACGAGCTACGCGTCGAGCGAAGAGGCAGTCGGCGCAATCTTCCACCCCGACAAAGGGAAGGGCAAGGAAGTGGAGGACGCTGACGAAGGCGGCTCCAACCGCGCCCAGAACAGAAACAAGAAGAAGGGCAGGCCACAACGCGGCGGTGACAACGTGGTCGCGGCAGCGGATCGCAAGACTTCCCTTCCCCAGGGCGGGAAGAAGGGGGCAAGTTCGACGACATGCTCACCAAGCCATGCCCGTACCACAACGGGCCGGTCAAGCACACACTCCAGAAGTGTGAAATGATGGTTAGGTACTTCAAAGCCGTCCCTGACAAGGACGACCAGCCGAAGGAGCCGAAGGACCAGGATGGGGATGGGGGTCGTGAGGGCTCCTACCCCCACAGAAACAAGTGCCTCATGATCTTCGGGGGCTCGGAGGCCTACGGTTGCAAGCGCTGGTAGAAGCGGGAGCGGCGCGAAGTCTTCGTAGCCGCCCCGGCAACTCCGGTTTTCCTCGACTGGTCGGATTCCGATATCACATTCGATCGAGACGATCACCCGAGCCACATTCCCCACCCAGGTCGTTACCCACTCGTTGTGGACCCGATCATAGGGAACGTGCGCTTCACCAAGGTACTGATGGACGGGGGCAGCAGCCTCAACATCATGTACTACAACGCCTTCGAGGCCCTCGGCCTACGAAGGGAAAAGCTCCGATCCTCGGGGGCTCCCTTTCAGGGAATCGTCCCCGGAAGACAAACGGTAACCCTGGGGCAGATCGACTTGCCTGTCACGTTCGGGGAGCCGGACAACTTCCAGAGCAAGGACCTCACCTTCGAGTTCGTGGCTTACCGCGGGACTTACCACGCGGTGCTGGGGAGGCCGTGTTACGCGAAGTTCATGGCCGTCCCCAACTACACTTACCTCAAGCGCAAGATGCTGGGGCCGCACGACGTCATCACAGTCACCTCCGACCTCAAGGTGGCGTACCAGTGCGAGGTGGACTGCTGCAAGAACGCCATGGCCGAGGTGTGCGGCGAGGAGTTGGTGGTGGCGATCGAAGCCGCAGACAAGATGGACGTCGGC
Organism: Microstegium vimineum; assembly: GCA_022036555.1. NCBI lineage: Eukaryota > Viridiplantae > Streptophyta > Magnoliopsida > Poales > Poaceae > Microstegium > Microstegium vimineum. The sequence continues at coordinate 806,091 of CM039126.1, read as the reverse complement.
CCCTAGAGCACGAAGAGCTCGGACGCCCGCAACACCAACAACTATGTCGTCTTTTCTACTTTTATTTCAGTGTACTTAGAACATTGTACATACGCATGTAACCCTCCTTAAGCAAAAAGTTCAAGGAATAAAAACGGAGAAACTCTCAGACCAATCACTTAGCAAGGTGCACTCCCGGCATGTGCCAGAACACACCTCGCTCGGGGGCTAGAAAGGGGGGACCGCCTGTTTTTCTCTTCAAAAAGCTTTTTGCGCAAAAACCCGCATTTTTCCCGTTGAACGAAAACTTCGCCTTTCCCAGTCAAGAAAGAAAATCTCACCGGGCCACGGCAATGGGTCGCGTGGTACTGTGGCTCCCCGGAGCCAAGTACTTCCACCCGACTGCCCACCTGAGCAGATCAAACCTCTTACTGGAAAAAGTAGAGCAAGTAGATTGAAACGGAAAAAAATGCAGAAACGTAAAACGAGCTCACTAAGGAGAAACCAAACTTGTCCAAAGCCCTCCAGGGCGCGACGTAGCAGAAGATAACTTAAAATTGTTTTCTTACAAGGGCCCTTGGCCCTGATCACTGACCACGCAGGGTCACTCCTCCGGCGGCGGGAAGACCTCATCATCAAGCTTGGCGGCCAGAATCGCCGCTGGCTCCTCCGCAGCAGCTTCGATCTGATCAAGCAGGTCCTCTGGGGCGTCCTGGGGGTAGCCGTCGCTGACGAGCGCAAGAGTCACCGCGTCATAAAGACAGGCAGCGATGGACATCGTGCGATGGATCCCGACACGTAGCGCCTCCCGGATCCGAGCTTGGCCTCGCTCCCAGAGTAGGCTAACACGGTTCCAGGCCGAGTCGGGTCCGTACCCTGCGGCTGGCACGCCAAACAGGTTGCACACGCCGTGCACAGCTTCCCGCAGCGCCTGTGACTCCTGCGCACCAGCCTGCAGTTCTGGGACGACAATAGGAGAGTCACAACCTCCGAACTCGAAAGCAAAAGCGTCAAGACATGCAGGCAAAGAAAGGCAACACACCTCCATTCTCCCTCTCTAGGCCGTTGATCGTCGCACAGAGCTGCAAGGTGACCATCGTCAATTCGCCAACTCGAGTGGAGAACTCTAGAATCCTTCAGTCGGCGTCGACACTGTGCTCACGCGCCCTGGCGGGTCCTCGAAGCGGGCCACGACATCGTCACGCTCCCGGAGGTTGTTGTCACGTTGGAACCGCATGGTGTTACACTCCTCCTCCATGGATTCCAACGCCGAGACGGCCCAACGTCACGCTTGGCAATCGGATCAACCCAGGCAATCGGATCGCCGTTCCCGAAGGAACGGCGGTCAGGTCCAAGCCGACGCAGGGCCCTAGGTGCGACGTTTCCCCTAGCGCCAGCCACCTCGCCCGACGAGGTTGCGCTGGACTGGGAAAGGACGACCTTCAACGTGCGGGCAGCCGCCACCTCCTCCTCGGTGAACGAGCGGGGGCCCACCGTGTCCCGGGCCGGCATGTTGGGAGGAAGGGGACTGCCCAAGGGCCCCTCCTCACTCGCTCCGGACGCCGCCGCCTAGGCCTCAGGCGTCATGCCCACGACGCCTACCACCCTGTACGTGTCATTAGGGCCGCCCTCATCGCCCTCGCCCGCCGCGGTCACCGCCGCTGCGTCGCCCGACAACGCGGCCGGCTGGACCTCCTCGGCGTCCACAGCCATGGGGTCATTCAGGCTGCCCTTCTCCCTAGAGTCATCGATGACCACCACCGTCGGGGGAGATGATGGCGCGACCGACGCAAGGCCGGCGTCTGCGGGGGTTAGCGGCGCTGCGCCAGCGACGGCGGCATCACTCGGGGTCGGCTCGCTCCCGGTCTCAGAGACGCCCGTCGAGCCAAGGGACGGGGCGGCGCCGCTCTACCCCTCGCCAGTGGACGGCATCCCTTGACGCATCCTTTTCCACCCCGTGTGCGCGGGGCCTCCGGCGACCCTACGACGTTCATCACGCACATTCAAGTCACAAGCAATCGCTTTTCGTTGACAGAGTGAAAAAAGACATCAATCAATGTGAGCTTACCGCAGGGAGAAGATGCGGAGGCGTCTCCGCGTCAACTCCACCACGTCGTGGCCCACGGTCCCCGAACCACTGCTCCAGCCACCGTCCTCGCCCTCCTCGGACCGGGAGGGAAAAGGAGTGGCCGGGGAATCATCTTCAACTCCACCCCCGGAACCCCCGGGGGCCAGGTGCACGCCAAGCGTCCTGACCACAGGCACCTCCACCACCGACGCGGCTCCGGCAGGGTAGCGTAGGGTCCCCGCCGCTAGCAACGTGGGCACCACCTCGGACAGAGGATGCCTGTCCTGTCATCGTCGTCGTCGTCGTCACCGCCGAGGTTCTCCCAGTCCTCGTCGGACTCCGTGGGAAACTCCTCCTCCGGTTCTCCCACTTGGCGCTGCCTAGCCCGCAACATGTCCAGTTGCATGTGCCTCTAGGCCTTGTCGGCCTTCTTTCTCCACCGCCCGGCGGCTTCTGCCTGCTGCCGCACGTTCAACTCCCTGTTCGCCAGCCGCTGCGCCGGCGGAATGAGGAGGGCAGCGGCCACGTGGCGAGCCGTCGAACGGTGCCCTTGTGGAAGAAGAACAGGAGATGCATGGGCGGGTTAGTGCTACCAAAGAAAGGCAACGCGGGGAAGGACCGGCGGGTGCAATCTAGACTCACTAGCGGGACGAACCCAAGGTCTGGGCGCATCGGGGGCAGCGGTTGATGTCGTCGGCGGTGAACGCGTTCCCCAGCAATCTCTTCATGATGACGACCGTGCGGTCGAAGCTCAGCTCCACAGTCACCATGGTGGACCCCTCGCGCGACACCCCGGGCACCATCTCATGCAGGAGGCGCTCTCGCTCCATGAGCGGGAGTACCCAACGCTGTAGGAATTGCGCAACGACCCCGCGAAGTTCAGCCGCTAGTCCCGGAGCCGCGTCAAGCTCCGGAGGTAGGGCTCTATCCCTGTGAGTTCCTGAAAGGTTAGGCCGTAGTGCCAGCTGGGGAGCTCCTCCGCGAAGCGGCGACCCGTGTAGGCCAGGAGCGGCTCCTCGGGATGGTTCCAAATGTAGAACGACTGCGAGTGCCACCCCCGATTGGAGAAAATCGCCCGCGCTGGCATGTAGGACCCCGAGTTGGCAGTGCGAAGGCTGAGCACGCACCCTTCGCATGACGCCACCGACCTCACGCCGCCAGAGTTGACGAGGAACACCATCGCCTTGAAGAAGAACTTACATAGGGAGAAGTCCGCCTCCGTCGCCAGCATCCCCTCCGACATGGCCGCAAAGGCTGCAAGGAGGAGGACGGAGTTGGGGTTGAGATTGTGGAGCTCAATCCTGTAATGGTTGAGGATCCCACGGAAGAAGCGATTCGGCAGCGTCCCAAACCCGCGCTCATGGAATGGGAGGAAGGAAACCACATACCCCACCGGCGGGTCCGGTACGTCAACGCCGGTGGGGACTATCCACTCTAGGTGTCCGTCAGCGGAGAACTTGGGGTGCAGCAGTCCCGCGTCCACCATCTCGAGCATCCGCTCATATTCGAGCGTGCACCGGGCCTAGCTCCTCTCCGGGTACTCTTCAGCCATGGGGGATGCGCCTTAGGAACGGTTCGCAACGCAGAGGAAAGCATGGTTGAGGCGGAGATGCGGTGGCTCAAACCCTAGATCCGAAGGGAGGCGATGTGAGCGAGGTTGGGAGGCGAAGAAGGCAAACAGTGCAGGCTCACGGACGATGACGCGGCGGGTAGATATTTATAGGGACTTGGAAGGTGGAGCGGCGCCTTCTCGGCTCTCCACGCCACGACGCCACGACCCGAGTCGCATTTAATGCGGCCGCTCAGTTGCGTCGTTTCCACTGTTCGCGGGAATATCGGGAGCCGCGCGCACGATGGAAGGTAACTGACACCACCCACCTTTTTTCTCATTCCGATATAAGCACCCGTATCTATCATCATTACAGGATCCATCCCGGGCACACCACGCCACGCGCGCGATGGCAGCCGCACCTCGGAGAACCTCCGACCCGTCCGAGCTCAGCCAACGTGCGCAAAGGTCGGAGGGACGAACACGTGGTGCAATCGACGGGGACGGCCCATGGGCCCAGGTAAGATAATGGGATAAGGGCTATAGACGCCCCGACGGCCCATTACGTTCCAGAGATACGGAGGCCGACCCAGCGGGGTTCGAAACGGCCGACTCAGGACAACAGAGCGAGGGGCAAATAGGGAGTGGACACACTAGCGTTCATCAGCCTAGCAATCGGATGCTAAGGTCATTCCCAGATTTCGTATTTGAGTCCGTTTTTTACGGATGACTGGTTCATGGTATTCCGCCGAGGGAAGGCGACAAGCCCCCAGGACCGATCGAACAGACCTGAGTACTAGATGAAACCGATCTAGGGTGCGCCACGACATGGGCCACTAGTCGGGACCCTATCGAACGCGAATCGACACCCCACTCAGATTTGCCCGTTAACAACTCGACGAGCATTCCATGGGTCGTCTGCTTCGAGGATACCATGGATCAGCTCACATTCCCCCTTCTCGCGGAGAGATGCGCGGGGAACGCATAGAAAGATGGTACGGCCCCAAGATGATTCCTTACACCGAGTAAGGACTCGAGGGATGCCTCCGTACCCCCGCCCCGGTTCAAGCAACTGGGTAACCGGAGGGAGAAACACGCCAAGCCTCATCTGTTAGAGGTCCGCACAGGTAAACGCGTAACATTCATTTCATTTTCATATACTAATCCTTGCAGGGGTTACACGCTTACATGCTTTCTAAGAGCCACGGGGGCTAAGCCCAATCATCAGACACCAAAAAACACAAAAACGTTTACAAGGTGGACTGAAGGGAAATCCCTGGCCAAAGGGACAAAAGCTAGAAATACTACGCTGACGCTCATGATAAGGGCACCGCCGCCCGACAACTGTATTATCCAGGTCAGGCAACCTAGCCGCGGGGCTCGGGGAGTGCCTGCCTGGTCACCAGGACCGCGTCGGACGGCGGCGTCATGACCCACCGGTCACCCTGACCCGGTGTGCTGCAGCTGTGGGAGAACAGCGGTCGCCTCGTCTTCAGGAAACCCCGGGCCGTGACGACGTTTCTCCCTCCCCCGGAGTTGGTGGGTCACTTTACAGCTAAGTTTCCCTAGCTGCTTCGTGATCAAGGACGCCGCCGACGAGTGACTCCGAGCCCGCCATGCATTGGCAGCCCCGAGTCCGCCAATCTCGCCGACGGCAACATCGCCATCAACCAACAGCCAAGGATGAGCCAACTCCTGGGGCCATGCAGGCGAACTGCCATGGTTTTCCCAGTGGACACGTCCTCAGCTGCCCTCCGGGAAGGGATAGCACGCCACCGCCCCCCAAAAGCGGAGAGCAGGATCCATCCGGCGAAGGGATGGACTCTACACCTTCCGCCCCTAGGGGCGATGCGTGCAGGGGGTGGTGACAACCTCTCGACCTGCCGGCGGCCGGGATAAGAGAAAGCTCTGCGTGCACCTCGTAGAGCTTCCTCTGATCTCCGCCACTGGTCGAGACGGGACACCTGCACCCCTAACGCAGAACTCCCTCTGATCTCGGTGTGCTCTAAAAAAAGGCTGCTCGCCAGGGCGGCTCGAGGGTATCTCCGACAAGGTCTCGGGGGAAGAAGATGGGGTGTGCCATGCTGTGGGATTGTGAGTCTTACCCCACAGATGGTCGTCCCTATTTATAGCCGTCGAGGCACCCGCGCGGCAACCGGCCCGTAAAAGCTGCACCACTCGCCTCCCCCAATTAAACCGCACTACGTGCCAACGCCAGTTTCTGAGGGGACGCGGCGGGGCCATAAATGGCCGAACAGTCCCGAGGTTCAGGGCTCGCCATACGAAGTTTGAACAACAGGGAGCAGCGCCCCACACTGTACCCTGACAGAAAAACACGACGCACCCGCACTACTAGATTCTGACCCTTTTGCCACACTCTTTCGGGGCAACGTCAACGATTTTGTTACAACAAGGAGTGCTCTCGCAACCATTTGCCCTTTTTGTTGCGATAGATGGAATTTTTGCCACAAAAATTGTTTCGTGGCAAAAAAGATGAAAGTCGTTGCAACAAGTAGTTGTTATCGCAACGAAATATAGTGTGGTTGTCATACATTATCACTGTTGCCACGCTTTGATTTGCGTCGCGGGGACTTTTACTGACGTTACAATACTAAGTTGATATTGCAACACTTTTACTTGGTGGTTGCAAAAAAAGGTCAGTATTGCAACGATTTTCTGTTTGTTGTAGGGGTTTTGTTGGCGTTGCTATACTAAAATGATATTGCAACTCTTTAGTCGATGGTTGCAATATGTTGTGACTCTTGTCACAAGTTTGTTTGTGTTGCATGCAGTTTGTTTGGCGTTGCAATACTTAATTGATATTGCAACTCTTTATTGATGGTTGCAACAAGTTTATTTGTGTTTTTTAAAAAATTAAAAATAAAATAGCAAAATATTTAATGTAAGTTGGGATTGAACCTGTAACCTGGTAGTGGAGAAAACAAACTCTTACCAGTGCGTCACTTCTATAATTATGTATGGAAGTGGATCTTTTTTCTTTTTGTTAACATACACGTAGATGTGATCTAAGCACACTAACACCGCCAAAGCTGATGTGGTTTGTGTGCGGCACGCACATTTTATGAAAATATATGTAGATGTTCAAACTATAAAGAGCACAAAGTTGAACCATGAAACAAAGTGTATGAGATTAGTCAATTTACAACTAAACTTTACTAACACATTCTCAAATGTAAAAATGACCAATATAACAATTGTAGACCTTGATGAGTTGACCAAAGTTGATCTAGGGTTTCATGGTTTGGAGCTGTCAAAATTTAAAAATTTAAAATTTGAATTGTCTAAACTTTGTCAAATGAAAAGTTGACCAAAACAATTAATATAAATCTTGATGAGTTGATCAAACTTGGTATTCATGACTTTTCACGTTAAGACCATTTATGATTTCAAAAACTGGATTTACGTTGTCGTTTTCGAAAATTTAAAATTTAAATTGTTCAAACTTTGTTAAATGAACTGTTAGCCAATATGATAAATGTAGATCTTGATGATATTAACAAAATTGGTATTCATAACTTTTCTATTTGAGGCCATTTAGGGCTTCAAAAATAGTTTGAAACTTTTATTTTTTGAAATTCAAATTTTATATTCTTTTAAAGTTAGTCAAATTTATACATGAACATATTTAAAAGATAGATCTTGATTTTAGAAAAATTTATAGAAAAAAATCATCATATTTGGAGTTAGTATGAGAGAGAACGACTAGTTACAAATTTTGGCTACAGATTAAAAAAAGAAATCACACTTATTCATGATAAACAAGTGTGATTTGCATGAATAAGCGTGATTTCTTTTTTTAATCTGTAGCGAAAATTTGTAACTAGTCGTTCTCCCTCACACTAACTCCAAATGTGATGATGTTTTTTCCTAATTTTTTCTAAAATCAAGATCTATCATTTTGTTGTGGTCTTACTACCATTAATTAGTCGTATTTTCATACAACTTTGTTTGACCAATTTAAATTTTAAGTTTAAATAAACCACTACTACTAACAAGATTTGGAGACACTAAATGATCTCAGATTAAAAATTTTTGAATACAAAAGTGTTAGAACTCATCAAAATCAACATTTTTTATATATCATTTTTTCATTTGAGAAATTTTTAATAAACATTAGTCACAAATTCATGAATCTCACATAAAGTTTATGAAACTATACGAGAGACTTATCAATTTATAACTAATTTTTTCTAACACTTTCTCAAATAAAACAATGACCAATATAACAAATGTAGACCTTGATGAGTTGACCAAACTTGGTATTCATAACTTTTCTATTTGAGACCATCTAGGGTTTCAAAAACTGATTTAGAGCTGTCAAAATTTAAAAATTCAAAACTTGAATTGTCCAAACTTTGTCAAATGAAAAGTTGAGCAAAACAACTAATGTAAATCTTGATGAGTTGATCAAACTTAGTATTCATGACTTTTCACGTTAAGACCATTTATGATATCAAAAACTAGATTTACGTTGTCATTTTCGAAAATTTAAAATTTGAATTGTCCAAACTTTGTTAAATGAACTGTTAGCCAATATAATAAATATAGATCTTGATGATATTAACAAAATTGGTATTCATAACTTTTCTATTTGAGGCCATTTAGGGCTTCAAAAATAGTTTTCTATTATGATATATATTTGGTTGTATATGTGTATGGTATTTAAGTTAGCTATTGTTTGTTCAGATTTATTCAATACCCGTTAATTGCTTGATTTGGGTTGTATCTCAAGTTTGTAAAAAAATTTGATTGCTAAATGGTTGGAACATGTATCCAAATTTCTTTACATTATGTGCATGAATCACTAAACTAATATCTCTTTCTTATTTTTTTAGTGAATAGGTGGACAAATTTGTGTGGAGGCTCGAAATATAGTAAGGACACGATTGAGATCAAGATTAGTTGCGCTGCTAGGAATTCTTTGAGTGTTGCATAGATGTTATCAAGTCTTGTATTGCTGCAAGTTTGAAGTTTTAAAAGTTGTGAAATAAATGATCATTTCTTGAAGGAGGCTTGTACCAGCTCTGAGTGATCTGTACACTCATTGTATGATTTTAGCTACTATTTCAATGGTTTGTCAACTTATTGAATGCTTGATTCTAATTAATATATGTGAGTGCAATCGTTTTTGTTATGGTTTATTTTGTATTGGTGTCACGGTATGAGTACCGTGGCAATAACATATAATCTCTCACAATGAATAAAATTGTATAGCAAATGATCCTGGTAATAGTGTATGATTCTTGCAACCAACACAAGCTTGTGGCAAAAGGTATTATTGCCACGCCATAGCAGTCGTGGCAATATCATATAACTTTAGCAACGAATAAAAGCTTGTGGCAAATGGTATTATTGCCACACAATGATAGTCGTGGCAATAACATACGACTCTTGCAACAAATGAAATTGCGTGGCAAATGATACTTTTGCATCATCATAACGTTCGTGGCAATAGCACTTGATGCAACAAAATTTTGGCGTGGCAAAATTTCTTTAATGTCACGCTATCCATCGTTGGATGTATCATCTCTTGCTACGCATGTGGGCGTGGCAAAAACTTATATTGCCACGACAATGAAAGTTGCAAAAAATGTCTATTGCCACCCTTGGCAACGAATGACTATGGTTGCAAGAAACCTTAATAGGTGCAACGTGAATCTAACATCGGTTGCAATACATTTTTGCAACGTACGTTTTTGCAACGACTGGCAACGAACGCAATTCGGTTGCAACATGTAGCTTTTGCAATGAAATTGGACCTATTGCAATGTTTTCATGTCGTTGCGTAAGGGTTAGAATTTAGGGCCTTTTACCTATATACCCTTAAAAAAGATGGTGGTCTCCCTCGTACCCCTGAAAAGATCGTGATCATCTGTATGGGCTTCGCCAACTTAATCGCTACTCATACGCCCTTCCGTCGTCGTTCTGCTCGTTTTTCGACGTTATACGGCTCTGACTTGTGGGACCGGGCTGGTAAAATGCCCTCCTTACCATTTATGTCACTGACATGTTGGGACGCTACCAGAGCCTTTCTCTCAGTCTTTCCCACTCTCACCCACGAGTCTCTCTCTCACCCGAGCGGCAGCGTACCCTAGCGAAGGCGCCGGCGGACACAAGCGGCGGCTGCAGCGGCGCACCCCGCCCCGCGCGGCAGCGGCGCTAGCGCACTCATCCGCTCCCTCGCCCGCGCCCATGCAGCGGCGGCGCTCTCCAGAGGTCGCGGCGTCCTCGCCCGTGCCCGTGCCCGCGCCCACGCAGCGGCGGCGCACGCCCGTCCCCGCGCGACAGCGGCGCTAGTGCGCTCGTCCGCTCCCGCGCCCATGCAGCGGCGGCGCATGCCCGTCCCCACGCGGCAATGGCGCTAGCGCGCTAGTCCGCTCCCACGCCCGCGGCGTCCTTGCCTGTGCCGCGCGGCAGCGGCGCTCGACGCTTGCCCGCTCGTCCGCTCCCGCGCCGCGCCCGCGCCCGCGGCGTCCTTGCCTGTGCCCGCGCGGCAGCGACGCTTGCCCGCTGCAACCTCGCCCGCGCCCGTGCCCAGGCAGCGGCAGCCTCGCCCATGCCCGCACGGCAGCGGCGCTCGCCCGTGCCCACGCGGCGGCGTTCGCAGGCTGTGGCGGAGGGGCTCTCCCGTGGCGGCGCTCGCCAGCGAGGCGGAGGGCTCGCCCGCACGACGACGCCACAGACACGGAGGAGATGCGGCGAGGAGGAGGTACGACGAGGCCTGGTGGAGGAGCTCGCGGCGGGCGCCCGCGGAGTCACGGTAGAGGTGGTCGCGCGTGGCGGTGTCACTCGGGCGGCGGAGGCGATGAAACGAACTGGGAAGGGTATAGAGGAAACGAAAAAGTTCAGACTCGCTGAATGGACTATGGCAGAACCGTCCAAATTATAAGAGATCAAGTACCAAAGTAGCCGATTTAACTGCCACTTAAAGCACTTGAGCCCATATAATCCCGGTAGTCCGGAAATCTCGAAGGATTTCTAACAATCGTATATCCAACCCAGATCGCGCAAACTCAGATATGCACATTCGAACGAAGCAACAATTAACGAAAATACTTGAAGTACGAAATAAAGTTATTACAACACTTTGTTCCAAATAAAAGTAGTACTCACGCCACAACACACGTGGCCAAATAAACATTATTTTGAAATATGAACCCAAAGTCTTAGTCCACGCAATTACCATTTATAGATAAGGGTGCCAACGAGACCATGTCCGACAACAGCAAAAGATGAGCTCGTAGGAGACCTTGCCAAAGCCTACTCCTCTTCTCCTTCGACAGGATAGAGACAGTGCTTACAATAGCCAAAGTATACTTGGTCATCTGCAACAAACGGGATAAACCCTGAGTACGGGAATGTACTCAGCTAGACTTACCCGTCTAACTGAAAATAAAGACTCCAAGGGTATGCATGGTTATTTATGTGGATCTGGGTAAACTTGCTTTTGCGGAAACACAAACAATATGAAATTTAAAGATTAGAGAGCATCCATTTTCCCATCCTATCATTATTTCTAAGTTTGCACCTGTACTAGAGCACACACTTGATCTAACAATCAATATAATAATATATATCCAATTCCTTCATCAATATTTTAGTAGAACCATTACGATGTCACATGGAGTTGTACCATGGTGAAGCTCAGCATAATCCCCCACTATCCGGTGGGAGGCGGCGACTCGAATCGATATACAACCAGCTGGCAAGATTACCTTTAACACACGCCCACACTTTCCCCGTCGGGTTCATGCATTGGGTTACCGCTCAACATTGTCCCGGTAGTAACGTCGCGAGCTCAGAGTAATCCACCCAATTGGATAAATCAGTTGGCCACCACGGGACAGGTCGTATCTCTAAACTAGAGGGTGCCAAAAGTAGGCCGAGAGTCGGCCCGGACAGTGTTTACTCGGCTTCGGGGTCGATACTCACAACGGCCCCTGTGTGAAAGGGCGCATTCAAAGATGTAAGAGGGCCACCATCGTATACAAACCTATACGATCCAACGGACGGACTGCCCCCATGTCTAAACCACTTGGTGCCCTTGCCTTCCAGTTGACCGCATTTCATTACTACAATTGGTTCTTTCCCACGATAGCAAAATATAGACAACCGTGATCGGTATTACCCCATGGGATAATACTATAAATATAAATGTAATCATTTTCTTCTAAGCAGGCTAAGCGGTTGCTTTTACTTTTATTTATCAGGTTAACAAGGTAGGTAATTCAATAATCAAGGAAGGTAATGCAGCAAATGGGATTCATTCAACTCCTAGCACCTAATGCATCACAGTATAAAATACTCAAGTAGATTGATTGTAAATACTGGGAGGCTTAAGGATGCTCCGGGGTTTGCCTTGAGTGAAGGTGGAGGGCTGGTGATCAGGGCACTCGGGCAAGTTAGGTTCTGGCTCTGGGAACTCCTCGTTCAGCTCCTGCACCTCCTAGACTTCTGCTTCTTGGGGTGGCACCTGGTGTTCCTCCACTGATCCTAAATGTTTGCAATGAATATAAGTAAACTTGATGGTGCAGGGATGATGCTTGAGCAAGAATTAAAACACTAAAGGTGGCCTTAAGCATTTTACCAATTAATTTCCCTAAAGCCACTTTACACAGCAAGCCTATTATAAACTGTTCAGAAAAATCTACAAATATTACAGAGGATAAAGCATACTAAAAGTATACTACTGCAGAAAATTCACACATAGAAAAGCTACCAACTAGCAGATACAAAAAGATTAAATTAATTGCAAAAAAAACACTTTGAACTAGACCTACTGGCTAGCAGGGTGAAACATGCTATATCTTATTTTTAACATATTCTTTACTTAGAAACATATTTATTAGGAAAGTTCCATGATCAGCACAAACATATTATATTCTACATGATTTTCCAAAGAAAACCCTAGAAAAGGACACTTGAACTACAAGTATGTTTTCTGCCATAAAACATACCACATGTTATATTTTTCCTAGACAGATCATGGTACACAGAGGCTACACAAAAAGTTTCATAATCTAACTATGCACAGATTTACCACAGGAAATAATCTAAGAAAACAGCAGAAACACATTTTAATAGATAACCAAAAAAACTTACACAGGAACATGGCATGTTATATTTTTCCTAAATTCTACACAGGATAACAGAGCTAGCATAAAAACCTCATATTTTTATCTGATCATTTCATGTAGGAACAAAATTAACTTTGATAAATGTAGAAAAAGATAATTTAAACATTAGTACTGAAGACATTCTCCAAAAATTACTTTTATACTTTTAACAGAAAGATCATCATTTCTAGAGTCTAACACAATTTAATTCATCATTTTAGGATTTACCAAACTCCAGATACGAATTAAACAAGCATGAACAGATTTACTGAAATTAGAAAAGGAAATGCATTTCTGAATTCGGCCCATGGATGAACAGTGTTGGGCTTGGCCCAGAGCGTGCGGGAGGCCGAGATGACAGGTGGGACCCCGGGGTCAACTTGGGTCCACATGCCAGTGAGCAGGAAGCAGAGCACCGGCGCTGACCGACGCGTTCTCGCCGGCGGTGAGCTCGCCGGTGGCGTGGTTCGATGCGCTGGACTCGTGGTGACGTCGCGCATCGACTGGTGGGGTTGGTTGAACCGGCGCGACCCTGTAGCGAGCCGGCGGCGTTAGGTGGCAGTGCGAAGCGGCGGGGTGATTACCGGCGGTGTGTTGCCCGGAAAGCGTGCGCGTGAGCACCACGGTGGTGTGGGGAGTGTAGCGCAAGCGCTGGGTGAGCCGGAGGAGGTCCGGCCACGTGCGAGCTCCGCGGCGGTGGCAATGGCGCACGTCCAATGGTGCTGTGTCGTTCTAGGGTGAGATAGCACTAGCGGAAAGGTGTTCTCACCTCTACTACCTCTGCTGGTGCTGCCCTGAAGATGGAGGCGACGGAGGCGGTCAAGAGGGAGACGAACGTAGTTTGGTCGTTGCGGTGGCGACTCCGAGCCGAGGAACGGCGACGGTGGTCCGGCAACGGTGGAGCTCGGCTGGCTAAACCGAGGCGAGCAGGGCGTGTGCGAGGCGAAGGTGAGGCGGTGTGTGAGATGGATCGAGCAGAGGCGCTCGGATTGTGGCGGATTTGAAAAGGGGGCGCTGCGGTGCTCTCGGGGCTCGGCGCGGCGAGAGCAGAGGCAGTGCGGGCGAGAGAGGGAATGCGGCGAATGTTGTCGAGTGCGAGAGGGGCAGGAGGTGTAAGCGCTCCATTTTGCGCGGGTCATGGCCGACAGGCGCGGCCGGTGGGGGCCGTGACACGACGACGCGACGGTCGGCAGCGGGGGAGGCGTGTCTGCGGTGCGCGGGCAGGGATGGCAGTGCGCGGGGCAGTGCGCTACTTGGTCCTAGCGCCGTTAGGGATGATCCGCACTCGATCGCGAGCGAGACGGGGCAAGCGCCTGGTCGGATGCAGCACTGCGGCGGCGTCAATGCGATGCGACGGCCCGGCGTGCGGCAGCGGTGCTGGCAGCTTTGCGGGGGGCGAAGCAGGGGCGTCACGGCTTCGCGCGGTGCAGGCTCGGTTCTAGCGCCGTTAGCGCTGCTTCACGCTTTGATGGCGAGCAGGACAGGGCGAGGTCCGGTCGGGTCTGCCGGAGCAGCGGCGACGCGACGACGAGGTGCAGGCGCGGTGCAGCGCGGCGCTCTGCGCGGCAGAGACGGTGGCGTGTGCGGCATTTTGGTCGGCGCAGGGGCAGTGCGCGGCGCGCCACGTGAGCGACTCTGATCGTTCGGCGCGGCGCAGGAATCGGCCGCCGCGCGGCAGGCGACGCCGGCATACGGCGCAGCCGCGGTCAGGCGCGGGCGCTCGCGCGTGAGCGTTGCGTGCGTCGCATGTGCCGGCGGGCGAGCGTGAGCTGGGCCGAAAAGGTAGGACTCGGCCCAGTTCAGTTCTGATTCCCTTTTTTTCCATTTTCTTTTAATTGATTCAAACTGAATTTACTTCAAAACAGTTTCAAAAACTCCAATTTAAGATTTGAAACTTAAACCAAAGTTGTTCAGAATAATATTCTCTACATTTTTTATGTAGGTCAAATTTTCTGAAAACCACTATTTGAAAAGGTTTAGATTTAAAGCTAATTAACCCATTTACGAAAAAGGATTACTTTTATTCTTAAACTTAGACTAAGCTTAATTAAGCAAGGTAATTAGTAAGATCAGCAATCTACTCTTTATTCTAGGTGTAACAAACTTAGCTAAGCATGTTGATCAAAATTTAGAGCACAACAACACATATCCATTTATAGTTTCAAAGACATAAATAAACACACATGAAAAGATGGCATAAACAGGAATGCAATGAAATGCTTATACTTAGCTTAGTGGCTAATGATGATCCTAATGCAAGCTTGACATAGGGTGTCACATGGACCGAGGGGCAAGCGAGTCATTTCCACAAGCCGTTAAGCCCCGTTAGTGCCTCATACTGACGGAAGGGCATGTGGTTAGTGATTAAGTTAGCGAAGCCCATACAGGGGACCACGATCTTTTCAGGGGTACAAGGGAGACCACCATCTTTTTTAAGGGTATACAGGTAAAAGGCCCTAGAATTTAGTAGTGTCGTATTGGACCGACAAGGGGCGTCGTCAGGTTTTTTGGGCGACCGCACGGCATCGACCCGTCCACTTGACCCCGCAATCAAGTGGCAGCATAGTGCAACGCCGACTCGTCGCGTCGAAGCACACCAGTCAAAGATCAACAGTGTCCCCCGTGGCAGGGCTGGCGTGCAAGCAAAGAGCTGGCTCTGGTGTACGGAGCAGTCCTTTTCCTTTCCCCCTGCCTTATAGGGAGAGCGAAGGGCCAAGCACTGTACAAGTCTACCAGATGAGCCCTTAGGAGGAAAAATCATCCTCCTAAGGCCTCGAGGGCTACACCCGGCGGGTGCGTTCGCGCGCACCCACCGGAATCCTAAAACTTAGCCGAATACCATAAGCACTCTCGGAAGCCTCCGGTGTAGTTTATCACTACATCGTAGGCTCGGGGGCTACTGTCGGATACCTAGAAATAGGGTACCCTAAACAACGTAATTCGCAAAAACAAAATCACCCTTGGGGGCTCTCCGTCCCGTCCGAACCAGGATGACATCACAACCCTCGGGGTCTCTCCGCCCGCAACCAACCAAATCAACAACGCTCCCTTGGAAGGACTTCCGCCTCGTCCGAGCCGGGGTGACGTCAACCATGACGCCATCTACCCTCGGAGGCACTTCCGTCCCGTCCGAGCTGGGGCAATGTCATCTGTAACGCTTCCACCCTCGGGGGCTCCTCCGCCTCGTCCGAGCTAGCGAGACATCATCCGTGACGCCATCTGCCCTCGGAGGCGTCGCTGCCACAGCCGGCCCATGGCGCCCTGGCTTATAGTCAAAAGGTCCACAGTACCCCTCGTCCTTAGGGATGGGGCTTCAAGGCATGAGCCGCCATGCTTGCCCCTGTGCACTCCCTACGGTACAGGCTCCTGTGCTGCCTAACTGCCGATTGACGCTCGCTATGCTCACGCCATGCCTCCGACGGACACTTGAACAGGGATTAGGGCGCCATCAGCCCTGTACGATAGAACGCGGGGGTGCCTGACCCTGTGCTGCCAACCTCCGTCCATGCCTTAACCTGCGAACAGCGGCGCTCCTGATCATGAGGCGCATGGCTACAGCACCATCAAGGACAAACAGGACCGGACGGCGTGCCTACAGGCGCAATCTTCCCCGACAAGGAAGGCGAACAAAAGCTAAAGTGCTCCCAAGTCAACAGCCTCGGTCGGGCCCACGTTTTCTCTCTCTCTGCTGTAATCCTCCATCTCTCCCTACGTATAAAGGGGGAGAATGGACCTCCATCCTCTCGCTCTGAATTCTCTCGACTCATTCACACGCACACATACTCGCATTCGCGCGAGCTCTCACCAGAACCAAGAACCTATACGCACGAGACCTGGGAACCGGTTTCCCTCTCTCACCATTGCTTGTAGCCCCCCTCTACGAGCTCTCCACGCTCGGTAACACGACTCCGCAGCAAACTGGACGTAGGGCGTTCGTGCTTGAACCAGTATAAACCGTGTGTTCTCCGAGCGTAACCATCTGATCTCCGACACGCTTAGAAATTTACTCGTTGGCTGTCTAAACCCCGTCATTTTAGACACCGTCAACCACACATCCAAAAATAGCCATCGGTCGCCTATAGTGGATAATTAGCAATGCATCGTTGGTCGCTGAAGAATGGGCACATACTTTCGATCGGTAATTATGCTTTTAGCATCTATATATATATTGGGTGGGTACTTATTTTCATCCACCATCCAACTATCAGTCGGTATTAACATCACACCCTTGATAGGTATAGATGCTCAAGTATCGCGTTGTGCTGGCCCATATTCACGCTTTAAGGGTTTGTTTTGATGCTGCATGTTAGGCAGCTAAACAGATAGGCAACAATCCTGTCCACAGCATACGAAAATGAACGCCTAGGATCTCTTCATGGGCCAGGACCAGGCAAGTTCTCAGACCTTAAACCAAACAAACCTTAAATTTATATCAAAACAACACCGCAGCACCCATTCCTCCCCGATTCCACACTGTTCGTAGAAGGACTGCCAACGCCTCCGACCAAGAAAAAAAAATTGCCTCTTCAACGCCGCCGCCGCGGCCCCTCGAGGTTCTCTCCCTTCTACACTGCTGTCCCTCGAGCTTCCTTTGGCTTCTACGCTGCTACCCCTCCCGAGCTCCATCTTCCAGATGTATATGGCCCATCAAGCCACAATAAGCGCAATAATAAGGCATCTTCTCATACTTGACTTGCGTTCACACCCCTCAGAAGCAAGTGTGACAATAAAGCGAACTAGTGTGACAATGTCTTGTTTCCTTTGTTGTCTTCACGTACCGGCTTGATGTGATGAGGACGTGGTTTCAACTTTCTCGGCCAGTGAATCAGCCCAATCTGCTTTGTTGGTTGGTTCACGGGTCTAATTGATACGTGGGCTCAGCAGCTGGGCCACATCACGGCCCTGGTGGGTCTGCTTCTCCTTCTCCCCTCAACCAAAATCATGCAAATGGAACAGAGTAGTGTACCTCTGATCACCACTATATTCATTTGATTTGATTTGCATACACTCGATCTGACCAAAGCAATTTCATACCAAAACTCAAGTTGATGTGAGACAAGCTGATAACAATTTTCTTATACATTAACACGATAACTGATGAGCCATTATTACTCCTACTGCTGATCCTCCGGGAAGTCGACCATCTGCTCGACCAATGCCTGGGCGAGGTTAGCGAGGTTGGCGACGCCGACGGCATCCTTCCAGAGCGCCCGCTTCAACGCGCCATCATCCTCATACACCACGCGCTGCCAGCAATCCCCGGCGGCGTCCATCACCCGACCAGCGCACTCGAGGTAATCAAACGGCGCCTGGAAGTCACGAGGACTATACTCCTCGACGACGGCGCGGCACGCCGGGAGGACGAGCGCCACCGTGCCGTAGTCCAGCACGCAGTACCGGAGCGAGTACTCCGTGTCCCTGTCCTTGCTCCCGCCGCCGGACGACGAAGACCGGAGCGCGCTGCGCGCCTTGGCGCCCGCGCTCGCGGCGGCCGTGCTCACGAGGTCCATGGCCACCAGCGCCAGCTCCCGCGTGTCGTTCGCCGCTGAGCTCCGGGTGTCTGACCGGAGCGTCGTCGTGCAGTACTCCTTGGTGAGCGCTGTTAGACCTAGCCCCCGGTAGTGGTGCGCCTCGTGACCCTTCGCCTTCTCGCACGCCGTCGCCACCAGGTCGTCGCCGCCGTCGTTGTGCTCGTGCCGTTATTGTTGTTGTTGTTGTTGCTGCTGTTGTTCGTCATGGTCATGGCAGACAGCGGCGGCGGTGGTGGCGGAGGTGGTGAGTCAGGGTGCCGCCGCCGCCGTGCAGAAGCTGAGGAGCACCACGAACAGCGCGGTGGTGAGGAACGCCATGGCCATCGATCAAGTTGCCATTGTAGATTGTATAGTAGTAGCACGGATCAGTTGGCGAGAGTGGAGATTTATTTGAACACTAGTAGTAGTACGTAACTACTGTACGTATTAATTCATTACTTGCTAATTAATTAATGTGAAACATGTAATAAACTTGGTGTCGATCAAATGTTGGATTAAAAATAATGTTTGCTACTTCATCCATTCAAAACTATAGGTCCATTTAATTAGCTTTGTTCTAAGTTAAACTTTTCTAACTTTTAACTAGGACACTATAAGATTGCACCAGACATCTATGGCATCAAATTAGTTTTATTAATTTTGTGATAAAATAAAAAATGTCTTCATATAGTGTATTGGTATTTGGTATTGTGGATATTAAAATATT
This sequence comes from Microstegium vimineum, assembly GCA_022036555.1. NCBI lineage: Eukaryota > Viridiplantae > Streptophyta > Magnoliopsida > Poales > Poaceae > Microstegium > Microstegium vimineum. The sequence goes on along the minus strand of CM039126.1, from coordinate 787,121 downwards.
CAAAAAAAAGCTACTAAAAATGTGAGAAAGTTGAATTGAACAAAACTAAAGTGACCGATAGTTTTGAACACTAGGAGTAAATGAGAAGCACAAAGCCATTAGCCATGAACGATCCAAGCATCAGCTCAGATGCAGCAAACTGAATGATCTGCACACATCACATTCACATCCATTTCCTGCACTTAAAATTACAAATACAAGCTGTGTTGAAGGTGCACCTGGACATGGCCATTCTCTGTTTCTTTTCGACTAGTTTCTACGCACACACGGCCAATTGGCAAGGGGTGGATCACAACAAACTCGACAGGCTGAATCTACACACCACGGACAGTCAGATATGCACACACACACACTTCAACCACACCACACACAGCAAGTGTTTGCTGAATCCTTTTTGGACGTATGTTGTTGCTTCAGCCTTGATGACTGAAGAACAAGGATGTACATACACACACCACTAGCACACAAGAATTCAGACCTACCATCTCATCAGCTAGCTTCTCGCCTCCTGCGTCCCAAAGCAGCCTGATATATAATCAGTCAACCAGAAGACATAAATCATGAGCTTAGTTTGCGTCGAGGTCCACCATCTGTAATTGATGTAGTGATAGTGGTCTCATGCATTGATCTCGAAACTTACCACAGAGCAGGTCGAGGAAACGCTTCAGTGGATTGCTCTGCACTCTGCTGCTCACACTGTTACCTTGGTTTTCCTAGTGAAACGAAAAATACAGGGTAAGACACTCACACTATTACCTTATTTAGCCATGCCATATTTCCTGAACTAAGCAATTGGAAGAGAGAACATGAATGTGAGTGCACCTGAGTAGTGTTCAGTTGAGAGAATATAGCCTTCACATCTTCAAAAACTGCATCAGGGGATTTGGCGCCATCAACCTGCATAGAGTACAAGGGGTATGTGAAACATGCATGGAATCAGTGAGATTAGGTTAGTTACAGCTCATATTTACTCTACAAAATTGCAAGTTTTAGCACATTCCACGTTTCATGTAAAAACCAGAGACCTTTCGAAGCTTCACCCTTTTCTCATAGTACTGAACAACAGGTAGAGTTGACTCATGGAAAACTTGGAACCGCTTTCTAATAGTGTCGACGTTGTCGTCATCTCTTCCCTGTTTGTAGACAACCCATAAAAAACAAAGCAATGAATTAAGCAAATGTGACAAAAGTTACAAGCTTGTGCTGAGAAATTACAAGAGCTTTCATAAAAAAAATGACAAGAGCGAATGAAACCTGATTCCGGTGTAGAATGCGCCTCTCCAACTCTTCCTTTGGGCAGTCGATAAATAGAACGAACTCAGGCTCAATGCTAATCTGGTAACAACAAGACATGAAAAAATGATAGCACTATTTCTACCATGATGAAACCATACATATGGATGATGCGCATTTGCTCCTTTTATTAGAATCAAAATAAATATATGCCGATAGGTAGTTCAGAGTCAGACATCAGAGAAAAAAAAGGCTTACAACACTGTCATACGCTTGTCGGTTCTCTTCATTTCGAGGAAATCCATCGACAAGGAACTTGTCGTTTCCACTCTGAAGCATGGCCTTGAGCAGAAGATTGACGATGAGGTCGGACGGCACAAGTTTTCCTTCATGCATCAGATTCTTTACCATAATACTGAGAGAAGAAGAAGAAAAAACAATTGGACATGTCTGAATTGTGCCCCCACAACATATATACTCTATGTGCAGAGAAAGCTGGTTTATAGGACAGAAGAAAGGTTGGTATGTTACCCTTGTTCAGTATCAGATTTAGCTTCTTCACGCAGAAGATCACCAGCGCTCAGATGGGTGAAGCCAAACTGCTTGACAATGTTGGAACACTGAGTGCCCTTGCCACTGCCTGGGCCGCCTGCGCAAAAAAAGTTCAGATCATGCCTGCCTGTGGTACAAATGACATATACATTTGTTCAGTGTTTGCACAGATGATAGAAGACAGGCATACCTAGTACAAACACAACTGTTATCTTTTGCCCAGGAGGAAATGATCCAGCTTGATTCTGCATCTAACAACCCATTAGCAAGTTCTGAATCAAGATGATGTTTGTGTTGTGAAGACATAAGAAACTAGATAGCATTAGCAATGAGTGGTATGACGATGGGGCAGCATTCACAAGTACATGGAGGGTATTGTCGTCAGAGCACCGGGTCGTCAGAGTTAGTAGTTGATGATGGATTACATACCTTGATCGCATCTGCCATCCTAGGGCAGCGTGTGGATGATGAACAACAATATGGGTGGGTGAGTAGAAAAGAAGCTCAATTGCTGAAATCGATGTGAATGCGAAAATTAAACCTGTTCCAGAATATGTGAGTGAGCAATAAATAAAATAAACAGAGGAAGACATTCAGACAAAGGTGCACATTGGAAGTAACCAAGAATTATTATAAGCAGCTTAGCTTTGTTTGATTTGATTGGAAGCAAACAAGAACAATCGTCCAATCTTTCTAGTATGAGGATTCAGGAGCTGACAGGCTCAAATTTTGTTTTAGTTTTCGTTTCATAAATAAATAAAAAAACTGAAAGAAAGAGATTGACGCCGACGATGCGTGGTGTCTGTAGTCTGTATTACGCTAGAGGCTTCTTCAAGTGCCACGTACGCATAGGTGAGGTGGTGTAGAGTGTAGACGTGTAGTCCATCTAGAAATGTCTTTTTTTTCTCTTATTTATTTTTCTCTTATTTATTTATCTAGTATATGATCTGTAGAACAAACTGAATGCCATCTTCTGATAATATATAAAAAAGAATCATCCAACTGACACAGTACTGTGGTTTCATTTTATATACACTACCATGGTTCTGCTTTCCTGAAATGAAAAAGAAGAAGAAGAAACAGATAAAATGATTCATTGCACGTACATGCTTGAAAGAATATCCGAGCAGCTACTACTACTAGCGACCGACCGAGCAGGAACAAGAAAGCAGGAAATGAATCAAATACATGCAAGTTAGAAATCCATATATATACAATAGAAGACAGCTTAAGAATGAAGCGATGTTGGAAGAATAGAGATCGTACCATATATGCCAGCAGAGAGAGGGAGAGCGATTCTTGTTTGGTTTGTTGCGGCGATAGTTGAGCTGCTGTTGGCCGGCAATGGTGGCGGAGGAGCTAATACAAGGGGAGGTTTTGATCTTCATTTCTTGAAAGGAGATTGGTTAAAAAAATTAGTTTATTGTCTCATTTAGCTCATTTTTACTCAATTGGAGCTATATTTTGGATCTAGGGTTTCACCATGAGTGAGAGAGAAGAATACATAGGCTATTATTTTTGTTTTATTCATGTGAGGTTGATTAAATTGATTATATAACATCTCTCCTCTCTCTCTATTTTCATATTTGCTTTTTAATTTAGTTTATGCTAGATATATTTACTTGTTTTCATGAATCAATGTTGTGTTAAATAAAATTTATATATAGAGGGAAGTGTAGTTTTTTTGTTAGTTTTTTTATTATTCTACTTAGGTTTTTTATTATGCTTTTTTATTTCTCAATTTATTTTATCCACTTTATGCACTTATGTTTCATTAATTTAATTGTGATACTTAGTGGCTGGATCTAAACCCTAGCTAATAAACTCTAAGGGGGAGGTTTTGATCTTCATTTATAGAGACAATGAGACATTTATCAAAATACAAGGGGAGATGTTTTGATCTTCGTTTCTTAGAAGGAGGTTGTTAAAAAAGGTTAGTTTATGCTAGATATATTTACTTTTTTTTATTGATCAATGTTGTGTTAATGTTGATAAATGATACTTAGTGGCTAATAAACTCTAAGGGGAGGTTTTGATCTTCATTTATTTTCTTTATTTTTTTCAAGTTAGGTTGATTAAGATGGTTACATAATATTTGTCGTCTCTCCCTTTTGAAAATCAGGTATTGATCGATGGAGAGGTCATTCTAGATGTATAATTTATCAAGGCTAGATGAATCATACATACCCGAGGTTCATAAGTTTATTGATGCCGCTAAGAACCATGCTTGGAGAACAAATAAGACGCACATACATTGTCCATGCATGGACTGCAGGAATGTGAGAGTATTTGATGACCATCAACAAATCCTTTCTCATCTTGTCCGCCGAGGATTTATGAAGGATTACTTGATTTGGACAAAGCATGAAGAGGAGAGCTCTGTGCCTTATACAACTATTAGCCGTGCAAATATCGACGTCGATGGTCCAGATATGTTTGTTGACGGTGGGTTTCAGTTAGTACACGAGACACAACAACCTATCACCGATGGTCCTGATCATGGTTTCGCTGGAGGAATTGAAGGTGTCGGAACTGATTTGATGCAAAATAATATGGCTGCGGAAGATGCAGAATTGTTGGAGACAATGTTGCGTCGTAATGCAGAAGATCCATCAATATTCTTCAAGAAAGGTATGGAGGCTCTGATGAAGGCAGCAAAAGAGCCTTTGTACGATGAGTCTAAGGGTTGCACCAAAGAGTTCACGACCTTGCGTTCGGTGCTAAAGTTGTTGTTATGTAAAGCTAAGTTTGGTATTTGTGATGCTGGCTTTGATGCATTCTTGAGTATTATCACAGACATGCTTCCTAAGGAAAACAAAGTGCCTGCTAACACGTACTATGCAAAGAAGCTAATCAGTCCACTCACGATGGGTGTTGAGAAGATCCATGCTTGTAGAAATCACTGTATCATATATCGAGGTGACGAATATAAGGACATGGAGAGTTGTCCAAAGTGTAATGCAAGTAGGTATAAAACGAATAAAGACTACAAAGATGAACATTGTGCTGCATCGGTAGCGTGTAAAGGAAATAAGCGAAAGAAGACCCAACAGAGTTTAAAACCCACGATCAAAGAAAAAGAAGAAGTAGACTATTATGCGCTGAAAAAGATTCCTACTTTGGTGATATGGTACCTACCTGTGGTCGATCGATTGAGGTGTTTGTTTGCTAACCCAGAGGATTCCAAACTTATGAGCTGGCATGCTTCTAATGAGCACATCAAAGACAATGGGAAGCTTCAGCACCCAGCCGATGGCAAGCAGTGGATAGATTTCAATAACAACCACGAAGACTTTGCAAAGGAACAAAGAAATGTTAGGTTTGCACTAAGTACTGACGGAATGAATCCATTTGCTGAGAGGAGCAGCACGTACAACACATGACCGGTGATCCTCACCATCTACAACCTTCCGCCATGGTTGATGCAAAAGCGAAAGTATCTCATGCTAACCATCCTTATCTCTGGACCTACACAGCCTGGAGTTGACATGGATGTTTTCTTGGAGCCCTTAATGGAAGACATGAAGATATTGTGGGAAACAGGTGTTAAAATGTGGGACGAGTACCGCCAAGAATCATTCACGTTGAGAGCAATTATCTTTGTTACCATCAACGATTACCCTGCTCTCTTCACATTATCAGGGCAGTTCAAGGAAAAGGTTGGTTATGTGGTATGCATAGATGAAACCACTCACGTGTCCCTTACTGCATCTAAGAAGATAGTGTACATGAGGCACAGACGCTTCTTATCGAAAGGACACAGGTACCGCTAGAAGAAGATCGATAAGCAGTTCGATAATAACGTTGAACTCCAGTCTACTGCCCCACTAGACAACAGTAAAGGCAAAAGAGTTTTCAACCTAGTCAGGAACCTTAAATTTATTTTCGGGAAGAAGACAACAGACGGAAAACCAAGAAAGAATGTCAAACCAACTCCAGGGGCTACGTTCAAGAAGAAATCTATTTTCTTCGAGTATTTGTCATACTGGCCTGAGTTAGACGTACACCATGCGATCGATGGTATGCACGTTCAGAAGAACGTGTTTGAAAGCCTAATTGGAACCTTGCTAGACATAAAAGGCAAGACAAAGGAAGGACTAAAGTCACGTCTGGACATGGTACAGTTAGACATAAAAAAAGAACTTCACCCTGTTCTTCAAGAAAATGGGAAGTACCATCTCCCCGCAGCAAGCTACAACCTCACCAATGTTGAGAAACATTCGATGTGTGTGGTTGAAGAATCTGAAGGTCCCATCTGGATTCTGCTCTAACATACGAAGTATTGTGTCAATGAAAGACTTTACACTCACCAACTATAACTCACATGATTGTCATACCATGCTGACTACTTTCCTCCCTATTGACATCAGGGCTATAAATCCAGTGTGGATAAAGGTTGCAGTCACACGGTTGTGCTACTTCTTCAACAGGATCTCACAGAAGGTGATCGACCGTGATGAGTTGACATCTCTTAAGGAATTTGCAGCGGAGACAGTTTCACAGTTTGAGATGTGTTTTCCTCCAGCATTCTTCGATATTATGGTTCACCTGGTGGTGCACTTGGTTCCACAGATAGAGGCACTGGGTCCCATGTATTTGCATGAGATGTGGACGTATGAGTGTTTCATGTCAACACTTAATGGCTACGTATCAACTCGTGCTCGTCCTGAGGCATCCATGGTATAGGGGTACTTAACCGAAGAGGCAATTGAGTCTGGTGGTCCATTCTGCAACAGCGTCCTAAAAGACCAGGATGCAATAGGTTTGCCTCCGTCAAGACATGATGATAGGCTGAATGGAAGAGGGAGGATGGGAAAGAAAACATTAGTCCCACAAGATTACAATTTAGTCCTTGAGGCACATCACAGCATCCTTCATCAACTCTTAATAATGGAGCCTTTCATCGAGCAACATATTGATGAGCTTCACAAACAAAATCATGGGCACAGATGAATGGTTAATGAAGGAACACAAGAATAAGTTCACCTCATGGATAAAGGAGCTTGACATTCCAGAGGGGGAAACAATTGAGGAACGCACCATCAAGGCGTTGGCTTCTGGACCATCACGCCAGGTCACAACATGGCAAAGCTATGACATTAGTGGCTTCACATTCTGTACCAAGTCCAAGTACCAAAAGAGCATTGCACAAAACAGTGGAGTTCGATGTGATGCCTTAGACTCTGAAACTGGGGATGAAAATATGTTCTTTGGCTTCGTTGATGCCATATGGGAGCTAGACTATGCTACATTTCAGGTCCCTATGTTTCGATGTCAATGGATTGAAGATAAACATGTCCTAGTGGACAACTATGGGGTCAGAGTTCTTGATCTAAGTAAGGTAGGCTACAAAGATGATCCGTGGATAATGGCTAACCGTGCTGCACAGGTCTTCTATGTTGAACAGATCCTTTGTCCTAATGAGAAGAAAAGTACCGACAAGCCGAAGCATGTGGTTATTCCTGGAAAGCAACAAGCTATAGGGGTTGATGGTGTATCTGACCTAGATGAATTTAATGAGTTCAGCAACATGTGTCTCTTTATAGATGACCATCCACTAAAAATAAGGAGTGTTGAGGGAAGCATCCCACAAAAATCGCTACCTTGGGTGCGCCACGATGGACAAGGAAGAATAGTTTAGCTGCCTAGATTGTTATTGTTATTTTCCATGTAATCCATTTATGTTTGTACATGTGGAGACCCTATTTTTTGTTTCTACGTGTGAGACCCTATGCTTATTTCACATAATTGCACTCTATTTCTATAATCCCGAGATGATGAACCCTATGTATTAATCGAGATATTAGAAATAGATTAAATTAGGGTCATTATAAATATAGGTACATGTAAAAGTATCTCAAACATGTCATTCCATATTTAAAACATGTATATCCTAAACCCTAAACCCTAAACCCTTAAACCTTAACCCTAAACCCTAAACCCTTAACCCCTAAAAACTTAACCATAAACTACAAACACTACAAAATTTAATTCACAATTTTTGGAACATTATTTCTCAAGATATGATTTTTTGAAGCTTATGTATGAGTCACTATAAATATAGATACATATAAAAGTATCTCAAATATGTCATTTAGTATTTTTAATATGTATATCTTGTCAAGACAAACACTACAAAATTTAATTCATAATTTTTGGAACAATATATCTCAAGATATGATTTTTTTTAAAAAATAGAATTATTTCTGGAAAATTGTTTCTACAAGCCGAAATCGACTTCATATATATTACCGCGCACTCGTCCGAAAAATTTCTAAGTCCGAAGGTGCGAGTTCATTTGAAACGACGCCGTTAGGCTGCCGGATTTCTCCTCCGACGCCCTAACCGCCGCTGCACCGACCATCTTTGTGACCGGGTAAGCATCTCCGGCCATCTTTTGCTCTCTATTGCGCGGCGGTGTGCTCGGCGTAGCGGTGCGCGTGGCGGCGGCGGTGGCGTTTCTTGGCAGCGGCGGTGGTGGCGTGGCGGGCGCGGCGGTGGTGGCATGGCGCGACGGTGGAGCTGTGGTGTGTGGTGGTGGCGGGTGGTGGCATGGCGCGACGTGTGTGGACGACGTGCGGGCGCGGCGGTGGGTGGTGGCGCGCATGGCGCGGCGGTGGGTGGTGGCGGCTGGTGGGCAGGGCTCGGCTGGGTGGGGCTCGTCGCAGCGGCGGCGCCGGGGCTCGGCGGGGCACGGCTGCGGCGCCGGGGGGGGCTCGCGGGCGGCGTCTGGCTGCCGCGGGGCTCGGCGGGCACGCACGGCCTGGGCCGGCCTGTAAGCCAGTGGGCCGGCCCAAAATTTGGTCTTAACAATTTTTTTTATTTTCTTTCATTATAAATGCAAATGCTTTGATTCTAAATGTATGCTTATAGAAATGCTTATATAAATTCTTATAATATATATCTCTCTAATATATACGTAAATGAAATTTCCTATTGTGTATGTATTATTTTAATTCATTTATATATATATTTGTATATGTATATGTAAATGATTTGATTATAAATCCCTCCAATATATATGTATATGTATATCTATATGCGTTGATTATAATAAATGCCTCCAGTGTTATTAATGCTTTAATTATAAATGCTTTGACTATAAAAGATATTTGAGTATAAATGCTTTGACTATAAAAGATATTTGATTATAAATGCTTTGATTATTAGGTATGTATTAATATATGTATTTGAATGTTTATAAGTATGTATTAACTTGTATGTATTTGTAATAGAAAAATAATATATGCCTCGATTATAATAAATGCCGTCAATGTATACGTATATGCCTCGATTATAATAAATGTATCCAATATATATGTACATGTATATGTATATATGCCTTGATTATAATAAATGCCCAAATATTATTTTAACTACCCAAATTCTTGTACATAGATTTCGACGATGGCATCTCCAAGCAAGGACCAAACACAAGGGTCCGTTCACACGGAACAAGCCCAGAGTCTGACCCTACAGAGCAGGTACAAGACACCCACAAAACGGGGGCAACACCTGGGGTCGTCCTCCGAACCCACGGAGCAAGTACAAGACACCCACCAAATGGGGCAAGGCTCGGGGTCGTTCGACCCCATGGAGGAGGAAGAAGAGAACCAATCAACTCCGGAGAACACTTGGAGCCCTAGCGACGACTTCGAGCGTCCCGAAGTGAGGAAGGCTCGAGAACAATTTGAACGTGAATTACGCCATGACCCTGATTATGATCCAGAAGCTGAGGATGGTAATTATATGATTTCATGTTTTTATTTAATTACATTGGCTCACAATTAAACTCACAATGTTTATATTCAGAGGGCATTGGCTCAGATGGAAGAGTTGATCTCACAACGTGCCAAAGACGCACCCGAACCGACCGCGACGACGAGCAATGAGCCATCAAGGAAAAGGAAGCGGAGCGGTGCCAAACGAGGCGAGAGAGGATTGAACAAGTTTCCAGACGACGTATATGCCATCTTAGAAGTCAGCCCAACCGAACAGCCCACAGCTCATTTGGAGGCCCTATCCAAGTACCGAAACATAATTGGCTTCTGTGTTAGGGATATTCTTGACGTCACTAACAAGAACTGGTCCATTGTGTCGGAGGATGACAAGACAAGAATTTGGGAAAAACTGAAGACGAGGTTCCAGTTTCCTCGAGCCATACCAGAGGCATTGGTAAAGGACTATACATTGAAGCAGTGTGCGATCAGTTTCCGAAACTGAAGGCATGAGTTGAATAACAAGTTTGCCAAGAAAGGGTTGGACCCTACAACAACGTACAAGATTACTAAAGGCCAGTGGGCGGTCTTTGTAGAGCAAAGGAAAGAGTCGGAATTCGTATCTCTGAGCGAAGCCAACTCCGCTCTCGCAAAGAAGAATAAGTACCACGACCATCTAGGCTCAGGTGGTTATCAGCGTCAGGCTCCCAAATGGCAACAAGAAGAGGCTGCTAAGAAGGTGAAAGGGTTACCGGCGCTGTTCCGAACAAGTTGGTGAAAGGTCCGCGAATTGGATTAGGGCTAGAAAACCAAAGGAAACCGACAGCGGTTTGTCCTTTGATGACCCTGAGGTTGAAGCAGTAGCAAAGAACATATTTGTGGAAGAGAATCCCAACCAAGCAATAGGAAGGTACATTCAAGCCACGAAGAGAGAGGGACATCCTTAGTGAGGGCTTGGGTAACCCAGAGCATCCTGGTCATGTTCGAGGTGTCTCATCCAAAGAAGGATGGAAGGATGGATTCGGCCCTTAGTGGGAAGGTGAGTACAGGAAACGTGATAGATACAAGGAAGAAATGGCTAGCTATTTAAAGGAGGAGGCTAAAAAGAGTTCACAGAGTTTATGCAGAAATTGCTAGATGATCCTCCTCCTGAGTTGATGCAGAAACTGGCGAGTGCGGTGTCAAATCAACAAATAAGCACTCAGACACCCCAGATGCAGCTAGTCTCAGTGGTGTCCCAGCAGATCATTACCGAGGTACCAAGCAGTGTCGCGTCTACAGGGAATAAGATTCAATATCTGGTTGACGACATTGTTACTCTCGTGGCTTGCTCCCTAGTCATAAGATATGGCATTAACAATCATCGTACAAGGGAAGTAGCCATGGGCAAAGCGATCCCAGGACGCAAGTACCACGGTGCCGACATTTCTGAAGACTACTGCAGAGTAGAAGTATCGACCATGGTCCAAGGATATGAGGACGAGATGTTAGACATCCCCGGTCCCGAGGACATTGAGAAACTCGGACAGGCTATAAACAATTTCATTCTTTGGCCTCGGCGAGACATCCAGCTGAGTGAGCCGCCACCGTCCTCGCAAGAGATAGCAGTTGAGGAGTCATCAGGACCTACTGATCCTCTTCCAAACCCACCACCATCACCAATCTATTCTCTTGCGAGCCCACCTCCATCACCTCCACCACATTCATCACCTCCGCCACCTCCGTCACCTCCGCCACAGTCATCACCTCCACAAACATCACCTATGCCACCTCCACCAAAAAAATCCACACCTTCCCCACAACCCAAATATCCTAAAATAACACCGGAGCCACTAGCGCCGCCAAAGAAGAAGTTTATTATCCCCAAGTTGATTTCCCCCTTCGAGCCAAAGAAAAAAACAGCTGGCACGACCAGATTTTTGAAAGGAATTGGGAAAAACGTACTAGTGAAGTCCTCGAGTTGTCTGAGCTCAAGAAGTCAGCGTAGCCGGTGCCTAAGGTGATTCCCTGCAAAATCAAGGTGCCAACTTGGGAAGACTACAAGTCCGTGCCTAAAACCTATGTGGTGGGAAAGCCTCTACTGAGCTGGGAGAAACTCCAAAAGGTCCCAACCAATGTAAAAAGAATGCATGACTGGTATATGAGAGCCTCTGTTGCTGGCATTCACGCCATCAATGTGTCTATACCACATAAGGCATTTCAAAGTGATCATAATCTGTCTGTGATTAGCTTTGAATACATTTGGTTGATGATGAACCTCGAGAGACTAGACGTACAGATAATAACGACGTTTGCATTGTAAGTGTTACATAGTTACACATGCATTGTAGTTGTATCAATATTCAATATCTGACATATGCATGTGCCTTGTAGAATGCTATTTGATGAGCAGGAGCAGGCTTATGGTCCAGACCTCGATTATTGTGCCGAGGAAAGGATTGCCTATCTGAACCCAATTGATATATGCGAAGAAAGGCACACCTTTAGAATCGGGGTGAACAACGACGATTTAAGAGGCTTAGAAGGTGAAGCACGGGCCGCCAAAAGGAGACAATTACAGTTTAAATTTGAAGCCAAGTACTCCTTCTACATTTCAAAGTGTATGAAAAAATATCAAGACAGAAAATCGATAGTGGCACCGTACAACTTTGGATAAGTATATGAGTTTGGGTAGTGGCACCATATAACTTTGGGTGATCAAACTACATAATATTTCAATGCACAAATGTATCATGAATTTGATTCATGCAGGGACCACTGGATCTGCGTCGTCATTTATTCTAAAAAGGAAGGGTGCTGGTATTAGACTCTGCAAATTACCCACCATCAAGCTATGCACATTTCATTGAGATGTTAGAGATGTAAGTTGAGATATGCACGTATACTTTTGCATTATGAGATTTTAAGAATAATTAACATGGTGACTGTATTCGAGTTTGTAGGGCACGGCGGTTTTATATAATGCAAGGTGGATCGAAGAAAAAAAGAAAAGGAGTCATTGAAAGTTATATATGACTGGCCAGTAAGTATGAAAACTTACTCTTATAAATACAGATCATACATGTACTATGTGGATATACTACGTGTGCAAGCATACATAACCACTTTAATTTTCTGTTTTATAGTGCCACAAGCAACCAGCAGGATCTGTCCTCTGTGGATACTACGTGTGCGAGCACATGAGAGGAGGAGACGACACAACGACTAAGAAGAAACCTTCCAAGAAAAAAGTCAAGACGACGACCATCAATGAAAGGGCATTGTATAACATAGTCGAGGACGTGTCTTTTCCTCATCAAACAAGTCATCTCAAGTGTAGGGAAATATCATGATTATGAAAGTGAATTAGCCAAGCCCGAGTACGAAGCGCTAACAGAGATTTATAGCTTAAATCTTACTCGGTCCGGTTTTTAGAGGACAAGTCCAAACTCTTGATGTATATAGACCTGTAACTTTATGTGTGTGAGTGTGAGACTCATGTATATAATGTGTCATACACTTGTAACTTTATTGCGAGCATGGTACTTTGAAGAAAAAAATGTATCTATGAGATATTTAATTTACATGTTGCTATATATTTGAACACCATCCAATAGGGTTTAGTAGTCTCAATAACAATATTATATAAATACCAAAAATTTAAAACAGAAAAATCATTTACACAGGCGGTTTACTAAGAGAACCGCTTGTGGAAATAGGTTTCTACAGGCAGTTCTCAAAGCAACCGTCTGTACTGTAGAAATGTCTCATTTCTACTGGCCCCTAGCGCAGTCGGCGCTGAAAAACGCATGTAGAAATATGTTGTGAACCGACTGTGTAGTCTGTTTTTGTACTAGTGATAAACATAGTAAAAAATGTTAGTATAGTTGACTTAGAACAAAACTATTTAAAAAACACAAAGGGAGTAATAATAATACCTATTAAATTTGTGCAACGTAAAACTGTTGTCTCCCTTGATTTTTATTTAATTTGAATGTTTACATGTACTGTATCGCATCGCAGAAGGACATGACTGAGCGAGGCCGACGTACTAGCAGTACCATATATACCACACCAGCATATGGATGAGGGTGGGTGTGGTGATGAGGTAGCTGTATGCTTTTGGCAATGGTGGCGGACAGAAGAGGCAATCAGGACCATCTACAGCCATGGTCTTCAAATTAAGGCCTCTACTTTTTATTTGAAGGCTTTCTCTATTTTTGTTGGTCCAGATTTTTTACTTTCACTCCAACAATAACACCAAATTTAGGTCCCCAAATATATTCTGATAGAGAATGACAGGTGGGACCAGTGTGTCATTGTCTTCTTCTTGCTCCTTCCTTTGTACAAGCCGGACAATGGATACAACTGCAGGGTAGGGGAAGGGAAGCCAGACAGGGACCTCAGCCGATGGAGGGGAAGGGGAGCCGGAGGAGCACGCTGCCACACCAGGAGTAGCTCCGACGCAGGGGCCACGCCGTGAGGAGCTTCGCCACAGGGGCCATGCTGACGCAGGGGCCACGCCGGGAGGAGCTCCGCCACAGGGGCCATGCCGCCGGGCAGGGTCCACGCCGGGGACGGGGAGGGGCTCCCGTCGTTCAGCGTAGGGGGCAGCAGCGCCGCTCTCGTCGGCGTGGATTCAACAACGCTGTGGAGGCAGGCTCGCGCGGAGGAGTGCAGGTGGAGGTGTGGGCGTGGGGTGAGACGACGCGGTGCAGGCGGGACGCACGCGGGAGGCGGCCGTCGACTGCGGCGCGGTCGAGCGCGGTGCCTCACTGCCTCGGCCGGATTGGGAAAGTGGGGTGGGCCCCACCGGATAGGGGGCTGCTAGATCTGGGGACCTGAGATTATAATTTGAGGAGGCATGTAAAATGGGGCCTAAGTAAGGGCTCCATTGAAGTTAGAATTTTGTTCAAACTTCTAAAATTTAGAGTAGGGGTCCAAGTAGAAACTTGAGCTAGAATTGCTCTTAGGAGGCCAAACCGGAGCCCTCGAGAAAAGCAATGGAATGGCGGCAGCAGGTGCAAGAGACAAAAGCGGTGGCCGGTGGGATTCCGATCCCCGTCGGAGTCTATCCGGAGTTAGAGAACTCTCGTCGAATCCGGTGCATGCACGCATTGTCGTCCAAACGCTGTCAACTTTCAGAGGTCTTGTCCTTTCGACTGTTCGTCCAAATCAAACCACCACCGGGCGGGTATGTTAACTCGTTATTTTTTAGAAAGGTATGTTAACTCGTTGTGAGAGTAAAATGGTGCTGACGACGAAAAGGGTAGTCGGCAATGCGCGAGATGGACGGGAGACGAGGTCGATCAGGAAAGCAGGAAGCCCAGTCCTCGTTCCTCTCCTCTGCCTACCTTTGCCTCCCCCGTTCTCATGTTGATCGAATAAGCAGCAGCGGTGTCCAGTTTTGAGTTCAGATGTTTTTCGTACTAGTCGCTTTCTTAAAAGCACACAATTGCACATCTCATCTCGGGAAGTAAACTGCATCGCGTTATTGGGCATGAAATTTATCAGATTAATGTAACCAGACTCCGAGAGTTGGTCCTCCTAAGTACAGTATATTATTGTTACTGTTGTTGTTATTATTATTATTGCGAGACAAAAGCACGGTAAAAACATAAACAGTAGGCACTACTACTGATTATTGAACATTGCACATCACGGTAAGATGATCCAATAGTAGAGCACTGCAGCACCATGTATGGGACATTGTTAATTATCGGTAGCTTCCACATATTTGTTTGACCATGTCGTCAAGCTTGCACATAATACGGAACGCAGGTTTGCCTATGGCGGGGCTTTCGTAGATCATGCCACAAAGGCATTCGTTTCCTCTGGACAGCTCAAGGCCTTTGCCCATCGTCTGGCAGCACAGTTTCTCCCTTTCTGGACCGAAATCAGGCTTTGCCGGAGGATTGACAGAGGAGTGACAGTTTTCCTTGATGGTGTCCACCAATCGTTGACCTATAATCTCCTCGCAGGAAGGCCCTTGTAATGAGTCCGCTGGCAGCGGGAGGAGGCTGATCATCATGACGATCAACAAACCCGCCGCCATGGGACTCCATGGTCATGGTTTGGGTGCCATGGGTGTCAGGGTGTGTGCTTTAGTTGGAGGACGGACAGTGGGGTGCTCTGAACTGGTGCCCTTGATAAGGCCTGCAAATATGACAACAATTAATTAAGGTCTGCACATATGACAACAATTAATTAAGGTCTGCAAATACGGCAACATTTAAGGGTTGCAAATACGGCAACAATTAATTAAGGGTTGCAAATACGGCAATAATTAAGGACAGGGCTGCAAATATGACAACAATTAATTAAGGCCTGCAAATACTGCAACAGTTAAGGGCCAAGGCTGCAAATACGGCAACAATTGTCTTCCAAACCATGGGCTGTGAAACGGCTCTGACGAAAAAGCCCAATGGTAACAGAGTCACGAAAACGTGGCTTCTCCTGGTTCGTCCTATAATCTTGGTATAAAAATTATAATAAAACTGCCACCTTGGCTTAATAGGAACAACTAGAGCGCTACTAAGTTGGCTTGCTTTATTTTTCTCCTTAAACCGAAAAGACCGTGAAATTTTTTGTCGCCCTTTATATAGGGAAAAAAAGAAAAGAGAAGCTGAAGGGAAAGAGCAGCGGGTGATTCGGAGCAAGGCCCCCGCGTCGCTCCGCACAGCGACTCGGGCAGCGACCAACCCTAGCCGCCGCCACCAGCCGTCCGTCCCCTCCCCTTCCCCTCGCCGCTGCCGGAGGGAACCGCCGGGATGCCCGCTGGGGTTCCTAGGATGGCGGCGGCGAGGCCTTCTCCCTGGCGTGCTGCGAGCTTCCGTGCGGGGATGGCTCTCAGCATCGGAGCGGCGCTGCAGGGACGGCTAGCCGGTGCGCCGGATCCGTCTTCCGGCCTTGGATCCATCCCCGGCGCTCCCTCCCGAGGCCCCTCCAGCCTCTCCCGTCCGGCCAACGCTTCTGCCGTCGCGCGTGGCGGCGGCGGCGGTCAGCGACGGCTCGTCTTTCGTTGCCGTTGCGGGGGGAGCTGGCCGACGACGCAATCCGTCCTGGCGTGGGCGGATCTGCTCCCCCATGGCTGGATCTAGCTGCCTCGGCCGGCCGGCGTCGAGCTCTCCGGCCGTCCCATAGTGCCACCGCGTCGTGGTCTCCTTGGGCCTGGCCTGCTGTCCCCGAGTGGCGGTGACCGGCGCCCCTCCTTCCTCCCCAAGCGGCTATGTTTTCTACATCCTTCCTCAACCGGTCGTGGCTGCAGGTTGGTTGGTTGAGGCCAGGGCGAAAGCCCGGACGGCAACGTCTGCGGACGTCGCTCCCTCCTTGGAGGCGTCCTTATGGTCCCTCTTCCCTCGCCTCTTGCCCGACCCCAGAAATGGCACGGTGATTGCAGTTCGGCCGCGGGCGTGCCGGCGGCTGGGCTGCATACCTATGGCCACCATGCCGGTTCGCGCCTCTCACCGTCGCGGCTGCTCCGCACGGTGTGGCGGCGGCCGGCACACTCTTGTCGGTGTGCGCCTCCTTCCATTGCGGGCGAGTCCGGAAACGGCTCCGCATGGTGTGGCGACGGCCGACACACACTTGTCGGTGCGCGCCTACTTTCCATCGCAGGCGAGTCCGGAAACGACTCTGCGTGGTGTGGTGGCGGCCGGCAACCCCCCCCCCCCCCCTCTCCCTCCATCTAGGCGATCGTTGTGTCCGTGCGCGCCTCCCACTGTCGTGGACGAGTCCGGATCGGCTCCGCGTGGTGTGGCGGCGGCCGACTACCCCCTATGTTCAAGTATGGACACTATCCTGCGCCGTTGCTCCTAGTTTGGTCCTCTCAAATCCTCGGCACCCCTCGCTCCTGGGCCAACGATGTCTACGTTGCGGCATCGTTTACCTCCTTGGAGGCATCGTTGAAGAGCTCTTGTGTCTTGGTGTTATCTTTCTTCTTTTTCTATGTACCTATGCTGGTGTCTCCTTTAGTTCTTGTACCAAGGTTGTACTGGTTTTAGTTTGGTTTTTCAAAATTAACCGAACAAAGGTTTTTTTGCCTTGTTTCCTAGAAATGAGGTTGTTGATATTAATCAATACTATTCAGTTGGAGAACGCCTCCCCGTTGACAGTCAAAAAAAAAAGGAAAAGAAAAGAAAAGAAAAAAAACCCTTAAAATAGAAGGACATGATCCTATGGCCAAGCAAACATAGACGAATGATTAAATGTAGCTAGTTTGGAATTGTAAGATTCATAACAAGAATAAAAACAATATGAATGAAGCGACCAAATTACAATAAACGATCGAACTGTTCTTCCACAAAACCAAACCAAATAGCATGTCGCAATGACCTGATGGACCTTGGGAGTTGAAATCGTACAGCATACGAGTAATGTCACGCAGCAAACATACAACATCACACGGACGGCGGCGGCGGCGGCGGCGGTGGAGTTGTTTGACGAGATTGGATGATGGGCCTCCTAGCATCTTCCACGATGGACGAAAGGGTCTCGTAATTCGTCAGCTCATCGGCGCTGTACGTCAGAAGCACACCCAGTTCCAGTCCTCTCATGGCCTCCAGAGCACCTTGCAGTTTCTGGTCGATGTCCTTCTGCTGGAAGTATGCGACATAGCTTGCATTTGTCCGCATAACCCATGCACATAGCTTTGTAGCTAACTTCATGGTCATTAGGTAATCATCCGAGGGCCCTCTACCCTTCAAGAGACGAACCGCGTCCTTGTTGAACATTGCTATGATCTTGCCAAACCTGTCCACGAGGTAAGCCTCATTAGAAAGGTGAGTAGGCGGGCGAGTAATCTGCGCAACCGCGGCATTGAAACCATTTGCGTCGCTGAGCTTGTCACAAATCTGCAGAGCAAGGGCTAAGAAAGCCACAAGTGTTTTCCTGCTGCCAGCTTTGATTGGGGTACTAGCCGGCTCAGTTTTAACGTTGTTGTATGCCCCGGGCACATTGACTAATCTGTTGAGCAAGCGTAGTACTGTTTGCACTGGGCCGCCATCAACTATGAAATTCGACTCCTGGTCTGTGCTGCCCAGGCCTCCATCAACTACGTATATAATAACATTGAGCACCTGTGAATGTAATGCCAACAAAAAAAAAGTTTCTGTTAGCATCTAGGACAAGTAATATATGCTGCAATTACTTTGCTTTAATTAGTTTGGATCAGCAACACCATGCGCAATATAACATTTACAACAGGCACAGTATGAACGACTCAATGATCTCAAAAAGCACTGTGAAGATATTATTTTCAGTAATACTAATGATAGTCTGCTTGCTATTCGTTGTAAATAAACTGTTGGTCCTTACCCTATTTTTGTAATAATTAAAAAAAGAACTGGTGGTCAAAACTATAATAAGGTATCATCGTCTGAGATTGTGTAAGTACTAAGTAGGCGACGCGAAATAAATAACAGTAAATTGGAGTGCAGGCTGACCCGCCAAAAAAAATAGTGCTGGCCGGCGTTGTATACTTTATTTGCAAGCACTACCTAATTTATGACATGATGATGAAAAAGAACATACATAGCATGAGAAGAACACTATCGTCTATATATACTTTTAGCCATGGTTACCTTGTGCAGAATTGTCTTGAGATGCGCCTTTATTTCGGCATCTGTGGAATGTACACAGAATTGCGTCAGAAGCTGTGCTACAGCATTTCGATAGCTTGGATCAGAATGATAAGAAAGCATAGGGGAGAGCTGCTGAACAACCCCAGATGAACGAGATGCCCCCCTTCTCCAATTCATGATGGTCGCACAATGAGTTGTACTTGTTGCCAACAATACCAGTGCTTTAGCTGCAGCTTTTTTTATATTAATATTCGCATTGCTATTGAGTAAACCCATCAAGTGATCGATATAGACAACTATGACTTGATCATCTCCAAATATATTAACCAGATCTAGCACTGAAAGTATCTTTATCGCTGGAACCTTGAGGTTATCGTACCTTTGTTCTAAATCCAAGATTGGGATGATTCTGTCCACTACCAACCCTTCCCCGCGAATCTCGTGGCGTATCTTTCTGTTGATGTCATGTGTCCCATTGACAAGCTTGCTCACAACTCGCAAAGATTTCTCAGCTATTTCAATTGTACTCCCATCGTGGGTGGAGACTCTATACAGCTCGTTACTAATCGGCGCGATGATCTTGGGAAAGAGATCCTTGGTGCTGAATATCCTTGTGCAGTTGTCCGCATTCTTCCCGGCAAGCTTGGCAAGAATCTCCAGGCCATGGATAATGAGAGGATGGTTCTTGTTGTCTCCATTCTGTTGGGAGACATTGCTGACACTGCCAGCCTGTGTTGATATCTTTGTCAAATAGGGATCAATCAGTGATGATATGGATTCCGTTGCTCCGTCTATATCGCTTAGCCTCAGCTCTTTAGAAATCTTTTTGACAATCAGTGCTAGGTTCACTTTACTGTTTTCGTCAATGCCACTCTTTGAGCTCAGCAGAACAAGCATCCTAGCAATACAATCAGGGGAGGATTGAATATGGGCAGTTGCTCTTTCATGAGTTTTGTTGGCAACAGATGTTAGCGTGTGCAGCACCTGGACTCCGGAAATGCGATCTTCGCTGTACTCAGAATGCAGCAAGTCTATGGAGAAGGAGACCAGTTTCCTGTTGATGGTGTTTAGCACACCTGTTTTGATGCATGCGCTCGAGGTTCTGTCGATATACTTGTCAATCAGCTTGGTGTCCTTCTTTTCAAACTGGTACTCCTTGCACACTTGGTTCTTCACTACTGTGCGATACCCCAGAATGAGCATCCTGACGAGGAACAATCCACCTTGGGCAAGCACCAAAGCATAGAAGAAGATGAGTGCACGCAGCACGTTTGCTTTGCTGTCGTCAGCACCGGAATCCCTATACTGCTTGTCCCTTGTAATGGTGTGCAGGCGAAAGATGGAGAGGCCAATGCAGCCTGATGCTGCGACCAACGGTAGGAGCAGTAACACGGATGTTAACAGGGCCACAAACAATATGAAATTCGCTACAATATTCCCTATTATTCCTAGCACACGTGCCAGCCAGCCAGACGAGTCGTCGCCCGTTAACGGCATTCGAATTCGTCGTTGCGTGGAACGTTCGGTTCCCAGTTCCAGGAAGGCCGGCGGAACTTGGGCAAAAAATTTTGCTTCAATGCTTGAGTTTAGGCCCAGCACCCTGTTAGTGATCAGTAGACACTGCTTATTAGGCTCTATGCGTATGAATCAACATTTATAGTTATTTCATTTCATACATCATATACATGCATACCACTAAACAAATTCATGGTACAGATTCTGAATGTATAGCAACTTAAGGGAGATATATATATATATATATATATATATATATATATACAATGCTCTAACTATATATCGATGAGTTGGGTTCACACTACAATATATTTGGAAAGGGAAGATACCTACTAAGATTAGAATTTTCATGTGGTTAGTAGAGAATTGAGCTATTTGGACAAAAGATAATATGATAAGAAGAAACAGGAAGAGTAGCCCTAAATGTTACTCACCCCATTTTAAATTATAAGTCGCTTTGATTTTTTTTACTCATGTTGTTATGTATCTAGACATATTATTATATCTAGATACATAACAAAAATGGATGTATAAAACAAAATCAAAACGAATTATAATTTGGAATAGAGAAAATATTCTCTTCGTTCTAAATTATAAGACGTTTTTGTCTTTTCTAGATACATGGATTTTGTTATGTATCTAGACATAGTGTATATTGGCTTTAGTCCCGCCCTAAATTGAAGCTATCAACCAGGACTAAAATCCCTGGCTCAACGGCTAGTTCCATAGGCTTTTGTAGAAGTGGAATTTACTCCCTGGCTTTTTAGTGTTGATTGGAGCCACCAACCAGAATTAAAGGTCCCACTAACCTTTTTTCCGGTTAGAGGCTCCAACCAGGACTACATGACCATCTTTTAGTCCTAGAAGGCACCACCAACCAGTACTTAATATCCCCCACTATATATTCTGCATCCGATTTTGATATATAGGGTTTAGTGATGTGAATTTGATATATAGACTTTAGTGATATGCATGCTTTGTATCGAAAATATTGACTCCAGTGATATGATTTTAATATATTGTGAGAAGAGATGGTCGTACGTTTCCCTTCGCTAGAAGTAATAGGTTTTGGTGGCTATGTAAGTAGTATAGGATTTGATCCAATAGTGTCGAATGTACCGCGTAATCATCCAAATATAATAAGCAACAATATATGTTTTCAATAGATTAATATGTTTTAAATACACTTGTATAGATATAGTTTTATATATATATATATATATATATACATGTAATTTTTAAATGTACCATAGGTAATTGACCCGATCATTTGATTTCAAGACACAATCTCATATTTTAGGGTTGACAATGTCAATGTTGAGAGCTTCCATAATGGACGATTCATCCAATTTTGAATTGGATTTTCCATCATTCATAGAAGGAGGCGTAGACATGAGGTTGTACAATCTTAGAGACGGGAACGAAGTCACCCCACGAGACAGTGGCAGAAAAATATGATGTCCAGGCATGTTTAAGTACGCTTACTTACTAGTATGGGGTATAATCTGCCTATATTTTCCTCTGCGAAGATAGGAGGTATAAATACGAGACTCTTTCATGGTGTTTCGGGCTTTTGTGCACCGATTGCTCAACACAACCTTAATGATGTGGTAAACTTAAAGTCGATCTTATATCTTAACTATATCTAAATTCAATGCTATGTCAATTTGGTTGGTTCTCATATAATATTTAGTCAACACTTAAATGTTGAGGACTATCATTTAACATACATAGGTTGCAGCTTTGAAGCCATTCTAGACCAGACATCCGATTAATTGGGCTATGATTGGCAATATATTGCTGAAAGGCCAACAGTCACTACACAAGAATTTTAGGGAAAGCTACTTTTGACTAAGAGCAAGCAGGGGATCTGACGCAGGTCTTTCTCGACCACCATTTATCATCTTTAGTAGATCCTATATATGCTGAAGCAAGGGAGAGTGCACTATTTAAAGTGTTGTCCTATATCGATGATGTTATATCTTGCGACAACGGTGACCTATGCTCCACTGACTTCATAATACGACGAAGTTAAACTTGAACAATAAACTTATGTTTCAATAACTTTGGTGTCTAGTTAAATATCTAATTTGTATTGACTTGATTTAAATTATTATGGTTTGTATTAGCTTGATGAATAGAAATGATCTCATTGTAATATACAAGTTCTTGTTAATTAAGTTTATTTTTATTTATGGCCATACAATAGTAGCATATCTATACCTAATAATAAAGAGGCAAAATTTTAACCTCTTTTTTCGTTCATCCATTATTTTTAGGTCCACCTCCCTCTAACTTCCATCCAGAATTATATATATAACCCGTGCTCATATACGAGTTAGAATAGGTCTTGTCTAGCACGATATAGAGTTTGATTACAAATAGAATTTTTTTAATATAACCTTAAAAGGTAGGAGTTCTAATTGAAATCCAAATAAAGCTCTAAATTCTACATCCTATTACAAAACACGTTAGACTTCCAAATAATATAAAAAGAAATTATAATCCAAATTGAAGTAGGATAATAAGAATAGAAATTAAGCAATCCCACATCATTGGTACTAATAAAAAAATAAGAGCTCTAAAATAAATTAAAAAGGACACGATGTTGACAATCATGACTAAGCACAAATAATCAAACAAGTAGACACGACGTTTGCAGTCATGACTAAGCACAAATAATCAAACATAAGGTATTTTCATAATGTGAATCTTATCATGACTGTGCACGTATCGACAACCACGTGAGACTATTTCCAAGTAACATAAAAAGAAATCTAATCCAAATAGAAATAGGATAATATTAATAGAAATTAAGAAATCTCACACCGTTGGTACTAAAACAAAACAAAAGAGCTTCAAATCAAAATCAAAAGGATACCACATTGACAGCCATGTATAATCAAATAAATAAGATATTTTTACATGTAAATCTTATCATAACTGTACATGGGTTGACGACAACATCAATTTGAGATTGAAAAAATCAATTCTTGTTACAACGCACGGGCATATTTGCTAGTAATACTTATACGAAAAGCTATTAGAAATAGAAACAAATTTAATGGAAAAGAAACCATAAAAATAAAAGAAAAGGACAGGAAACAAAAAGCCCAGACTGGAGGCCTTTTTAGTCTTGATTGGTTATATCAACTGAAACTAAATGTATTATTTCCCTCCCGGTTGGCTTTAGTTCCGGATATACATGGGTTAATTTGTCAACCACGACTGCAGCCCGTATGTGCACTAGTGATCGCTGAAACATAAGATTATATTTAGGAAATGACGTTCGACATATGTATATACTAGAATTAGGCCGCCAGATAAACATGATTGCTCTTGAAAAGATTTCAATGTTAGCAGTTGTTATGATATTTAGAGGATGAAGAAGAGATAGGATTAAGTTTCTTACTTGGCAGCCTCAACGAAGACGATACCCGTGATTACCCAAAAATCAACTTTATGTAGAAAAGTGGAGAAGCCCCCAAGCAAGACGACGGTGGCCCATATGAAGGCCAGAGTGCCGACACCCGTGGCAAGGATCTGCACGAAGACTTCGGTTACCAACAAAATGTTGAGCCGCAGCTCCGGTAACTCGTCGTCGGAAGTGTCCCCGCTGCTAGCTCGTTCCAGGTCAAGTCCTCGAGCGCCCTGCAGTTGTAGGACCTGCTGCAAAATAGACCCCGCTACCGCGACTGCAATATCCGCCATTTTCAGCTCTAGCTTTGCACTCCGGGGGCACCAGGATTTCCTTCGGGTTTGGGGTGACGATGAGCCACTCTCTTATCCTAAACTGTTAGTTAGGCATTCTCCGCAAGGTCATCGATCTCTAGGCATAGATTATATGGGTGCCCATTTGTAGCATCGGTTGTTTGAATGTAGTAGGTATGTACTCCTATATATGTAACAGTAAGATACAGGAAGCAATTGTTGCTGTCTGTTTATTTTATTTTATTTTATTTTATTTTATTTTTTGTCATCCCAAAAGAGAATCTCTAACTACTATCGTCCACGCACACTGGAAGACAGCTGGTGCATCGATATCAAGAAAAAAAGAAGTAATATTAGTACGAAATCACAGGGCTCAACTTGCATTAGCTGTCTGTACTGATCACCGGTCAACGCTTCGTGGTGCGGGCTCTCATCGTCGTCGGGGCGGGGCGTCCAGCCAACTACTGGTGTTCCTGTCAGCCACGCAGTTGCGTGTCCTCCATCTCTGCTCTGGATGATGATTCTATGAGCCATGAGGGATTGCTCTCGCGTACTGTATGTAGCTGGGATGGTGATAGAGTCAATGAGTCATTAGGATGTTGCCAGCAATTCAGTTGTTTTCTTAATGAAAAACAGAGTTCTGAATTTCTTTAATCAGTGCCGTGATAATGTGGACTCCTGCTCGCCGGCGCCCCTCGCCGGAGATGGAGAAGACTCCCAAGGATCAAAACACTCTCACAGAGAACACACGCGAACTCAGTGGAAAACAGAGAGATTGGTGCCGCTAACAACCGCCACTTTTTCAGACTCTGTATTGTGAATTATAAAGGCTTGATTACAACGGCCGATGGCCACGCACCGCACACCGCACGACCTCCTACTTGCTCGCGCCATCCCACGAACGAACTCGCGCAGTGCACGGTCTCCACTACAAACGGAAATGAAGAGCGAAAGAAACGGACTACCACCGCATGAACCAGCATGCATCTGGCTTACATTGATGCGCCCAGATTAGCTAAGTCTAGGCCCTGATTATTGGCATGCAAAGAATAAACAAGGAACATGATAGCCGGGCCAGGATTATCCAACAATCTCCCCTAAGACTTGCTCGGCTTACTGAATGATGACGACGCCAATCTTGCTGCGTAGTTCAGCAAATCTTGCTCGCGCCAGTGACTTCGTCAGGACGTCTGCGAGTTGTTCCTCAGTGCTCACATGGTCCACATATATCTTCCCGGCCTCCACACATTCACGTATAAAATGAAATTTAGTGTTAATGTGCTTACTTCTGCCATGGAGTACCGGGTTCTTGCTCAAAGCGATTGCGGACTGATTGTCCATCTTTAGTAGCGGCGGCTGGACCTTGTCGCCAGTGATGTCGCCCAGCAGCCGTACTAGCCACACAGCCTGACACGCTCCAGCTGCGCCAGCCATGTACTCTGATTCGCATGACGAAAGAGCCACCGTCTTTTGTTTCTGGGACTGCCATGAGACTGGCATGTCGCCCAGGAAGAAGATCACGCCTCCGGTGCTTCTCCGTTCATCCACGTCGCCCCCCAAGTCGCTGTCAGTGTAGCCCGTCAGTGAGTAGCCCATCAGCTTGCTGTCAGGGCAGCCGAGCTTGGAGTAGCGGAGTCCGTAGTTGATGGTGCCGGCGATGTAGCGCAGGATGTGCTTCACGGCGGCGTAGTGATCTTGCTTCGGCTTCTCCATGAATCGACTCACATAGCCCACCGCGAACGTCAGGTCTGGCCTCGTATGTACCAGATAACGTAGACTCCCCACCAAGCTCCTGTACATCGTGGCATCAACATCCGGAGCTGAGCTCTTAGCAGAGAGCTTCAGCCGGACCTCCATTGGGATGTGGCACGGATTGCAGTCTGCCATGCCTGCTTTCACCAGCAGCTTGCGGGCATAAGCAGCTTGGCCAAGGGTGATCGCATCCCCTGATTGCTTGACCTCCAGCCCCAAGTAGAAGGACAGATGGCCAAGATCACTCATCTTGAACATCCGCTGCATCTGCTCCTTGAAGAAATCAACATCGGCAGCCCGTGCGCCAGTGATGATCAGGTCGTCAACGTAAACCCCGACCACCACGCGCGACGTCGCACTGCCCTTGGTGTACATCCCATGTTCACTGCTGCACCTTGTGAAGCCGAGCTCGCGCAGAGTGTTGTCGACCTTAGCGTTCCACGCTCTTGGCGCCTGTTTGAGCCCGTACAACGCCTTCTTCAACCTGAGAACCTTCCCTTCATGTCCTGCAGCAACAAAATCCGGCGACTGTCGAACATAAACCTCCTCCTTCAGGTCTCCATTCAGAAAGGCTGACTTGACATCCATGTGATGAACAAGCCAGCCCCTCTGAGCTGCAACAGCCAACAGCATGCGCACGGATTCCATGCGTGCAACCGGGGCAAAGACTTCATCGTAGTCGATCCCCGGCTGCTGGATGTAGCCTTTGGCGATGATGCGCGCTTTGTACTTGATGACGGCCCCTTGTTCGTCGCGCTTCAGCTTGTACACCCATTTAAGACCGATCGGGCGATGGCCGTGTGGCAGATCGACCAAAGCCCAGGTCTTGTTCTCCTCGATGGATGTCATCTCCTCCATCATCGCCTTGCGCCACCTTGCGTCACCCCGAGCCTCC